>CM065591.1:393313497-393913497 GCA_033119425.1 Bufotes viridis | reverse complement strand
CAAAAGAGAGCACACCATTCTCATTGCCAATGTAAAACCATATTTAAAAGCCAAGCGTGCCCTGAGTCCTCTTCTGCAAGAGGTTCCTTCTGCATCTAGCAGCCCTACCAAGACATGCATTGAGCCTTGTGCCTCAACTAAGGGACCATTGAATGGCTGTGAAATAAAATCAGGAGTCTTGGCAGAAACAACCAATCAGTACCTGTCTTCTGATAGTCAGTACATATCACCTAATAAACAGACAAAGGACCCTCAGTATATTGCATCAGACCCCATGGCCCATGTGTTTGCCGATGTACACTCCAGAGTGAGCCGAGACTCAAGTGAAATGGACGCTGTCTTAGATCATCTGGAGCATTCAAATCGTGATTTGGGCCGAGAATCTGTAGATGCTGAGGAAGTTGTGAGAGAAATTGATAAGCTTTTGCAAGACTGTCGAGGAAGTGAACCAGTGGCCGTAAGAAAATGAGAAAGATGGAGAGGCTATCATGGTTGCCTTTGTCGAGTAAATACAGTTTTCCCTTGGAACAGCACATTTGCAGGGGAGATGGGAGATGGATGCTGCTCTGTGGCTCGAAGTGAACATTTTAAAAGTGCACCCAAACTCTTGTACTGTTTTTTTGTTATTAAGATTACACTGGCTTTATTTTGACAAAAAATTCTATTGGGCGCAATTAAGGAAAATGTGTTGTAGTGAATATTGACAATCTGTTGTATAAGGGAACAGAACTCGGAACTACTTGTGAAGTTGAGCAACTTCCTAATGTAGTTGATGTGACTTTTCATTTGCTGAGGAAAAAAAACCCATTGATTAACAGGGTTGACTAATTTCTGTGTGGATTTTGACAAGCATCACTAGCTTCTAATTAAAGTCCTAACTAATTTTGCTGTAGTCCTAGCGGCACCAAACATCGACAGCCATTTGTGGTAAACATTTCTATATAAATGAGCGACATTCCAAAACATTTCAGTACAACATGTCCGTGTCATGTAGTTCATTTCCATGCCACACATAGTAATATATAAACATTATATAGTCGATTTCTTGTGTCCTGCACTAGCATAAGCTAATTCACTTTATGTAAAATGAAAAAGTGTTGATAATAAGAATTTTAGTGTCCAACAAAAATCTACAGTATATTCACATCTGAATATTTATATATAGAGAGAGAGAATTATGTTTTTCAACCTCGAGTAATGTGGTTCTTACAAAAGAAGATTATTTTTACCATTGAAAGGTAAAATGCTCAAATAGCGACATCCTTAAAAATGTTTTTTTTATTTTTTATTAATTTGTGGACACTAAAATTTGCTCAGGAAAGTAAATGTCCTATTCATTAAAGCAAATATCACATCACCATTAAATGTGCAGTTGTAAGAAGATTTAAATGTGTTTACATCAAAATGGCATATTTTTATGATTTATTTGCAATTTTAGTGCATATGAGCCAAATCGTTGAGTGTATAAGAGCTATATTGTGTATTTTATTAAATTAATATATAGTTGTGTTGCAAAAAAAAAAAAAAAAAAGGAAAGAAAAAAATATTTGGGCTTATATTGTAAATGGCAAGTGTTGCCTCGGTAGCTGTCGAACTCTATGAGTTTTTGTTTTCCTGTTTCCGCTTCCCCCCGTGGAGTATGGGAAGCAGCGCCTCAGAGCCAAGTCTCTTGTTACATGTATGGTCTTTAAACTGCAGTAGTACATAATCTGTTCAAAATGTCTTCAAGCGGACGGTCAGAGCAAGGTGAGCAAGAAGCAAACATGTTCTTCAACCATGCCATTGCAAAAGTTTACATTTAAGCTCATATGAGGAAACCAAAAAACAAACAAAAAAAAAAAAACTCAAAACATATAAAGCCTTAGAAACTTTTTTTCTTCCCATTCTGGCACCGATTTTGGATCATGTCAATAGCACCATTTTTGAATTTTAAAAGCAACAGATGAATATAGATCTTCATTAAAATACATTCACACACAACTTAAAACATCTAATGACTTGTTTACTAAATGAGTTGTATAAGATTAGCAAAAAAGTTTATTTTTTATGAAACCGCACCACCTTTGTCCATAGGCTTGCAGCTCAGCTCCATTGATAAAAGCTTGACTGCAATATTAGACACAACCAATTCACAATCCACACAAGTGGTGCTGTTTCTAGGGGGAAAAAAAACAGATCTTTTGCTTATGATCCAGAGCAACAGTGCCTCCTTTGTCCACGGGCTGCAACAAGTATTGCATCTCAGCCCAACTGAAGTGAATGCTGTAATGCAATACTAGACACAACCAAGGGACAGGAGTGGTCCTGCTTATGGGGAAAAAAACATAGAATCTTTGTTTCTAATCTGGAACAACCCATTTGAGGTGTCTTTGATGGAGACTTGACACATCTCTATTTAAAAGGGCAAACATTAATTTACTATAAAAATTATTGCATTGCTGTTTAATTCAAGATCTCCACCAAAGCCCCAGTGAAATAAGCCTCGATGTCATGTTTACTAAGCAGCACTGCTTCCATGAGGCAACTCAGAAATGCATATGCTGTTAGGCTCCATTGCGCATTATGAGCAGTCATATGGAAAAGCCACACTTAGCAAATGTGTGCCATAAAGACTTAGTAGACTAATACTAGGATTTATTTATGAAAATATATGTGAAATCATATTCTTGTGTCCAGAGACATTTCTAAAAGGTATAATTTTAATAAGTGCACGTTTATTTGTCTTTTTAATACATCTTTATAAAATAAAAATAAAAATACAAGATTTTTATACATATGATATGCACAGACACATGCTGAGCGGATCAAACATTACTATCCCCTGTGTAGATTATGTACCATGTATAAGAGATCTCCCTCCAAAGCTGGGAAATAAGAATGTGATATTGGAGTTAAATTGAACAAGCTGGTGTTATAATGACCATATAAACCCGCCAACAGGTTTAATACTGGCATTATCATAATTCTATGTCAAACCATTTCTTTGTACTAATTAAAAGTCAGAACATGTACTTGTGGGTCTGTGGTTGAGAATCTCATGTCTTTTCATTCCTCCAGGAAATGTCTTGTGACAGCGGTTCATTGTCAGTTGTCTACTGGCTGCATTACATTGTTAATTGTATCTCATTTTCATGGTACGAAGGGTACCGCAAACAACCGACTGTGTACAAATGCTGCATTGCTCTACATATTTTGGACAATTTATGTACCTAAATGTGTTGTCTATGTGTTCCGCAGTGTTCCTTTTCGGCAGGAGGGTGAAGCTTGATTTTGCTTAATAGCTGAAATTCCACAGTAAAATCAAATTCATTTCTTGCCTCTACATAATTATTTCAGTAGGCAATGATAGTTAATGGAATAAGTCACAGTATGTTTTAATGCTTAATATGCTGATTTGACAAAATATACAAGTCAATGGATTTCCTATACAAAAGCGTGTCTCCTTCTGGGTTGTAAAAAGCATCAGTTGTCCAGCATTTCAACCAAATCACACTGAGACAGACGTTAGACATCCTGAAGAACGGCCGTGTCATTTTTACAGCTTATCTCTGTATTTTTTATCTGACTGGATACTTAAATTTACTGGTATTTTGGTAATTGTGGTTTGCTTCAGATGGCTATACCTTATAAATGACCATAGTACAGTGGAGCCAATCATTCTAATAACAGAGCCTTACATTAAAAATCTATTAAAAGCAAAGTTTGAAAGAAAGGATAGTCAGTTTTTGTTAAAATCTATTGGTTTTATTATAGTCCTGTAGGTCAAGTGTATTACCTCATATTGGATAGATATAAGAGGATAAATAGGTCCCTTTATACGGTATGATAATCAGGAATGAACGTTTGTAGGAATGCTTATTTCCAATACTTGGCCCATGTAAAGTTGCCTCCAGTCACCTTAAGATCGAGTAAATGCTTGTTCATTGGGTGAAATTATCACTGATGCAGACACCTTCTAAATCATTGTTTCTGGGCAGCAGATTGTTTTGTATAAACAGGAATTTGCTGTCCTGAAACAATGAATTTCATAAGAACGAGTGATTGCAGTAACAATTGTTCTCAATTATTGAGAACAAATGGTTGGTACTTGGCAATTGCCTGCTTAGTTGGTTCATGTATATGGGCCTTCAGTCATGTGCACTGGGAAATGGTCTGTGCATGATCATGTATCCGATAGCTTTTCCATAGACAATGTTTTCATCATTAGTGTTGATTGAGCACCCCAGTGCTTAGGCCAAACACATTGGGATGCTCAGTATAATGGAAGTCAATGGGAGAACCCAAACATTAAACCAGGCACCCCCTGCTCTAAAGAGTGGAGGGTGCCTGGTTCATAAGAAAAGGTCAGAAATTCATGGAAACACCACTGAAATGGTTTGGAAACAGCATGGATGTCTGGATGCATCTTGGACTCCCAAGTCGCTGCTGGGAACGATGTTGTCCGAATATTATACCACTTTTACAGACTGACAATAATACGCAAAAAACCCAAGATAAAATCAATTTTAGAGCAAAAATTGTTAGGAAACATTTTTTCCTGTATATTTACTTCAAAGAAACACTAAAGCACCACTGTCCCAATAAAATACATTATTTATTAATATCTTTTAAAATCTCTTACAAACATAATTAATTCAGATATAAAATTGAGGTGAAAAACCAATACAAAAAGCGCTCCGTCCAACTTAATCCAATACCAATTGCATCGCCCGTACTATTGCACCTAGCCCCATAGAAACATCATATTTTCCTATTGGAGTCTATCCAATACAGATCACAAATGAAAAAGTGCCAGTGCATACCTTTCAAAATCCGGGCGGTAAATCACAGTGGACCCGCGCACCCCTCTACGCGCGTTTCGCGTAAGCTTCGTCAGGAGGAGATATTTACTTGTATATAAAGTGCAGATGCTGCCACAAATTACAAGCAAGAGGCACTCTGATACAACCTGTATATCACATAAAGGAGGGCCTCATTCACATGTGGTACAATTGTTCATGTAGTGGGACTCCTACACTCATAAAGCCTATGCAAGTGAAATGGCTGCCCAAAATTACAAGGAACCGGCACTCTAATACACCCTTTGTTACAGATAAAAGAGGGCATCATACACACCCTTGAAAAATTATGATGGATGGCCTGCTGGTGACCCTCAAATACATTTGGAGCAAGGGCCTGCTGATCTTACCATCTAAAACATTAGGGGCGAGGGCCTGCTGCTCAGCTGACCCTCTAAAACATTAGGGTTGAGGGTCTACTGGTGATCTGACCCTGTAAAAGATTGTAGATGAGGGCCTGCTGGTGAGCTGACCCTCTAAATGGTTGTAGGTGAGGGTCTGTAAGTGATGTGACCCTGTAAAACATTATATACGAGGGCCTGCAGGTGAGCTGACCCTGTAAAACATTATATGCGAGGGCCTTGGTTACTGAGACTGGACTTGGTGAAAGACAGGGTGGTGCTTAACCAACTGAAAGCATTATCTGCTGCAATCCAACCGATCAACTGGTCGCACTGGTCTGACTTCAAGAGTGGTGTCCTGCGCCGCCCTGCAAACTAGGACATGAAGCTAGGTATCGTGGATGATTGTTTTCTTGTGCTCTGGCAGCAGGCACCATTTTAATGCACCCAGGGCCACGGCCTCTTCGTGCACCATCAGCATCATGGCCACTTCCCCGTCCCTTACTGCTCACCTTCTTCATTTTACATGTTATATATGCTTGAAAGTATGTCACACATACAGTAGCGTAGGATTTGGAAGTGTATGCGCAAATTTTTAAAACAAGTTATTTGGGATGTGGAAACGTCACATAGGAGATATCCCGATTCCCGCAGTTAATGTGAATTATGTCACCAGCGGCTAATAATAAATTACAGGGAATGTCACAGATATTTGGGATGAGGAAACGTTATACAGGACAGGTACCACAGGTAATGTCACTGTTCGCAGCATCTACGGAAAAAGTACACTGTATGTCGCAGGTAAATTTTTTAAACGTACATGTTACACTTTAGATGTCGCCCTGGTAATGTGACTCTCAGAAGCAGACCCCGTCTATTGAAAAAGTACACTGTATGTTACAGATACATTTTTTAAACGCACATGTTACACATTAGATGTGACCCTAGTAATGTCACTCTCAGAAGCAGACACCATCTATTGAAAAAGTACACAGGCTGTCACAGATAACATTTTTCAATGCACACGTTACACTGGAGATATCCTGCAGATATCAATGCTGTCACCAGCGGCTAATAAAAAATTACAGGGAATGTCACAGGTATTTGGGATGAGGAAACGTTATACAGGACAGGTACCACAGGTAATGTCACTGTACGCAGCGTCTACGGAAAAAGTACACTGTCTGTCACAGATAAAAAAAAATAATGCACACGTTACACTTTAGATGTTGCCCTGGTAATGTCACTCTCAGAAGCGGACACCGTCTATTGAAAAAGTACAGTGGATGTCACAGATAAAAGATTTAAACGCACACATTACACTTTAGATGTAGCAGTGGTAATGTCACTCTCAGAAGCGGACACCATCTATTGAAAAAGTACACTGGATGTCACTGATATTTTTTGGATGCGCACACTTTACACAGGAGATGTTGCACGGATAATTTAACTGTCCGCAGCGGACACAGTATACGGAAAAAGTACACTGGATGTCACTGATATTTTAGGGATGCGCACACTTTGCACAGGAGATGTGGCGCAGATAATTTAACTGTCCACCATAGACACCGTCTACGGAAAAAGTACACTGGATGTCACTGATATTTTTAGGATGCGCACACTTTACACAGGAGATGTGGCACGGATAATTTAACTGTTCGCAGTGGACACAGTCTACGGAAAAAGTACATGCGATGTCACTGATATTTTAGGGATGCGCACACTTTACACAGGAGATGTGGCGCAGATAATTTAACTGTCCCCAGCGGCCTATTAGACGCAATTTAGCGCAGGATGCGCTGAAAATATATTTTGCTGCTGTCACACACAATATTCCTTAAAAGGACTTTTGGGTCTCTAAAAAGTTTTTGTAATAAAAATCTTGCAATAACACTCCCTACACTGTCTGTCCCTTCCTGTGCTCAGCTCTCACTGACTAATACTGAGCCGAACACCGGCCAGCCAATCACTGTAATGCCAGAAGTTAACAGTGCGTGCCAATACCTCCCTGCACGTTTATTGGCTGCGTAGCGGGGAGGAGATTCGAGCATTGCGCTTGAGCACATGCGGTACTTGGCCGAGTGCAGCCATGTGCCGAGCATAGCGATGCTCGAACCGAACTGATGTTCGGCCGAGCATGCTCGCTCAACACTACTCATCATACTTACATGAAAAAGTCAGTCAGCCAGCTAACAATAGTCAGACCTGGTGCACATCTCAAGGGTTTTGCTAATATGAATTGTAATATGTACCTTCTTGTTACTTCATTTACTAACGGATAGGAAAGTAACATAATTTTGTTTGGATAGTATGCTCACATACCTATAATAATTTATAGAAGATTTCATTAATACTTTTATATCTTATTACTGCACTTTATTACAATACTGTATGCCCTATACCTCCACAATTTATACAATAGGACAATGCTTCATGCCATATTTTTCATATTTTTGAATAATTTAATAAATTTAAATTGCCTCCTTTCCCCAATTTTACATAGATATACCAAACTGATAGCACTGACTAGAGATGAACGAATCAATCGGATCGAATTTGATCCGTATTTCATGAAAATTTGCACCAAATCCGAATTTTCTGATGCTTCCTCACATTTTTTTCTAAAATGGCTGCTGCACATGTTAGGACATGGAGCAAATAACTCTGGGAACGGGGTATCACCCACAATGCCATGCATGCAGCCAATCAGCAGCCAGTCCTGTAATGTTACAACCCTAAAAATAGCCTCAGCCTTCTTGGATTCAGCCATTTTCCAGTGTACTTAGTTCAGGGAGAGACATTAGCAGACGCTAGGGACAGTGATATGAAAGACTTGAAAACTTTTATTTAGCTAAATAGAAGTTCAGGAAAGAGCAGTAGAAGTGTAGGGAAAGGATAGCGAGGAATTATTCTACAGTATTGAAGCAGAACTAGGTTCAATTGGGGAGTGTACAGCCTGGGTAATAGGAACAATCCTATTACACCTTGCTGCACTGACTGGGGATCCAAATTACAATTATACTGCTGCTTTCAGGTTTATAATAGATGATACCTCTGTAATTCCAGCAAACCTTTCTCTTTTTTGGGGTGCAAGTGCTGTGTGATACAGCTTTTAACAGGGTGTATTACTAGGAAATATTTCTACGTCTTATTAGCCCTTGTGCGGTTCAGTTATATGTTCTAAAGCTTTTTTGGCGGTTATAAGTGGGGGAAAGAAGGGGCTTATTTGCCGTTCAGTGGTGCAGTTACATCTTCTAAAGCCTTATTTGTTGTGTAGTAGTGGAAAAAAAAAAAATATTTGCCGTTCAGCGGTGCAGTTATTTGTTCCTTTTTTGGCGTGTATAAGTGAGGGAAAAAAGGGCTTATTAGCCGCTGTATGGTGAAGCGACAAAATTACAGCCCTTTTTGGCGTGTATTGGTGGGGAAAAAAAGTATTTACCGTTTAGCGGTGCAGTTATATGTTCTAAAGCCCTTTTTGGCATGTATTAGTGGCAAAAAAAAGTATTATTTGCCGTTCAGCAGTGCAGTTATATGTTCTAAAGCCTTTTTTGGTGTGCATTAGTGGGAAAAAAGGGCTTATTAGCGGTTGTGTGGTGACGCAAGAGAATTACAGCCCTTTTTGGCGTGTATTAGTGGCAAAAAAAACTATTTCCTGTTCAGCGGTTTAGTTATATGTTCTAAAGCATTTTTTTTTATCGTGTATTAGTGGTAGGGGGGGGGGGTTAGCTGTTGTGTGGTGAAGTGAGAAAATTATAGCCCTTTTTGGCATGTATTAATTTCCTTTTTATTTACCCTTTTGATCTAATAGTATGTCAGACACAGAAGTGACAGGCCCTGCCCAGGGGAGGGGCATAGGCCTAAATGTTTCTGGCGCAGGCACAGGTCACAGCAAAGTAAGGGGGCATGGCAGCATGGGTCACTTTGAGAGGTCTGAGCTCCCGGTGTCATCTAGCAGTCGTGTCTTGACCAGCAACCCAGCTGTTCTTAAATTGTTGACTAGGTCATCCACTTTGTCCCAAGTGACATCAGACACCCCCAGCCAAGAGTCGGTGGGTTCGTCAGATACAACTCTTAGTTGGCATGGCCCGAGAACAGACCCTGTGCCTTTATCTGTCCTCAACCTGCCTCTGTGCTTTTCTGTTCCCTCAGCCAGAGAAGTATTATATGCTGTGGGCTCGGCTACACTTTTCAACGAAGACACAGTCAGCAGCTACTGCCCAGCCAAGATCTGAAGGAGACATCCACCACTTCCTCAGGTTGGTGGGCAAGAGTGGCATAGAAACTGGTGTTGTGCAGAGACTGTTGAGGAGGACATCAGTGATGTGCATTCAGTACTCGATGACGATATAGCCAATCGCAATTGGGAGCCGGGTGATGAAGGTGCTTCATCATCGGAAGAAGAGGATGGCAGCTGGCGTGTGAGGCAGCAGCGGAGCCAGCAAGTTGGTAGCATGGCCAGGAGTCGGCAGGGTCGCAGCAGTGGAAGGTCGTAACCCAAACGTGGACCTCCCACTTTGCATGAGCCTACCTGCCCGGAAAGTAGTGGTACAGGGGTTTACGGAGGCAGCAGCGGTAGCAGTCAGTGCGGAGTGTTGGGGTAAAATCACATACTTAGCAGTGTGGCAGTTTTTTGATAAGCCGCCAGAGAAGGTGAACATGGCCATTTGACGAATCCGTGGGAAGACTGTGAAGCATGGCCAGGGTGCCAATGTTCACACCACAGCCCTGCATTAACATATGCAGCATCACCATAAAGTGGCACCCAATTTCAGGCAGTCAATGCTCCACCACCTCAACCGAAGGGAGCTGTCTGTCCTTCCCATCATCTACCGGTTCTGAAGCTCCTGCTCCTCTCCCTCCTACTCCTCGTCAGTCATTCCGTAAGCAATCGATCGTCAAAGTGATTGCGAAGATACAACAATATGCGTGCACTCATCCAATGTCGCAGAAGCTGAACGCTGCAGCGCCTCCCTTTCCAAGTGGTGGACTCTGCACCTTTCAGAGAACTGATGGCTTATACCAAGCCGAGGTGGAGAGTCCCAAGCCGTCATCTCTTTGCCAGCCCTTCACAAATATGTAGAACAGAAGGTGGGCCAGTCCTTGAGCCTGTCGGTGTCTGCCAAAGTGCATGGCAGCACCGACGTGTGGAGCTGTAACTACGGTCAAGGACAATATATGTCCTTTATGGCCCACTGGGCAAATGCGGATCCTGTCCCGCCAAACCAGCAACTTGGCCAGAATACGCCACTTGCGCCTCCATGTTCTCACACTGTTGGTCCTGCGACAATGTCCGCCTCTACCTTTTCCTCCTCCACCATATCCTCAACCTCCACTGCAGGGATAATTCACAGTGCTCCTCCATCATAACACATGTACAGGGCACCACAGTGTCATACTGTTCTACACCTCGTTTGCCTGAGCGGACGGAGTCACACAGAGAAGGAACTGCTCCGTGTCCTTCATCAAGAAATTGAATTCTGGCTTTCTCCGCAACAACTCAAGATCGGAACCATGGTGCCCAACAACGGGAAGAACATAGTGTCGGTGCTGTGTCAAGAAGGGCTGAGTCATGCACGCAGGGTGCATGGTGCACATGTTTAATCTGGTTGTCAAGCGATTTGTGAAGTCTAACACCCAAGAAATCCTAAGAATGGCTAGGAAACTTTGCATGCACTTCAGCCACTCGTACACTACAAAGCACACCCTCCTTGAGCTGCAGCAGCAGAATGCATCCCCCAACACCCATTGGAATTCCACTCTCCATATGTTGGACCGACTATACGAACAGAGAAAGGACATAAACGATTTTTAGATGATCCAAGCAGATAGGAGTACTCCACTGTGTAACTTTGATGTCAGTCAGTGGCAACTCATGCATGACACCTGCCGTTTTCTCAGGCCATTTGATGCCACGTTATTTGTCAGTCGCCAGGACAGAACGTCATTCCACTCCTTCATATCCTGGAACAGATGCTGGTAAATCTGGCTGGTCAGGGGACTGGAGATGTGGCGCCTAAATCTCACGGCCACATGAGCCATGTGGGGGCTGAACTGCAGGAGGTTAGCAAAATGGGTGGTTCTCCTACACTGGTATCAAGAGAGGAGGAGTAGGAGCAGCCAGAGATGCAAGAGGGAGATGAAGAAGATGAGGGAGATGACCCAAGCACACAGTAGCAGCATGAAGTGGAGATGGAGGCAGGGAGTCCCCCCGAGTCACTTGTGCAAATGGCTCACTGCATGCTCACTTGCTTGGGTACTGACAGCCTAATTGTCACCATTTGGCAAAGGGATGACTTCTGGCTCTCCACCTTGTTGGACCCTCGCTACCGGTCCAAAATGAGGGCCTTTTTTACACCCACTGAGAGGGAGGATAAACTGAACTACTATAGAGTCATCCTATGTAGTCAGTTGGCCACTGCTTATCTGCGCCATCGTCCATCCTCTCATAGGTCTGACCGGGGGGGCCCTCTGCTCTCTCGTTCCACTGCTATGGCTTCTGTGGCGGGGGGGGGGGGTAGGGGGGCAGTACCAGCTCCAACAAAGCAGCTTGATTCTAGAGTCGATGATGGGCAGCTTTCTTAACCCGCCTAGTGAAGAAACTACTCACCAGAAGCAGCAGCTGGACCTGGAGCAGAACCTGAACTAGCAGGTGGTGACAAACTTGGACAGCCCCCTGCCACCCCACCTTGAAGATCCACTGAACTACTGGGCAGCCAAACTGGATTTGTGGCTGCAACTGGCCGAGTTTGACCTGGAAAAGCTGTCCTGACTGCCCAGTAGTGTGGAATCAGATCAGGTGTTTAGTGCAGCGGGGGCCATAGTAACCCCAAGGAGAACTCGCCTGCTCAACCAAAATATGGATATACTGACCTTTGTCAAGATTAATCAGGCGTGGATCAGCTAGGATTTCTACCCACCAATGCCTGATACATGAGAGATTAAATCATCCATGCTGCCTCACCCAAACGTTGACAAAAGAATGTGGTTTCTTCTGGATACCTGCCTCAGCTACTATTCTGATGCTGCCACCTGCCTGATGCCACACATCTGATGCCAAGTGCTCCTTCTTACACCCACCATCGTCAACAGGTACTGTTATTGCAACCCACCTCCACACTATGTCACCGGGTCATTCTGTGGTCTCTTGATGCTGCTTCCACCTCACCACTCAGGTCTCCTCATGCTGCTGCTGCCAACTCCACACTATGCCACCTTGCCAGTCTGTGACCTCCTCATGCTGCTGTTGCCACCTCCACACTCTGTCATTGTGCCACTCTGTGGTCTCCTCATGCTGCTGCCACCTCCACTCCAAACTCTTTCACTGTGCCACTCTGTGGTCTCCTCATGCTGCTTCTGCTGACCATTCCACATTATGTCACCTTCCACTCTCTGGCCTCCTGATGCTGCAGCTGCCACCTCCACACTATGTCACCTTGCCAGTCTGTGGTTTCCTCATGCTGCTGCTAACTCAACACTATGCCACTGGGCCTCTCTTTGGCTTCCTCCTGCTGCTGCAACCTCCTCACTATGTCACTGGGCCACTCTGTGGTCTCCACATGCTGCTGCTTCTGTCACCACCTCCATGCTATGTCAGCTTGCCCCTCTGTGGACACCTCATGCTGCTCTGCTGCCACCTCCACATTATGTCACCTTGCCTTTCTGTGGCCTCCTCACGCTGCTGCCACCTCCACACTATGTCACCTTGCCAGTCTGTGGCTTCCTCATGCTGCTGCTGCTGTCACCTACACACTATGTGACCTTGCCACTCTGTGGTCTCCTCATGCTACTGCTAAATCAACACTGTGTCACTGGGCCACTCTGCGGCCTCCTCATGCTGCTGATGCTGCCGATGCTGCCAACTCCACACTATGTCACCTTGCTACTGTGTGGCATCCAAATGCTGCTGCTGCCACCTCCACAATATGTCCCCTTGCCACTCTGTGGCCTCTTCATGCTGCTGCTAAATCAACACTATGTCACCGGGCCATTCTGTGGCCTCCTCATGCTGCTGCCACCTCAACACTATGTAAATGGACACTCTGTGGTCTCCTTATGCTGCTGCCATCTCCTTACTATGTCACTGGGCCACACTGTGGTCTCCTCATGCAGCTTCTACCTCAACACTATGTCATTGGGCCACTCTGTGGACTTATCAAGGTGTTCTCCCACCCTCCCCACTCCATGACTGGGCCACTATTTTGCCTTTTTGGCCTGGTTGACATAATTTATTTGACTCTTCTTCTGTTCTGTCAGAAGTAAGGAAAAATGAGACGCACAACGGATCCTGTCTGTATAGCAGCTGTATGGTCCCATTAGAATTGGCTTATGATTTAGAAGCCAAAAGAAGGAGTGGATCATCTGCTGTTATTTTTTTGGCTCTAGCAATACTGATGGATTACTGACCAAATGCTGACTGAGTGAAGGCGGATGCCCAGTAAACCGGATCCGTTTTTTGGGGGGTAATTTTACTGACGGATCAGAGGAAGGTCAAAATAATCAGTGATGTCAACACAAACTTACTGCTGACACCCTCTTCACTCTGGGGGGGTCTACTTGTATAAGCGTTTAATAAAACAGGTTCTATAGACATCTATGTGGAATCAGCTGGCGGCGGTGTAAAAGGAGTGCGCTCTTTCCCGTTACAGTAGGATCTTAGGCTTCCGCACGGTTCTTTATTCCTGGCGCTCACATAGACTTGTAAGGGTGAGTTCACACTTGAGTTATTTGGTCAGTTTTGGCCCCATAACTGCCCAAATAAGTGAAGTTTGCAGTGATGCCTGTCATGTGCGTGTCATACTGACTCACAGTATTGTTTCACTACCACAGCAGACTCCCTATGTGTACTAAAAGGCACAGTGTTTTACACCACTGTGCAGGCTCTCTGCAGCCAAGAAATAGCTGTTTTTAACGCGATTTGCCGCAAATAAATTTGGCGAACCATCTCTAGCACTGACATTTTAAACTGTCAAAACGATTACATATTTATCATATGTGGTAACTGAAAAAAAAGATAAAGATGGCCGATTTGCTATTTTTTGATCACTTCTGACATGCCTACTGTGCTTATTCCTCTTTTATTACTTCTACACATATCTGAATAAATTGACAATGGGGTATTGCCAGTTGTCTCCAACCAGTGTTGACAGAGTCAGAGTGTGTAGGGACACACATCTTTATCAAGTTGAGTGGTAACAGCCTGTTTCAATTTATTCATAAAATTCTTGAAGGAATAACACAACATAGATTTCTTATAAAAAAGTTTCCCAAAACTGTTATTTAATGGGGAAACTAGGAGGTTCAATGGTTTCAAAGAGGAAAATTTAACACAGCTGCAGAACATATAATCTTACAGTGATTTAGCTTAGCTAAACAACCTTATTCAGGCCCTTGATATATAAAATATTTTTGCAATACTTTGCATTCTATAGAGGGTGAATGGGGTGTATTTCATTAAATGCCTATAAATGAAAAAATAAAAAAATAAATAAATAAATATGAACAGGACCTAAGATTGAGCAAATGATAAAGTACATTGCCATCAACTGACCCGGTGGGGTACATGCTGATTTATCTTATGAAAAATAAAAAACCTCACTGGCTCCAAATAGATAACTCAGAATGGATTCCCAACTCATTGATCAGAACTTAGCAAATTATTACACTCCTATATTTAACATGCATTTATCTGCCGAACTCTGTATGATAAGAAGCCATTCATAAATGTACCCTCCCTTTGGCAGAAAGAAAAAAGAAATTGTAGTTCATAATCTGAATTTATAAGTCAGATGTAGTAATGAAGGACCAGCACAATCCTTTACCGTATGTAAAACCCTATTGTCACACAGACTAAGGCTAGGGCTGCACTGAGATTTGTCCATGTCATAAATAATGGATGAGGAATTTTCAATCCATTTTCAAGTGATTTCATTATATACTAAGGAGGCAAAAGTAGCAAATCCTGTCAAGTAGGAATTAAAAATGTGCTAGCCTTTTATTGGACTGCAGGAATTTCCCAGTTTAACATGATGGGTATTACCAAGGGTAGTACCATATGTTTTGATACTCTTGATGATGCGTCTTCAGTACCTACGGTATATACTATCAGTATAAACATGGCTATTATACAATAATTATTCGCGTTATCCAAGAGTGTATGTTTTCCCATTATTGCATTCATTGTTCACCACATACTCTATTATAAAATCTCCTCTATTAATATTTTCACAAAAAAGTTGCATGCATGCCTATTACATCAGTCTCCATATTTATCTGGTATTAAAGAACACTTTATGAATATTTTTTTTTAACCCTTCCTGCTGCTTAAAACTAATTCACTAAATGGCAAAACCTCAACATCCGCATCAACCTAATCAGTTTCTATTATTTATCAGCCTGCTGAGAGAAAAGTATTTGATTAATGTACACATATATCTGGAAGTTTTAAATATATTTATAGGTGCTTATAAGGGCCACCATCAGGGCAGTACTACTGGTACTGCTGTCAGGGGTCCTGCTTCAAGGAAGCAAAAAAGGGGCCTTCTCACAGATGGTAAAGGGACAGCACAAACTCTACTGATTACAAGTGGAGAGAAGACAGTTGTTCCCTTTTCTCTCTAGTATGACAGTCTATGTGAGGAGGTGTCGAAGACTCCTGCCAGACCAGCCGTGGCTGCAGGAGAAAATGAAAATAGCCGTCAGAGACTCTGACCTCCTATTACTGTGCTACAAGTGCCCTGCTGGAGGTATGAATACAGTCCCTTCCCTGGTCTCTGCAATCTCCGACTCCACATAGCAGCTCGGGGATAATTTACTGTGGGGGCAAGTTAAAGTCCTGAAGGTGCTGCCTATCACCTACAGAGAAGCTTCAGTAAGAATGTATTTCTGTGCCCCCCTGACCTCACAGAGCCCTTGCAAATCTTGTGCTCCCCTTTTGCCCTTGCCCCATCACAGATCCCTCGTTATCTCACCTTGATCCCCCCCCCCCCACTCCCAGCAGAGGCCCTCTCTGATTAATGTCTCCCCTTGCATTATAAGAGGAGCAGCTGATATCAGCCTTATATGATGTAAAAGTTTCTGGAGGTTATATCAGTGCTGTAGTGTTATAAGAGAAGTAGCTGATATCAGTCACTAGAGATAACTGAAATTTTCAAAAATTCGATTTGTTCGCTCCTCTGAATTTTCCCCCAAAATTTGCTTTATTACAAATTAATATGTCACGGAGTGCGTTTAATCAGGTCTATCCCGACCTGCAGTTAAACTTTAGGGAGAATGTATACTGGTATACATCACTGTGCATTGCAGCATTATGCATAGCTATTCCTTTCTGGTAGCAAAACAGTTAATGTGCATCAGAATGACAGTCAGGTCACATATATGGATGCAAGAATCATCGTGCAGGCCACCAACCCCTAGCTAAACAAAAAAAAGCATGCAGCATCCTTTAATAGAGAAAAAAACAAAACGCTTCACGCCAATGCAGGTGTCCCAATGACTTTATATTAGAATAAAATATGGACATGAAGGCAGCGCCAATGAAGTAGTGGAGAAAAAAAAAGGTTCTTTTAATCCATGTGGCAGTGCAACAAATGCGTTTGAATACTTTCTGTTAGCTGTACAATGACTGTGTGTCACTTTTAAGGTTAGTTCCCACTTCACTTATTTGGTCAGTTATTGTCATCAGTTATTGTCAGCCCAAAGCAAGTGCGGGTCAAAACCACAGAACAGGTGCAGATCTATAAGTGATGGAAATAACTGACCAAATAACAGAAGTGTTAGCGTCAGCTCTAATTTATCTGCATGGACTTAAACGGGAAGTGGCCCAAGATTCAAGTAGTGGCCCTATGACAGTGCAGAGTGTGTCAGCAGTAAGGATGTGTTCACATCTCTGTTTATTTTTCCATTCTTCTAATCCATCAGAAGAACAGGCCAAAAAAAGTGGATCCTATAGTTTGAGCATCCGCCTTCAAACTGTCAGTATTTAGTCAGCATTTGATCAGTATTTGTAAGGCAAAAACAGAAGTGGGCCCAAAATAGAAATAACATGTGTATGATTTTTGTCCATTTGCACCTCAAATTGGTTTTATTCAGACAAAGAAGATGTATGCAGAACTGTTATGGCCTCTATCATACGGTCAGTATTTGTTCAGTATTTTGCAGCAGATTTGATCAGTATTGGTAAGGCAAAAACAGGAGTTTGTCTAAAACAAAGATAACATGTGATGGAAATGTGTATATATCTTCTGTGTTTTGGACCCCTCCTGCTTTTCGCTTTCCCAAGAGCCTTTTTTTGTTATTTTTTTGTTCTTCTGAAGGGTCACAAGAACGGAAAAATAAATGGCAATGTCAACATGGCTAAACAAGGACACTAGTAGCCCTTTACCAGACTGGAGAAGGAGGAAAGAACATGAAAAATCATAATAGTGGCCCCAGAACAGACTGGTCAGGGTGTCAACAGCATGAAGAGTCACAATAGTGGAAGGGATTGATGCAAACTGTGCTGTCTCCGATGGATCCCTTCAGCTTCAGATTACTGTCCTTGCATTGTCCCTGCAGTCTCCCTATGCTCTCCCTACAGGATGTACAGGATGTAAAAACTCTCCCTACAAAATCCATACACTGTCCCCACAGTCTCCCTATCCAATATTACACAACTAAAAGCGTTTAACAACACTGTCCATAGTGCTATCCCTATGCTTAGCTCCCAGTGAAATGGCAGAGACCGCGTGGGATGAGGCTTTTAAAGGGCTGTGACATCACAAAGGCTGCCTAGCTGCTAATTGGCTGTCTGCATGGCATTATGGGTGATCTCATGTTCCTAGGCTTCTTACTTTAACTTTGTAATACGTGTAGCTCCTATTTTAGGGAAAAAAAACTATTTGTTACCACGAAGCATGAGGAAATTCCGATTTGTCGAAAATCTAATTTT
This sequence comes from Bufotes viridis, assembly GCA_033119425.1. Lineage (NCBI taxonomy): Eukaryota > Metazoa > Chordata > Amphibia > Anura > Bufonidae > Bufotes > Bufotes viridis. The sequence goes on along the minus strand of CM065591.1, from coordinate 393,895,393 downwards.
TCCTAAACTTTGGTTGATGAGTGAGCACCAAAGTGTTCAGGTGTTTGGGTACTCGGTCCAAACACATAGCGATATTTGTGCACTCGGCCGAGCCCCCGAGTAATGGAAGTCAATGGGAGACAACCCGGCACCCCCTGCTCGGATGAGGGGTGGGTGCCTGGTCCATTGGAAAAGGTTAGAAACTGACAAAACACCACCGAAATGGATCTGGAACAGCATTGGGGACCATGTCTGGGTGCATCTTGGACTCCAATGTCGCTGCTGGGAACCATATTGTCCCAGTTGTCCGCCACTTTTACAAAGCGACAAAATCATTTAGAGGTAAAACTGTTAGGAAACATTCTTTCCTGTATATTCAATTGTATATACAGTGCAAATGCTGCCCAAAGAAGCACTCCAATACAACCTGTATATCACATAAAGGAGGGCCTCATTCACATGGTGCTACAATTGTTCAGGTACACTGCTACACTCATAAAGCCTATGCACTAAGTGAAAGGGCTGGCAAAAATTACAATGAACCAACACTCCAATACACCCTTTATTACACATAAAGGAGGGCATCATGCACACCCTTGAAAAATAATGATTGATGGCCTATAAAAATTTGTAGTGAGGGCCTGAATGTGAGCGAACCCCATACATCATTGTACTGATGGCCTACAGGTGAGCAGACCGTATAAAACATTAGAGGTGAGGGCCTAAAGCCGAGCAAAGCCCATAAAACATTGCAGTGATGGCCTGCAGGTGAGCAGACTGTATAAAACATTAGCGGTGAGTGCCTGAAGGTGAGCGAACCCCATAAAATATTGCAGTGATGGCCTACAGGTGAGCAGACCATATAAAACATTAGAGGCAAGGGCCTGAAGCAGAGCAAACCCCATAAAACATTGCAGTGATGGCCTACAGGTGAGCAGACCATATAAAACATTGGAGGCAAGGGCCTGAAGCAGAGCAAACCCCATAAAACATTGCAGTGATGGCCTGCAGATGAGCAGACTGTATAAAACATTAGCGGTGAGTGCCTGAAGGTGAGCGAACCCCATAAAATATTGCAGTGATGGCCTACAGGTGAGCAGACCATATAAAACATTAGAGGCAAGGGCCTGAAGCAGAGCAAACCCCATAAAACATTGCAGTGATGGCCTACAGGTGAGCAGACCATATAAAACATTGGAGGTGAGGGCCTGAAGCCGAGCAAACCCCATAAAACATTGCAGTAATTGCCTACAGGTGAGCAGATTGTATAAAACATTGAAGGTGAGGGCCTGAAGGTAATCCAACCCCATAAAACATTGCAGTAATGGCCTATAGGTGAGCAGACTGTATAAAACATTGGAGGTGAGAGACTAAAGGTCAGCGAACCCCATAAAACATTGCAGTGATGGCCTACAGGTGAGCAGACCGTATAAAACATTAGAGGTGAAGGCCTGAAGGTGAGTGAACCCCATAAAACATTGCAGTGATAGCAGATATATTCTGTATGGAAAAGGAGGCGGAGGAGGAGACGGATGAGAAAACAAGATTCAAACATATACCTTTTTTTGCTGTGAAAAGGGTGCATCTGAATCTTGTGAATTGAGTACATTATAAAGCATACATTTAAATTGCATTTCTGTTCCTCATTAGCTCAGCTTTCCTCTGGTGGAGTAGAGATTTCAGGGGCAATCCAGGCCTTATTCATTTTTATTTAAGTCAACCTGTCAGCATTGTCAGTTGACAAGCGGATACGCTTATCTGTTATAATGCCGCCAGCAGTACTAAATACACGCACAGATCAGGGGCGTACATAGAAATCATTGGGCCCCATAGCGAGAATTAGAATTGGGCCCCCATGACCTGTTCTTAGCCCCTCTCACTACAAACGCCTCACTCGGCTACTTGCGCTGGAACAGCAACAGATCCCATTATAATGAATGCACTAAAGTGGACGACAGCATTGTTTGGCATATGGCGGACACAGCGATTTAGGTAATTCTACTCCTTTGTTGGAATAGAATAAGAGAATCTGATCACAAAAGTACACATATTCTTACCCAATTAACTTTGTCGGCTGATTATTATATAGTGTGCCACTGCCATACCTCCCATGAACTGTACCTGCTGTGCTGCTTATTATATAGTGGCGCACTATATAATAGGCAGCACAGCAGACACAGTTCATGGGGGGGCGACTATGGTGGCTCACTATAAAATAGGAAGCACAGTTCATGGGGGAGGGAAGGCAGCTATAGTGTCGCATTATATAATAGGCAGCACAGCAGCAAGCACAGTTCATGGGGGGGGGGCGACTATGGTGGCTCACTATATAATAGGAAGCACAGTTCATGGGGGAGGGAAGGCAGCTATAGTGTTGCATTATATAATAGGCAGCACAGCAGCAAGCACAGTTCAAAATGGTGGGGGCTATGGTACACACATAAGCAGACAGCAAGCATAGTTCCTAAGGGGGAGCTATGGTGCCACCATAGCACCCACACACACACACACACACACCTTTATGAACTGTACCAGTGCCACCTTAGCCCCTCCTTATGGACTGTGCCTGCTGTCTGCTCTGCTGCTTATGTATACAACCATAGCCCCGACCCCTATAAATGAACTGCGCTTGCTATTGGTGCTTATAGTGAATACTGCACCTCAACTCTGAACTTTGGCATTTCAGTGCACACTGCTGCTAACTTACTGTGCACTTGCTGTTGCTGTCATGTGTGGCAGAGTGGCAGGCAGAGTAGATCTTCAAACAAACTGAGTCCTGGAGGAGACGATAAGTCACTCTCTCTGCAGGATGACTGGTGTCGGGAGGGTGATGCTGATTCCGGGTCACGGCAATCAGGTCAGGTCACAGCAAGGCCAGCAGCAACAGTAGTCCCGCAGCACGGCCGGCTCATGTTCCTCTGCTGGGCGCACCTCTTCGCTAGCCAATCAGCAGCAAGCTCTGCTACTGCTAGCACAGCACTGCTAAATGCTGATTGGCAAATCAACCAGGCTGCAAGCAGGGACTGTGACTGCCAGCGGAACATGGACTGTGTAAGGAGCCCACCCGAAAACAGGGGAAGCAGGGAGCAAGAAGACATGCCTCAAACCATAGACAGGAACTCTGACCAACCATTTTTATTTAGTTTAATTATGGGGTCGGGTCCATTCACAGCCGGGTCCCCTTCCCCCATGGGCTCCATAGCAGCTGCGTGGTCTGCCTCTATTGGCAGTACGCCACTGGCACAGATAATATGCTGGCTGCAGGGCAGGCCAGCACCTCCAAGGCATAGAGCACAAGTTCGTGCCACGTGTCCAGCTTGGACACCCAGTAGTTGTAAGGCACTGAGGGATCATTTAGGATGCTGACACTGTTCGTAATGTATCCCTTCACCATCTTCCAAAACTTTTCCCTCCTTGTAGCACTAGGTCGCGCTTCAGGGTAAGGTTGTTGGCGGGGTGTCATGAAAGGGTCTCATGCCTTGGAAAGTGTTGCCCTGCCTCTGTTGGAACTACTGTGAGTTCCCCTTGTCTCTCTTCCTCGGTTGACTACCGAAGTACGGACTCTGGCGGACGCTTTGTCAGATGGAAAATTTTGGTGCAATCTGTCAAGTACCTTCTGGTATTGCACCATTTAACTCGTCCTCTCCACCACAGGAATGTAGCAGGGGTTGAGAAGGGTGAACACCCTCTAATCTGTGTTACCTAAAATGTGTATAATGCGAGGGTCCCGGGAAAGGCAGCCTAACATGAAGTCAGCCATATGTGCCGGAGTACCAACAGGCAAGACGTCAATGTCAACTTTAGGATGACTCTTCTTCATACCTTTATCCTCCTCCTGCTCCTCTTCTGCCGATCTACGCTGAACAGATGGAATTAAAGTTCCATGGATACAAGCCTCTGTAAGTATCTACAGCTCCTCCTCCTCTTCATGGCCAAATTTGCGTTGAAAAGACGAACTGGGGGAGGTCTGGCTATCACCCTGTGTCATCTCCTCCCCCATTACCACGTCTGCCACATTCAAAGCATCCTCCTTAATTGTGAGCAGCGATCGTTTGAGTAGACACAGCAGTGGGATGGTTACACTGATAATAGCGTTATCGCCACTAACCATCTGTGTGGATTCATCAAAGTTTTTTAAAACCTCGCATAGGTCTGACATCAATGCCCACTTCTCGCTTGTGAATAGTGGCAGTTGACTGGAAAGGCGACGACCATGTTGCAGCTGGTATTCCACAACTGCCCTCTGCTGCGCACAAAGCCTGGCCAACATGTAGAACGTAAAGTTCCAACGCGTGCTCACGTCGCCCAACAGTTGGTGAGATGGAAGCCGCAAGCTCTGCTGCAGCGTTGACTAAGCAGCTGAAGCTGTGGATGACTTTCGTAAATGGGCACACAAACGGCGCGCCTTCACTAGTAGTTCCTGCAAATTAGGGTAGGTTTTTATAAACCGCTGAACCACTAAGTTTCAGACGTGGGCTAGGCATGAAATGTGTGTCAGGTTGCCAAGCTCCAAAGCCGCCACCAAGTTACGGCCATTGTTAGACACAGCCATGCCTGTTTGTAGGTTGAGTGGCAAGAGCCACAGCTCGGTCTGGTTCCTTTTACCCTGCCACAGCTCTGCAGCGGTGTGCTGTTAGTCCCCTAAGCAGATCAGCTTCAGCATGGCCTGTTGAAGTTTACCCACAGCAGTGCTACACTGCTTCCAGCTAGCAACTGATAGCTGACTGCTGTTGGAGGTGGAAGTGGAGGAGGAGGCGGCGGAGGAGAAGTGGAGGTTGGAGTCAGTAACATAGCTGCTAGCGGAGACCCTGTTGGACGTGGGGCCCTCAATCCTGGGCGTGTGTAGCACCTGGGCCATCCCAGGGTACGACTCACTACCAACCTCCACAACATTCACCCAGTGTGCTGTCAGGGAAATGTAGCATCCCTGGCCACCAGCACTTGTCCATGTGTTCGTGGTAAGTGCGTTGTTCAGGGCACGGGTGATGTTCTGGGACACATGCTGGTGTAAGGCGGGCATGGCACACTGTGAAAAATAGTGGCGGCTGGGGACTGCGTACTGAGGGATGGGCGCTGACATCAGACTGCGCAAGGCCTCTGTGTCCACAAGCCTAAATGGCAACATTTCAAGGGCCAGTAATTTTGAAAGTTGCGCATTTAGTGCTATGACCTGTGGGTGGGTGGGTGGGTGGGTGGGTGGGTATTTGCGCTTGTGTTCAAATGCCTGTGTTATTGGCATTTGAATGCTGCGCTGGGACAGGGAAGTAGATGTTCTTGCTGACGGTTCATGTGAAGGTCCAGGTGCAGGCTAAGGGGCATCCGGGCCTGCGCCTTCGACAGGGGATTGGCCAGCAGTGCATAACACAGGTGAAGAGGAGGCAGTGGTGGGACCCACAGAACCAGAGTGTGGACTCACGGTTTGACCCACCTATTAGGGTGCTTGGATGCCATCTGGCGGATCATGCTGGTGAGGTTGCTAGTGTTCACGCCCCGGCTCATTTTGGCACAGGTTGCAAACTACCACTCTTTTGTCATCTGCGCTTTCCTCAAGCATCAGTGGTTGCCATGTGGTGCTGCGCCAAATTTGATTAGGTCCTACTAAAGGAGACAACCTTGTCGTGGCGAGTGGGCTCATGCATTTTGATCAAAGCGTATACCAATGCCTTATGTACAGTACGTATATCGGGGGCTGTATACTTATATATAGAAGCAATTATAGATCAATGCTTAGCATGTGGATGTGTTATCCATGTTTTTTCATTAGTGTCTTTCCTTCTCCTATGGTACCTGGACTCCTCTAATTTGGCCCAGGTTATTTTAATTAGCAGGAGAATGCACAAAGGTTAATAAATTCCTACCATTTCTCAGCTGGAGTATCTGAGAGCACATTGAAAGGTTAGCTTTTGACATCTGTTTACATCTGTGCAGTACTACGACATTGCTATTGTTGCTGTGGTGCTGTGCTAGCAGGTTGGTGGAACCCAGTGCCAGGGTGGCTTCGTCTAGCAGCAGGGGTGTTGTTTGACTGCTGGTTCACGCCACCTGCTGATGCAGTGCTGCAGCATCAGTGGTCACTGTGTGGTGCTGTGCCAAATTGCAGTAGGTCCCACTCAAGAATGCAACCTTAGCATAGTGAATAGGTTTATGCAGTTTGAACAAAATATATACTAAAGCCTCATGTACAGTACGTACAGTATATCAGGGGGTTGTATACTATTTATTACACTGAGAAGTAATATTCATCGTACTGAGAAAAAATTATAGATCAATGCATAGAATGTGGATGTGCAATCCATATTTTTCTATTTTTTTTAGAATTTTATTACATTTTGCAAATTTCTTAAAAAAGAAAAACTAACATTTGGCTTTAACATAAGTATTCAGACCCTTTGCTATGACACTTGATATTTAGCTCTGGGAGCCTTCCATTTCTCTTAATCATCTTCAATATGCTTCCATGCCTTATTTGGAGTCCTCTAGTGATAAATTCAGTTGATTGGAGTTGATTTAGAAAGATATACAAGAGCAGAGCAGAAAAAGGTTGAAACAACCTGGACTCTTCCTAGCACTTGCTTCCCAACGAAACTATGTAATCGGGGGAGGGGGAGTAGGCTTGTTAAAAGAGGTAAACAAGAACCCAATTGTCACTCTGGCTGAACTCCAAAGATCCTGTGTGCAGATGGGAGAAACTTCCAGAAGATCATCTGTCTGCAGCATTCCACCAATCTAAGCTTTATGGCAGGGTGGCTGTAAACAAGCCTATCCTCATTCAAAGACACATACAAGTTTGCACCAAAAGCACCAAAAGGACTCTCAGACTGTAAGAAACTAAATTCCCTGGTCTGATTAAACTAAAATTAAACTTCTTGACCTCAATTCTAAGGGTTATGTCTGATGGAAACAAGACACTGCTCATCTTCTGCCCAATACATCTCTACAGTGAAGCATGTTGATGGCAGCATCATGCTGTGGGGATGTTTTTCAGTGACTGGGACAGAGAGACTGGGCAGAGTTGATGGAAATCTGAATCGATCAAAGTACAGAGATATTCTTAATGAAAACCTGATCCAGAGTGCTCTGGACCTCAGACTGGACTGATGGTTTACCTTCCAACAAGACAATAACCCTAAGCACACAGCCAAGCACAACCAAGTCAACACATAAGTTGCTTCAGCCTTGGCACAGCCAAGTCAAACTGAGCCCTGGCACGAGGATGAACAATAAGGGCCTATTCACCTGTAGTGATGTTGCGAACATAACATTTTCGGTTCGCGAACGGCGAACGCGAGTTTACGCAAATGTTCGCGACCGGGCGAACCGCCATAGACTTCAATAGGCAGAAGAATTTTAGAACCCACAGGGACTCTTTCTGGCCACATTAGTGATGGAAAAGTTGTTTCAAAGGGACTAACACCTGGACTGTGGCATGCCGGAGGGGGATCCATGGCAAAACTCCCATGGAAAATTACGTAGTGGACGCAGAGTCGGGTTTTAATCCATAAAGGGCATAAATCCTGTCACTACCAGAGCTTTGAGACGTTCTCATAGCTCTGTTTCTCCACCCCTGTGATGATGTCACTACTAGAGCTTGGAGGAGTTCTCTCTGCTCTGTTTCTCCGCCCCTGTGATGAGGTCTTCACTTTCAGTTTCCCTCCTCCCAGCTGTCCCTCCTGTGATTGATTCCTCTTCCTATAAAATGCCCCTCTTCCTGTTTAATCGTGCGGATTATACTTTTCATTTGACCTGTATCTCTCGCTTGAGTATCTTCACTTGTGTGATATCTTTTCACTGGACCTGTGTTCTGCTGAAGCAAGTACTTCGGATATTGTCTGCTGACTTTTGATCTGTTTTCACTGCTGCTGCAGCTCCTTCAGTTAAGTGTGCAGACTGGATCCGAGGCGACCCCGGTTCCGTCCATATACTGAGCAGGGCACCAGTGGCCGTGCCCCTTCCACTATTGTAGGGGTTACAGTGGTCATTAGCCTTAGGTACGCGGGCATGTTCGATCCACCATCTGGATCCTGGACATGGGCTTAGCAGCATAGGGAGAGCTTTTAGGGTCTGACAGGGGTCATCCTTTATGTTCCCTAGTTTGGGTCCGGTCAGTAGCTAATTCACTGTGTATGCTCTTGTTGCTCACATACAGCCGTGACATTATAATCCGCCGAAACCGTCCTTTTTGACATGGATCCGCTTTCTAACCTGGTTGACCACATGCAGGGTCTTTCTTTGGAGGTAGCGGATCTCCGTCAATCTATGACTCAGCTTCAAGCATTGGGCTCGGCTCCGGCCCGTGGAGTCTGTTGCGAGCCAAAGGTCTCACTTCCGGAAACGTTCTCCGGGGGCAGTGAGAATTTTGTTCGCTTCAGAGAGTCATTCAAACTCCATTTTTGCTTGTGTCCCCATTCCTCTGGTAATGAGGAGCAGAGGGTGAGGATTGTCATCTCCCTGCTCAGGGGTAATGCTCAGACTTGGGCTTTTTCGCTGCCATCGGGGGATCCCTCCCTTCGATCCGTGAAAAGATTTTTTGTGGCCTGGGGCAGATATATGATGACCTGGATCGTGTTGCTCTGGCTGAATCTAACTTACGTTTTTTATGCCAGAACAAACTGTCTGCGGAGCTTTATTGTTCTGAATTTCGGAGATGGGCAGCTGATTCAGGTTGGAATGATGCTGCACTCCGGAGTCAGTTCTGTCATGGTCTCTCAGAGAGATTGAAAGATGCGTTTGCTTTCCATGAGAGACCAACGTCCTTAGAATCTGCCATGTCATTGGCGGTACGCCTTGACAGGCGTCTAAGAGAAAGAAACGAGACCTCTCTGTCCAGCCATTGTCAGTCTAGGGGCAGGGGTGCGGACTCATTCAGTGTGCAGGGGCCTCATCCTGTCTCGGTCCCCTCTGAGGAGGAGCCTATGCAACTAGGTTGACTTGCCCCTGATAAAGGAGGATTTAGTCCTCAGAGAATGGTGTGTTTTTGTTGTGGGGCATTGGTCATTTGGCAAATGTTTGTCCGTCTAGGTAATTCATGAATTGTACTAAGAGTGATAATAAGAGAAAAACCTCAAAAGGTAAATCGTCAAACTCTGCTTCATCTGCTACCTTGGGCAAAGTTGATGTAGAAATTGATGCTTTTGCTCTGACCCGCAGTTCCCGTTTTCTCCTTTCTGCCAGGGTGGCGCTAGAGAGCAAAGTCATTTCTTGTGAAATTTTTGTCGATAGTGGAGCGGCCGTCAATCTTATTGACACTCAATTTGTAGCCATGCATGGTTTTCAGGTTTGCACATTAGAAAAGGATATACCTGTTTTTGCTATTGACTCTGCTCCACTCTCACAGAGATCCCTGAAGGGCATTGTTCACAATATCCGGTTAGCTGTAGGTGACACTCAGGTGGAGGGTTTTGTGGCTGCTTGTGAGACGTGCGCTCGCGATAAGGTCCCTCGTTCACAGCCTTCAGGTCCCCTTCTCCCGTTACCCATACCTTCCCGTCCTTGGACACACCTGTCCATGGACTTTATCACGGATCTTCCTCGTTCCTCAGGGAAGTCGGTGATCCTGGTGGTGGTGGACCATTTTAGCAAGATGGCTCATTTTGTACCCTTCCCTGGTTTACCCAATGCTAAAACGTTGGCGCAAGCTTTGTCGACCATATTGTTAAATTGCATGGCATTCCCTCTGATATTGTTTCCGATAGAGGCACGCAGTTTGTAACCAGATTCTGGAAGGCTTTCTGTTCTCGCCTGGGGGTTCGGCTGTTCTTCTCTTCTGCTTTTCTCCCGCAGTCGAATGGTCAGACTGAACGCGTCAATCAGAATCTGGAGACATATTTGTGCTGTTTTGTGGCAGAGAACCAGGAGGATTGGTGTTCGTTTCTCCCTCTTGCTGAGTTTACTCTGAACAACCGTCGTCAGGAATCTTCTGATAAGTCACCATTCTTTGGTGCATATGGGTTCCATCCGCAGTTTGGGACATTCTCGGGAGGGGCTCCTTCTGGTTTGCCTGAGGAGGAGAGATTTTCCTCGTCTTTGTCTACCATTTGGCAAAAGATTCAGAGTAATCTAAGAATGATGAGTGAGAAATATAAGCGTGTGGCTAATAAGAGACGTGTGCCTGGTCCGGACCTGAATTTGGGTGATCTGGTGTGGTTGTCTACAAGAAATATTAAACTGAAGGTTCCCTCCTGGAAATTGGGTCCCAAGTTTATTGGGCCTTATAAGATCCTGTCCATCATCAATCCTGTTGCCTTCCCTCTTGATCTTCCACGGGTTTGGAAGATACATAATGTATTTCACAGATCTCTCTTAAAACCATATGTCCAGCCCACGGTACCCTCCTCTTTGCCTCCTCCTCTGATTTTGGTTGATGGCAATCTGGAGTTTGAGGTTTCCAGAATTGTGGACTCTCGCATTGTCCGCGGTTCTCTTCAGTACCTCGTTCATTGGAAGGGTTATGGTCCTGAGGAGAGCATGTGGGTTCCGGTGTCGGACATTAAAGCCACTCGCCTCATCAGGGCTTTTCATAGGGCTCATCCTGAGAAGGTGGGTTCTGGGTGTCCGGAGTCCACCCGTAGAGGGGGGGGGGGTACTGTCACTACCAGAGCTTTGAGACGTTCTCACAGCTCTGTTTCTCCACCCCTGTGATGATGTCACTACTAGAGCTTGGAGGAGTTCTCTCTGCTCTGTTTTTCCGCCCCTGTGATGAGGTCTTCACTTTCAGTTTCCCTCCTCCCAGCTGTCCCTCCTGTGATTGATTCCTCTTCCTATAAAATGCCCCTCTTCCTGTTTAATCGTGCGGATTATACTTTTCATTTGACCTGTATCTCTCGCTTGAGTATCTTCACTTGTGTGATATCTTTTCACTGGACCTGTGTTCTGCTGAAGCAAGTACTTCGGATATTGTCTGCTGACTTTGGATCTGTTTTCACTGCTGCTGCAGCTCCTTCAGTTAAGTGTGCAGACATTGTGTGTTTCTGTTTGTTTGCTGACTGGATCCGAGGCGACCCCGGTTCCGTCCATATACTGAGCAGGGCACCAGTGGCCATGCCCCTTCCACTATTGTAGGGGTTACAGTGGTCATCAGCCATAGGTACGCGGGCATGTCTCGATCCACCATCTGGATCTGGACATGGGCTTAGCAGCATAGGGAGAGCTTTTAGGGTCTGACAGGGGTCACCCTTTATGTTCCCTAGTTTGGGTCCGGTCAGTAGCTAATTCACTGTGTATGCTCTTGTTGCTCACATACAGCCGTGACAAATCCCCTAACATTCCTAAATTGTTTTGAATAACATGCTTTAAAACATCCAGTGTTTTTATACGATCAGGTATGATGTTGTATCGATCAGGTAGTGTAAGGGTTACGCCTGCTTCACAGTGACAGACCTAACTGTGACAGACCAAACTCCCCGTGTAACGCACTGCAAACAACCGCAAACAGTCCATTTGCACAACTGTAAACTCCCCATTTGCACATGGTTGGATACCAAGCTAGCCATGTCCCGTTCCTTGTACTCACTGACATCATTAACACTCAGTTCACACTTTCGCGTAAAACGCCGCGTTCGAACGCGCAAAAAAACGCACAACAGTACAGGAACCATGCATTCCTATGGGGGTGGTTCACACTTGCGCGTTTTTATGTGCGTTCGAAGGCGTCTAAAAACGTCGGAAGCATAAGCAAGTATGTTCGCGTTAATTCGGGCGTTTTTCGAGCGTTTGGTGGCAATAGACTTCAATGGGAAACGCGATAGGCGTGTTGTTCGGGTGTTTGTGCAGCGTAAAATGCGCCTATGGATGCGCGTTTTACAAAGTTTGCAACATGCTGAATCAGCCACCATGGAATGTCACACCTCTAAAGCACTCAGATTGGCCAAACTATATAATTGGTCATTGGCCAACTATGCAGTCAATCACATAAACGCGCGTCAAACGCGCCTACACTATTTACCAAAACGCTTGAAATAAACGCGCCTAAATGCCAGTCTTGAACGCACCAAAAACGCTAGGCTTCAAAACCCTCAGGTCTGAACCCAGTGTAAAGGTCTCTTCCTCGTGCAATGTACTGTGCAACCCTATATGAGTGGTGTGTTCAGTAATCAGTAGTACTATTTTTATCAGTTTAATCCCTGTTACTTCCCTTATCAGGGGACGTGTATCGAATAGATTTAGGAACCGAGAGATGAAAAAAGAAGCTTGGTCGTTCCTCTTACTTCTGATTTGGGGCACTGTGCATGTGCCGTGCAATGTACTGTGCAACCCTGTATGAGTGGTGTGTTAACTAGTACTATTCTTATCAGTTTAATCCCTGTTACGTCCTTTATCAGGGGACGTGTATCGAATAGATTTTTGGAACCGGGAGATGGAAAAAGAAGCTTGGTCGTTCCTCTTACTTCCAATTTGGGGCACTGCGCGCGTGCCGTGCAATGTACTGTGCAACCCTATATAAGTGGTGTGTTAACTAGCACTATTCTTATCAGTTTAATCCTTGTTATGTCCCCTATCAGGGGACATGTATTGAATGGATTTTAGAGAACCACAAAGAGTTGTCAAAAGTTAACAAACTGATTGCAAAAATTGTATTAATCTGTGTGTGTGTTAATCTTGTTGTAGTGATGACTGAGCTAGTGCGCACGTTGAATTGAATCCTTGCATGGGGAGATACAGAGAAAAGCTTGCTCTGTCCGTTTCCTTCTAATTTGGGCCACTACAGAGGGAACCATTACGAGTCCCGACATCATGAAATAATAATTTTGTTCCTCTGAAGGACATTGAGTATCCAGCTTTACTGTTCTGAGCTCTGTATTTGCTCTGCCAAGGGAATGTGTTCTGTAGTTCTTCCATTGTCACTAAAAAGTGCTTGATCTACAGAAACTAAATTTGAAACTCTTTATAGATAATTTTTTTAAATTTGATCTAAAGGAATTGCAGTTCATTTTATCGCTGACATCAAGATACACCCCTATTATTAGTTACATATGTTCCTAGTAAAACCCAGTAGACTTTAAGTCATGGATTTCCTTCAGTAGTTGCGCTTCTTTATACAATGATTTAGGGTTTCTGGATACAAAGTATTTGTAACCATGAGTCCTGTACAATTGGTCTGACCCTTTGCATTTCCATCTTGGAAGAGTGTAGACAAGTAGACAGCTGTACAGTCGTGGCCAAAAGTTTTTAGAATGACACAAATATTAGTTTTCACAAAGTTTGCTGCTAAACTGCTTTTAGATCTTTGTTTCCGATGTTTCTGTGATGTAGTGAAATATAATTACACGCACTTCATACGTTTCAAAGGCTTTTATCGACAATTACATGACATTAGGAGTCAGTATTTGCAGTGTTGGCCCTTCTTTTTCCGGACCTCTGCAATTAGACTGGGCATGCTCTCAATCAACTTCTGGGCCAATTCCTGACTGATAGCAACCCATTCTTTCATAATCACTTATTAGAGTTTGTCAGAATTAGTGGGTTTTTGTTTGTCCACCCGCCTCTTGAGGATTGACCACGAGTTCTCAATGGGATTAAGATCTGGGGAGTTTCCAGGCCATGGACCCAAAATGTCAACGTTATGGTCCCCGAGCCACTTAGTTATCACTTTTGCCTTATGGCACGGTGCTCCATCGTGCTGGAAAATGCATTGTTCTTCACCAAACTGTTGGATTGTTGGAAGAAGTTGCTGTTGAAGGGTGTTTTGGTACCATTCTTTATTCATGGCTGTGTTTTTGGGCAAAATTGTGAGTGAGCCCGCTCCCTTGGATGAGAAGCAACCCCACACATGAATGGTCTCAGAATGCTTTACTGTTGGCATGATACAGGACTGATGGTAGAGCTCACCTTTTCTTCTCCGGACAAGCCTTCTTCCTGATGCCCCAAACAATAGGAAAGAGGCTTCATTGGAGAATGACTTTGCCCAGTCCTGAGCAGTTCTTTCACCATACTTTCTGCAGAACATCAATCTGTCCCTGATGTTTTTTTGGAGAGAAGTGGCTTCTTTGCTGCCTTTCTTGACACCAGGCCATCTTCCAAAAATCTTCGCCTCACTGTGCGTGCAGATGCGCTCACACCAGCCTGCTGCCATTCCTGAGCAAGCTCTGCACTGGTGGCACTCCGATCCCGCAGCTGAATCCTCTTTAGGAGTAGAGATGGCCCGAACTATCCGCCGGCGAACAGTTCCCGGCGAACATAGCTTGTTCGCGTTCGCCTCTGCCGGGCGAACATATGCGATGTTCGGTCCGCCCCCTATACATCATCATTGAGCAAACTTTGACCCTGTACCTCACAGTCAGCAGACACATTCCAGCCAATCAGCAGCATACCCTCCCTCCCAGACCCTCCCACCTCCTGCACAGCATCCATTTCAGATTCATTCTGAAGCTGCAGTCTTAGTGAGAGGAGGGAGACTGTAATTGCTGCTGATTTAATTGGGAAATCGATAGCTAGGCTAGTGAATTCAGTGTCCACTCCAGTCCTGAAAGACTCATCTGATCTCTGCTGTAAGGACAGCATCCTGACAGCACCCCAAAAAGCCCTTTTAGGGCTGCAACATTAGTCTGTTTTTTTTTCCTTTATATACATATTGCAGTTGCCTGGCCTGCCTGTGTGTGAGGAGCTGCAGGCCCACAGACTGTAGTGTGCCCACTGCCAGTGCTCACCCCTGTCATTCCGTGTGGCACAGGACTTTGCTTAAAAAAGGCACTTAATTTTTACACTTTAATCTAAGGTTAGTTGCCTGCCAGTGTGTGTCAGGCTGACTTCCACTGACTGTAGTGTGCCCACTGCCAGTGCCCACCACTCATACCGGCTGGCACAGGACTTTGCTTAAAAAGGCATTTAATTTTGACACTTTAGTGTAATTTCAGCTGCTTGCCTGCTGCTAGTGTGTGTCAGGCCGACTTCAACTGACTGTAGTGTGCCCACTGCTAGTGCCCACCCCTGTCATCCCGTGTGGCACAGGACTTTGCTTAAAAAAAGGCACTTAATTTTTACACTTTAATCTAAGGTTAGTTGCCTGCCAGTGTGTGTCAGGCTGACTTCCACTGACTGTAGTGTGCCCACTGCCAGTGCCCACCACTCATACCGGCTGGCACAGGACTTTGCTTAAAAAGGCATTTAATTTTACACTTTAGTGTAATTTCAGCTGCTTGCCTGCTGCTAGTGTGTGTCAGGCCGACTTCAACTGACTGTAGTGTGCCCACTGCCAGTGCCCACCCCTGTCATCCCGTGTGGCACAGGACTTTGCTTAAAAAAAGGCACTTAATTTTTACACTTTAATCTAAGGTTAGTTGCCTGCCAGTGTGTGTCAGGCTGACTTCCACTGACTGTAGTGTGCCCACTGCCAGTGCCCACCACTCATACCGGCTGGCACAGGACTTTGCTTAAAAAAGGCATTTAATTTTGACACTTTAGTGTAATTTCAGCTGCTTGCCTGCTGCTAGTGTGTGTCAGGCCGACTTCAACTGACTGTAGTGTGCCCACTGCCAGTGCCCACCCCTGTCATCCCGTGTGGCACAGGACTTTGCTTAAAAAAAAGGCACTTAATTTTTACACTTTAATCTAAGGTTAGTTGCCTGCCAGTGTGTGTCAGGCTGACTTCCACTGACTGTAGTGTGCTCCACTGCCAGTGCCCACCACTCATACCGGCTGGCACAGGACTTTGCTTAAAAAGGCATTTAATTTTGACACTTTAGTGTAATTTCAGCTGCTTGCCTGCTGCTAGTGTGTGTCAGGCCGACTTCAACTGACTGTAGTGTGCCCACTGCCAGTGCCCACCCCTGTCATCCCGTGTGGCACAGGACTTTGCTTAAAAAAAGGCACTTAATTTTTACACTTTAATCTAAGGTTAGTTGCCTGCCAGTGTGTGTCAGGCTGACTTCCACTGACTGTAGTGTGCTCCACTGCCAGTGCCCACCACTCATACCGGCTGGCACAGGACTTTGCTTAAAAAGGCATTTAATTTTGACACTTTAGTGTAATTTCAGCTGCTTGCCTGCTGCTAGTGTGTGTCAGGCCGACTTCAACTGACTGTAGTGTGCCCACTGCCAGTGCCCACCCCTGTCATCCCGTGTGGCACAGGACTTTGCTTAAAAAAAGGCACTTAATTTTTACACTTTAATCTAAGGTTAGTTGCCTGCCAGTGTGTGTCAGGCTGACTTCCACTGACTGTAGTGTGCCCACTGCCAGTGCCCACCACTCATACCGGCTGGCACAGGACTTTGCTTAAAAAGGCATTTAATTTTGACACTTTAGTGTAATTTCAGCTGCTTGCCTGCTGCTAGTGTGTGTCAGGCCGACTTCAACTGACTGTAGTGTGCCCACTGCCAGTGCCCACCCCTGTCATCCCGTGTGGCACAGGACTTTGCTTAAAAAAAAGGCACTTAATTTTTACACTTTAATCTAAGGTTAGTTGCCTGCCAGTGTGTGTCAGGCTGACTTCCACTGACTGTAGTGTGCCCACTGCCAGTGCCCACCACTCATACCGGCTGGCACAGGAGCTTTGCTGATAAAAAGGCATTTAATTTTTGACACTTTAGTGTAATTTCAGCTGCTTGCCTGCTGCTAGTGTGTGTCAGGCCGACTTCAACTGACTGTAGTGTGCCCACTGCCAGTGCCCACCCCTGTCATCCCGTGTGGCACAGGACTTTGCTTAAAAAAAAGGCACTTAATTTTTACACTTTAATCTAAGGTTAGTTGCCTGCCAGTGTGTGTCAGGCTGACTTCCACTGACTGTAGTGTGCCCACTGCCAGTGCCAACCACTGATACCGGGTGGCACAGTAGCTTGCCGATAAATAAGGCATTTAATTTTTACACTTTAGTGTAATTTCAGTTGCTTGCCTGCTGCCAGTGTGTGTCAGGCCCGCTTCCACTGACTGTAGTGTGCCCACTGCCAGTGCCAACCACTGATACCGGGTGGCACAGTAGCTTGCCGATAAATAAGGCATTTAATTTTTACACTTTAGTGTAATTTCAGTTGCTTGCCTGCTGCCAGTGTGTGTCAGGCCCGCTTCCACTGACTGTAGTGTGCCCACTGCCAGTGCCAACCACTGATACCGGGTGGCACAGTAGCTTGCCGATAAATAAGGCATTTAATTTTTAGACAGTAGTCTAAATTCAGTTGCTTGCCTGCTGCCAGTGTGTGTCAGGCCCTCTTCCACTGACTGTAGTGTGCGCACTGCCAGTGCCAACCACTGATACCGGGTGGCACAGTAGCTTGCCGATAAATAAGGCATTTAATTTTTAGACAGTAGTCTAAATTCAGTTGCTTGCCTGCTGCCAGTGTGTGTCAGGCCCTCTTCCACTGACTGTAGTGTGCGCACTGCCAGTGCCAACCACTGATACCGGGTGGCACAGTAGCTTGCCGATAAATAAGGCATTTAATTTTTAGACAGTAGTCTAAATTCAGTTGCTTGCCTGCTGCCAGTGTGATTCAGGCCCGCTTCCACTGACTGTAGTGTGCCCACTGCCAGTGCCAACCACTGATACCGGGTGGCACAGTAGCTTGCCGATAAATAAGGCATTTAATTTTTACACTTTAGTGTAATTTCAGTTGCTTGCCTGCTGCCAGTGTGTGTCAGGCCCGCTTCCACTGACTGTAGTGTGCCCACTGCCAGTGCCAACCACTGATACCGGGTGGCACAGTAGCTTGCCGATAAATAAGGCATTTAATTTTTAGACAGTAGTCTAAATTCAGTTGCTTGCCTGCTGCCAGTGTGTGTCAGGCCCGCTTCCACTGACTGTAGTGTGCCCACTGCCAGTGCCAACCACTGATACCGGGTGGCACAGTAGCTTGCCGATAAATAAGGCATTTAATTTTTAGACAGTAGTCTAAATTCAGTTGCTTGCCTGCTGCCAGTGTGTGTCAGGCCCTCTTCCACTGACTGTAGTGTGCCCACTGCCAGTGCCAACCACTGATACCGGGTGGCACAGTAGCTTGCCGATAAATAAGGCATTTAATTTTTAGACAGTAGTCTAAATTCAGTTGCTTGCCTGCTGCCAGTGTGTGTCAGGCCCTCTTCCACTGACTGTAGTGTGCCCACTGCCAGTGCCAACCACTGATACCGGGTGGCACAGTAGCTTGCCGATAAATAAGGCATTTAATTTTTAGACAGTAGTCTAAATTCAGTTGCTTGCCTGCTGCCAGTGTGTGTCAGGCCCTCTTCCACTGACTGTAGTGTGCGCACTGCCAGTGCCAACCACTGATACCGGGTGGCACAGTAGCTTGCCGATAAATAAGGCATTTAATTTTTAGACAGTAGTCTAAATTCAGTTGCTTGCCTGCTGCCAGTGTGATTCAGGCCCACTTCCATAGACTGTAGTGTGCCCACTGCCAGTGCCAACCACTCATACCGGGTGGCACAGTACCTAGCACGCGTAGTACCACTTATCTAAAAAAAAATGACAGGCAGAGGCAGGCCAGACTCGCAGGGGCCGTCGTGGTCGTGGTGCTGTGATTTCCACTGTCCCTGGAATAATGCCCAGTTTTCAGAGGCCACGCACTCCTGAACCCGAAAAATTCAGAGGGCGTAGTTGACTGGCTTAGACAGGACACCCAATCTTCAACAGCTTCCGCTAAGAACCTTGACGCACCATCCTCCTCCAGCTCAGCTTCGGTCACCTGCTCTCAAGTTACCACGCACCCGCCCGTCGCCACCACCACCACTACCACCACAGCCACCACAGCCGCTTCACTTGATCCGTCAGAGGAGTTATTTACACATCAGTTGGATGCAATTAGTGATGCGCAACCATTATTGCCAGATGATGTAGATTACGGGATATGTCTCAGTCAGGCAGGATTACACACATGGACGTACAGTGTGATGATGATGATGATGATGTTGTACTCCGCTGCTGCTTCCTTTGCTGAGGTGTCAGATACAAGTGAAGCGGTTGATGATGACGATGTGTCCACGGATGCCACGTGGGTGCCTGCTCGAAGAGAAGAAGAGGGGGAAAGTTCTGAAGGGGAGACAGAGAGAATGAGGAGACGAGTTGGAAGCAGGGGGAGGTCGTCGCAAGGAGTTAGTGGCACAGTCAGACAGCATGTATCGGCACCTGGGGTCAGCCAGACAGCACGCCAGTCAACGCATGCTGTTGCCACCACTAGAATGCCGTCATTGCAAAGCTCAGCAGTGTGGCATTTTTTTGTGTGTCTGCCTCTGATAAAAGCAATGCCATTTGCAACCTGTGCCAAAAGAAACTGAGTCGTGGGAAGTCCAACACCCACCTTGGTACAACTGCTTTGCGAAGGCACATGATCTCACATCACAAACGCCTATGGGATCAACACATGAGTACAAGCAGCACACAAACTCAAAGCCACCATGCTCCTCCTGGTCCAGCATCTTCAGCCACATCAACCACTGCTGTCCTCCCTGCCCCCTCTCAACCACCCGCCACTCCATCTCTCACCTTCAGCAGTTCCTGCTCATCTGCCCACAGTCAGGTGTCTGTCAAGGACATGTTTGAGCATAAGAAGCCAATGTCACAAAGTCACCCCCTTGCCCGGCGACTGACAGCTGGCTTGACGGAACTCTTAGCCCGCCAGCTTTTACCATACCAGCTGGTAGAGTCTGAGGCCTTCAAAAAATTTGTCGCTATTGGGACACCACAGTGGAAGGTACCCGGACGAAATTTTTTTCAAAAAAGGCAATCCCAAACCTCTACCATGTCATTGAAAAGGAAGTCATGGCATCTCTGGCATACAGTGTTGGGGCAAGGGTCCATCTGACCACTGATACCTGGTCTGCAAAGCACGGTCAGGGCAGGTATATCACGTATACTGCGCATTGGGTCAACCTGCTGACGGCTGACAAGCATGGAATGCGTGGCTCCGCAGCGGAGTTGGTGACACCACCACGA
Source organism: Bufotes viridis (assembly GCA_033119425.1). Taxonomy (NCBI): domain Eukaryota; kingdom Metazoa; phylum Chordata; class Amphibia; order Anura; family Bufonidae; genus Bufotes; species Bufotes viridis. Next base: position 393,875,565 of record CM065591.1, on the reverse strand, counting down.
CTCTGCAGGCAGACCTACTGCCACCTCCTCTACTCCTACTCCATCCTCTTCAATATCCTCCTCGGCTGAGTACTCTTCTGCTGCGGCGTCTGGCTGCACATCAACTGATTCCCCCCAGCTCCCCAGGGGCTATTCCACATCCCGGATACGACAGTGTCACGCTATCTTGGGGTTGACTTGCCTGAAAGCAGAGAGCCACACAGGACCAGCACTCCTGTCCGCCCTGAACGCACAGGTGGATCAGTGGCTGACCCCGCACCAACTGGAGATCGGCAAAGTGGTGTGTGACAATGGAAGCAATCTGTTGGCGGCATTAAATTTGGGTAAGTTGTCACATGTGCCGTGCATGGCACATGTGTTGAATCTCATCGTACAACGTTTTGTGTCTAAGTACCCAGGCTTACAGGACGTCCTCAAGCAGGCCAGGAAGGTGTGTGGCCATTTCAGGCGTTCCTACACGGCCATGGCGCACTTTTCCGATATTCAGCGGCGAAACAACATGCCAGTGAGGCGCTTGATATGCGACAGCCCGACACGTTGGAATTCAACACTCCTAATGTTCGACCGCCTGCTCCAACAAGAAAAAGCCGTCAACGAGTATTTGTATGAACGGGGTGCTAGGACAGCCTTCTGCGGAGCTGGGAATCTTTTTGCCACGTTACTGGACACTCATGCGCAATGCCTGTAGGCTTATGCGTCCTTTTGAGGAGGTGACAAACCTAGTCAGTCGCACCGAAGGCACCATCAGCGACCTCATCCCATTTGTTTTCTTCCTGGAGCGTGCCCTGCGAAGAGTTCTGGATCAGGCTGTAGATGAGCGTGAAGAGGAAGAGGAAGAGTTGTGGTCACCATCACCACCAGAAACAGCCTTGTCATCATCGCTTGTCGGACCTGCAGCAACGCTGGAAGAGGAGGATGAGGAAGAGGAGTCAGAGGAGGAATGTGGCGGCTTTGAGGAGGAGGAAGACCAACCACAGCAGGCACCCCAGGGTGCTCGTTGTTGTCACCTATCTGGGACCCATGGTGTTGTACGTGGCTGGGGGAAGAACAGACCGTCAATGACATCAGTGAGGACGAGGAACGGGAAATGAGTAGCTCTGCATCCAACCTTGTTCAAATGGGGTCTTTCATGCTGTCATGTCTGTTGAGGGACCCACGTATAAAAAGGATAAAGGAGAACGATCTGTACTGGGTGACCACGCTACTAGACCCCGGTATAAGCAGAAAGTGGCAGAAATGTTACCAAATTACCGAAAGTCGGAAAGGATGCAGCATTTCAAAACCAAACTAAAAATATGCTTTACACAGCTTATAAGGGGATGTCACAGCACAACGGGAATCTAACAGGGGAAGAGGTGAGTGTAATCCTCCTCCTACCACGGCGGCAAGGACTGGACGATTTACAGATGTGTTGTTGATGGAGGACATGCGGAGCTTTTTCAGTCCTACTCATCGCCACAGCCCTTCGGGATCCAGCCTTAGAGAACGACTCGACCGACAGGTAGCAGACTACCTCGCCTTAACAGCAGATATCGACACTCTGAGGAGCAATGAACCCCTTCACTACTGGGTGTGCAGGCTTGACCTGTGGCCTGAGCTATCCCAGTTCGCGATAGAACTTCTGGCCTGTCCCGCTTCAAGTGTCCTGTCAGAAAGGACCTTCAGTGCAGCAGGAGGCATTGTCACTGACAAGAGAAGTCGCCTCGGTCAAAAAGTGTTGATTACCTCACCTTCATAAAGATGAATGAGGCATGGATCCCGAAGGGACTGACAGTGGGGGATACGCTTGACTAACAAAAGGCCTGATTACAAGCCTTGGCCTCAAAATGGTCCCCACGCTGCTGTATTTAATGTCTGCATACCGGATGACTTTCGTGAATTCTTCACCACCAACTAGGGTTCAAGCCGCAATGTTTTAGTCACTTTTCTGCCTGGAAAACATCAATTTTCTCCGGCCGCTGCTACAATAGCGGCTGCAACAGTGCCATTATTTTTCAGGCATGTGTACATGCCTAATTTTTCTGTCCTATGGTGCAGCACTGTGGCTGCAAAACAAACCCAAAAAAAGGCACATACAAGTGTCAATTCCCCTTCGTGATCGTTACCTTGTTGTGGTGAAGGGGCTTATGTATCACAATGAAGCAATCATCATCACCTCTATAAGTGTGTTGGCAATGTTGCCACACCCCAGATGATAAGGCCGTTGCTTCATTATGGTCAGACCAAAAGCGATCGGGTGGCCACGCTACTAGACCCCGGTATAAGCAGAAAGTGGCAGAAATGTTACCAAATTACCAAAAGTCGGAAAGGATGCAGCAGTTCAAAACCAAACTAAAAATATGCTTTACACAGCTTATAAGGGGGATGTCAATGGGGATTCGACAATGGTTAATCAATTCGACCGGATAGGGTCCGTAACAGTGATTAAACTGATAGCAATAGTACTAGTTAAGACACCACTCATATAGGGTGTCACAGCACATTGCTCTGTGCACGCGCAGTGCCCCAATTTGGGAGTAAGAGGACCGACCAAGCTGCTTTTTCCATCTCCCGGTTCCTGAAATCAATTCAGTTTAGTGTATGAGAGTTTGGTCTGTCACTGTGAAGGCAGTCGAAGGTACCCGGCCTAAATTTTTTTCATAAAAGGCAATTCCTGATATGGGACGTAACAGGGATTAAACTGATGAGAATAATACTACAGAAAATACCACTCATATCGGTGGAGGGAGCCAGCGTTTTTTAACCATCTCCCCGCTCAAAAATCTATTTAATAAATGGCCCCCAGATTGGGGAGTCGGGGACGTTAGAGGGATTAAACTGATGAGAATAATACTACAGAAAATACCACTCATATCGGGTGTGACAGTAAATTGCACGGCGCAGACGCAGTCACCGTGGTTTAAAACAGAGTGGAGGGAGCCAGGTTTTTTTAACCATCTCCCCGTTCGAAAAATCTATTCAATAAATGGCACCCAGATTGGGGACGTTAGAGGGATTAAACTGATGAGAATAGTACTACAGAAAATACCACTCATATCGGGTGTGACAGTAAATTGCACGGCGCAGACGCAGTCACCGTGGTTTAAAACAGAGTGGAGGGAGCCAGGTTTTTTAACCATCTCCCGTCTCGAAAAATCTATTCAATAAATGGCACCCAGATTGGGGACGTTAGAGGGATTAAACTGATGAGAATAGTACTACAGAAAATACCACTCATATCGGGTGTGACAGTAAATTGCACGGCGCAGACGCAGTCACCGTGGTTTAAAACAGAGTGGAGGGAGCCAGTTTTTTTTTAACCATCTCCCCGTTCGAAAAATCTATTCAATAAATGGCACCCAGATTGGGGACGTTAGAGGGATTAAACTGATGAGAATAGTACTACAGAAAATACCACTCATATCGGGTGTGACAGTAAATTGCACGGCGCAGACGCAGTCACCGTGGTTTAAAACAGAGTGGAGGGAGCCAGGTTTTTTTTAACCATCTCCCCGTTCGAAAAATCTATTTAATAAATGGCCCCCAGATTGGTGAGTCGGGGACGTTAGAGGGATTAAACTGATGAGAATAGTACTACAGAAAATACCACTCATATCGGGTGTGACAGTAAATTGCACGGCGCAGACGCAGTCACCGTGGTTTAAAACAGAGTGGAGGGAGCCAGGGTTTTTTAACCATCTCCCGTTCGAAAAATCTATTCAATAAATGGCACCCAGATTGGGGACGTTAGAGGGATTAAACTGATGAGAATAGTACTACAGAAAATACCACTCATATCGGGTGTGACAGTAAATTGCACGGCGCAGACGCAGTCACCGTGGTTTAAAACAGAGTGGAGGGAGCCAGGTTTTTTTAACCATCTCCCCGTTCGAAAAATCTATTCAATAAATGGCACCCAGATTGGGGACGTTAGAGGGATTAAACTGATGAGAATAGTACTACAGAAAATACCACTCATATCGGGTGTGACAGTAAATTGCACGGCGCAGACGCAGTCACCGTGGATTAAAACAGAGTGGAGGGAGCCAGCGTTTTTAACCATCTCCCCGTTCGAAAAATCTATTTAATAAATGGCCCCCAGATTGGTGAGTCGGGGACGTTAGAGGGATTAAACTGATGAGAATAGTACTACAGAAAATACCACTCATATCGGGTGTGACAGTAAATTGCACGGCGCAGACGCAGTCACCGTGGTTTAAAACAGAGTGGAGGGAGCCAGGGTTTTTTTTAACCATCTCCCCGTTCGAAAAATCTATTCAATAAATGGCACCCAGATTGGGGAGTCGGGGACGTTAGAGGGATTAAACTGATGAGAATAGTACTACAGAAAATACCACTCATATCGGGTGTGACAGTAAATTGCACGGCGCAGACGCAGTGACCGTGGTTTAAAACAGAGTGGAGGGAGCCAGCGTTTTTTTAACCATCTCCCCGTTCGAAAAATCTATTCAATAAATGGCCCCCAGATTGGGGACGTTAGAGGGATTAAACTGATGAGAATAGTACTACAGAAAATACCACTCATATTGGGTGTGACAGTAAATTGCACGGCGCAGACGCAGTCACCGTGGATAAAAACAAAGGGAGGGAGCCAGCGTTTTTTAACCATCTCCCGTTCGAAAAATCAATTCAATTCATCTTTTGGGGACCCTTGGTGTTGTACGTGGCTGGGTGGAGGAAGAAACCTTCAATGACATCACCGGGACGTGGCTAGCTTGGTATCCAACCTTGTGCAAATGGGGAGTTTGCAGTTGTGCAAATGAACTGTTTGCGGTGCATTAAAAGGGGAGTTTGGTCTGTCAATGTCTGTGAAGCGGGCGTAACCCTTACACTACCTGATCGATACAACATCATACCTGATCGTATACACACACTGGATGTTTTAAAGCACGTTATTCCAAACAATTTAGGAATGTTAGTTGATTTATGCCCTTTATGGATTAAAACCCGACTCTGCGTCCACTACGTAATTTTCCATGGGAGTTTTGCCATAGATCCCCCTCCGGCATGCCACAGTCCAGGTGTTAGTCCCCTTGAAACAACTTTCTCATCACAATTGTGGCCAGAAAGAGTCCCTGTGGGTTTTAAAATTCGCCTGTCTATTGAAGTCTATGGCGGTTCGCCCGGTTCGCCAGTTCGCGAACATTTGCGGAAGTTCGCGTTCGCTGTTCGCGAACTGAAAATTTTATGTTCGCGACATCACTATTTAGGAGTCGATCCTGGCGCTTGTTGGACTTTCTTGGACGCCCTGAAGCCTTCTTAACAAGAATTTTATTTTCCTTGAAGTTCTTGATGATCCTATAAATTGTTGATTGAGGTGCAATCTTAGTAACCACAATATCCTTGCCTGTGAAGCCATTTTTATGCAACGCAATTTCAAGCATCACCATCCTTTTAACATGTCAAGTCTGCCATTTTAACCCAATCAGCCTGACATAATGATCTCCAGCCTTGTGCTCGTCAACATTCTCACCTGAGTTAACAAGACGATTACTGAAATGATCTCAGCAGGTCCTTTAATGACAGCAATGAAATGCAGTGGAAAGGTTTTTTTGGGATTAAGTTAATTTTCATGGCAAAGAAGGACTATGCAATTCATCTGATCACTCTTCATAACATTCTGGAGTGTATGCAAATTGCTATTATAAAAACTTAAGCAGCAACTTTTCCAATTTCCAATATTTATTTCTAAAAACTTTTGGCTGTACATTGTTTCTCTCATCAGTCTGTACATTTAGACCAAATTGTATTTGCACAGACTCACAGTATATATTAAAAGTGGAAAGTGTAACAATGTTAATACACTATACCAGTGGTCCTGCATGGAGTGGGCTAAATGATGACATTATACTACATAGGGTGGGCCAAATGGTGACATTATACTGCATGGGGTGGGCAAAATGGTTAAATTATACTGCATGGGGTGGGCAAAATTGTGACATTATACTGCATGGGGGGGTGGGCAAATGGTGACATTATACTGCATGGGATGGGCAAAATGGTGACATTATACTGCATGGGATGGGCAAAATGGTGAGATTATACTGCATAGGATGGGGAAAATGGTGACATTATATTGCATGGGGGGGGGGGCAAATGGTGACATTATACTGCATGGGGTGGGCAAAATGGTGACATTATACTGCATGGGGGGGGCAAATGGTGACATTATACTGCATGGGGTGGGCAAAATGGTGACATTATACAGCATGGGATGGGAAAAATGGTGACATTATACTGCATGGGGGGGGGGAATGGTGATATTATACTGCATGGGGCAACAACCCCCCCATACAATATCTATTCAGTGTCTGCATGGCATAAATACCTGAGGACTTGCTGGGCTTTGTAGTGCACTTAAGGCCGTAGTTTGCTTCTTTAATTAACTTATTGTATGATGCAAACACAAAGCATCACTTACCTCAGGCAGTAACAGTGACAACCCCATGACAGCAGCTAGGGCCCACACAGCACACAGAGTGATGCACTGCAGGTAGTCACCAGCCCGAGTATTGTATAGCAAGCCACACTAACCTGAAAACACTACACTTCCAACTGTGCTAAGCCCCGCCCCCAATCCATTTATAGCCAATCAGAATTTGTCTTACCACTAACCAATCAGCAGGCCTGTTTTATCTGCTCTCATATCAGGTGTACATCAAAGAAGCACTGGGATTGGCTGAGAGCACTTGCCTGAGGGAATGTCATACTGGTATGGAGATTGCCAGCTCCTGCATTTCTCCTTGTCTGTATTGCCGCGGCCCGGCAAATAATCATCCAGGACCCAGTCCTGGGCCGCGGACCGGTGGTTGGGGACCACTGCACTATACTGTTTTGTTTGTTTTATTTCTTTAATCGGGTGAATAGCATAAGTTGTATTGGAATTGATGGGGATTTTTTTAATTGTCTGCATTATTTCTAATAAACTATTAAGAGACTTAATTATGATTTTTTTTTATTTTATGTATTAGAAACCCATACAACTTGAAAAAAATTTTTATGTTTTTTCTATGAAAAATTATCCAGCCGATCGCTTTTGGTCTGATCACAATGAAAAGGTTATCATCTGGGGTGTGCCAACATTGGCACACTCATAGAGGTGATCGCTTCATTGTGATACGCAAGCCCCTTAGCCACAACAAGGCAACAATCACGAAGGGGAATTGACACATGTATGTGCCTTTTTTTTTGTTTTGTATTTGCAGCCACAGTGCAGCACTGGAGGCCAGAAAAATTAGGCATGTACACATGCCTGAAAAATTAGGTTTATTGTTGATGTTTTCCCGGCAGAAAGAGTACTAAAACATTTGGGCCTTGAACCCTAGTTGGTGGCGGAGAAGTCACGCAAGTCACCCAGCATGCAGAGATTAAATACAGCAGCGTGGGGACCATTTTTAGTCCAAGGCATCTAATCAGGCCTTTTTTTAGGCAAATGCATCCTCCACTGTCAGTCCTTCGGTATCCACGCCTCTTTCATCTTAATAAAGGTGAGGTAATGTACACTTTTTTGACCTAGGCGACTTCTCTTGTCAGTGACAATACCTCCTGCTGCGCTGAAGGTCCTTTCTGACAGGACCTTCAGGGCAGGCCAGAAGTTCTATCGCAAATTGGGATAGCTCAGGCCACGGGTCAAGCCTGCACACCCAGTAGTCAAGGGGTTCATCTCTCCTCAGAGTGTCAATATCTGCAGCCTTTTTATACGAGGGTCCCTCAACAGGCATGACAGCATGAAAGACCCCATTTGCACAAGGTTGGATGCCAGGCTACTCATGTCCCGTTCCTCGTCCTCAATGATGTCATTGAAGGTCTGTTCTTCCCCCCCAGCCACGTACAACACCACGGGTTCCAGATAGGTGACAACAACGAGCACCCTGGGATGCCTGCTGTGGTTGGTCTTCCTCCTCCTCAAAGCCACATTCCTCCACTTACTCCTCTTCCTCAGACTCCTCTTCCAGTGTTGCCGCAGGTCCAGCAAACGACGATGATAAGGCTGTTTCTGGTGGTGATGGTGACCACAACTCTTCCTCTTCCTGCTCATTTACGGTCTGACCCAGCACTCTTCGCAGGACATGCTCCAGGAAGAAAACAAATGGGATGAGGTCACTGATGGTGCCTTCGGCGCGACTGACTAGGTTTGTCACCTCCTCAAAAGGACGCATGAGCCTACAGGCATTGTGCATGAGCGTCCAGTAACGTGCCAAAAAAAATCCCACCTCCGCAGAGGCTGTCCTAGCACCCTGGTCATACAAATACTTGTTGACGGCTTTTTCTTGTTGGAGCAGGAGGTCGAACATTAGGAGTGTTTAATTCCAACGTGTCGGGCTGTCGCAAATCAAGCGCCTCACTGGCATGTTGTTTTGCCGTTGAATATTGGAAAAGTGCCCCATGGTATTGTAGGAACGCCTGAAAAGGCCACACACATTCCTGGCTTGCTTGAGGATGTCCTTTAAGCCTGGGTACTTACACACAAAGCGTTGTACAATCAGATTCAACACATGTGCCATGCACGGCACATGTGTCAACTTGCCCAAATTCAATGCCGCCAACAAATTGCTTTCGTTGTCACACACCACTTTGCCGATCTCCAGTTGGTGCGGGGTCAGCCACTGATCCACCTGTGCGTTCAGGGCCGACAGGAGTGCTGGTCCGGTGTGACTCTCTGCTTTCAGGCAAGTCAACCCAAGACGGCGTGAAACTGTCATATCTGGGATGTGGAATAGCCCCTGGGGAGCGTGGAGGGGGGGTGCAATTGATGATGTGGAGCAAGACGCAACAGCAGAAGAGGACTCAGCCGAGGAGGTTATCGAAGAGGATGGAGTAGGAGGAGTAGAGGAGGTGGCAGCAGGCCTGCCTGCAAGTCGTGGCGGTGTTACCAACTCCGCTGCAGAGCCACGCATTCCATGCTTGGCAGCCATCAGCAGGTTTACCCAATGCACAGTGTACATATACCTGCCCTGACCGTGCTTTGCAGACCAGGTATCAGTGGTCAGATGGACCCTTGCCCCAACACTGTGTGCCAGACATGTCATGACTTTCTTTTCCACAATAGAGTACAGGTTGGGGACAGCCTTTTGTGAAAAATAATTTTGGCCAGGTACCTTCCACTGGGGTGTACCAATAGCTATTAATTTTTTGAAGGCCTCAGACTCCACCAGCTTGTATGGTAAAAGCTGGTGGGCTAAGCCAGCTGTCAGACGCCGGGCAAGGGGATGACTCTGTGACATTGGCTTCTTACGTTTAAACATTTCCTTGACAGACACCTGACTGTGGGCAGATGAGCAAGAACTGCTGAAGGTGAAAGGCGGAGTGGCGGGTTGTTGAGAGGGGGCAAAGAGGACAGCAGTAGTTGACGTGGCTGAATATGCTGGAACAGGAGGAGGATGGTGGCTTTGAGTTTGTGTGCTGCTTGTAAACATGTGTTGATCCCATAGGCGTTTGTGATGTGAGATCATGTGCCTTCGCAAAGCAGTTATACCTAGGTGGGTGTTGGACTTCACAGGACTCAGTTTCTTTTGGCACAGGTTGCAAATGGCATTGCTGTTATCAGAGGCAGACACACAAAAAAAATGCCACACTGCTGAGCTTTGCAATGAAGGCATTCTAGTGGTGGTAACAGCATGCGTTGCTTGGCGTGCTGTCTGTCTGACCCCGGGTGCTGATACATGCTGTTTGACTGTGCCACTAGCTCCTTGCGACAACCTCCCCCTGCTTCCAACTCGTCTCCTCCTCCTCTCTGTCTCCCCCGTTCTTCTTCTCTTCGAGTGGGCACCCACTTGACATCCACGGACACATCATCAACCACTTCACTTGTATCTGACAACTCAGCAAAGGAATCAGCAGCGGGTACAACATCATCATCATCACACTGTACGTCCATGTGTGTAATGCTGTCTGACTAAGACATATCCCTGTTATCTACATCCTCTGGCAATAATAGTTGCGCATCACTCATTTCTTCCAACTGATGTGTAAATAAAAATAAATCCTCTGACAGATCAAATGAAGTGGCTGTGGTGCAAGTGTAAGTGGTGGTGGCGGGCGAGTGGTAATTGAGAGGTGCCCGAAGCTGAGCTGGAGGAGGATGGTGCGTCAAGGTTCCGAGCGGAAGCTGTAGAAGATTGGGTGTCCTGTGCAAGCCAGTCCTAACTATGTCCTCAGAATTTTTCAAGTTCAGGGTATGTGCCTCTGAACACTGGGCATTATTAGAGGACCAAAGGAAATCACAGCACAACGACGGCCCCTGCGGGGTGGCCTGCCTCTGCCTGTTATTTTTTTTTTTATTACTGGTACTATGCATGCAAGGTACTGTACCACCTGGTATGAGTGGTGGGCACTGGTATTGTGCACAGTACAGTCTGTGGGCCTGATACACACTGGCAGGCAACTAACCTTAGATTAAAGGGTAAAAATTAAATGCCTTATTTATCGGCAAGCTACTGTGCCACCCGGTATGAGTGGTGGGCACTGGCAGTGACACACACTGGCAGCAGGCAGGCAACTGAAATTAGATTAAAGTGTAAAAATGAAATGCCTTTTTTTATGCAAAGTCCTGTGCCACACGGTATGGGTGGTGGGCACTTGCAGTGGGCACACTACATTATGTGGGCCTGCAGCCTCTCACACATGGGCAGGCCAGGCAACTGCAATATATATATGGAGAAAAAATAAATAAAAGCAGACTAATGTAGCAGCCCTAAAAAGGTCTTTTTGGGGTGCTGTGACGCTGTCCTTACAGCAGTTAAGTCTGTAGACACAGAACACTGGCCTAGCTAACTCTTTCACTATGAATTCATCAGCACAGCAGCAGCTGCACTCTCCCTGCTTTCACTAAAATGCAGCTTCAGACTGAATCTAAAATCGCTGCCGTTTTTATAGGAGGTGGGAGGGTGTGGGAGAGAGGGTGCTGATTGACTGGAATGTGTCTGCTAACTGTGAGGTATAGGGTCAAAGTTTGCTCAATGATTATGTATAGGGGGCGGACCGAACATCGCATATGTTCGCCCGCCGCGGCGAACGCGAACAAGCTATGTTCGCCGGTGAATAGTTCGGGACATCACTATTCACTTGTACTGGGCCATATTACGGCTTTGAACAATAGAGATGTAATATAGTCATGAACGCAAACCCTTAAAGGTATGTGGTATACAGTGAAAATCCTAAATAAATAGTAATTCAATATTTTCATATGCATTAGATATTTATAATATTTTTAGCAGTTTCACACATAATCAGAACTCATGCACTCGAATGTATTTTTTTCTGCGCCGTTACGTTTTTTGTGGATCCTATGCGGAACCATTCACTTCAATGGGGCTGCAAAAAACAGAAATGACTCTGTGTGCCTTCCATATGTCCATATGTCCGCATGGCCGATCCTCAAAAAAAAAAAACATGTCCTATTATTGTCTGCATTACGAACAAGGATAGGACTGTTCTATTAGGGACCAGCTGTTCCGTTCCGCAAAATCCGGAACGTTTTTGATATATGCACAATTTGGTGGTGTGCATGAGCCCTCACTCATTATAACTCAAAATGTGACATTTATAACTTGCTGCCAAGGATTGTGATCTGTAGTTTCAGATCACCTTGCTTGTTGAACATGCTAAGTTCCAGCACTAGGAGTTCAAGAAGGCTGGGGGTGGGATCTTAATGTAAGAAGCTCAGCAGTGAAGGAGCACAGTATGAAACGCACAAGTGGGGGAGACTAATGGCAGTGCTACATCAGCCTGATCATTCTCCCCTATAAATGTCTTGCCAATCATGCACATGCACATTTGCTGGCTTATAAGATCTTTTATGTGGGCATAAAATGTTAGTTTTTCAGTAGTACATCTACCCATGTAAACAAGGGATGTGCTGCCGACATTATATAAAGTGTATGAGAGGAAGGGGTACAAGCAATAACAATAAAGTTCACTCATTTACTGCCAGTACAATCCAATGGTGGCAGTGCATAGACATTAATATAGATGGACCTCTGAGCTTTACATGGATGTCCAAAGTCCAGTCTTTAAAGATGGCTACACAGCAGTGGCCCAGGGGTAATATGTGCTATCAGTGGTAATGCATATTGCAGCCATTTAATCCCTCATATGCCAAGGTCAAATGTGACATAAAGCTGATACTTCCTCTGGCTGAGATCAGGGAACGCGTCCTGTACTAGTAATAGGCCTGAGACTATACAACGCTTCCAGGCCAATTACTAGTTTATTCCAATGCAGGCCTGTAGGTGGCAGCGCTGCATTGAAAAAACTGAATTCAGTATTCTGTAATGGATAGATACAAGCTAATGATTGCATGTTACCTTGGGTTACATAAAAAAAGGTTAAAAAAAGTTTTTGAAAAATCTAACAATTCAGATCACCTGCTTTTCCCCAGAATAAAAAAAAATATATATAGATAAACAATAAAAATAAAACATCACGTGCATTACTGCAGTCCTGCTGACTGTTGCAATTGAAATGGCAAGCAGGTAAACAATGAATAGAAGGCAGCACTCCTACAAGTGTTGCATTCTCTCAAACAGGTTATTGGCAGGGGTGGCAGCAGTCATCCCCACGCCAATCTGATATTTATGACCTATCCTGAGAATAGTTCATCAATATAGAAAGGTGGACAACCCTTTAACTGCCCCGTCATCTGATGTTCCTGTCATCACTGTTAATCTGCATAGAGGTAAATATGAAGAGGTAGACTATGGACTTGTGTTGAGGTTGTTAATAGCTGCATACTCAAGTGGAGAGTCTTATTAGAATGAAGATCATTTTAAAAATGAATTAAAACCACTTATACATGAAGAAAATGAAAGATGAGGCAGCTCAGAGACAGAGTTGTGAAACAAGTTCACAGCAGGAGGCTAAGATATTTGTATCATCATAAAAATGTGTTATTTATAAAGATTAACTTTCTCATTAAGAATAACTTGCATATCATTATATTTCATTACTATAGTTGTGTAACTCATACAGACAAAGCCAGTTTTGCCCTTAACCCCTTCAGTACATAGCCATTTTTCACCTTAAAGGAAATGTGTCACCAAACATTTTGTCTGCCAGTCAAAACCAGATAGTAACACATCTTTTTTTCTAATCTTTTTTATTTTTAAATTGTACATTTATTTTATTTTTTTATTTCCTGAACATAATTATAGGGGCTGCCATCTTGCCTGAGCTGTTCTTAACAGCATTTAGAAAGTATTAAGAAGATTGCTTTATGGCAGCCCATGGGCCATAGCCACAATGGACTAAAGGGGACCTCATTGACTTCTATGGGGGAGTTTTCTAGGCATGCTCTGTGACCTGTGCAGAGGTCATTGTACATGGAAAAAATAGATAAGCTCTGGCAATTGCCTATTGTGAGTGGTGGATCCTGTCTTAGCTATACACAGTGATGATATCATTACAGGCAGGATTAAAATAGAATAGCTGCTAGAGATGAGCAAATTTTTAAAAAAATTAGATTTGCCGGTTTGCCAATTTTTTGGGGGAAAAATTTATTAGATCTGAATATATTCGCGGCAAATTATCTTAAAAAACACCTTTTATTGGCTTCTGAGAACCTTTATAGTGGTGTAGAACACCTTGCAGTAACACGTATAGGGAGTCTGCTTTGGTAGTGAAATAATACTGTGAGTCCGTATGACATGCAGATCTACCCAAAGTTAGCTCTTTGCCTCTTTCCACCATTCGAGATTTGCTTCCACACACGGACTCAATGGTCTATGGATGGTACCCAGAAGGTGGAGGAGCTGTATGATAGTGGGAAACTGAGGTCCTTTAAATCATTCTAGATTGTTACCAGAGTCTGAGTTCTATAAATATCTCCAACTCAGACACTTGTTACAATCACTCCGTCCAACTGGACTGGGTTTAGATAATACAGCTCAAACATATCTTTTAGGCCAAACGAAGGGTCTTAAGCCTTTGTATAACACTATACTTCACACTACCAAATTCACTAGATCATATCCCATGCGTATCTGGGAACGGAATCTGGGATTTTGTTTTACTGACAATGATTGTTTGAGAGCCCTCAAAGCTATTCACTCCTACTTGCATTGCTCTACGCATGTGGAATCGGCGCTCAAAACGATATTGCACTGGTATTACACACCAGACAGACTGTCTCACATGTACCCTGGAGCCACTAACGGGTGTTGGAGAGGCTGCGGACATAAAGGCACGCTCTTCCATATTCTTTGGAATTGCCCTAACATAGCATCTTATTGGACTGCTTGTAGGGACTTACTAAATTTATTACTATCACGCCAGTATGTCTGGACTCCGCAGCTTGTCCTGCTCCTCATTGGAGTCGACAGATTCCCGGTCTGTCTAAGAACATTTATTTGCATTTTCTGGGTGTTAACTCACAGAAAAAAGATGCACCACATGGATAAGCACCTGACAACACTGGCTAATCCCTCACTCTGGTGTTAAAAGCTGAGAGATTCGTCAATATTTCCAATCAGGAACATATCGGAGCCCCTTTAGGCACCACTACACGGTATCTCAGCATGACATGGGGTCCTACCACTAGACTACCTATGGTGTGTGAACAAGGTCTGAACAGGTATTAAGTAGCCTACAGCCCCATCCCACTCACCTGCACTGCAGGACCAACAATGCAATGGGGAACACATGAGGCCGCAAGCTACACCTACAACAGACCATGTGACACCGGCTTCCAGGTGCAACAGAATGTTTACCAGCCATATGCAATGGCACATTCAATACATATAAAACAAGAATCACAAAAATAAACGTGGCCTAAATGGGTGGGACTGCTCCAAACACCAAACACTGTGGCGTGTTTCTAACTGGGGGGGCAGTTCCTCCGCATGTGGTTCGCAGCGAACGGCTATCCCCAGCAAAAATCGCATACAATGGAGGATACCGGCGCGAACCACAAGCACCACACAAACATCCTACACAAAATAAAACATGTGCGGATGAAAATATATAAACACATAACTCACAGAAAAAAGATGCACCACATGGATAAGCACCTGACAACACTGGCTAATCCCTCACTCTGGTGTTAAAAGCTGAGAGATTCGCCAATATTTCCAATCAGGAACATATCGGAGCCCCTTTAGGCACCACTTCACGGTTTCTCAGCATGACATGGGGTCCTACCACTAGACTACCTATGGTGTGTGAACAAGGTCTGAACAGGTATTAAGCAGACTACAGTCCCCTCCCACTCACCTACATTGCAGGACCAACAATGCAATGGGGAACAAATGAGGCCGCAAGCTACACCTACAACAGACCATGTGACACCGGCTTCCAGGTGCAACAGAATGTTTACCAGCCATATGCAATGGCACATTCAATACATATAAAACAAGAATCACAAAAATAAACGTGGCCTAAATGGGTGGGACTGCTCCAAACACCAAACACTGTGGCGTGTTTCTAACTGGGGGGGCAGTTCCTCCGCATGTGGTTCGCAGCGAACGGCTATCCCCAGCAAAAATCGCATACAATGGAGGATACCGGCGCGAACCACAAGCACCACACAAACATCCTACACAAAATAAAACATGTGCGGATGAAAATATATAAACACATAACTCACAGAAAAAAGATGCACCACATGGATAAGCACCTGACAACACTGGCTAATCCCTCACTCTGGTGTTAAAAGCTGAGAGATTCGCCAATATTTCCAATCAGGAACATATCGGAGCCCCTTTAGGCACCACTTCACGGTTTCTCAGCATGACATGGGGTCCTACCACTAGACTACCTATGGTGTGTGAACAAGGTCTGAACAGGTATTAAGCAGACTACAGCCCCCTCCCACTCACCTGCATTGCAGGACCAACAATGCAATGGGGAACAAATGAGGCCGCAAGCTACACCTACAACAGACCATGTGACACCGGCTTCCAGGTGCAACAGAATGTTTACCAGCCATATGCATTGGCACATTCAATACATATAAAACAAGAATCACAAAAATAAACGTGGCCTAAATGGGTGGGACTGCTCCAAACACCAAACACTGTGGCGTGTTTCTAACTGGGGGGGCAGTTCCTCCGCATGTGGTTCGCAGCGAACGGCTATCCCCAGCAAAAATCGCATACAATGGAGGATACCGGCGCGAACCACAAGCACCACACAAACATCCTACACAAAATAAAACATGTGCGGATGAAAATATATAAACACATAACTCACAGAAAAAAGATGCACCACATGGATAAGCACCTGACAACACTGGCTAATCCCTCACTCTGGTGTTAAAAGCTGAGAGATTCGCCAATATTTCCAATCAGGCTCCGATATGTTCCTGATTGGAAATATTGGCGAATCTCTCAGCTTTTAACACCAGAGTGAGGGATTAGCCACATGCGGAGGAACTGCCCCCCCAGTTAGAAACACGCCACAGTGTTTGGTGTTTGGAGCAGTCCCACCCATTTAGGCCACGTTTATTTTTGTGATTCTTGTTTTATATGTATTGAATGTGCCATTGCATATGGCTGGTAAACATTCTGTTGCACCTGGAAGCCGGTGTCACATGGTCTGTTGTAGGTGTAGCTTGCGGCCTCATTTGTTCCCCATTGCATTGTTGGTCCTGCAATGCAGGTGAGTGGGAGGGGGCTGTAGTCTGCTTAATACCTGTTCAGACCTTGTTCACACACCATAGGTAGTCTAGTGGTAGGACCCCATGTCATGCTGAGAAACCGTGAAGTGGTGCCTAAAGGGGCTCCGATATGTTCCTGATTGGAAATATTGGCGAATCTCTCAGCTTTTAACACCAGAGTGAGGGATTAGCCAGTGTTGTCAGGTGCTTATCCATGTGGTGCATCTTTTTTCTGTGAGTTATGTGTTTATATATTTTCATCCGCACATGTTTTATTTTGTGTAGGATGTTTGTGTGGTGCTTGTGGTTCGCGCCGGTATCCTCCATTGTATGCGATTTTTGCTGGGGATAGCCGTTCGCTGCGAACCACATGCGGAGGAACTGCCCCCCCAGTTAGAAACACGCCACAGTGTTTGGTGTTTGGAGCAGTCCCACCCATTTAGGCCACGTTTATTTTTGTGATTCTTGTTTTCTGGGTGTTAGCTAAATTAATGTTATTGAGAAATTGGAAATCAACAGCTATTCCTGTTATTAATGATCTTATAGATGCTATTAACACCACTTATGCTTATGAAAAGACCCTGGCTTTAGGAAATGGCTTTTATCCCAGATTTATAGTACAATGGCAGATTTGGTTTAATTCGGCTCACTGCTCCATTCGGTAATCTGGAATAAGATAAAACGGAGGATCAGCTTTGTGAGGTATAGATGAACCTCATTATTATTAGAGTATGTTGGATTTTGCACTAATTAGCCTAATCTCGAGCAACTGTAAATGTAACACATAGAAGAGGTGGTTGACTATATGTTATTATATTTAGTAAAACTGATGGTATCTGTATAATTCAAGTCACGTGTTAAACGATGTGCTAAAGTTGATGCTGCAGCATATTCTACTTGTTACCCTTCTCTCGGGCCACATCGGCCCTAAGGTCGTTGACTGTTTAAATTGTTTCTCTGTCCCCAAAATGCATAATGTATCTTGTGTCATACAGGATTATTGTAATTGTTTGTAAAAAATGATTGAATAAGGACATGCAGATGACAGGTGTTGCTCTTAGCATCACTGCATACTTCACTTATTTGGGTGGTCACGGGGCCAAAACCGACCAAATAACTCAAGTATCAACTCCTTATAGGTAGATGTTACCGTCAAGAAGAAGCGCACTCCTTTTGCACCCTTGTCAGCTGATTCCACATAGATGTCTAGAGAACCTGTTCTATTAAACGCTCATACAATTAGAGCCCCCTTGACAGAGTGGAGGGGATGTCAGCAGTAAGTTTGTGTTGACATCACTGATTATTTTGGCCTTCCTCTAAACCGTCAGAACAATAACCTACAAAAAACAAATCCTGTCTGTGGAGCATACGCATTAACTCGGTCAGCATTTGCTCAAAAATCCATCAATATTGCTAAAGGCAAAAAAAATGGAGTGGATCTAAAAAAGAGATGACACGTGAATGGAGAGTGGAGGTAGCAACAGCATGAGTAGGCCAGAGAGTGGCACAATGAGTCTATAGGTGGAAGCAGCATGAGGAGACCACAGAGTGGCTAGGTGACATAATGTGAAGATGGCAGTAGCAGCAGTATCAGGAGGACGCCAAAGAAAGAGTGGCAAGGTGATATAGTTGGCAGCAGCAGCTGCATCAGGAGACCACAAAGTGACCCGGTAAACGAGTGGGGCAGTGGGTGGCAATACCAGTATCCGCTGACAAAGGCAGGTGAAGTAAGGAGCACTTGGAATCAGATGTGTGGCATCAGGTGGGTTGCAGCATTAATGAAGTAGCTCAGGCAGGTAGTCTGAAAATGGTCTCTTGTATCAAAGTTTGGTGTGGCACCATGGATGATCTTGTCTGATGCCTCAGGAATTGGTGGTTCGAAATCCTGTTTGATCCACACCTGATTCATCTTGACAAAGGTCAGTCCCTCCACATTTCTTCTTGGGGTATCTATGGTCCCCGTCACACTAAACACCCGCCCTGATGCTAAAACTACTGGTTGGGAAGGAGAGCTTTTCCAGGGCAAACTCTGCTAGTTGCGGCCACAAATCCAGTTTGGCTACCCAGTAGCCCAGCAGATCTTCAGTGTGGGGTGGCAGGGTGCAGTGCAAGTATGCCACCACCTGCTGGTTCAGGTCCTGCTCTAGGTCTACCTGCTGCTGCTTCTGGTGAGTAGTTTAATCACTATGCGGGTGAAGAAAGATACTCATCAGCGACTGTAGACTCAGGCTGCTGCTGATGGAGCTGGTACTGTTCCTGCAGTGGCAAACTGATTACATAGGATCTCTTTGCAGTAGTTCAGTTTGTCTTCCCTCTACGTGAGTGTAAAGAAGGCCCCCATTCTGGACCGGAGGGTCCAAAAAGGTGGAGAGCCAGAAGTCACCCCTCTGCCGAATGGTGACAATTCGGCTGTCACTACACAAGCAAGTGAGCATGCATTGGGCCATTTGTGCAAATGACTCGGAAAGACTCCCGGCCTCCATCTCCACTGCATACTGCCATGTTGTGTCGGGGTCCTCTGTCTCGTCTTCCTCATCGTACTGTAGCACCTCTGTCTGCTCCTGCTCCTCCTGTCCTGTCAGCTAAGTAGAAAAACCACCCATTTGGCTACAAATTGCCTGTGCTCCAATGTCCTCCTCTACCTCCTCCTCTTCCAGTTCAACCCCCACAGGACTCATGTGGCCATGAGATTGAGGCGCCACGTCTCTTGTCCCCTTACCAGCCATTGGTACCACCATCTGTTCCAGAACATGAAGCAGTGGAATGACGTCGTTCATACTGTAGTCCTGCCGACTGACAAAAACATGGTGTCCTCAAAGGGCCTGAGCAAACGGCAGGTGTCACGCATGATCTGCCACTGGCAGACATCGAAGTTATACAGGGGAGTACTTCAACGTATGAAGGGTGGAATTCCAACGTGTAGAAATATCCCATATCAGCCTATGTTGGGGGATGCCGTTCTGCCGCAGCCACTCAAGGAGGGTGTGCTTTGCGGTGTACAAATGGCTGAAGTGGTACATGCAAAATTTCCTGGCCATTTTTAGGATGTCTTGCAGATGGGTGGAAGACTTCAGGAACCGCTTGACAACCAGATTGAACACGGCTCAGCCTTCCTTCACGCAGCGCCGACACCATGTTCTTCCCATTGTAGGTCAGCATAGTTCCGAATTTCAGTTGTCGTGGAAAAAGCAAGGATTCGATTGATGCATCACACGGAACATTTCCTCCCCTGTGTGAGTCTGTTCGCTAAGGCAAACCAGGTGCAGAACAGTGTGACACCGACGAGCCCTGCACATGTGGTATGCTGGAGGGGAACTGTGACTTGTCCCTGCAGTGGAGGCTGAGGACATGGTGGAGGATGAGGAGGCAGAGGCGGACATTGTCGCAGGACCAATGGCGTGACAACGTGGAGGCGGAAGCGGTGTGACCTGTCCAAGTTGCTGGTGTGGCTGTGCTGGAACTACATTCACCCAATGGGCCGTAAAGGACATGTGTTGTCCCTTACCATAGTTACAGCTCCACACGTCGGCGCTGCCGTGCACTTTGGCAGACACCGACAGGCTCAAGGCATCGGTTCTCTGAAAGGTGCAGAGTCCACCACTTGGAAAGGGAGGGACTGAAGCACAAGCAACTTGGACAGGAGCAGGTTCAGCTTCTGCACCGTTGGATGCATGCACGCATACTGTTGTCTCTTGGCAATTGTAACAATGGCAGTTGGCAATGGCCAGCGTGCAGTGCGTCCGACTACGTACCTCAGTCCAGCTGCACGCGGGGCCCCTCCTCTTTGCTGCAGGCTCCGCACCCGCTTTCCTGCGCTGTTGCAGGCTATGACAGCTTCTGTTGTATCTGGTACCCTAAGGGTTAATGCATGCCCCTGATTCCGCCCTCTCTCCAATCCTGGCCAAGCACCACCTTTATAAGGGTGCTTCCCCCTTCCTGCAATGCCTGAGCAATATTGTACTTCCTACAGCTAAGGCTCCTGTTGTTCCTGCATTCGATATCCTGATTATGACCTCTGCCTGTATCCTGACCTCGTCTCTGCTTGATCCTCTTGTACCTCGCTGCTCTCAAGTTAAAGACCCGGACTGTCGACCACGCCTCTGTCTGCTGTGCAGATTGTTACACCAGCTCCACCTGGACTAACTCAGCTCTGATGTTCTCACAGCACTAGCTTTGCTATACCGCTTGTTCAGCTCAGCATTATCCTGCGGCTGTCTGCTATATTGCCTGTTCCCCGGTGCTAGCATCGGGGCTTTCTGGCCTGCCCGGCCAGCTGCCACTTAACCGGGACCACTCTTGCTGTAGCGACCTGGTGTCTCCCCTGCAGCTACGTCCAGCTTCCGCATCCTGGAGCAGGATAAAGGGTGAAAACCAGGGGGACACTTAGACTCCGCTCCCAAGTTTGGCCCAAAGCAAAACCGGTAAGTGACACAGCGGGTCCACACCCGTTGATCCGTTCCAGCAATCACTTTGGTGATCGAATGCTGATGGAATGACTGACGAAGAGTAGGAGCAGCAGCATCTGGACCAGCAGAATATGGGATTGACAGACAGCTCCCTTCGGCTGACGTAGTGGAGCCTTGACTGCCTGAAACTGGGTGCGTGCCACTGGGTGATGTAGCGGTAGTTGCAGCAGGCTGGACCACCACATCGGAGCCTCGGTTTTCCCAGGCCACTTGATGGTGATGCTGCATATGTTGATGCAGGACCATGGTATCAACATTGGCACCCTGGCCACGGTTAACCTTCTGCCCACATATTCTACATATGCCCATGTTGACCTCCTTTGGCGGCATCACAAAAAACTGGCACACCGCCGAGTACCTTATTTTAGCCCCAACACTACTCAGTGGCTGGCTGCTAACCGCGCTGCTTCCGTGAACCTGTGCCTCACTCCTTTCCGGGCAGGTAGGCTGCTGCAATGCGGATAGTCTACCCCTTGCGCATTTGGCTCCCGACCTTCCACTGCTGCCACCCTGCTGACTCCCGCCCACGCTAGTGACTTGCTGCATCTGCCACTGCCTGACAGGCAAGCTGACACCCTCTTCTCCTTCTTCACCCGGCTGCCAAGTGCGATCTGCTTCATCATCATCGAGTAGTGTCTGCACATCACTGATGTCTTCCTTAACGGCCTCTGGGTCAGGAGCCTGACCACTCGCAACACAAGCTCCCATGCCACTCTCCTAATCACTACTTGCCTGCCTAGCTTGCCTAACTTGCCTCACTACTTGCCTGCCTGCATAGCAGCCAATCAGCTAGCGTTTTACTTCTTGCCCTAAGAGCCCATCACAGCCATGCCTACTAATGGCATGGCTGTGATTGGCCAAGTGCAGCATGTGACCCAGCCTCTATTTAAGCTGGAGTCACGTAGCGCCGCACGTCATACTGCTCTGATTAGTGTAGGGAGAGGACGCAGCTTCTGTGAGGGCGAGATTAGGCAGGGAAAAGTCAGCAACAGCACCTAATGAACAGATCGATCTACAGCTGTGAATGATTGAACTTCTGCTAGTTACTTGCTCACTGTTTTTTAGGCTGCACAGAGCATTTTTCTGTCACTTATTTTCTGGGGTGATCGGCTATTTTGTGACTTGTGGTGCACCAGAAGAAGCTGCCACCAAGTCCATCAATCCATCAATACTAGTTTTTTTTTTGCTATATCCTACATCAAGGGCTTGGCTGTGCTAATTGTCACCCCTAGAAACTCAGGATAGCAATTTCTATATTTTATTAAAGGGTTAAATACAATTGCCCAAATACCGATCCCCTAAATCTGGTGTTCCAGCTTTGGCTAGCCAAGTATAATACTGTCTGCTGTCTGGCAAAGGATAGATTATGTTCTGTGGTGAAATTCAATTGCCAAAATAGCAATACCATAAATCAGTGGTTTCAGCTGTGGCTGGCAAAGTATAATAGTGTCCACCAAAACATATATTTTGTTCTGGGGTGAAATTCAATTGCCAAAATAGCAATACCCTGAATCTGGTGTCCCAGCTGTTGCAGGCCAAGTTTCATAGTGTCCGCAAAAACATATATTTTGTTCTGGGGTGAAATTCAATTGCCAAATTAGCAATACCCTGAATCTGGTGTCCCAGCTGTTGCAGGCCAAGTTTCATAGTGTCCGCCAAAACATATATTTTGTTCTGGGGTGAAATTCAATTGCCAAAATAGCAATACCATAAATCAGTGGTTTCAGCTGTGGCTGGCCAAGAATCCCAAGATTCATAGTGTCCGCAAAAACATATATTTTGTTGTGGGGTGAAATTCAATTGCCAAAATAGCAATACCCTGAATCTGGTGTCCCAGCTGTTGCAGGCCAAGTTTCATAGTGTCCGCAAAAACATATATTTTGTTCTGGGGTTAAATTCAATTGCCAAAATAGCAATACCCTGAATCTGGTGTTCGAGCTCTTGCAGGCCAATTGTAAATCTGTCCATAAAAGGATACCTTTCATCCAGGGCCTAAATACTAGCCCTAAAAGAGATATTCCCCTAAATCAGTGGTTACTGCTGTGCCTGGATTAGTGTAATACGCTACATAAATAAATAGGCAGATAGTGTTAGGTGCCTGTAAAAAATGGCCTGAATTTGAAATCAATACATTGGGCCAAATATTTTTTTTCTTATTGTGGTGCTTGGTGAACGGTAACAATGAGAAAAACATCTAGTAAGGGACGCGGACGTGGTCATGGTGGTGTTAGTGTACACTCTTGTGCTGGGAGAGGACGTGGCCATTCTGCCACAGCCACACGTCCTAGTGAACCAACTACCTCAGGTTCCAGTACCCGCCAGAATTTACAGCGATATTTGGTGAGGCCCAATGCCGTTCTAAGGATAGTAAGGCCTGAGCAGGTACAGGCACTAGTCAATTGGGTGGCCGACAGTGGATCCAGCATGTTCACAACGTTATCTCCCACCCAGTCTTCTGCAGAAAGCGCACAGGTGGCACCTGAAAACCAAGCCCATCAGTCTGTCACATCACCCCCATGCATATCAGGGAAACTGTCTGAGCCTCAAGTTATGCAGCAGTCTCTTATGCTGTTTGAAGACTCTGCTGGCAGGGTTTCCCAAGGGAATCCACCTAGCCCTTTCCCAGTGGTGGAAGACATAGAATGCACTGATGCACAACCACTGATGTTTCCGTGGTTTCCGTGCGCTCGTCCTTCCGCCGCCAAGGATCGCAGGGCATCATTCTTTGCCTCCTGTAGCCTCCTCCTCCTACTCGGCTTCTTCCTCCTCTGCTTCCACCAGCTCATCCAGTCAGCCACACACCTTCACCACAAACTTCAGCACAGCGTGGGGTAAACGTCAGCAGGCCATTCTGAAACTCATATGTTTGGGGGACAGGCCCCACACCGCGCAGGAGTTGTGGCGGGGTATTGAACAACAGACCGACGAGTGGTTTCTGCCGGTGGGCCTCAAGCCCGGCCTGGTGGTGTGCGATAATGGGTGAAATCTCGTGGCAGCTCTGGGACTAGCCGGTTTGACGCACATCCCTTACCTGGCGCATGTGCTGAATTTGGTGGTGCAGAAGTTCATTCACAACTACCCTGACATGTCAGAGCTGCTGCATAAAGTGCAGGCTGTCTGTGCACGCTTCCGGCGTTCACATCCTGCCGCTGCTCGCCTGTCTGCGCTACAGCGGAACTTCGGCCTTCCCGCTCACCGCCTCATATGCAACGTGCCCACCAGGTGGAACTCCACCTTGCACATGCTGGAGAGACTGTGCGAGCAGCAGCAGGCCATAGTGGAGTTTCAGCTGCAGCACGCACGCGTCAGTCGCACTGTGGAACAGCACCACTTCACCACCAATGATTGGGCCTTCATGCGAGACCTGTGTGCCCTGTTGCGCTGTTTCGAGTACTCCACCAACATGGCCAGTGGCAATGACACCGTTATCAGCGTTACAATACCACTTCTATGTCTCCTTGAGAAAACGCTTAGGGCGATGATGGAAGAGGAGGTGGTCCAGGAGGAGGAGGAGGAGGAGGATGAGGGGTAATTTTTACCACTTTCAGGCCAGTCTGTTAGAAGTGGCTCAGAGGGAGGTTTTTTGCAACAGCAGAGGCCAGGTACAAATGTGGCCAGCCAGGGCCCACTACTGGAGGACGAGGAGGATGAGGAGGAGGTGGAGGAGGATGAGGATGAAGCAGGTTCACAGCGGAGTGGCAGCCGACACAGCTCAGGCCCATCACTGTTGCGTCGCTGGGGGGATACGGAGGACGATGACGATACGCCTCCCACAGAGGACAGCTTGTCCTTACCTCTGGGGAGCCTGGCACACATGAGTGACTACATGCTGCAGTGCCTGCGCAATGACAGCAGAGTTGCCCACATTTTATCGTGTGCGGACTACTGGGTTGCCACCCTGCTGGATCCCCGGTACAAAGACAATGTGCCCACCTTACTTCCTGCACTGAAGCATGATAGGAAGATGCGCGAGTACAAGCGCACGCTGGTAGAGGCGCTCCTGAGAGCATTCCCAAATGTCACAGGGGAACAGGTGGAAGCCCAAGGAGAAGGCAGAGAAAAGGAGCAAGAGGTCGCCAACACAGCTGTGTCACGGCCAGCTCCTCTATGGGCAGGGTTAGCATGGCAGAAATGTGGAAAAGTTTTGTCTCCACGCCACAGCTAACTGCACCACCACCTGATACGGAACATGTTAGCAGGAGGCAGCATTTCACTAACATGGTTGAACAGTACGTCTGCACACCCCTCCACATACTGACTGATGGTTCGGCCCCATTCAACTTCTGGGTCTCCAAATTGTCCACGTGGCCAGGATTAGCATTTTATGTCTTGGAGGTGCTGCCCTGCCCGGCGGCCAGCGTTTTGTCTGAACGTGTATTCAGCACAGCAGGGGGTGTCATTACTTACAAACGCAGCCGCCTGTCCACAGCCAATGTGGACAAGCTGACGTTCATAAAAATGAACCAGGCATGGATCCCAAAGGACCTGTGCCTCCCTTGTGCAGAATAGACAATTATAACTGCCTCCCCCTCAACCATGTATTCTTTTACTCCGGGGCACTTCTTTATTGAATCCTCATTTTTCTTAACTTTACCATGATCTTGCAGTGCAACCCAAAGTTGAATGATCCTCTCCTCTGTCTGGGTGCTGGGGCCGAAATAACTGAAAGTGGACTTCTCCGGTGGTGGGTGATATGACGCATGATTCCTTGCTGTGGGACCTCTCTCCTCTGTCTGGGTGCCTGGCCTAAATAACTGAAAGTGGCCTTCTCCAGTGGTGGGTGATATGACGCATGATTCCTTTCTGTGAGACCTCTCTCCTCTGTCTTGGTGCTGGGTCCGAAATAACTGAAAGTAGCCTTCTCCAGTGGTGGGTGATATGACGCATGATTCCTTGCTGTGGGACCTCTCTCCTCTGTCTGGGTGCTGGGGCCGAAATTACTGAAAGTGGCCTTCTCCGGTGGTGGGTGATATGACGCATGATTCCTTGCTGTGGGACCTCTCTCCTCTGTCTGGGTGGTGGGACATAAGTAACTGAAAGTGGCCTTCTTCAGTGGTGGGTGATATGACGCATGATTCCTTGCTGTGGGACCTCTCTCCTCTGTCTGGGTGCTGGGGCCGAAATAACTGAAAGTGGCCTTCTCCAGTGGTGGGTGATATGACGCATGATTCCTTGCTGTGGGACCTCTCTCCTCTGTCTGGGTGCTGGGGCCGAAATAACTGAAAGTGGCCTTCTCCAGTGGTGGGTGATATGACGCATGATTCCTTGCTGTGGGACCTCTCTCCTCTGTCTGGGTGCTGGGGCCAAAATAACTGAAAGTGACTTCAATGGGGTTCGGGCTCGGGACAAAGTTCGGGTCGAGTTCGGATCCCGAACCCGAACATTTTCGGGAAGTTCAGCCGATCTTCCCGAACCCGAACTTCCAGGTGTTCGCTCATCTCTAAAAAAGACCACTATACGCTTTAACCAGAAAACAATTAAAGAGTAAAGTGCTTGCATATTTTTCTTGTAGTACTGATACACCAGCCTATACACTTTCAACAGAAATAACTGCAACACTGAAATGCGAATATATTTTTCTGTTTTGACTGAAATAGGCCCCTATACGCTTTCAACATAAATCACTCCAACAGTGCAGTGCTTTTAAATGTCTTGTGTATTACTGAAATACTACCCTATACTCTTTCACCAGAAATGACTGCAAATGATTTTAGCATAAATAACAAAAAAAGTGACCTGCGTATATATTTATCTTTTTCCACCGATAAAAGCCACTAAAGGCTTTTCAACATAGCACTTGCACCCCAATAACTAATTGCTGAAATGACAGAGCTGTATCATGAGACTATCTGGATCCCCAAGTAATGTTTCCCTGCACTTGTAAATCACTTTTTTTCACAATGAGGATTTTCCTGTGACTCTCCCTAGCATCTGCAAACGTCTCTCCCTTCCTGTGAAATGAATACTCTCCCTATCCTTTCCCTTTACTTGTAAATTGCTGTTTATCACAATAAGGATTTTCCGATGACTCTCCCTAGCATCTGCACACGTCTTTCCCTGCCTGTGAAATGATTCCTCTCACTATCCTTTCCCTGCACTAGAAAATCGCTTATTTCCTTTTTTTTAACAATTAGTTTTTCTTTCACTCTCCCTAGTGTCTGCATACACGTCTGTCCCTGAACAAAGTAAGATTGTGAATATCTGAATCTAAGATGGCCGCCGTATTTATAGGGCTGTGGCATCAACAGGCTGGCTGGCTGCTGATTGGCTGCATGCATTGAATTATGGGTCATCCTGTCTTCCCAGAGTTTCTTGCTCCATATCCTCACACATATAGCTTCCATTTTAGCCGCCATGTTAGGAAAAATTACGATTTGCACAAACCAAGAAGTGGCACAAATTATTTGACATAGTGGCCAGCGCAAAAACTGCAGGACTTTTGTTTATAGTTTAAATATAAAATGTGACATGGAAAATTAAAAATAACATCATCAAAAATTATTTAAAAATATGTTAAACATAAAAAAGTGACTTAAACAGCAGGTCATTTTCTGATTACACGTTTTCTTTGAGGACCGGGACAAATTTTGGAAATCTGGCTTGTGTCCTTTTATGTGATAATAACTTTGGAACACTGACTTATCCAAGCCATTCTGAGACAATTTTCTTGTGAAACATTGTAGTTCATAATAGTGGTAAATTTGTGTGAATATAAATCACCTTTATTTGAAAAAAAATGAATTTCTCTGCTTTTAAGACAGATAGTGAAACTTTGTAGCAATAACAAATGACAAGACAGATGCACACTGCGGTCTTACTAAGCCCTCAAACTGATGTTAAAATCGAGAGATTATTCAACATATCCTGCTGTGGAGGACATGTCTAAGCCCGAGCACCACGCCAAGGATACTCAAGTAGCTCGGGATTTAACACTCACCTAACTGTGCCGTATGGGCAATACCAGGGGCCAGTGGGCTAAATTACAGGAATGTAAAGGCCGACTCGCAACAAACTCTTCAGTTACCTCCAGCATGTAGCCATGTCTGCAATGGGAGGAGGGAGAAGGCTTTGAGCCCCACCCAAGACTGGCAGATATGGCCCAGGCCTCACAGGTGCACCTAAATGTAGCCTGTGGATGGAAAACAGGCTACATTTACATATGAGCTTATACAACTCCAAAAAATTATATATACAAAACAACTGAAAGGTGGAATGAAGCAGGATGTGCTCAACCCAATGGGGATCGTCATTAGCAATGGGCCACAAGTGCAGGATCTGCTCCCCTGTATATATATATATGCACAACTTCATTTTGAGTTGAGCACATCCTGCTTCATGCCACCTTTCAGTTGTTTTGTACAGATAGTGAAACTTCACAAAATAGTTATTACTTTACATTTCCCATATTTCTATTTTATGTTGGCATCATTTTGTAAATGTAATTTTATTTTTTAAGACATTAGAAGGCTTAGAACTTTAGAAACAGTTCTTAAAATTTTTAAGAAAATTTCCAAAACTCCCTTTTTTAAGGACCAGTTCAGTTCTAAAGTCACTTTATGGGGCTTACATAGTAGAAACCACCCATAAATGACATGGTGACAGTTTGCTGCAATGACAAACCTTTACGTCATGGAGGCTTAAGGGGTTAAAGGGGTATTCCCATCTCAGACAAAGGGGGCATATCGCAAGGATATGCCCCCGTTGTCTGATAGATGCGGGTCCCACCTCTGGGACCCATACCTATGCCGAGAATCGAGTGGGGAGAGAGGTGACTGGATTACCCCGGGTCACTCGGGTCCCCATAGGATTGAATGGCAGCGCACAACATTTGCTTGGCCACCGCTCCCATCCATTTCTAGAGGACCGACGGAAATAGCAGAGCCAGCCTTTTTCTTACCTCATAAGATGGGCACTAGAGATGAGCGAATTGAAGTTGACGAAGTTGAATTCGATCCGAATTTCAGGAAAAATTAGATTCGCATCGAAGCCGAATTTCCTCATGCTTCGTGGTAACAAATTTTTTCCTAAAATGGCTGCTGCACATGGGATCACCCACAATGCCATGTATGCAGCCAATCAGCAGCCCTATAAAAAGCCTCAGCCATCTTGGATACTGCCATTTTCAAGTGCAGGGAGACATATGACAGGCGCTAGGGACGGTGCTAGGAAAGTCTTTATTGTGCTGAAAAAATGATTTATAAGTAAAAGATTATTCAGATTATTCATAATGGCCATTTTGTGTCTTGTGGTGCACCAGCACAAGCTGCCACCAAGTCCATCAATCCATCAATACTAGTTTTTTTTTTTTGCTATATCCTACATCAGGGGCTTGGCTGTGCCTATTGTCACCCCTAGAAACTCAGGATAGAAATTTCTATATTTTATTAAGGGGTTAAATTCAATTGCCAAAATAGCAATCCCCTAAATCTGGTGTTCCAGCTGTGGCTAGCCAAGTGTAATACTGTCTGCTGTCTGACAAAGGATAGATTTTTTTATCTGGTGAAATTCAATTGCAAAAATAGCAATCCCTTAAATCTGGTGCCCCAGCAGTGGCTTACAAAGTTTAATAGTGTCCACCAAAGGATAGATAATTTTCTGGGGTGAAATTCAATTGCCAAAATACCAATACCGTAAATCTCGTGTTCCAGCTGTGACTGGACAAGTTTCATAGTGTCCGTCATAGGATATATTATTTTCTAGGGTGAAATACAGTTGCAAAAATAGACATACCGTAAATCTGGTGTTCCAGCTGTGGCTGGACAAGTTTAATAGTGTCCGGCAAAGGATATATTTTTTTCTGGGGTAAAATTAAATTGCCAAAATAGCAATACCATAAATCTGTGGTTTCAGCTGTGGCTGGTCAAGTTTAATCGTGTCTGTCACAGGATAGATTTTGTTCTGGGGTGAAATTCAATTGCCAAATAGCAATACCCTGAATCTGGTGTTCCAGCTGTTGCAGGCCTAGTTTAAATCTGTCCGTAAAAGGGTATATTTTTTTCTGGTGTGAAATTCAATTGCCAAAATAGCAATACCGTAAATCTGGTGTCCCAGCAGTGGCTGGTCAAGTTTAATAGTGTCCGGCAAAGAATATATGTTTTTCTGGTGTGAAATTCAATTGCCAAAATAGCATTACCATAAATGTGGTGTCCCAGCAGTGGCTGGCCAAGTTTAATAGTGTCGGTCAAAGGATTTATTATTTTCTGCGGTGAAATTCAGTTGCCAAAATAGAAATACAGCAAATCTGGTGTTCCAGCTGTGACTGGACAAGTTAAATAGTATCCATCAAAGGATAGATTTTGCTCTGCGGTGAAATATAATTGCCAAAATAGCAATACCCTGAATCTGGTGTTCCAGCTGTGACTGGACAATTTCCCTAGTGTCCGTCAAAGGATATATTATTTTCTGGGATGAAAGTCAGTAGCAAAAATAGAAATACAGTAAATCTGGTGTTCCAGCTGTTGCAGGCCTAGTTTAAATCTGTCCGTAAAAGGGTATATATTTTTTTCTTGTGTGGAATTCAATTGCCAAAATAGCAATACCATAAATCAGTGGTTTCAGCTGTGGCTGGCCAAGTTTAATAGTGTCCGTCACAGGATAGATTTTGTTCTGTTGTGAAATTGAATTGCCAAAATAGCAATACCCTGAATCTGGTGTTCCAGCTGTGACTGGGCAATTTCCCTATTGTCTGTCAAAGAATATATATATATTTTCTGGGGTGAAAGTCAGCAAAAATAGAAATATCGTAAATCTGGTGTTCCAGCTGTGGCTGGACAAGTTTAATAGTGTCCGGCAAAGGATATATTTTTTTCTGGGGTGAAATTCAATTTCCAAAATAGCAATACCATAAATCAGTGGTTCCAGCTGTGGCTGGCCAAGTTTAATAGTGTCCGGCAAAGGATATATTTTTGATAGGAAAGCTGATGAACATAAAGGCACTTTAAATGTGTTGTTTATAATTTACTGAATGCACTGTATTCCCACGCATCCCTTCCGCCACAAAAAGGGTATATGGTTGAATCTTCCTTTTCTCTTTCTTTCCTCTTCCATCATATCAACATGCTTATTCCTCGCAGATAATGCCCTCGCATATATGCCCTCTCATATAATGTTTTATAGTGTCAGCTCACCTGGAGGCCCTCGCATATAATTTTTTAGAGGGTCAGCTCACTTGCATGCCCCCGCATAAATTTTTTTAGAGGGTCAGCTCACCTGCAGGCCCTCACATATAATTTTTTAGAGGGACAGCTCAACAGCAGGTTTTCACCTACAATCTTTTAGAGGGTCAGCTCACCTCTAGGCCCTCGCATATAATTTTTTACAGGGTCAGCTCACCTACAGGCCTTCAACTACAACCTTTTAGAGGGTCAGCTCACCAGCAGGCCCTCACCTACAAGTCTTGTCTCACTATCCAAGATTCTGGTCAACACAATCCTCACCCTGACTGCACACTGGGTGGACGTTGTGGAGCCTGGGATTGAGTCAGCTGCTGGCACCAGACTTGCCCTCCAATAGATCCTCATTAAAGTATTTAAAGTTTACTCATTCCATTTATAGGGCCTAGAAAGAGTTCTGTATTGTTATTTTTTGTCGCTTCCTCCCCGAGTTGGGAGTGGGTAATTTGCTCGCCTGCTGCCTTGGATGTATTAGCCGATTCTCAGGCTCCCTCTCCAGAATCGAACCCTGATTCCCCGTTACCCGTGGTCACCATGGTAGGCGCAGAAAGTCGAATCGAAAGTTGATAGAACAGACATCGAATGGATCGTTGCCGTCACGGGGATGTGTGATCGGCCCGAGGTTATCTAGGGTCCCCAAATCGGCTGCAGGCCCTCAACCATAAATTTTTTAATGGTCAGCTCAGCAGCAGGCCCTCGCATATAATGTTTTAAAGGGTCAGCTCACTTGCAGGCCCTCGCAAACAGTCTTTTACAGGGTCAGCTCACCTGCAGGCCCTCACATATAATGTTTTACAGGGTCAGCTCACCTGCAGGCTTTCACCTAAAACCTTTTAGAGGGTCAGCTCAGCAGCAGGCCCTCACCTACAATCTTTTACAGGGTCAGCTCACCTACAGGCCCTTGCATATGTTCTTCAGGGTAAGCTCACCCGCAGACCCTCGCATATAATGTTATACAGGGTCAGCTCACCAGCAGTCCCTCACCTACAAACTTTTACAGGGTCAGCTCACCAGCAGACCCTCATCCCTAATGTTTTAGATGGTCAGCTCGGCAGCAGGCCTTCGCCCCGAATGTTTTAGATGGTCAGATCAGCAGGCCCTTGCTCCAAATGTTTTTGTTTGTCACCAACAGGCCATCAATCATAATTTTTCAAGGTGTGTATGATGCCCTCCTTTATGTGTAACAAAGGGTATATTGGAGTGCCGGTTCCTTGTAATTTTTGGCAGCCCTTTCATTTAGTGCATAGGATTAATGAGTGTAGGAGTCCCACTACCTGATCAATTGTACAACAATGTGAATGAGGCCCTCCTTTATGTGATATACAGGTTGCATTGGAGTGCCTCTTCCTTGTAATTTTTGACAGCATTTGCACTTTATATACAAGTAAATATACAGGAAAGAATGTTTCCTAACAATTTTTCCTCTAAAATCGATTTTATCTTTGGTTTTGTGTGTATTATTGTCAGTCTGTAAAAGTGGCATACAAATCGGACAACATCGTTCCCAGTAGCGACCTGGGAGTCCAAGATGCATCCAGACATCCTCCCCATGCTGTTTCCGAACCATTTTGGTGGTGTTTCCATCAATTTCTGACCTATTCCTATGAACCAGGCACCCTCCCCTCTTCAGAGCAGGGGGTGCCTGGTTTAGTGCTCGAGTTCTCCCAAAGACTTCCATTATACAGAGCAACCGAGCATCCCGATCTGTTCGGCCCAAGTTCCCGAGCACTTGGGTGCTTGATCAACACTAGATGAAGCCCCTTCGTCATCCGGTTACCAATTGCGATCAGCTACATCATCATTGAGTACTGTCTGAAAGTCACTGATGTCCTCCTCAACAGTCTCTGAGCCAGGAACCTGACCGCTCACAACACCAGCTTCCACGCCACTCCCCTCATCATTACTTGCCTGCCTACCGGAGGAAGCAGAGGATGTCTCCTCTAGATATTGGCTGGGCAGTTGCTGCTGACTGTCCTTTAGTAGCTCGTCCTCGCTGTATAGTGGAGCTGAGCCCACAGCATATAATACTTCTCTGGCTGAGGGAACATAAAAGGACAGAGGCAGGTTGAGGACAGGTGAGGGCACAGGGCCTGCTCCCGGGCCATGCCAACTAAGGATTGTGTCTGACGAACCCACCAACTCTTGGCTGGGAGTGTCTGATGTCACTTGGGTCAAAGTGGATGACCGAGTCAACCATTCAAGAACTGCTGGGCTACTGGTCAAGACACAACTGCTAGATGACCCCGGGAGCCCTGGCCTCTTGAAGTGGCCCCTGCTGCCATGCCCCCTTACTCTGTTGTGACCTGTGCCTGCGCCAGAAACATTTAGGCCTCTGCCCCTCCCCTCTGCAGTGCCTGTCACTTCTCTTTCTGACATACTGTTAGATCAAATAAATAAATATTAAAAAAATTAATAAACCCCAAAAAAGGCTGTTAATATTCTCACCTCACCACACAATGGATAATAAGCCCCCTTTTTTTCTCACTAATTCACCCAAAAAAAGGCTTTAGAACATATAACTGCACCACTGAACGGCAAAAAAGCCCTTATTTTTTTCCAGTTATACTTGCCAAAAAAGGCTTTAGAACATATAACTGCACCACTAAACGGCAAATAAGCCCTTATTTTTTTCCAGTTATACTTGCCAAAAAAGGCTTTAGAACATATAACTGCACCACTGAACAGCTAATAATACTCCCCCCCCAATACACCCCAAAAAATGCTGTAATTTTCTCACTTCACCACACAACGGCTAATAAGCCCCTATTTGCCCACTGTTACACAATAAAAAAGGCTTTATTTAGGACATATAACTGCACCCCGGCAAATAATACTTTTTGTTTTCCACTAATACACACCAAAAAAGACTGTAATTTGCTTACATCATCAAACAACGGCTAATAAGCCCTTTTTTTCACTAATACACCCCAAAAAAGGCTTTAGAACATATAACTGCACCGCTGAACGGCTAATAAGCACTTTTTATTTCCAATAATATACCCCAAAAAAGGCTTTAGAACATACAACTGCACCACTGAACGGCAAACAAGCCCTTATTTCTTTCCAGTTATACTTGCCAAAAAAGGCTTTAGAACATATAACTGCACCACTGAACAGCAAATAATCCTTTTTTTCCCACTAATACACCCCAAAAAAGGCTGAAATTTTCTCACTTCACCACACAACAGCTAATAAGCCCCTTTTTCCCCACTAATACACCCCAAAAAGGCTTTAGGACATATAACTGCACCCCTAAACGGCAAATAATACTTTTTGTTTTCCACTAATATAAGCCAAAAAAGACTGTAATTTGCTCACTTCACCACACAACGGCTAATAAGCCCTTTTTTCACTAATACACCCCAAAAAGGCTTTAGAACATATAACTGCACTGCTGAACAGCAAATAAGCCCTAATTTTTTTCCACTTATACGTGCCAAAAGAGGCTTTAGAACATATAACTGCACCACACAAGGGCTAATAACAAATAGAAATATTTCCCAGTAATACACCCTGTTAATGTCTGTATCACACAGCACTTGGACCCCAATAACAAGAAAGGTTTTCTGGAATTACAGAGGTGTCATCTATTGTAAACCTAAAAGCAGCAGTATAATTGCCATTTGGATCCTTATTCAGTGCAGTAAGGTGTAATAGGATTGTTACTATTACCCAGGCTGTACACTCTCCTATTGGACCTTGTTCTCCTTTTATACTGTGGAATAATTCCCCCCTATCTTTACCCTACACTTCTAATGATCTTTTCCTGAACTTCTATTCAGCCCAAAAAAAGTTTTAAAGTCTTTTCTGTCACTTTCCCTAGCATCTGCTAACGTCTCTCTCTGCACTAAGTACACTGTAAAATGGCAAAATCCAAGATGGCTGAGGCTATTAATAGGGCTGTGACATCACCAGGGCTGGCTAGCTGCTGATTTGCAGCATGCATGGCATTGTGGGTGATTCCTAGTTCCTTGCTCCATGTCCTAAAACATGCAGAAGTCATTTTAGGAAAAATGTGATTCATTACCACTAAGCCTCAGGAATTCGGATTCGGTGTGAATCAAATTTTTCCTGAAATTATGATCGAATTCCACTTCGTCAACTTCGATCGCTCAACTCTAATTATAAATTATTAAACAAATAATTCCTCTTTTAAGGATACTTTTCTACTGATATAAATAATGAATTTTTTTATCAAATCATTGATTTCATTCCGAGGTTTAGCAACCATAGGTAAAAGTTTACAGTGTTAATATAAATATGCAGCACCATCATAGATCTAACACTAGGTGCCGTTTATAATAGAGATATATTAAACATAGTATAAATATATAATAATACTAATATTTTATTTTTTCCTTTTCTGGCATTGACATCTTACAGTACATTATGTTTTCATTTTTGATACCTGTGCTTGTTTTTATTGTCATTCACATAATGATACAACAGCAAGCAGATTGTTTTGCATATTATTTGCATAGGTAATGCATTGTAAGAGAGCCCCTTTCAGCCCAGATTGTTTTCTGAAAAATAGACAAGGCCATTCTTGGCTTTCATCTATTCTCATACTACACACCATTCATATCTGCTGAATTTCAAGGCATCCAAAACATGCCAAAAAGTGCCTTACGCCACTGAAGGCCTTGCTAGACAACAGCTTGTTTGTATTGTCATCAAATCTCCAAGAAACAGATAAAAGACTCCAGAACACAAACACCTTACAAGTAGCTAGTCTTGTATTGTTGCAACATGGAAAGCTTTTAATTTCACTTATTGAATGTTTTGCATGTTGTTTTTAAGGCGCCATAAAAAATTGGTTGAAGCAAAATTTAATACTACAGTATTTCGAGCAATATATTCTGTAGTGTTTATTTTTCATTTTCATTTTTAGATAACTAGCCATCCGTTTAGATGCTTTGAGTAATGAACTACATACTGTTCGTCTGATTGACCATGTGCAGCAAGCCTAGGTGGAGTGAGCGAAGGATGCGACTGGTAATGGCTCTGGAAATGATAGTTGTACACATTGAACACAGTGGAAATCCTCATACCAGTGGAGTAACTAGAAATGACTGGGCCCCAAAGCAGATTTTTGAACAGGGCCCCAAGCAATTTCTTTGCTACCCTGACTACTGTGCAATCCCTACTCTTGTGACTAGTCAAGATCGCTCTCTCAGAAAATGTTTCAGTCCTTCCCCTGGGTTGGCCTCTTCTGAGTTTGAGTCCCAAAGCAGCCGCTTCCCTTATAGCTATGCCCCTGCCTTACACCAATGCTCACTAGAAGGGCACAGTGGGTCCACCCTTTCTTCCCTTGTGACACACCCATTTGGACTCCTGCCTGGTGGTAGTCAGATAGCCTTCATATAATGTGTTTTGATGGGGTGCTAGGCAAGAGTGTGGCTGTAGGTGCAATGGCAGGTGAATTGTGATGGTGTCAGTGACCAGGCCAGTTGGTGCAAATTAATAGGTTTCTCTTAAATAGGTTGTCTCACTTTAGAAAATGGCATTTATCATGTAGAGACAGTTAATACAAGGCCCTTACTTATGTATTGTTATTGTCCATATTGCCTGCTTTGCTGGCTTGATTTTTTCCATCACATTATACACTGCTCATATCCAACGGTTAAGACCAGCCTGCAAGCCAGGCACACTAAAATAAAGAGCATTGGGCTTTCTGGTCTCTTGGACCATAGGCAAGCATGTACAGCAGCTCCTGTTTCATCCACCTTGTATCTACTCTGAACAGTGCATAAGGCAATGGAAAAATGAATCAAGCAAGCAAAAGATGCAACATGAACAATTACAATACATTAGTAAGTGCCTTATATTAACTTTTTCTACATGATAAATGCCATTTGCTAACGTGAGACAACTAGAGTTGAGCGAACTCGAACTGTTCGGCGATTTCTTCCCGCTTTCTTCTCGCTTCTTGCCCCCGGAAGCCATCACAGCCCTGACTACTAATGGCTTGGCTGTGATTGGCCAAGTGCAGCATGTGACCCAGCTTCTATTTAAGCTGGAGTCACATAGCACCGCACATCACTCTGCTCTGATTAGTGTAGGGATAGGATGCAGATGCTGTGAGGGCGAGATTAGGCAGGAAATACTCAGCAAAAACACCTAATGAAGTGATCGACCTACAGCTGTGAATCATTCAACTTCTGCTAAGTTTAGGCAAGTCTGGGGTGAAATTCAATTGCCAAAATAGCAATACCGTAAATCAGTGGTTTCAGCTGTGGCTAGCCAAGTTTAATAGTGTTCGGCAAAGGATAGATTTTGTTCTGGCGTGAAATTCAATTGCCAAAATAGTAATCCCCTAAATCT
Organism: Bufotes viridis; assembly: GCA_033119425.1. Classification (NCBI taxonomy): domain Eukaryota; kingdom Metazoa; phylum Chordata; class Amphibia; order Anura; family Bufonidae; genus Bufotes; species Bufotes viridis. Next base: position 393,838,012 of record CM065591.1, on the reverse strand, counting down.
GGTGTTCCATCTGTGGCTGGCTAAGTTTAATACTGTCTGGCAAAGGATAGATATTTTTCTGGGGTGAAATTCAATTGCCAAAATAGCAATCCCCTAAATCTGGTGTTCCAGCTTTGGCTGGCTAAGTTTAATAGTGTCCGGCAAAGGATATATTTTTTTCTGGGGTGAAATTCAATTGCGAAAATAGCAATACCGTAAATCAGTGGTTTCAGCTGTGGCTGGCCAAGTTTACTAGTGTCCGGAAAAAGATAGATTTTAAATTGTTCGGTGAAATATTACTATTTTTGCCAGGTACAAACCCCTGCACTGCATAACTGACAGAGAACCTACAATTGGCAGTTACATTCTTGCCATGAAATAATGCCTTTTTGGGCTGTAAAGCCAAAGGTAGTCGCCAATAACTTTTTTTTTAAAATAAATTAGTGTAGACCCCAAAACATTGGGAAGTGTTGAATGGGGCAGACCCAGTGGCATAGCTAGAAATGTTTGGGCACCACAGCAAATTTTTGAATGGGGCGTCCCTCCCCCAGTAATTTTTGCGCAAACCCCTTCCTTTCATGCCGTTATGCCTGTGGTTACTAAAGATCGCTCTCTCAGACCAGGCCCAGCAGCTGTTCCATTCGCTTTCTACTCTGTCTATACTGCCACTGTATATAATTTCATTGTATAATACTGTTGAGGGGGCCCTGACAAAGTCCTTTAGTCCTCCTCCTCCTCCTGGATGGGCCCTTTCTAGGTCACGGCCCCAAAGCAGTTGCTTCCCCTGTAGCTATTCCCCTAGGCAGACCCATCAGTCAGCATGTGTACTGTTCCACCATGTTACTGAAATACTGCCTCCTGCTAATATGTTCCAGACCTGCTGGTGGTGCAGGTTGTTGTGGCATGATGACAAAGCTTTTCCACATTTTGCCAATGATAACCCTGCCTTCTGCGGTGTTGGTGCTGACCCAGCTGCATTGGCAAATTCTTCCTCCTCCTCCTCTTCCTTCACCTTGTGCTTCCACTGAGTCTCTGGTGTCAGGTGTGAATGCCATCAGCAGCGTGTCTACTAGCGAGCTCATCTTCCTATCACACTTCAGTGAGGAAATTAAGGACGGCACGTTGTCCTTGTAACGGAGATGCAGCAGGGTGGCCACCCAGTAATCAGCATAAGTTAGAATGTGGCAGTAACTGGGCGGTCCTTGCGCAGGCACTGCAGCATGTAGTCGCTCATGTCTGCCAGGCTTCCCAGAGGCAAGGACAAGCTATCCTCTTTGAGGGAAGTATATCGTCTGTGTCCTCTGTATCCCCCAGTGTTCGTCCTACTCCTCTTCCTCATCCCCCAGAACTGTGCCCTGGTTGGACAATTGTGTTCCAGGCCAGGGCCTATGTTGGTGCAGATACCCACCATCCGAGCCACTTGTATTTGGTTGGCCTTAAGTTAAGGATAAGGCATGTATATAGTTTTGTTTCTTTGTATGGTTAGTTTAGCTGCCCTATAGTTATTTTAATATGTTTTAAGTAAATTTGTAAATAGTTTGTTAATGGTTTGAATGAAAGGGGGGGTGGGGGTGTTGAGTGGGTACAACGTGAGGCTGTTTGGGTTTATTTTCCATCCGCTTTCTACACTGTCTATACTGCCACTGTATATAATTTTATTGCATAATACTGTTGAGGGGGCACTGACAAAGTCTTTTAGACCTCCTCCTCCTCATCCTGGATGGGCCCCTTCTAGGTCAGGAACCCAAAAAAGTAGCTTCCCATGCTTCCCTGTAGCTACGCCCTTGGGCAAACCCATCAGTCAGTACGTGTACTCTTCCTCCATGTTGCTGAAATGCTGCCTCCTGCTAAGACGTTCCAGATCTGCTGGTGGTGCAGGTTGTTGTGGCGTAAGGACACAGCTTTCCCACATTTCGCCAATGCTAGCCCAGCCTTCTCAGGTGCTGATAGTGACCCAGCTGCCTGTGAGCTGGCTTGGGTGCCACCCTGATGAGAACACGGTTCCTCCTACTCCTCCTTATCCAACTTATCCTCCTCATTCTCCAGAACTGTGCTCTGGCTGGACAATTGTGTTCTAGGCCAGGGACTATGTTGGTGCAGGAACTCACCCTTTGAGCCACTTGGATGTCACTGGCCTTAAGTTAAGGATAAGGCATGTATATAGTTTTGTTATACATTTGTTAATAGTTTGTTAATGGTTTGAGTGAAAGGGGTGTGGGGGTGTTGTGTGTGTTCGATTAGCTAAATTGATTGTCACTGTCTGGTGTTTTGGAATTTCTGCATCCCAAATTCAGCACAGCACATGTGGCAGGCAGGGGATGTGCATCAAACCGGCTAGGCCCAGACCTGCTAGTATATTTCGCCCATTAGTGCACAACACCAGGCCGGGCTGGAGGCTCAGTGGCACCAACCAATGATCGGTCTGTTGTTCCATGCCTGTCCACAGCTCCTGCGCGGTGCGGGGTTTGTCCCACAAACACACAAGTTTTAAAATAACCTGCTGTCGTTTCCCCGTGGCTGTGCTGCTGTGGGTGGTGAAGGTGTTTATGCTGAGTGGATGATGAGGTGGTACAGGAGGAGGAAACCGAGTAGGAGGAGGAGGTAACAGGATACAAAGAGAAATGCCCAGCAATCCTCGGGAGCGGAAGGACATTCGCTAAAATGCTATCCGCCTCTGGACCAGCCGCTACATTTACCCACTGTGTTGTTGGTTATGTGGACGTCGCCACAGATAGCATTGCACAGTGCACACTTGATTTTGTCCGCCACTTGGTTGTGCAGGGAAAGGATGGCTCGCCTGCAAAAGTAGCGGCAGCTGGGATACACGTACTGTGGGACAGCCACCGCCATAAGGTTTTTAAAACTGTCCACCAGGCAGAATGACAGCATTTCAAAGGACCAGGAAGTTTGAAATAAGGCATTAAGAGCCATGGGTAAAGGGGTGCTTCCTCTTTTCATTTATTTTTCTCTCCAGTGTTTGGGAGATGGACAGCTGATAGCTGAACACTTCCATGGGATTTGGTGGAGATGTTTGGTGACAATTATTATTATTATTATTATTATTATTATTTATTTTTAGAGCGTCATTCATTCCATAGTGCTGTACATATCATAAGCGATGCACATACATAATACAGGCAATAGCCTTAAGCATGAACGAGACAAGTTACAGACTGGTACAGAAGGATAGAGGGACAATGACAGATGTGGTGGCATTGCTGCCACATCCTCTGTTTGCTGGGTGACAGGTGCCACTGGGGCTCAAGTTTAGAGTATTTATTTATTATTTTTCTGTATTTTATTTTATTTTATTTTAAGTCATTTCCCTATCCACATATGTTTGCAGAGCATTTACCTACATTTCGCTGCCTTTTGTAGCCCTCTTCGCACGAACTTCTCGAACCCAAACATCCAGGTGTTCGCTCAACTCTAGAGACAACCCTTTAACTAAAGGGCAGAATAGGAAAAGTATTAAATCCAACAGTATCAATTCCAATCCCGACAGCAGTTCCCAGTCCAATTATTTTCCAAAAGCAATGTATGGATGGATAGTAGCAAAGATGGAAGTTATAGTGCTCCTTCTCTCTGTCTTTCAAAAGTCTCTCTGCAGGAACTTAGGCATGCCACTGAGTTTTTTTTTATTTTTTATAGGTTCTTAAATTCCCAGCTGAGGTGTACAGATTTAACACATGGCTGGCCAAATTGTCTCAAAGTGTGGAAGGGTGCGTTAGCAATGTTCCCCCTCACAGAAGCAAAATCTCTCTGCTATAAATGTGTACAATACCTTGTTGTCTGACTCAAATGCATGTTTTCCTTTCTCTCTCCCTCTGGAGCACTTTTCGTAGTAGAAAAGCTTGCTTGAGTAGTTGTAGTCTCAGAGATGATGATTCTCTGAAACTCCAACTTATCTAGGTCTGAGGAGCTAAGGCCCTCTCTATAGCAAAGCTAGACTTAACATTCCTCTAACCAGAGTTGGACCCAAGTTACCTTGCAGCAATTGTGTCTTTTGCAGGTATGTTATGCTAAAAAGCAAGTTCTAGGACTATAACTTCTAAAGATGTAGTAAGTATTAAATCTTACCAGTTTGTGCAATATTTGTGGGTAAAGTACTACAAATAAAGGGTATGGTTATACAAACAGGGACTGTACTAAGTTATTGCAATAAATGTAAATCCTTGAATAATGACACACCTAGAAGAATCTGGAAGCGAATAGAATACAGTTAAAGCCATAAGCTTACAGTTGACATTTTCTCCAACTGAAGTTTTACTTACCCTTGATCAGACCCTTGATCTGCTAAATTTGTTTCCCAAATATCTTTGTCTTCTTGCTTTTCCACAGCCCTCCCAGCAAATTTTCTATCGTATACACAAAATTGGGCTGTCTCTTTAACAGCATTGTCCCACTACTACAAATATAATGGTGTCATAACTATGGTTACACCAAAAACAGAGGCATACTTTTCAGGTTTCCAGGGTATTGGGCTGGGTCATTCCTTAGCTAGTTGTGGGAAGCTAGTCTGAACAGAGCTACTGGAAGGACACATGTGAGAGTTCAGGCTATGAAGGATTCCTTGTTTATGGCATTGAGACTTTGCTGCTGTGGAAAGGATTATTGCCTTCGGTACCTACTACACTTTGATGGACTGGCCATCCATATCTTAAATCTGCAACACCTCAGCTTTGGTACTGCAGAAAGGGTTAACAAGAACAGTATAACATGCTTGTGATTTTTTGGAGAGACTGCAAACTGTCTTGAGAGAGAGAGAAAGAGAGAGAGAATGAGAGAGACAGGAACTACTACAATATCCATCATTGTTGCTACCTATACGCCGGTATAGGGATAAATAGTATACTGTGATATACTTTGGAACTGTGCCTTTTGCCGCTGTATATACTACTACAGTACTCCTATCATCAACCCAGTAAAGATAGATGTTATTTATTGCTACTAACTGGCTTGGTTATTGACATCCAGCCTCTGTTTCTGCATTCTCTTTGCACATAGCCAAACTGTTCACCATCAAGTGGACCCCAACTACCACCAGGGTGGAGCAGGCTACCATGAACTTTAATTAGTACTGCCCCCATCTTTACCACTACCACTCTTTCCATCCTTGTCTCCTATACAGTTTTCTGCAATAATAGCTCTCTACAATGTATTATTGACAAATACATCAAGTTTATGCAAAGACTTAATATTTCCAGTGTTGACCCCTCTTTATCAAGTCTTGTATTCGGCAGATATCAACTTAATCTTTCTCAGCAATGCGGACACATAAGAACATTGGACCAATACAGATGCCTTCAGCCACCAAGCACACATGCAACAGGTCAGCCAGTTTCATAGGTACAAATATGCTTACAGATGCCCTTTAGGAGACCGTTCTGTCACTTGCTGGATTTTAAGCACTATGGAATCTTCCTCACAGAAATTGAACCTCTCTGCTTAAAGTTCTTGATCATCCCTTAAGGCCTCTTTCACACGGGCGTCACGGATTTGATCCGGATGTGTTCAGGGTGCGTTCAGGAAAAAAGGTGCGATTTTGTTTGCGAGTGCTGTCAGTTTTGTATGCGATTGCGTCGCGTTCATGTATTTTTCCCGCGCGTGTGACATGCGGATAGCATGCGTTTTTCACGCGCGTGAAAAAAAACTGATCCATCCACTACATTCACCTGTGACAGTCAGCACATATAAATACTCCCAGCTTGCATGGTTTTTTTGGACTGCTCCATTTGTTTGGGGAGTTTTGGACGTCTGGTTGGTGTGTGTTTTTTGGGATTTTCCTCTGCAGGATGTCCACTTTCACCCTGTCCACAACTGACCATGTGTGGTTGCACTGGCTGGTGTTCCGCTGTTTTGGCGAGCAGCCAGCAATGATTGAGGAGGAACCGCGGAGGAAGCGGATGTGGGTGCATCCCATAATTTCGCAGCGGGCCAGCAAAGGTCAATTTGCAGGCTTGTACAGTGACCTCCGTGCGCACCCTCCAAAGTTCTTTAATTATTGACGCATGTCGGTGGCTACCTTTGATCGGCTGTTGGGGGATTTGAGGCCTGCCTTGACTTTCCAGGACACCAACATGCGGCGGAGTGTATCACCTGAAGAGCGTCTTATTATTACTTTAAGGTAAGACGATATATTATCTGACTCATACATGAATGACCCACTGTTTGCAAATACTTAGCTGTTTGTTCTATGCCCTGTCTTTTCAGAACTGAATGTGTTTTATGTATAAGTACTTAAATAGTATGAATCTTGGATTTTTCATTTGTTCCTTTTAATAAATATAGTGTGTGTGCATTTGCCTGGGGCAATTTGGTTTAAAAGTCAGTAGGTGTCCTACCAAGTAATTGTCTAGTCACACCAGATTTCAGTTCTGCCTAGGTAAATGATGCAAATCCTGCCTATTATGATGAGGATACGTCACCTGTGTGTTGTTGAATGTTTTTATGCCAAATTTTTGTGGGACACATGAACCTATATAGGAATAGAAAGCTTAGACACTGCCAAAGTGTGAATGGGGCCTATTTGAAATGCAACTTGCCATATAGACATTAGCTTTAAATAATGTTAACTATTGTACTAGATGTCTAATTTTAGTTTTCTTTTTTTTTTTGCAGATATCTGGCGACAGGACATTCTTTTTCGGCGTTACATTTTGAGTTTCGTATGGGAACCTCCACAATAGCTGCCGTGGTACGGGCTACATGGTCCGCCATTTGGATAAGACTGAAGGCTTCGGTGCTGCCACATCTGACCAGGCAGCAGTCGCTTGATATAGCCAAGGGCTTCCTGGAGAGGGCTAAATTTTCAAATTGTATTGGTGCCCTTGACGGGAAGCACATACGGGTTAAGAAGCCACCCAACTCCGGGTCCCAATACTATAATTATAAACAGTTTTTCTCTGTAGTTTTGTTGGCCTTGGCTGACACAAACTACAGGTTTATAATTGTAGATATTGGGTCCTATGGAAGTACTGCAGATGCTCGCATCTTCAGAGCTTCCAGGATGGGTCGCTGGCTTCAGTCCAACCAACTGGACGTACCAAAGCCAGCAAACCTTCCTGGCTCTACTGGCCCACCAGCGCCTTATGTGGTGGTAGGGGACGAGGGTTTTGCCCTTTCTAGGCCAACTCATGCGGCCCTTTCCTAGACGAGGTTTGGATGCCAAGAGGCGCACTTTTAATTATCGGTTAAGTAGAGCCAGAAGGTTTGTGGAGTGTGCCTTTGGTATTTTGACACATAAGTGGCGGGTTTTCCTGTCGCCCATCCAGCTGGCCCCCCAAAATGTCAATGTGGTTATCAAGGCGTGTGTAGTGCTACATAACTACGTACGCACCTATGAGGCCACACCTGATGAAGACGCCCAAGTCGAAAGTCTACCATCAGGAAGCGACACTATCCAACTAGGACGATCTGGACTTGCTGGACTCAGAGTGAGAGAGTTATTTGCCAATTATTTTTTGTCCCCTATTGGTTCTTTCCCTTCTCACCAGTAGTTTTTTTTTTTGGGGGTGCCCAGTATTTTGGATGAACCAGGATGGTTATTTTTTAGTTAGTTTTGCCATTTGTTAGTTAGGGACTCGCAAGATAATGAGGACCCTTGACGTGGGTTGCGGGCTTACATATTTTGCTTATCTACCTTTTTGGTAACATGTGATGTGAAATATGTACTAATACCTCATTACTAGCAAGTGTCAAAGTTTTTTAGTGAATGCAGGAATAATTTTACTGCTTTTCCAAAAGTTGCCTAGTCATGATTATCATATAATAAAAATTATCAATGCATGTGTGATGTGCACAACACGTGAGGTGTAATGTTTCGGAATAATATTGCATAATAAAGTTACATCACAATACAAGTTTGCAAAATAAAAGTATTTTTATTCACATAATAAAGAGAGTCTCTTCACCTTTTTGTATTTTTTGTATAAACTTTACAAATAAAAAAACCGATGTGCCCAAATATTTAACAAATTATAAACTAACATACCGCGCAGATGGCGAGGGGGGGCCCTGATACTGAGGGCCAGGGAATGGTGCTTGAGCTGGCTGGGAGGGTGGCTGAGAGTACTGGGATGGGCCAGGTTGGGAGGATGAAGAGGCCATATGTGGGTTGGCCCTTGTAAGGTGGCACACATGGGGGCACAGGTGGGACATAATCATCCCTTGGAGGATGGTATTGTGGTGGTGCGGGAGGAAGTGGCCTTGGTTGGGGGCCAAACATGTTGCCATGGAGGCTTAAATTTTCAAGGGCCCGATACATTTGGGTAGGATCATTGGGGGGAGTCGATTCATCCAAAACAATTTCGATGGCCCGTCTTGTTCGGAGCAATCGATGGGGAGGCAGCTGGCGCAAAAAATGCGCAATACTCCGGCCAAAATGATCATGGTGATCCTCCTGCCGAGCTCGCAACAAATAATCCAGCACCTGTGTGTTTACACTTGTCTCGGCAGGAGGCACTGGCCGTCTTCTAGACCGGATGGGTGGAGCCAAAGGGGGTGGGGATTCACCACCAGATGCCGGTGGGGGCCTGGCTTCGGATATACTGGTTCCTGCCCCAAGCTCCACTTGTCGGACACCAGTGGTTGTCTCTTCCTCGCAGGCACTGGAGAGTAGCGCAGAAGACTCTTCACCTTCCTCCTCTAGGTTGTCCTCCGTTCTGAGAAAACAACAAAATAAAAATGTATTACTATATTAATACTATTTAGTAGTTACAAGATTACAGTCAACGTTTACATTCTTGAGCAGTTTTGGGTATCCAAAATTATCTAACCAAAGCACACTTTGCTCCCGGGAAGGATTAATATTTCCGAATTTTGTTTGGGAACGATACAGGCCTGAGCGAACGCATAGGCTAGTATCAGAGATCAGGGAGCGTGGTACTCTCTGGGTGCTCAAGGTCACATCACCAGAACAGGGGGAAAGAGTCACTCGCTCCCTCCACCCTGTGCCGCTGACAATGAGGATAGAGTGGATGATGGACGTGAGAAATGCTCCAAGCATGTAAATTAATGTCGGATACATGAGGCGGGTGCGCAGGCACAATCACATGGCTAGCCGGCCTCTGTGACAGGGTGCAAAGTTCTTCAACAGTGTAATCCCTCAGATGCGACACCTGAGGGGTTAACTGACGATGTTTGCAACGCCCTGTCAGAGGCAGGGTGGCAGCTGTGTAATTATGCTGGCGCCCACACACATCATAAGCATAAAATGTCATTGGTGTCATACTGTCCCTTCCCCACCCCCATCCCCACAATGAAAAACATTGAGGCCAGGGGCCCAAGGGTACACTCTCCCCTCCCGTCCTCATTGGTGGTCGAGTGTCTGCTTGTGTTTTGAGCCCCAGGAATATAATCTTGAGGCTACGATCAGTTAACATGGAAGCCAAGATGGAACTGAAGCTATGGCTGCCATGGTGACCTCCTTGCTGCTATGTGCACAAAGCACCGGCCAGCAGGGACAGTTTAAAGTGCCATTCACCCAAATTGAGTTAGATTAGGGTTAATAAGGATGGAAATATCATTTCAAGCTTAATACAATTACATCAAGAAGCTCAAAACACATGACTTATGGGTTCATTTATCAAGATTTGGCATATTAGAAGTGTCATAGGTGAACATATAAACAAATAAAAATCCTGTGGTCAGCCTGTAGCATAACTTTGGATTTTATGTGAAGTAATCAGAATGGTTGCTATTGGCAACTATGACATTTCTACTTTAAACAACTGGTACCAAGCAGAATAACGACATAATCTACATACAGTGTGCATTGAGAAATATGTAGGGGTCAGTGTGTAGATTGTACTTACGGACGCAGCTCCATTACAGGACGGAGAAACATTAGTTGCTCCTTGTAAATATATGCCTTTTTCTTGGGTAGGCCCGAACCACTCCGCCCATGCTGTTTTAGTTCCTTGCGAAACTGATCTCTGCAGCTTCGCCATCGATTCTTGACCTCTTCCACTTTGAAAACAAAAAAAAAAAAAATCACACAAAGATACATTACAGCAGAGGATAACGTAGAACATGTCCCTGTATACTAGGGAGGATAACAAAGCTCAAACATGTATATATTGTGAACTTACTCAGATTGCTGCGCCTTTGGCCTTGGTCACCTCAACCCAGGCCGCATCTTTCTTGTAGCGGTCCTGGTAATCCGCTGAACGCAGGTCCCAGAGGCAGGGCCTTTCCTGCACCAGGATTATTAGCTTCTCAACATCCATTGCGCGGGGTGTCTTGGGCATTTTGCACTTGTGGAGGACTCCGCAAGGGAGGAAGATTCCGGCAGCCAAGATCAGCCTTGTCTGCAGCTCAAGCCAAACACACAGCAACTCCTACTTCCTGTCTGATATCCCTGGAGTGTTGCTAAGTTACTTGCGTGAAAAACGCAACGCAACGCAGTGTATCTGGATGAAATGCGTTTTTCACGCAGCCCCATTCATTTCTATGGGGCTTGCGTTGCGTGAAAAACGCAGAATATAGAACATGCTGCGATTTTCACGCAACGCAGAAGTGATGCGTGAAAAACAACGCTCATGTGCACAGCCCTATAGAAATGAATGGGTACGGATTCAGTGCGGGTGCAATGCGTCCTCCTCGCGCATTGCACCCGCGCGGAAAACTCGCCTGTGTGAAAGGGGCCTAAATGGTTTATTTAGGTGCAGTCTTACAAGCAGCATTGTCCTTGCCTGAGAAGCACTTTTGATGCAAAGCAATGATGACTGGAGGTAACCATGATTAACAGAAGAAGACAATGACTTAAAGCAACTTCTGCTATTGTAATTCATTTCAATTAGCACGACAGAATGATACCATCTGCCATTTCTCTACATTTTCTCCTGAGCTAAAGAGAAGATCACTGAAATGATGGTGGCTGGTAATATTGTGGTAGGGTGGAAATGCAATTTTTTTAGGTTCATTTTCCTGGCATGGGATTACTTTACCATTCATCTGATCACTCTTCATAACGATCTAGAGTTAATACAAAGTGCAACAAAAAATAAAAATAAAGCAAAAACTTTGTGAAAACTAAAATTTATATCAATTTCAAAACTTTCGGTCAGACCTGCACACAGTAGTGTTCATGTCTTTGATCTCCACAGAGTAATAATGCCCCCTTAGTTTCATTGACACTGAAATAGCATCTCTGATGTCCCTTAATTCACCATTACAACAATAGTGTTCTCATACTGTCCTACCCAGTAATAGTGCTTCTGTAGTGCAAGTTATATACAAATATATACAAATATAGTTGCCAGCTTCTTGCAACCCAGTTGCTTAGGTCAAAGTCGGATCCTTACTGCTGAGCATATAATTCACAAACATAAATGGAGTTTACTAGTATTTTGTTCCATGATTAATCTGTCTCTGCTTTTAATGAGAAGGCATAAACAGTAAAGTTTTATGGATCTCCCCACCTGTTTATCCATAATTCTAGAGGTCTGTGTCCACTGGCATCTCCTCCCGATGGGCATGACTGCCAGAGTATTTACCCCTCCTACTGTTCAACACTAGGCCACACATAGCCTTTCCCGCCTACTTCCTTCTGCTCTGGTTGGTACACACTCCCATAAGACATGCATGCTCTTCCTGTCACTTAAAGAGCCAATGCATGCAAAGGGTAACTCATCTGAGCCTATTGCTGGGTTCCCGGGACTAGGTATGGAACCTTCCCCTATGGGAAAGTACCAAAGCAGAAGCTTCCCTAGCTCTGTAACAGTGTGCGCATTGCGTATTCTGATCTCCTGTGACTGATCTCTGCCTGTTATCTGTATTAACCCTGTACAACCTGTCCCACTTTAGTTTCATCACCCTATTGACCCTTTGCTGCCTCCTTTGATCTATTGACTGGTTATTGTATTGAATGAACTCTATCTGTCCTGACCTTGGCTTGTCCTCTGACCATGCTTTTGCCTGCCTTCATGATGCCATGAACCAGTGTCTCTTGACCCATCTTTTAGTGAAAGTGACCTGATGGCCCGTGCAGTGAGTTCAAATCCCTGTATTGACAATACCCTCAAGGGTAACCTCAAGTCAAATCCATTCAGTGACACACTGGGTCCAAATCCACTTCATTATATGGCCTTCTTCATTTGTGGACCATGAGGGAATTATCTGAAAAAGGATCACAGAGCTCTCAATTTTTGGGGACACGTACAAATCAAAATGCACCAGAATTATGGCATAATTTGCACTTGGTGTACAAAACGGTGTACATGCCTTGCACCACATTTATTAAGTGTTATAGACAGTATTTTGCTCCTGTCTAACAAGGAGGTTTTATTTTTCTGGAAGGTTTTCGGCCTACCTGCAAGGGACTTGACATGCGATGTGTCATTGTGGGCCAAAATATGCGTCACATTATTGTTGATAGAGATGTGGATATCATTCTTGGTAAAAGAAACAGAGTAGATCCAGCTCACCTGCCTTCCAAATAGCCAGCCGTCGGGCTCCTCCTGTGCTTGGATTTTAAGGTAAGACCTTGTAAATAGCAGAAACAGAAGAGAAGAATCCAGCACTTCCAATATTGTTTTTTAGCAGTAGCTTCTTTATTTAGGTGGACACAATTATTACAGCTATTTACATCTCATGTGGTAAAAACACAGGGTCTTTCTGTCAGTCAACGCGTTTCAAACTTTAGAGTTCTTTTTTATGACTCCTTGATGCGGGGTGTTATATACCAATATACTTTCTTTATAGTGTATTTGAGTACTGCAGAATTTGTTTGATGTTTTGCTGCGTTTCCTCCGCTACACACAGTGACAAACGGCACTGTAAAAAATTATTATAACTGGTGTGATATACTAGTGGCCCCCCAAAACGACAGATTGAAGCGGGGTGTTATATGAAATTATACTTTCATAATAGTGTATTTGGGTATTGCAGCATTTGTTTGCTGTTTTGTTGCGTTCCCTCTGCTACACACAGTGACAAAAGGTACTGGAAAAAAATTATTATAACTGTTGTGATATACCAGTCGCCCCCCAAAACAACAGATCAGATTGAAGGGGGTGTTATATACCTTCTTCCACAAATACTGCGCTTCTCTAGAGACTTAAAAAATGACAAGCCGAGGAAGAGGCAGGCCCTTCCGCAGGGGTGGTAGGAGTCGGGCAGGAGCACCAGGCCAGAGCCTAAGTGGGAAGTTGCAGAAGGTAACATAGTAACAAAGTACATAAGGCCGAAAAAAGACATCTGTCCATATAGTTTGGCCTATCATCCTACTAGTTGATCCAGAGGAAGGCAACACACCCCTGTAAGGTAGAAGCCAATTTTCCCCACTTAAGGGGAATAAAAAATTCCTTCCTGACTCCAATCAGGGAGTTATTCTGACTCTAAACATTTTTTATACGACCCATCTCTAGTAGCTATAGCCCAGGGCTTGACAAATTTCCTTGGAATCTAGGAGCCAGCTAAAAAAGTTAGGAGCCAGACGGAGCCGCCTCAAAAAGCCACCAGTAGATGCACCCATAGTGCTTCTCCCCCCCACACTTCTCCATAGAGCCAACCAATGATGCATGCCAGTACATAGGGCCCCCATAGTGGTCCTTCCCCTCTTCTCCATAGTGCCCCCCATAATGTGTGAGTATATAGGGCCCCCCATAATGTGCCAGTATATAGGACCCCCATAGTGCTTCCCCTCTTCAATTGGTTATATGACACGTCAGACGCTGCCAGCATCCAAGTGATCGCCCCTTGCTGCCGCAATGACATGTGGAAATGAGCAGAGGGGTCCGGAGGGGAGGGCAGAGGGGTCCGGAGAAGAGGGCAGAGGGGTCCGGAGGAGAGGGCAGAGGCGTCCGGAGGAGAGGGTAGAGGGGTCTGGAGGAGAGGGCAGAGGGGTCCGGAAGAGAGGGCAGAGGGGTCCGGAGGGCATAAACACAGCGGGCACCATGACACTTTACTGAGCACTACAATTCCCAGCTGGGGCTCAGCCTCTGCAGTCTCTGTATCACTACAACCCCTAGCTGGGGCTCAGCCTCTACAGTCCCTACATCACTACAACCCCCAACTGGGGCTCAGCCTCTGCAGTCCCCGAATCACTACAACCCCCAGCTGTTTTCCCCTCTTGTAATTCTCTCCCCCTCTTGTCATTCTCTTTCCCTCTCTTGTCATTCTCCCCCCTCTTGTCATTCACTTTCCCCCTCTTGTCATTCTCTCCCCCTCTTGTCATTCCCCCCCCCCTTGTCATTCACTTTTCCACTCTTGTCATTCTCTTTCCCCATCTTGTCATTCTCCTTCCCCCTCTTGTCATTCCCTTTCCCCCTCTTGTCATTCCCTTTCCCCCCTTGTCATTCACTTTCCCCCTTGTCATTCACTCCCCCCCCCTTGTCATTCACTTCCCCCCCTTGTCATTCACTTCCCCCCCTTGTCATTCACTTTCCCCCCTTGTCATTCACTTTCCCCCCTTGCCATTCCCCCCCCCTCCTTTGTCATTCTCTTCCCCCCCTTTTCATTCCCCCCTCCTTGTCAGTCTCTTTCTCCCCCCTCCCTCCGCTACCTCTAGTGTAGCGTGGCCGAGATCTGTATGGTCCACGGGTACAGGAGCTTTAGTTTCCTGTACCCGGGCGGACTGACAGGAAGTGCACACTGTGTACGCACTTCCTGTCAGTCCGGCCAGGTACAGGAGACAGATGCTTCCTGTACCCGCAGACCATACAGGGCCCGGACACGCTACAATGAGGGAGTGACAGGAGGGAGCGCTGTCTGCCTTGTTCACAGGAGCCCAGAACTGTACACAGTACTGTATGTGTGGTCTGAACTAGCGATTTGTAAAGTGGTAGGACTATGTTCTCTTCACAGGAGTCTATGCCTCTTTTGATGCAACCCATTATCTTATTGGTCTTGGCAGCAGCTGCCTGACACTGGTTCTTGCAGTTTAGTTTGCTGTTTATTAAAATTCCTATATCCTTTTCCATATCAGTGTTACCAAATATTTTTCCATTTAGTATGTACGGGTGACTTGCATTATTCCTTCCCCAAGGTGCGTGCGATTATGTCAAAGGAGCCTTCCGCTTCTGCACCCTCCTCATCCTCTCTATCTGCACCCTCTTCACTCTCTGCTGTGCACCCCCAAAGACACCACCACCACCATATACCCTCCACTTTAGTCACAGGAATTATTTTCCGATCCATTATAAGACATTTCTGATGTGCAGCCATTCTTGGCATCGGATCAGAAAGAGGGGGTAGCAACAGCCGCCACTCAGCAGTCTGACGACAGTACCCAGATCAACCCAAGAAAGTTGGTTCCCGCTGTTGCTGCTTACTCAGAGATCTCTAATATTAGTGGTGGGGAAGGTGACGTCGATGATGATGTGTCTATGGACGTCAAGTGGGTGCCCATGAGAGGAAGAGGAGGGGAGTTTAGTGGGAGAGATGAACCAGCAGATAGGGAGGATAAGCAGTCAGAACTTACATTGCACAGGAGGCAAGAAGCAGACTGCTAATGTATCAGGAGCGAGCCATCTACCATGCACGGTCACATCTGGCGCTCCCAGGATGCCGGCACATGGCTCCACAGTGTGGGCTTTTTTTAATGTGTCCGCTGCTGACAATAGTGTTGCCATCTGCAGCCTTTGCTGTCAATGCATAAGTCGCATTAAGCCAAAAACTCACCTAGGTACGACTTCCTTAAGAAGACACCTGGCCTCCCATCACCGAGCCCAGTGGGAGCAATGCCGTCAGAACCCACAAAGCCACACTCTATGCGCTCACAGTCCAGCCTCTTCTCCTTCTCCTCTCTCCTCCCAATTGTCCTCCACTCCACTCCGCTTCCGTGGCCCAAATGTTCGAGCGTAAAAAGATGATGACGCCGGATAACCCTCTTGCCCAACGGTTGACCGCTGGCTTGTTGGAACTGCTAGCTTGCCAACTACTGTCATATAAATTGGTGGACTTGGAAGCCTTTAGAAAATTTGTGGCCATTGGAACACCGCAATGGAAGGTCCCAGGTAGGAAATATTTCTCCAAGAAGGGCATCCCAGAGCTATGTGGCCACGTTTAGCGGCAAGTGAATGTATCTCTGGCACACAGTGTCAGTGCCAAGATACATCTGACCACAGACACGTGGTCTAGCAAACATGGGCAGTGAAGGTACATAACTTGTACTCTCCACTGGGTGAACCTTCTGACGGCCATCAAGCATGCAACCCGTGGCACCCGTGTAGATTTGGTGTTACCGCCACAGATTGCATGCAGGCCCATCTCTTCCACTGCGCCCCCCAAAGCCCCCAGAACCTGTTTGACATGCCAGGTGAGACGTTGCCATGCTGTGCTGCGTCTGTTGTGCCTGGAAGCCAAGAGCGACACTGGTCCTGCACTGCTTTCAGCTCTGCGGTCACAGGCCGATCAGTGGCTAAACCTGCTTAATTTGACAGTTGGTAAAGTGGTGTATCACAACGGTGCCAATCTGCTGAGCGTGCTGAAACAGGGCAAAATGACACACGTGCCGTGCATGGCACACGTCCTGAACTTAGTCGTGCAGCGTTTCGTTGCCAAATACCCCGGGGTCCAGGATGTCTTGCGGCAGGCCAGGAAAATCTCTGGCCATTTCAGAAGATCTTACACGGCCATGGCTCGCCTTGCTGACATTCAGCGGCGACACAACCTGCCCGTCAGACGTCTGATTTGTGACTGCCCACGCGATAGAACTCCACCTTGTATATGCTTGATAGGCTGCTCCAGCAGAAACGTACAGTTAATGACTACCTGTACGGACTCTCTGGCAGGGCAGGTTTTGGGGAGCTTGGTTTTTTTCACCGCACCAGTGGCTGCTCATGCACGACGCATGCAGACTTCTGCGGCCATTTGATGAGATCAACAAACTGGTCAGTCACAGCCAGGGTGGCATCAGTGACATCGAACCTTACAACTTCTTTCTGGAGCGGGCATTGTTTCGTGTCATTGATCGAGCTGTCGAGGAGCAGGAATATCAGGAAGTCCCAATGCTGGATGAATTCCCAGGGGGGTCTACTCCATCTGAGACAAGTCAACAACAGGAGTCTGAAGAGGAGTCAGAGGAGGATGGTGCCGGGGCGGATGAGGAAGAGCAAGAATAGCATTCTTTAAACCTTTCTGGGATCCCTGGTGTTGTCCGTGGATGGGGGGAGAAGAACGAGGACGACATTATCCTGGATGATGAGCAGGAGCCAGGCCACTACACCGGTTCCAGTTTAGTGCAAATTGGGGCCTTCATGCTCCAGTGTTTTAAGAGGGACCCCCGTATAAAAAGCATAAAGGGCAAGGACCAGTACTGGGTGGCAATGTACTTAGACCCCGGTACAAACAAAAAATGACGGAAATGTTACCACCATCACAGAGGGCTGTCAGAATGCAGCACTTCCAGGCCTTGCTTCGAGAAATGTTGCATTCTGCTTTTGCGGGTGCTAGCAGAGGAATTTCCACTCACAGAGAAACAGTTGCAGGTACCAATCCAACAGCAACCAATATAATTGCATGAGTCATACTGTACAAATAGACATCAGTCAAATATGTATATAACAAACATCATAGTTTATTCACAAATTTTTTGAAAGACATGATTGACACAACTCAGGACACAAAATTAAAATCAATTAAAATTACATCCTATGCTGGCGGTGCAGAGAGAACGCACAAACGTGTCTGAATCCCCATTCAATGGCAAGTGCACCATAGTATAACAGGATGTATATAAACACTGGTAAGTATAGAGTATAAATACAAATGGTATACCAAACAATTGCTGTATGCAGTCCAGAGATGTAAACCAATTATTATACCAACCAGTAAGACAAAGGGAAGGACGCCCGTCAATGCACCACCAGCATGGACCCCTGACGCGCGTTTCGCGTGAGCTTTTTCAAAGGGGTAATGCCAGTCTGAGACACACAGAATTATTTATAGAGCCCCTATTGCCATCAGGAATATAAAATTGTACATTTTATTAATTGTAGAACTTCTGGCATTGTGTATTATGCCACATGCCCATGTGGATTAATTTATATTGGTATGACGACACGGGAATTCCGTGTCAGGATACAGGAGCATCAGAGTGATATCCGAGCGGCTGCTAGGATTGATGCCCTGGATCCGGAAAAGATTCGGAAACTTAAACCGGTCGCCAGACATTTTCGGCAAAAGCATAATAATGAATGGCAGGATCTGAAATTTCGTGGCATTGATCATGCAATGTTGGGTGCAAGAAGCGGTGACTTATCTAGGAAATTGGAACAATTGGAGAGTAAATGGATTGTCAAACTTCGTACGCAAACACCCTATGGCCTGAATGACAAGATTCATTTTGCTTCATTCCTATAGTCTGGTGCCTCGTTATCCTCAGTTATTAGTGCTATTGGTTTGTTATTAGTGTTGAGCGAACAGTTTGAAAATCGTTCGGACCCGACCCGACACGGACCCGAACCCGGACATTTTCAAAAAAGTTCGGGTTCGGGTCCGGTGCTCGTCGATTACTTCCCGCTTTCTGAAGGGCTGCACAGCAGCCAATCAGCTAGCGTTTTACTTCTTGCCCTAAGAGCCCATCACAGCCATGCCTACTAATGGCATGGCTGTGATTGGCCAAGTGCAGCATGTGACCCAGCCTCTATTTAAGCTGGAGTCACGTAGCGCCGCACGTCACACTGCTCTGACTAGTGTAGGGAGAGGATGCAGCTTCTGTGAGGGCGAGATAGGCAGGGATAAAGAAGTGATTGAATGATCTACCTTTCTACACCTGTGCATCAGAACAACTCAGCTGAGCTGTTCACTGAAAGTCACTATTTTGTTGAGACTGGCCAGAGCGATTTTTACTGGCACATGTAACTGGGCTGATCGGCGGTGGCCATTTTGGGACTTGTGGTGCGCCAGCACTTGCTGCCACAGAGTGTAAACCAAAGCTCCAAAGAAGTTAAAAATCTACACCTATGAATCAGAACAACAGCGATTCAGCTGCTCAGTCAAAGTCAATTTTTTTTCTGGCTGGGCAGACTGTTTTCTGGCACATGTTACTGGGCTGATAGGCGGCGGCCATTTTGGGACTTGTGGTGCTACAGCAAAAGCTGCCACGACGTCCATTGATCTAATGTAATAGTCGATTTTTTCATAGATATACTACATCAGGGGTTTGGCTGTGCTTGTGTCACCCATACTAACTGCAAAGATATTTAATATATCAGTGGTGAAACTGAAAGTAACCCACTTGGATAGCAAATCCCATGAATGTGCTGTTCCAGCTAGGCTAGCCAATGCCACTACTTTGTCCAATACTGTCAGCCAGAAATATTAATTTTTTTTATGTGCCAGAAATATAAATTAGAAAAAGCTTTCACCGTAATAATAAAATTATTCTGGTGTTAGACCAGAAGAAGCACTCCTGTTGTAATTAATACTGTAAAAAGGCTTAGGCAATATTTCTCCCAGTGTGGGAAATTTATCTAGCAAAACTAGCATTTTGCCAATTCCGGTGTTCTGAAATACCAGCAGTCCTCTTGTAATTAATACCGCCAAAAGGCATTATATCGTCCAGTGTTGTAATTTTGGTGAAAAAAAGGCCAATTTAATCAATCTGGTGTTTGTTAGACCAGAAAAACTAGGCCTCACGTTTTCACTCCTCTAAAAAGGAATTATATTTCCCCGTGTGGGAATCTAAGTACCAAAACTAGCATTATAAAAAATCTGGTGTCCAATTAGCAGCAGTGTTCTTGTAATTAATACCGGGAAAAAGGAATTATATCTTCCAATGTGGGAATTTTGGGGCTAAAAAATAATATATTTTATTGTGGTGCGAGTTGAATCGCAACAATGAGGAAACATTCTATTAAGGGACGAGGACGCGGTCGTGGTGGTGTCCGTGGAGCCTCTGTTGCTGGCAGAGGACGTGGCCGTTCGGCCTCAGGTGCACAAAGTAGTGAAACAACTCCCTCAAGTAGCCGGCAGAATTTACAGCGATATTTGGTGGGGCCCAATGCCGTTATGAGGATGGTAAGTCCTGAGCAGGTACAGGCATTAGTCGATTGGGTGGCCGACAGTGCTTCCAGCACGTTCACCACATTGTCTTCCGCCCAGTCTTCTGCGGAAAGCGCACAGGTGGCACCTGAAAACCAAGCCCATCAGTCTGTCACATCACCCCCATGCATATCAGGGAAACTGGCTGAGCCTCAAGTTATGCAGCAGTCTCTTCTTCTGTTTGAAGACTCCCACGGTTTGCTCCCACGGTTTTCCAGGGGCGTCCACCTATCCCTTCCCCAGCGGTGGAAGACATTCCATGCACTGACGCACAACCACTTATGTATCCAGATGATGAGGACATGGGAATACCACCACAGCAGAGTGACCGAGTGTCTGATGATGACGAAACACAGGTGCCCACTGCCGCGTCTTATTGCAGTGTGCAGACTGAACAGGAGGAGGTCAGGGAGGAAGACTGGGTGGAAGACGATGCAGAGGACGATGAGGTCTTAGACCCCACATGGACTGAAGGTCGTGCCGCTGACTTAAATAGTTCAGAGGAAGAGGCAGTGGTGAGACCGAGACAACAGCGAAGCCAAAGAGGGAGCAGGGGGCAAAAGCAGAACAGCCGCCGTCCAGAGAGTTCGCCTGCTATTGGCCAGCGCCAACAGGGACCCAGCACCCCAAAGGCATCTTCAAGGAGTTCCCTGGCATGGCACTTCTTCAAACAATGTGCTGAGGACAAGACCAGAGTGGTTTGCACGCTGTGCCATCAGACCCTGAGGCGAGGCATTAACGTTCTTAACCTGAGCACCACCTGCATGATCAGGCATCTACATGCAAAGCATGAACTGCAGTGGAGTACACACCTTAAAAACAAGGAACCCGCTCAGGCTCCCCTGCTCCCTCTACCGCTGCTGCCTCGGCTTCCGCCTCGAGAGGAATGTTGCCACCTGCCGAGCAGCAAACAGAGGATGTGCCACCGACACCACCACCACCACCGCCACCGTCACCTAGCGTCTCCACTATTTCACACAGCAGCGTTCAGCTCTCCATCTCTCAAACCTTTGAGAGGAAGCGCAAATTCCCACCTAGTCACCCTCGAGCCCTTGGCCTGAATGCCAGCATTTCTAAACTACTGGCCTTTGAAATGCTGTCATTCCGGCTGGTGGACACAGACAGCTTCAAACAGCTGATGGCCATGGCTGTCCCCCAGTATGTGGTTTCCAGCCGCCACTACTTCTCCAAGACAGCCGTGCCTTCCCTGCACATGCAAGTGTCCGATAAAATCAAGTGTGCACTGCGCAACGCCATTTGTGGCAAGGTCCACCTAACCACAGATACGTGGACCAGTAAGCACGGCCAGGGACGCTATATCTCCCTAACTGCACACTGGGTAAATGTAGTGGCGGCTGGGCCCCAGGCGGAGAGTTCCTTGGCGCACGTCCTTCCGCCGCCAAGGATCACAGGGCATCATTCTTTGCCTCCTGTAGCCTCCTCCTCCTACTCGGCTTCCTCCTCCTCCTCCTCTGCTTCCACCAGCTCATCCAGTCAGCCACACACCTTCACCACCAACTTCAGCACAGCCCGGGGTAAACGTCAGCAGGCCATTCTAAAACTCATATGTTTGGGGGACAGGCCCCACACCGCGCAGGAGTTGTGGCGGGGTATTGAACAACAGAACGACCAGTGGTTGCTGCCGGTGGGCCTCAAGCCCGGCCTGGTGGTTTGCGATAATGGGCGAAATCTCGTGGCAGCTCTGGGACTAGCCGGTTTGACGCACATCCCTTGCCTGGCGCATGTGCTGAATTTGGTGGTGCAAAAGTTTATTCACAACTACCCAGACATGTCAGAGCTGCTGCATAAAGTGCGGGCCGTCTGTGCGCGCTTCCGGCGTTCACATCCTGCCGCTGCTCGCCTATCAGCTCTACAGCGGAACTTCGGCCTTCCCGCTCACCGCCTAATATGCGACGTGCCCACCCGGTGGAACTCCACCTTGCACATGCTGGAGAGACTGTGCGAGCAGCAGCAGGCCATAGTGGAGTTTCAGCTGCAGCACGCACGGGTCAGTCGCATTGCGGAACAACACCACTTCACCACCAATGATTGGGCCTCCATGCGAGACCTGTGTGCCCTGTTGCGCTGTTTAGAGTACGCCACCAACATGGCCAGTGGCGATGCCACTGTTATCAGCGTGACGATACCAATTCTATGTCTCCTAGAGAAAACGCTTAGGGCGATGATGGAAGAGGAGGTGGGCCAGGGCCAGGAGGAGGAGGAGGAGGATGACGGGTCGTTTTTAGCACTTTCAGGCCAGACTGTTAGAATTGGCTCAGAGGGAGGTTTTTTGCAACAGCAGAGGGCAGGTACAAATGTGGCCAGCCAGGGACCACTACTGGAGGACGAGGAGGATGAGGAGGAGGTGGAGGAGGATGAGGATGAAGCAGGTTCACAGCGGGGTGGCACCCAGCACAGCGCAGGCACATCCCTGGTGCGTGGCTGGGGGGATACAGAGGATGATGATGATACGCCTCCCACAGAGGACAGCTTGTCCTTACCTCTGGGGAGCCTGGCACACATGAGCGATTACATGCTGCAGTGCCTGCGCAACGACAGCAGAGTTGCCCACATTTTAACGTGTGCTGACTACTGGGTGGCCACCCTGCTGGATCCACGGTACAAAGACAATGTGCCCACTTTACTTCCTGCACTGGAGCGTGATAGGAAGATGCGCGAGTACAAGCGCACACTGGTAAACGCGCTCCTGAGAGCATTCCCAACTGTCACAGGGGAACAGGTGGAAGGCCAAGGCCAAGGCAGAGGAGGAGCTAGAGGTCGCCCACGCAGCAGTGTCTTGGCCAGCTCCTCTGAGGGCAGGGTTAGCATGGCAGAAATGTGGAAAAGTTTTGTCTCCACGCCACAGCTAACTGCCCCATCAACTGATACGGAACGTGTTAGCAGGAGGCAACATTTCACTAACATGGTTGAACAGTACATCTGCACACAACTCCACGTACTGACAGATGGTTCGGCCCCATTCAACTTCTGGGTTTCCAAATTGTCCACGTGGCCAGAATTAGCATGTTATGCCTTGGAGGTGCTGGCCTGCCCGGCGGCCAGCGTTTTATCTGAACGTGTATTCAGCACGGCAGGGGGCGTCATTACTGACAAACGCAGCCGCCTGTCCGCAGCCAACGTGGACAAGCTGACGTTTATAAAAATGAACCAGGCATGGATCCCACAAGACCTGACCCTCCCTTGTGCAGAGTAGTCCTTAATAACTGCCTTAAACCATGTTGTCTTGTACTCCTGGCCACTTCTTCATTGAAAAATCTATTTTTGAAATAAAGTAGGATCTTGGGGTGCAACCCAGAGTTGAATGAACCTTCCGTCTGTCTGGGTGCCGGGGCCAAAGTACATTAAAAGTGTCCTTCTCCTGTGCTGGGTGATATGAATGTTATACTTGTGCTGTCTGACATGTCTCCTTTGTGTGGGTGCAGGGGGCCAAAGTCACTGAAAGCGGCCTTCTCCTGTTCTGGCTGATATAAATGCCTGAATCTCTGCTGTGGGACCTCTCTCCTCTTTCTGGGTGCAGGGGTCAAAGTCTCTGAAAGTGCCCTTCTCCTGTGGTGGTTGATGTGAAACTGATGCTTGTGCTATCTGACCTGTCTCCTCTGTGTCAGTGCTAAGGCCTAAGTCACTGAAAGCGGCCTTCTCCTGTTCTGGCTGATATAAATGCCTGAATCTCTGCTGTGGGACCTCTCTCCTCTTTCTGGGTGCAGGGGTCAAAGTCTCTAAAAGTGCCCTTCTCCTGTGGTGGTTGATGTGAAACTGATGCTTGTGCTATCTGACCTGTCTCCTCTGTGTCGGTGCTAAGGCCTAAGTCACTGAAAGCGGCCTTCTCCTGTGCTGGCTGATATAAATGCCTGAATCTCTGCTGTGGGACCTCTCTCCTCCGTCTGGGTGCAGGGGTAAAAGTCTCTCAAAGTGGCCATCTCTTGTGCTAGGTGATGTGAAGCTGATGTTTGTGCCATCTGACATGGTTGCCGGGGTCCCATTAAATGGTGGCCTACTCCAGTGGTGGGTGATCTAAATGCATGATTCTCTGCTGTGAAAACCTCTCTCCTCCGCCTGGGTGCAGGGGTCAAAGTCTCTCAAAGTGGCCTTCTCTTGTGCTGGGTGATGTGAAGCTGATGTTTGTGCCATCTGACATGGTTGCCGGGGTCCCATTAAATGGTGGCCTACTCCTGTGGTGGGTGATCTAAATGCCTGATTCTCTGCTGTGAAAACCTCTCTCCTCCGTCTGGGTGCAGGGGTCAAAGTCTCTCAAAGTGGCCTTCTCTTGTGCTGGGTGATGTGAAGCTGATGTTTGTGCCATCTGACATGGTTGCCGGGGTCCCATTAAATGGTGGCCTACTCCTGTGGTGGGTGATCTAAATGCCTGATTCTCTGCTGTGAAAACCTCTCTCCTCCGCCTGGGTGCAGGGGTCAAAGTCTCTCAAAGTGGCCTTCTCTTGTGCTGGGTGATGTGAAGCTGATGTTTGTGCCATCTGACATGGTTGCCGGGGTCCCATTAAATGGTGGCCTACTCCTGTGGTGGGTGATCTAAATGCATGATTCTCTGCTGTGAAAACTTCTCTCCTCTGTCTGGGTGCTGGTCCAAAATACATGAGAGTGGCCTTCTCCGGTGGTGGTTGATATGAAGCATGATTCCTTGCTGTGGGACCTGTATCCTCTGTCTGGGTGCTGGTCTGAAATAAATTAGAGTGGCCTTCTCCGTTGGTGGTTGATATGACGCATGATTCCTTGCTGTGGGACCTGTATCCTCTGTCTGGGTGCTGGTCCAAAATAAATGAGATTGTCCTTCTCCGGTGGGGGTTGATATGACGCATGATTCCTTGATGTGGGACCTCTCTCCTCTGTCTGGGTGCTGGTCCAAAATACATGAGAGTGGCCTTCTCCGGTGGTGGTTGATATGAAGCATGATTCCTTGCTGTGGGACCTCTATCCTCTGTCTGGGTGCTGGTCCCAAATAAATGAGAGTGGCCTTCTCCAATGGTGTATGATATGACGCATGATTCCTTGCTGTGGGACCTGTATCCTCTGTCTGGGTGCTGGTCCAAAATAAATGAGAGTGGCCTTCTCCGGTGGGGGTTGATATAACGCATGATTCCTTGATGTGGGACCTCTCTCCTCTGTCTGGGTGCTGGTCCAAAATACATGAGAGTGGCCTTCTCCGGTGGTGGTTGATATGACGCATGATTCCTTGCTGTGGGACCTGTATCCTTTGTCTGGGTGCTGGGCCGAAATAAATGAGAGTGGCCTTCTCCATTGGTGGTTGATATGACGCATGATTCCTTGCTGTGGGACCTATCTCCTCTGTCTGGGTGCTGGTCCAAAATAAATGAGAGTGGCCTTCTCCGGTGGGGGTTGATATGACGCCTTATTCCTTCATGTGGGACCTCTCTCCTCTGTCTGGGTGCTGGTCCAAAATACATGAGAGTGGCCTTCTCTGGTGGTGGTTGATATGACGCATGATTCCTTGCTGTGGGACCTGTATCCTCTGTCTGGGTGCTGGTCCAAAATAAATGAGAGTGGCCTTCTCCGGTGGGGGTTGATATGACGCATGATTCCTTGATGTGGGACCTCTCTCCTCTGTCTGGGTGCTGGTCCAAAATACATGAGAGTGGCCTTCTCCGGTGGTGGATGATATGACGCATGATTCCTTGCTGTGGGACCTGTATCCTCTGTCTGGGTGCTGGGACAAAATAAATGAGAGTGGCCTTCTCCGGTGGTGGTTGATATGACGCATGATTCCTTGGTGTGGGACCTGTATCCTCTGTCTGGGTGCTTTGCCGAAATAAATGAGAGTGGCCTTCTCCGTTGGTGGTTGATATGAGGCATGATTCCTTGCTGTGGGACCTGTATCCTCTGTCTGGGTGCTGGTCTGAAATAAATGAGAGTGGCCTTCTCCGTTGGTGGTTGATATGAGGCATGATTCCTTGCTTTGGGACCTGTATCCTCTGTCTGGGTGCTGGTCCAAAATAAATGAGAGTGGCCTTCTCCGGTGGTGGTTGATATGACGCATGATTCCTTGCTGTGGGACCTGTATCCTCTGTCTGGGTGCTGGGCCGAAATAAATGAGAGTGGCCTTCTCCGTTGGTGGTTGATATGAGGCTTGATTCCTTGCTGTGGGACCTGTATCCTCTGTCTGGGTGCTGGTCTGAAATAAATGAGAGTGGCCTTCTCCAGTGGTGGGTGATATGACGCCTTATTCCTTGCTGTGGGACCTCTCTCCTCTGTCTGGGTGCTGGGCCGAAATAACTGAGAGTGGCCTTCTCCGGTGGTGGTTGATATGACGCATGATTCCTTGATGTGGGACCTCTCTCCTCTGTCTGGGTGCTGGTCCAAAATACATGAGAGTGGCCTTCTCCGGTGGTGGTTGATATGAAGCATGATTCCTTGCTGTGGGACCTGTATCCTCTGTCTGGGTGCTGGTCCCAAATAAATGAGAGTGGCCTTCTCCAGTGGTGGATGATATGACGCATGATTCCTTGCTGTGGGACCTCTCTCCAATTGATATTGGTTAATTTTTATTTATTTTATTTTATTTTAATTCATTTCCCTATCTACATTTGTTTGCAAGGGATTTACCTACATTTTGCTGCCTTTTGCAGCCCTTTAGCCCTTTCCGGGAGTCTTTTACAGGCTTTTTAGTGCCCAAAAGTCCGGGTCCCCATTGACTTCTATGGGGTTCGGGATGAAGTTCGGGTTGAGTTCGGATCACGAACCCGGACATTTTCCGGAAGTTCGGCCGAACCTCTCGAACCCGAACATCCAGGTGTTCGCTCATCTCTATTTGTTATATGTCTGTGACACACAGAAAGTATGGGAAATATATGGAGTAATCTATTTGAGATTTATGAATGATTGCACCAAGGGATACCCTCAATTTTTTAATTCTTGTTGTGTGTACGTGGTGTGCAAATGACTTGTAGTGTATATGATGCTCATCGCTAGTATGGCTATATATCCAGTGTGGTGTAGTGGATTGTTTGATGTGTAAGGCATATGCAGGGTGGAACAATAGGTTAAACATTATTGCATGAGTGTATAATGTATCACTAATTATTTTTTATTTCACAGGTAAATATATAACTTTTTTGTTTTACACACTTTTTATACCACACATTTATATGGGTTCACTTGATTTTCACCTTCTTTTCACCCTTATTTATTTTCTCTTTATCACATCACTATTGATCACTATCATTATACTATGTTTGATTTGGTGTGTTATATAAATATATAATCCTATACACTGATAATTATAAATTATTATGTTATACCTTATTTATTATTTTTTATTTATTTGCATTATGCACAGTTAAGTATATCTTTTAAATATATTATGTACGTATATAGACCTTTGCACATGAAATTCACATGCTAGAGATTTGTTTCCTTTGCCCTCACTGGAGATGGCTACAGCGGAGCTCACAACTTACTGCGCATGCGCCTGGAGTGGGCCGCGCTCCCTTGCTCCGTGACTTTGCTTGTCATGTGAATGTCACATGACCGGCCTCGTTCGGACCGACGGAGACGCCGCCCACATTCTAGGCGTTCATGCCGGATTGTTGTGCGCCATATAGTGAGCTGTATTCTAAAGAAATCAACAGGTGAGGGTTATGTGATACTAGTACACTGGGTGCAATCAGGAATGTTGAAGTGGGGGAGTGGTGATGTAGGTGCGCTCCACCTATCCTAACAATAGGGGCTCTATAAATAATTCTGTGTGTCTCGGCCGACGGCGTTTTTTTCTGTTTGGGGGAGACACCGGCCACTGCGGGTCTCCACCCCTCCCTCTCTTTTGCCCGCAATCCCCGCAATTTTAGCGGTGGTTTTCAATCTAAAAATAGGTTTTCCTTC
This sequence comes from Bufotes viridis, assembly GCA_033119425.1. Taxonomy (NCBI): domain Eukaryota; kingdom Metazoa; phylum Chordata; class Amphibia; order Anura; family Bufonidae; genus Bufotes; species Bufotes viridis. The sequence continues at coordinate 393,810,172 of CM065591.1, read as the reverse complement.
CACTGAAGGTCCTGTTTATATATGTCTATATATTTTTTGCTTAACACTCTCTGAAATCCGGCAATGGTCTACTACACTCCCCTGATGATTTGCACTATAATGAAACGTGACACGTTCCCCCCTCTGCTCTTATCCTGACACTTTTGACACCCGCTCTGGATACCGTCCCGACCGAACGGAGTGACCTCTATAACTCGGACCCACTAAATCGGCCTCAGGCCCGACTTCCAGCCTCCTGAGACGTTCTGGGGTCTAACAGTCTGCATGGATCCGATGAGGCCGTTTTAATTTGTTTTGGGTTCCGCGTTATGTAACTATTTGATTTATCCTTGTGTTGGCTTTTTTTTGTGTGAGTTCCTTTAAAGATTATGAATTAAATGTTAAGTTTTATTGATAGCACGCCTTTGTTGGTCCTATGGTTTGGTCTGAGGGACCTGTATTTGTTCTGATTTTTGCTGGAAGGCTTTGGTAGGGTAGGTTCAGCATTGTTACCCTCCTACCCTATCACAGTAAATTCGTGTCTCAGACTGGCATTACCCCTTTGAAAAAGCTCATGCGAAACGCGCGTCAGGGGTCCATGCTGGCGGTGCATTGACGGGCGTCCTTCCCTTTGTCTTACTGGTTGGTATAATAATTGGTTTACATCTCTGGACTGCGTACAGCAATTGTTTGGTATACCATTTGTATTTATACTCTATACTTACCAGTGTTTATATACATCCTGTTATACTATGGTGCACTTGCCATTGAATAGGGATTCAGACAGGTTTGTGCGTTCTCTCTGCACCGCCAGCATAGGATGTAATTTTAATTGATTTTAATTTTGTGTCCTGAGTTGTGTCAATCATGTCTTTCAAAAAATTTGTGAATAAACTATGATGTTTGTTATATACATATTTGACTGATGTCTATTTGTACAGTATGACTCATGCAATTATATTGGTTATTGTTATATTTGGATGTGTGGGTCACGTGAAATTGTGGGACAGTATATCGGTTGCTTACCAATCCAACAGCGCCTGCAAGCAGAGGGTGGTTTGAAGATATGTTAGTCACTTCTGATATGAGATCATTCTTTCAGCCGACCCATCGACAGCTATCCTCCAGATCCAGCCTCAGGAAACGCCTAGACCGACAGGTGTCCGACTACATCGGGTTAACGGCCAATGTGGACGCTCTGAGATTCGATGAACCCCTGGACTACTGGGTGGGCAGGCTTGACCTGTGGCCAGAGCTGGCACAATTTTCCATGGAACTGTGGTCCTGTCCAAAAGGACGTTCAGCGCAGCAGGGGGGATCGTGACCGATAAGCGCACTCGCCTAGCTCACGACAGTGTGGACTACCTCATATTTCTAAAAATGAATGAGGCATGGATCTCAGAGGAATTCAACACATGTGACCAGTAGACCATGTTTGATTCAAATTCCTCATGACAGGCCACAAATAACCGCCACCACCCAGAACAATTCATGGTCCCTGTCTTAGGTAAATACAGCGGCATAAACGGCCTTTTATGTCATTTGAATGCCTAATTTTTGGGGCCTGTACTAGTGGCCGACCCTTACTTATTTCTTCTGTGAATGCCTAATGTACCTCCAGCCACAGAATACAAAGTTCTTTGATGTCAGGTGATCGCATGTTGGCTAAAATTTGGGACCTGTACTGGCCGACTCCTAGCACAGACAGAAAAGGAACTCAAAGAAGTGATAGAGAACGCTAAGAAATTCCAGAACAATCCTGACTTCAGTAAAAAAGAAAGCTGCCTGCAGGTGTCCATTGAGAAATTCACCTCACATGTGAAAGAAAAGAACATTCACAATATAAGAGAGACACCAGGGATTTCAGGGAGGGGAGAGTTCTGGATTTTGGTAGCCAACAAGCTAAAGTGCTTGAGGTAGAAACTGAGATATCCTCCTCAGAAGGGGAGAACGAACAAGGTACCAGAAGAGCTAGAAGCCCACCTAAAAACAAGGGCAACAGGGGACGTGGTAGATCCAATAGAGCCAGAGGTAACTCCAGATCAAATAGGGGTGGTTTTTTAGGGGAGACCTCCACGGTCTCAGACTATCTCCTTCGAGGGAGAACGAACAACTAAACATGTGCCACTCCAAACTAACCCGTACGGATGACCTTCAGGTCATCAATCTGTCACAAAGGACTCTAAATCCAGGGGAGATATCCCTCCTGCAGAGGGGTCTCTCCTTTGTTCCCACTCAAAAATACAAAGCCTTTGGATGGGCTAAGGATTGAAATCTCTTCATTAGAAAGATCAAATGGAGGAGATTTTTCCTGAGCCATGACAAAAGACAGTGTGAGGAATTGGGCATCTGTCCAGAGGAGCTACCTGATGTTCGTGTCTTGGCGGACCTCTGGAGTGAGGGGCAAAGGGATCTAGGAGAAGGCCCAGTCACAAATTTGAGGCCACCCTCCACTAGATACCCCCCGGTCAATGATGCAGCAGCTGAGGACATCTTCCTTGAAGTTGTGACCAAGGAACTTAGAAACTTGGAAAAATGTGCCCCCTTTTACCCGAACATGACAGCACTGGAGCTAGATGGCTTGTTATCTCTTGAAAAAGATCAAACGATAGTAATTAAGCCATCAGATAAAGGTGGCAACATTGTCATCCTAGCTCCCAATATGTGCAGATGTGTAACAACTTACTAGGGGACAATGAGTGCTATCGGCCACTTCGGGAAAATCCAACAGCCATATTTAGGAAGGAATTGAATAAGATATTGGAGGAGGCTAAGGAGGCACGTCTAATAAATCAGTCAGAATATGACTTTCTGCTTCCACAATTTCCCATCTTAGCCTGCTTCTATAGCCTCCCTAAAATTCACAAAGGGAAGAACCCTCTGAGAGGGAGGCCAATCGTATCCAGAATAGGGAGCCTGACGCAGAATATAAGTACATATGTGGATACTGTACTACGTCCATTTGTCATGGCTCTACACTCATATATCCGGGACACCACAGATGTTCTACAGAGGATCAATGGTGTTATCCTGGAGGAGGATGCGATCTTAGCGAGCCTGGATGTGGAGGCATTATATAGCTCCATACCACATGAACATGGTATGGAGGCTATACGTTACTTCCTCCGTGAGCGCCAGATTCATTGCAAAAACCATAATGAACTGGTCCTCAACCTCTTACAATTCATCCTCCAGCACAACATATTCGCCTTTAATGGGAAAATCTTTCACCAGCTCAGGGGAGTCGCCATGGGTAGCCCATGTGCCCCGACGTTTGCCAACTTGTACCTGGGCTGGTGGGAGAAAGAATGTGTGTTCGGAGAGATGTTAGAACAATGTGCATCATGTATTCAGCTATGGGTACGATTTATTGATGACATACTGATTGTATGGAAAGGAAAGGCAATACTCTTTGAGGAATTTGTCAGTCAGCTGAACAAGAATGACTTTGGGTTGACATTCACTTCAATTTCAGACCCCTGGAATATTACATTCCTGGACCTGACTATCACAAAATTACCTAGTGGGCATCTTATAACGAACATCTATCGCAAATCAACTGCGACAAACAGCTTATTGCGATGGAACAGCTGTCACCCGTTACCATTACTAAGAGGTATACCGAAGGGACAATACCTCAGGGCACGTAGAAATTGCTCTGAATCTGGAGATTTTAAACAGGCCGCCGATAGCCTAAGAGATAGATTTAAGGCACGGGGATATCCAGACAGTGTCCTAAGAGAAGCATACCACCATGCACATTGCTCTGCTCAAGAGAATTTATTGGTCCCGAAGGAGAGGAAAAGGGAGACAGATGTCACACGTATTATTGGCACATACGATGCTGGCCATGAATAGGTGAGAAAAATTATAGGACAATATTGGTGCATCCTGAGAACAGATCCTGTCATTGCACCATTGGTGGGAGAAACCCCATCTATCACATATCGCAGAGGCAGGAATATTAGGGACAGACTAGTCCATAGTTTTCTATCACCTCCGGAGACACACACGTGGCTGCCTCCCAAACCTAAAGGCACTTTTAAGTGTAGCGGATGCGTAGCTTGCGGATCTATTAAAAGAGGAAACACCTTTTCCAGTTCTGCTACTGGCAACCAATATCTGATCACATCGTTCATCAACTGCAAAACAACAGCAGTTATTTATGTGATGACATGTGAGTGCGGTATGCAGTACATTGGCAAAACGATCCGGGAATTTAGGAGAAGAATAGGCGAGCATCTGAATGATGTCAAAAATAATAAAGACACGGCAGTTGTGAGACACATTAATGAGACTCACTCTGGAAATATTAATGCCATGAAATTCCAGGGGATTGGAAAAGTCAGATATCCACCCAGAGGTGGGGATCTGGATAAGAAGCTTTTAAAGAAAGAGCTGGAATGGATCTTCCGTATGGAAACTGAAACACCCAAAGGCCTAAATGAACGAAGCAGTTATGCATGCTTTATTGAATAAGGGTGATATCCCGTTATATCCCCTGATTTCATTTAGACCTAGGGGGTTTATATAGGGATATCCATAGGAGATGTATGATCCATCTATCAGAACATCTCACATCAGTCCACCCTCCATAGGGGATGTATGCTCGCAATATAATGATGGATCTGACTATTAATATAGCCGCACTAGGATCCAAGGATTTAAGCATTTCACCTAAATGAACTATACATTACCGGAGACAGATTGCCTTATACCTTCCCTATAGGTAATCAGGTCTCCTGGGTTGTTCTTTATCACTGGTGCGAGAGTTACAACATAGCACCAGTTGCCTCTGTATAAATATATTGCCCTCACAATATTATTTACCTGAGGTTAATAGCCGCCTCAAGCACCCCATTAGAATTATATGAGATCGGGACAGAGCATATTGATGCGGCTATAGCGGAGACTTGGGTAGCGATGTCTTCTGACACGCCCCCTCTCTCTGATTGGCCGCATGAGACAGCGCCCCACCTCACTCCTCTGACGCGTCCTCTTATATAGAGCGATGGTCGGTGGCGCGCGTATGGCCACAATAGCGCCGCCAGTACTGCAGCTACACGTGCGGCGTCCTCCGCAGACCACCAGCTCTACAGACAGGGGAATACTGTTATGCTGCCACTTAGCTCCTGATGAATTGTCCAGCATATAGGACAAAGAAACGCGTCGAGCGTTGGCAGGACTTTATTGCTCCCCCCTCCCCCTGCATGGCGGTGTGAATAGGAGATAGGGTGATACAAGCATGAGGGCATGGTATGAACTGAAGAAACAGCCATTACCGCTCACCCCAGTATCTCCTCACTATAGACAAGAGCGGCAGCTTAGAGCTCTTTACCCACTGATAGCTAGTGGGAGTGTTGTTCTATAGTGTGTTAACAGGCACTATTACTTAGCACGACCTTTCAGTGTTGAGCTAGGCATTGCCTTAGTGTATGGCACCTACCACAGGACCCATAATATCCTGAGGTTGTAAAGTGTGCCATACAATTCCTTATAGGGACGACCCCCAGTGAGTGCAGGAACATCAGAGGAAGCACGCATATCCATTAGTGTATCCGCCACTGGGTGTCGCTCCCTTCCTGACTTATTGGTAACGGTGTTACCCCGCGTCTAATGAGATTTTAAGTTATATTTAATATAGTTGATATTTTATCAAACCGTCCGTACCGTTAGTCAGACGATTCCAATTTGGCACGGTATAAGTTATATTAGGTTATTCAGTCAAAAGACCTGTACTGGCCGACACTTACTTATTTCTCATATGAATGCCTAATGTACCTCCAGCCACAGAATACAAAGTTCTTTGCTGTCAGGTGAATGCCTGTTGGCTATTTTTGTGGGCCTGTACTGGCCAACACTTACTTTGTTATCCTGTGAATGCCTAATGTACCTCCAGCCACAGAATACAAAGTTCTTTGCTGTCAAATGAATGCATGTTGCCTAATTTTTTGGGCCTGCACTGGCCGACACTTACTTATTTATCATGTGAACGGCTAATGTACCGTACCTCCAGCCACAGAATACAAAGTTCTTTGCTGTCAGGTGAACGCCTGCTGGTGAATATTTGGGGCCTGTACTGGCCGACACTTACTTATTTATCGTGTGAAGGCCTAATTTTTATGACTGGAATTGAAAATCAATGGGTCTGTAAATGTTCCGCTAATAGAAATGTCCTGAACTATATGCAGGCGAACAGTTCCCGGCGAACATCGCATGTTCGCGTTCGCCGCGGTGGGCGAACATATGGGATGTTCGGTTCTCCCCCTATACGTCATTATTGAGCAAATTTTCACCCTGTACCTCACAGTCAGCAGACACATTCCAGCCAATCAGCATACCCTCCCTCCCAGACCCTCCCACCTCCTATCAAAAAGGACAGCATCCATCTTATATTCATTCTGAAACTGCAGTGTTAGTTAGATCAGGGAGAGTGCTGCTGCTGCTGAATTAAAGGGGTTCTTCACTTTGTTACAACTGATGATCTATCCTCAGGATAGATCATCAGCATCTGATCATCCGGGATCCGACACCCGGGCCCCCCGCCGATCAGCTGTTTGAGAAGGCAGCGATGCTGCAGGAGCGGTGAACAGAGCTTATCCTCGCCCATGCCACTTGATACAAGTTGTGACGTCACTGTGCGGGGCGCTAGCAGCGGTAAACAGTGTGAAGGCCGCTGCGCTTCTGCAGCACCGCTGTCTTCTCAAACAGCTGATCGGCGGGAGTCCCGGGTGTCGGACCCCGGCCGATCAGATGTTGATGATCTATCCTGAGGATAGATCATCAGTTGTAACAAAGTGAAGAACCCCTTTAATAGGGAAAGCGTTAGCTAGGCCAGGGTTCTGTGTCCACTCCAGTGCTTAACGACTGATCTGCTGTAAGGACAGCGTCCTGACAGCACCCCAAAATGCCCTTTTTAGGGCTGGTATATCAGTCTGCTTTTAATTATTTATTCTATATTTATATTGCAGTTGCCTGCCCATGTGTGAGAGGCCGCAGGCCCACAGACTGTACTGTGTGCACACCACTCATATAGCGTGGCACAGTACCTTGCAGATAAAAAGGTCATTTAATTTTTACCCTTTAATATAATTGCAGTTGCCTGCCAGTGTGTGTCAGGCCCACTGACTGTACTTTGCCCATTGCCAGTACTCACCGCTCATATCAGGTGGCACAGAACCTTGCAGATAAAAAAATCACTTAATTTTTACCCTTTAATATAATTGCAGTTGCCTGCCAGTGTGTTAGGCCCTCAGACGGTACTGTGCCCACTGCCAGTGCCCACCACTCATATCGGATGGCACAGTACTTTGCAGATAAAAAAGTCATTTAATTTTTACCCTTTAATATAATTGCAGTTGCCTGCCAGTGTGTGTCAGGCCCACAGACTGTACTGTGCCCACTGCCCACCACACATATATGGTGTCACAGTACATTGCACTGCGCACGGGCAGTGACCTAAAATTCAAAGGAAGCAGACCGAGCATGGTTTTTTTTCCATCTCCCAGTTCCAAAAATCTATTCACTACACCGACCCTGGCCCTGATAAGGGACAAAAGAGAGATTAAACTGATAGGAATAGTACTTAGTTAACACTAGTTGCATTGGTGGCAAATTCCATTGCAAGTGCCCAAAATTCGAAGGAAGCGGACAGAGCAATCTCCCCATGCAAGGATTCAATAGGGGACTTAACAAAGATTTAAATTGTAAGAATAGTAGCTCACACTATTTGTATTGGTGGCACAGTACATTGCGCGACAAACGCGCAGTGCCCCAAATTGGAAGTAAGAGGACCGACCAATGATCTTTTTCCATCTCCCGGTTCCTAAAATCTATTCAATACACGTCCCCTGATAGGGGACGTAACAGGGATTAAACTGATAGGAATAGTACTACTTAACACACCACTCATATAGGGTGTCACAGTACATTGCACTGCGCACGCGCAGTGCCCCAAATTGGAAGGAAGAGGACCGACCAACCATCTTTTCCTAAAATCTATTCCATACACCGGCCCCTGATAGGGGACAAAACCGAGATTAAACTGGTAAGAACAGATTTTTTTAATTTTAAAAAAGAGGACAGCCTCTGCGGAGCTGGGTATTTTTTGGCCGCGTTACTAAACGCTCATGCACAATGGCTGTAGGCTCATGTGTCCTTTTGTGGAGGTGACAAACCTGGTCAGTCAAACCCAAGACAACATCATCGACCTCATCCCATATGCGTTTTTTCTGGAGTGTTCCCTGCGAAGAGTGCTGGATCAGGCCGAAGATGAGCATGAAGAGGAAGAGTTGTGGTCACCATCACCACCAGAAGCAGCCTTGTCGTCGTCGATTGCTGGACCTGCGGCAACGCAGAGAGAGGAGTCTGAAGAAGAGGAGTCAGAGGAGGAAGGTGGCTTTGAGGAGGAGGAAGACTAACCACAGCAGGCGTCCCAGCGGGCTTGTTGGCACCTTTCGGGGACCCTTGGTGTTGTACGTGGCTGGGTAGAGGAAGAGACCTTCAATGACGTCAGTGAGGACAAGGACCGGGACATGGCTAGCTTGGTATCCAACCTTGGCTTTTTGCAGTTATTTGCGGTGCGTTAAATGGGGAGTTTGATCTTTTAGAGTTTGGTCTGTCACTGTGAAGCGGGTGTAACCCTTACACTACCTGATCGATACAACATCATACCTGATCGTATACACACACTGGATGTTTTAAAGCACGTTATTCCAAACAATTTAGGAATGTTATGTGATTTATGCCCTTTATGGATTAAAACCCGACTCTGCACCAACTACGTAATTTTCCATGGGAGTTTTGCCGTGGATCCCCCTCTGGCATGCCACAGTCCAGGTGTTAGTCCCCTTGAAACAAATTTTCCATCACTATTGTGGCCAGAAAGAGTCCCTGTGGGTTTTAAAATTCGCCTGCCTATTGAAGTCTATGGCGGTTCGCCTGGTTCGCCCTTTCGTGAACATTTGCGGAAGTTCGCGTTCGCCGTTCGCGAAAGGAAAATTTTATGTTTATGACATCTCTATCCGCTAAGTTGTGAAACGGATGCGGACCCATTTTACAGACGTTTGAATCTACACTATATTTATTTGACATGTATTTACCGGCTGTTGTCAGTTCTGGCTGATTTAGACCGAGCAATTACACTAAAACAGATATATTACAAAAAACAAAATACACGTTATAACTGTAAAAACTATTTATATAACTTATTAGAACAAAAAAAAAACATTTTTAAGGCAACTTTTCCAATAGCAGGAGCATCTCCTGCATCCCCTTCAGGGCCTGGCGGTGCCTCTCTTCCATGGCCTTCATCCGCTCCTGAATGTCCCACATATCTTGGAGGGTGCTCCTTCTGCATTTTTGCCACTTTGGCCTTTAATGTCTTCAGTACTGTTGGGAAAAAAATATGAACAATATTTGCAATTCTTATTAATCATTTAAACCTTTATTTTGTGGTGACTATGACATTTTGATTGCTTGCTATTACACCTTTTTGTGATAAAAGTTGTCCAAAAAATGCATTTTTGGAGAGTTTTTATTTTTGTCTTGAAAGGCGTCCACCTGAGGGGTTATGTCGTATGATATTTTTATACAGCTGGTTGTTACAGATGCGGCAAGACCTAATATGTTTCCTTATTTTTTAGTTATTTCTGTTTTACACAATAATAGCATTGTTGAACGAAAAACAATTCATGTTTTAATGTCTTCATAGTTTGAGAGCCATATTATTATTTTTATTCAGCGATTGTCTAATGGTAGGATCTCATTTTTGGCTGTATGAAATTACAGATTGGTACTATTTTGGGGGGCATATGCCTTGTTTGATAGCTTTGTGTTGCACTTTTAGTGATGTTAGGTGAGAAAATTATAATTTTTTTTATTGTTTCTATTTTCTTATTTTTACAGTGTTTATCTGAGATATTATGATGATTATATAGTTTATTAGTTTGTGATATTTTAGTAGAGTACAATTTTATTTTGTTTGTTAGTTAGTGATAGTTCAAAAGAGTTTCATATTATTTATTTACGTTAATGGTTTTAATTTAGATTAAAGAGTTATTGTCCAGTGTTCTTGTTTTGTATTACTATAGTGTATGTTGTTCCCTCATTGACTGCCCTTTTAATGTTTATGTACATGTTATTTTTTTTATTATTAATATTTTTATTAAGGTTTCAAATATTTGCAAAGCTACAACAAGTGTAACACGCCAGTTACAAGTAGAAAGCATAAACATAGAAAAGTCAGGGTGGTACAGGAATATATAGCATGGTTATGTACATAAGGCTCATATTATTTATTAGGCACAGTTTCATTGAGAAAGAAGTGGATAGCGAGACATACCTCTGATTCCAATTGAGCATATACCTCTCGACTGATGATAGCTAAAGTATAGCTAGGAGTAGATGGGTAAATCCGGAGGGAGAAGATGGCAAGGGGTGTTGCTATCAGACACATTGTGAGCCAGCTATAGCCAAAAAGAAGTATTCCGTTTTGAAGCCTAACCTGTAGCGAAAGGAGGGATGTCCCCACACTAAGGTTGAGCAAGCAGTGTTAAGAAGCCTAGGTATTATGGTTACAGGATGTAAGAATCACTGGTGAGCAAAGTGAAAGGTGTAATCTATTAGGAAGGTGGGAATCTGTAGGTATTCCACAAGGTCCACCATTTGAGAAAGGTATGGTGTGTACGAGATTCCCATGAGGACATTTCCTCAAAGCGATAAAGTTGGTCAATTTTGAGTTTCCATTGTTCAAGAGTGGGGAGAGAAGTCTGAAGCCAAAACCTCGGAATAAGGAAGCAGGCAGCGATCAACAACTGTCTGAAATGATATGAGAGATGTGGGGTTGTGCTGTTGTCTGGGAAAGACAATAAAGCAATAGACGGGGACATGGTGATTGAGGTGTGGCATATCTGATTAGATTTCTGAAAGATGTCTGACCACCAGAAGACGTAGGTATGAAACGTATTGTTTTAGTTGGGGTTAAGTACCATTGGGTCAGCAGTTTGTAGTTGGTTTCCTGAATGGGTACACAACGTGACGCTTTGTGTGGTGCTTCAAGAAGTTTGGGAATAGATAGGTAGGGGGTATCTATGTGAAGGTCTTTTTCCCAACATCTAATAAAGACTGGTTTTGATAATATTAGGGGGAACATAATTTTTTTTGAAGTAGAGATATAAGTTTTTTTAGGAGGATCAGGAGACGAGATAAGTGACTCGAACCAGACTATTGGGCGCAAGAGTTCACCTTGGTGTGCATTTTTTTGAATAAAGGATCTAAGGAGAGGGATTAAGGCACTGGGACTAGGGTTGAGGATAGTAGACATGTCTTCCTTTCCGAGGGGTTGGCCTAATGAGTCGATGAACAATGTGATTGGGAGAGTAGAGGGATGTGGCCTATTCGAGGGAAGGGATAGTGACGAAGGGTTGATGGAATCCCCTATGTCTCCCACAGTAAGGAGCGGGGAAGGGAAGGGGATCTTGCAGTGAGATGATTGGAGCCAGGACCAAGCCGTAAGGGTGGTTTCTATAATGGGAAAGGCTGAAAGCTTAGTAGTTTGTAAGGTATCATTACCTAGTAGCAGTGTTCTGAACGGTTTCCCCACTATAGCACGTTCCAACGAAACCCACGGTTTGTGGGCCGAGTTACTTAGCCAGTCCACTGTTCTAGCTATAAAAATGGCCTTACCATATGTCTCTGGATCTGGTAGGTTGATGCCACCCTCACAACGAGGACGAGAGTGCCTAGAGTAGGATATTCTTGCTTTGCATCCTTGCCAAATAAAGGAGCTGAATTTCTGTCTCAGTGAGGCGTAGTAAGAATGAGGTATAGGGATTGACAGTACTTGTTGGAGATAGGTAAGGTGAGGGAGAATCAGAGACTTAAGTAGATTTTTACGGCCAAATCAGGACAGTGTGGGGGCAGTTTTGCTCAATTTGTCTATTGCTTGAAAGATCAATGTTTTGAGGGGGATGTAGTTCAGGGAAAAGAGGTCCGAGACTTGTGGGCTGATTTTAACGCCCAAGTAAGTAATAGTGGGGGATGACCAGTTGAAAGGGGAGTTAGACATTAGGTTGCTCTTCTCCTTTTGAGAGATGCCAGAGCATACGATAAGTGATTTATTGAAATAGATTTTTAAATTAGATAGGGTGCCATAGTGAAGCAAATGACTTTGTATGACAGGGAAGGAAGTGCTAGGGTTGGAAGTCAGAATCAGAACATCATCGGCAAAGGCCGCAATTTTGTGTTCAGAACCTCCTAGAGATGGGCCATTAATAAGAGGATCTTTTCTCAGAGTGGTAAGTAGGGGTTCCATTGCAAGGATGAAAAGGAGAGGGGAAAGAGGACAACCCAGGCGTGTGCCATTACTGATACCGAAGGCAGGGGACAAGGTGCCATTGACCATTACGTGCACTGAGGCATGTGAATACATGGCAAAGACCGCTTGTATATAGGAATATGGTAGGCTGAAACGCGCCAGGGTCAGTTTAAGTTAATTCCAGCTGACCCTGTCGAAAGCTTTTTCAGCATCTGTGCTGAGAAGCAATAAAGGAGAGAAGTTGTGAATGGCACGACAGAGAAGGTTTAAGACTCTAGAAGTATTGTCTCTACCCTCTCTGTTACAGATGAAACCCACCTGATCCCTATGTATTAGGAGTGGGAGAAGTTTGGCAAGGCGGTTGGCTAACAGCTTCGCTAAGAGTTTCTGATCAATGTTAAGTAAGGAGATAGGTCTATAGTTTGCACAATGGCTATGGTCCTTCCCCTCCTTCGGTATCAGTACTATACGGGCCGTTACCATGTCCCTAGATAATGGAGTACCTGACAGAGAGAGGTTGCAGACCTCTAACAATAGAGGGAGAAGTTGGTTTTTGAAGGTTTTAAAGTATAAGGTTGGAAGACCGTCAGGGCCCGGGCTTTTTCCTAAAGGAATTTGGCAAAGGGCATTAGTTAGTTCATCCAGGGTGAAATGGGTTGTTAAGGAAGCCTGTTGGGTCTCAGAGAGGGAAGGAAGTGCAGAAGAATTTAAAAAATCTCTTATTAAAGAGGAGTGGGTGTCAGGCAGAAGAGTTTGGGGAAGGTTGTAGAGGCTTTTATAGAAGTCTTTGAATTGCTTAGCGAAGTGTGGATGAAAAAATAGTATTACTGGATGTGGTCAGTTGGTGGACATAAATGGCTGATTTCCTGGCTTTTATTCTCTGCATTAGAAAATTGGTCATCTTATCGCCATGGGCGAAGAATTTGTGCTGAGAGTTGAGGTAAAATTTAGCAGAGCGTATTTGGAGAAGGGCTTTTAATTCTGCTCTAGCTCCAGACAGTTCCTGAAAAAGGGGGTCTGAAGGAGTACTTTTATGGAGGGATTCGAGGGATCGAATTTTAGCTAATAGGGAATCTATCTTTTCCTCTCTACTTTTTTTTAAGGGAGGCGCTAAGGCTTATGAAGTGACCCCTGATATAGGGTTTGTGGGTGTCTCAAAGGGTTTGGGGAGAAATAGAAGGTTGCTTATTAATGGAGATGTATTCCTCTTGGAGGGTGGCAACTTTTTCTACTATCTTTGGGTCTCCCAATAGAGATTCGTTCAAGCGCCAATTAAAGCTTTTAGGGGCTGGTGAGGAAGCTGATATAGATAGGGACATCAGGGCATGGTCTGACATATGTATAGAACCAATGTTAGCAGAGTGACAGAGGTGAAGGTGCATTTTGGAAATGAAGAGATAGTCAATTGGGTGGTAGGTCATATGTGCATGGGAAAAAAGGTATAATCGTGCGTATTAGGGTGAAACAGGCGCCAGACATCTAATACAAGATGAAGGCTCCAGAGTTCCTCCCCCACCTTCCTAAGTGATTGCAGAGACTTAGATGATTTACTAGAGGAGGAGTCAAGTGAGGGGTTTAAAGCGAAGTTCAAGTCGCCGCCAAGGACAACAATGCCTTCTTGGAAAGAGGTAATGGTCGGGGAAATAGCAATTAACCATTGGGCCTGCTTAATATTTGGGGCATAGAGGTTGACAAAGGTATGATTCTGGGGACCAATGTGACCCTTGACCATGATGTATCTCCCCTCTGGATCCTGGAGGTGGCTAGCCAATACTCACCCCGCCAGAGGCAGAGGAGTCACCCCCGCAGTGATACCACTGGGGGTAGCATGAGAATGATAGGTTAGGATAACAGTTGAACCGGAAGTGCGTCTCCTGGAGGAAGATTACATTAGAGCCAGATTTTCGCAGTAAGGTGAATATCTGGCACCTTTTGGAAGGGGAGTTTAAGCCTTTTACATTGTAAGAAGTGACATGTAAATCAGTCATGACAGCTCACCCAAGAAGAGGATTCTGGCTGTGAAGCTGGTCTTCTCCAGGAAGACGCAACCACTGGTCAATTCGTAGAATAACGGATTGTGAGCAGTACCTGATCTAAGAAGCAATCCACCGAGTTCCAGGGTGCAGAGGTGAGATTTCCCTGTACCAGAAAATGGAAGAAAACATAGGGAAACATAAGAAAAATTAACATCAACAAGTAGAATGCATAAACAATGCATAACAGTAGGCTCAAGAGCAGGAGCCAAGTGGAGAGGGGGGAAAGTGGTCATTAAAACCAATGGTCGAGGTCATCAGGCACATATAGGACAGAGAGCGATGGTGAGAGAGAATAGTGAGTAGAGCGAGAAGGCTGAAGAAAGAGCAGGTAAAAGAGAGGGGGGGGGGGGGCTGAGAGGGAAATGCAGCCAGGGAGCAAAGAGAAGGGTTAAGAATGGAGGAAGAAAAGTAATTATGGAAGAGAATAAGTCAGAGGGCTAAGGAGTTTGATTAAGAGTAAGTGGAGAGATCTTAGATCAAAGTAGAGGGAGGTGATCGCATATCATGAATCTTGCAAGCATCTCTTGGGTGTGGATTGGTGAGACCTCTTCTTGGACCTCTGAGACTTCGGGGTGCGTTGAATTTCAAAAGGCAGGATGGATGGAAGGTCAGGAAGGTCGGCCAGATCCTTGTAGAGGTCCCAATCTTCAATCTCCATCAGTGTGATTCCTAGTTGGTCGAGGACTGGACCCAGGTCAGAGAAAGTTGAGATGGTGAGACAGTTGCCTGTGTGCTGGAAAGAAAATCCGAAAGGATAAGTCCACCTGTATGCGACCTTGCTGGTGCGGAGCCAGTCCGTAAGAGGCTTAAGGGCCCTCCATTTCTTGAGGGTGGTCGGAGCCAGGTCTTGAAAAATTGCCACCCGGGCACCTTAATATATGTCTGGCTGAATCCTGGCCGCTTCTAAGATGTCGGATTTGACTTGGTAGTTTAGGAAGCAACAAATAACGTCTCGAACCAGGTCATCAGGTTTCGGTTTGGGGCGCAAGGCCCTGTGCGCACATTCAATCATAATGTCCAGGGCATAATCTGGGCCCAGAAGGGAGCTACAAATGTGGTGTATGGCATGGAACAGCTCACCTGGGGGTAGCGACTCAGGGATACCTCGAAAGCGGAGGTTATTACACCTTTCTCTGTTTTCTTGATCTTCTATGGCGTTTTGGAGGGCGTTGAGGTAAGCACTGCATTGGCATAGCGATTTGGCTGTAGCAAACTGGTGGCCCAAAATTGTCGCTTGGTGGGTCTCAAGTTGCTCGACACGGTCGCCAATTTGTCGCACATTTCAGCGAAGCGTAGAAATTTCTGAGACTACAGAGTCTAAAGCTTTGCTCAGTGCTTGATCTAGAAATCTTCTGGTCAGAGGGAGTTCTTTAGGGTTTTGGAGGTCTTCCATGTTGCTATCTCCATCGGAGGGATCTGGAGCGCAGGCAGGGGCCTTGTTGTTGTGAGCTGGCGCCATCTTTGGTTCCCGGGCTGCGACTGTGGTGGCCGGTGGGAGTGGCTCAATAGGCTGGGAGGGTCCAGCCTCCTCCTCCTCTTTCTCCTCAACCTCCACCACCTTTACTGCCTCCACCAATCGCCTTCTCTGAATGGTGGGAATAGAAACTTCTGTAATCACAGAATGTTCAGATTTTAGAGAAACAACTCCGAAATCTTAACAACATTAGATATAAAGAAATTCCAATATGGATGGCTCTATATATAATTGCAGTGGCTGCCAGCTTTATGCCGCATAACTCAATAAAAATGAACAACATGCAAATAGACATCCCCTCCACAGTGTCTTGATGAAAGAATAGGGAGAGAAGAGACCCATGGGATGGGATTATCTCCTGAGTGTATCATAGGATGATCTACTTCTCTACACCAGAGTCAGCTACTTCTTAATACCATCACTAACACAATAGAACAAGGGGACAAATAAACTAACACATTCATTGGGAGTCTCAGAGCAGAGTTAACCCTTATTGCGTTTATGGATTCACACCATGCAACTTTAATGGGGAATAGGAAAGATGTGGCCTATAAACTCAACCAATAAATCATGGTTTATAGTTCACTCTAACCCAAATAGGTCATAGTGGGGGTCTCCATAGTCCTGGGTTCATAGCCCGTAGGAAGGAGGCTAGCCCTCAGGCTTCTACTTGAGACCCAGTGATGGTTGAGTCCGTCACTTATATGAAATCAGCTGGTTACATCCAAAATCTCTATCGCGCTGTGTGTTTAAATATATATATATACAATACAACCACAGCTAGGTTGAGATGTTGGATGTAATTTGGTTAATTGGGGGCGTGTCCCACCAGGTACAAATTAATCAGTTTTAAAGGGATGAAATACTTATTTGTATTACTGTATATACAGTACCTTCCAAATGTATTCACCCCCTTGACTTTTTGCCTATTTTGGTACATTACAGCCTTCTGTTAAAGGTTTTGTTAATCTGAATTTTATATGATGGATCAGAACACAATAGTCTAAGTCAGTGATGTAAAATGAGAAAAATATCTAAATAAAATTATTGTTTAGAAATAGAAAACCAAAAATTGCCATGTGCGGATGTATTCAACTTCTTTGTTCGGAAGCCCATAAAAAGCTCTGGTGCTACCTATTACTTACAGAAGTCACATAATTAGTAAAATGATGTCCACGTGTGTGCAATCCAAGTGTCACATGATATGTCAAGATATACTGTATACACACCTCTTTTGAAAGACCCTAAAGGCTGCAACACGTAAGCAAGAGGCATCACTAACCAAACACTGCCATGAAGACCAGGGAACTCTCCAAACAAGTAAGTCAGGGTTAGGTTATAAAACATACCTAAATCTTTGATGATCCCCAGGAGCACCATCAAATCTATCATAACCAAATGGAAAGAACATGGCACAACAGCAAACCTGCCAAGAAACAGCCGCCCACCAAAACAGTGCAAGAGGGCATTAATCAGAGAGGCAGCACAGAGACCTAAGGTAACCCTGGAGGAGCTGCAGAGTTCCATAGCAGAGACTGGAGTATCTGTACATAGGATGACAATAAACCGTACACTTCATAGAGTTGGGCTTTATGGCAGAGTGGCCAGAAGAAAGCCATTACTTTCAGCTAAAAACAAAAAGGCACATTGTAAGTTTGCGAAAAGGCCTCTGGGAGACTCCCAAAATGTACGGAGGAAGGTGCTCTTTAATTGTACTTAAACGCTATGTCTGGCACAAAGCCAACACATCACATCACCCAAAGAACACCATCCCCACAATGAAACATGGTGGTGGCAGCATCATGCTGTGGGGATGTTTTTCAGCAGCTGGGACTGGGAAACTGGTCAGATTTGAGAGAAAGATGGACAGGAATATTATTGAGGAAAACCTGTACCACTCAGTGCATGATTTGAGGCTAGGACGGAGGTTCACCTTCCAGCAGGACAATGCCCCCAAACACACTTCTAAAGCAACACTTGAGTGCTTTAAGGGGAAACATGTAAATGTGTTTGAATGGCCTAGTCAAAGCCCAGATCTTAATCTAATAAAAAATCTGTGGTCAGACTTAAAGATTGCTGTTCACAAGTGCAAAATACTACCAAGGAGAGGCAAGTTTGATAGTGTAGAATTCTATTTTAAGAGGCCACCTTTTCCATGGTAGATAGGCCCACATAATTGTGAGGAAAAATGTGTGCAGAGTGCCTAGAATTTTTAACTACAGTAAATTTAGCAGTAATATATTTCAGAATAATCCATGTTCATTCTCCACTATGTATTGGTTTATAAGGCAGTTTTGCTACATGTTGTGTTTATATTACATGACCTTCATACTTCATTTTCACTAACTGTGATAATTTCACTATAATGCATCTCTCTGAAACGATTTTGACACCTACATTATGAATACCATAATATGAATACAGTGGATATAAAAAGTCTACACACCCCTGATAAAATGTTAGGTTTCTGTGCTATAAAAAAATGAGACAAAGATAAATCATTTCAGAACTTTTTCCACCTTTAATATGACCTATAAACTGTACCACTCAATTGAAAACAAACTGAAATCTTTTAGGTGGAGGGAAGAAAACAAACAAAAAAACTAAAATAATATGGTTGCATAAGTGTGCACACCCTCTTATAACTGGGGATGTAGCTGTGTTCAGAATTAAGCAATCACATTCAAAGTCATGTTAAATCGGAGTCAGCATACACCTGCCATCATTTAAAGTGCCTCTGATTAACCCCAAATAAAGTTCAGCTGTTCTAGTTGGTCTTTCCTGAAATTTTCTTAGTCGCATCCCACAGCAAAAGCCATGGTCCACAGAGAGCTTCCAAAGCATCAGAGAGATCTCATTGTTAAAAGGTATCAGTCAAGAAAAAGTGTACAAAAGAATTTTCAAGGCAAAAGATATACCATGGCAAGTACTGGCTGTGTGGTACATGTAGTAACAATCTCCCGTATTCTTCATATGTCTGGGCTATGGGGTAGAGTGGCAAGACAAAAGCCTTTTCTTACAAAGAAAAACATCCAAACCAGGCTACATTTTGCAAAAACACATCTGAAGTCTCCCAAAAGCATGTGGGAAAAGGTGTTAGGGTCTGATGAAACCAAGGTTAAACTTTTGGCCATAATTCCAAAAGATATATTCGGCGCAAAAACAACATTGCACATCAGCAAAAAAACACCATACCCACAGTGAAGCATGGTGGTGGCAGCATCATGTTTTGGGGCTGTTTTTCTTCAGCTGGAACTGGGGCTTAGTTAAGATAGAGGGAATTATGAACAGTTCCAAATTCCAGTCAATATTTGCACAAAACCTTCAGGCTTCTGCTAGAAAGCTGAACATGAAGAGGAACTTCATCTTTCAGCATGATAACGACCCAAAGCATACATCCAAATCAACAAAGGAATGGCTTCACCAGAAGAAGATTAAAGTTTTGGAATGGCCCAGCCAGAGCCCAGACCTGAATCCGATTGAAAATCTGTGGGGTGATCTGAACAGGGCTGTGCACAGGAGATGCCCTCGCAATCTGACAGATTTGGTGGAAAAAGTTCTGAAATGATTTATCTTTGTCTCAGGTGTGTGTAGACTCTTTATATCCACTGCAATTTTGGTTACTGATTTTTATATTTATTGCTGAACATTATATATAATACCATGCCAAAAAACAACTTCCTATACTAGATAACACAGCAATTTCATCTTGTGATCTATGAAATTGCTATTTATCATGTAGTTAATTTGTTTAATTAGGATTTCCCATGTTTCATAAGGCTCTCCTAAAGTTACATCTGTATAGACAATTATTAACCACCTGCCGACCGCCTAACGCAGGGATGCATCCAGGCGGCAGGTTTGTTCCTCCTTGACGCGTCATCTCGCGAGAGGCGAGATTTGCTGTGAACGCGCGCGCGTTCACAGCAGCTCGATTATCGAAAGTTATATTGCAGCCTGCCAGCGATGATCAATCGCTGGCAGACTGTAGATGCGAAATAAATCGCATCAAACATGTATATCAGACGCTGTTTTGTCCTCTGATGGTCCCATTTGCTGGGATCGACCACCAGAGGACCAGGTAGCTATGTAAAGTAGCACCAAGCACCACACTACACCCCCCCCCCCGGTCACTTATTAACCCCTTGTGAACCCCTGATGACCTCATATAGACTCCCTGATCACCCCCCTGTCACTGATCACCCCCCTGTAGGGCTCCATTCACATGTCCATATGTGTTATCCGCAAAACACGGACACCAGCAATGTGCTTTCGGCATTTTGCAGATCCGCACATTGCCAGAACTATATAGAAAATGCCTTTTCTTGTCCGCAATTGCGGACAAGAATAGGACATGTTCTATATTTTTGCAGAACGGAAGTGCAGACCCGGAAGTGCGGATCCGCAATAACGTATCCGAGTGGGACAAAGTCTGTCCCCATAGAAAAGAATGGGTCCGCAATTCCGTTCCGCAAACAGAATTGCGGACGTGTGAATGGGGCATAAGGGTCCCTTATCACCGCCAGTTAGTTAGCTACTTGTTAGGTAGTTAGCGCTCAGCCCACCGCACCGCAGTCACTGATTTTGGCAACATTGATCGATGCGAATAAAAAAATCTGTGCCGTTCATTTTATTTTTTTTCAGCCCAGAGGCTGAACGGAAAAAAAAAAATCTCATTACCCGTATGCTCAATATAAGAGGAATAGCAGAAACTCCTAATGCTGGCCATACGTGTAATGATTGCGGAGACCCTCGTATGCCATGGCAGTACAAACACCTCACAAGTGACCCCATTTTAGAAAGAAGACACCCCAAGGTATTCCGTGAGGGGTATGGTGAGTTCATGTAAAATTTTACGCTATTCAATTTCCGCTAACTTGTGCCAAAAAATTTTTTTTCTGTGAACTCGCCATGCCCTTCACTGAATACCTTGGGGTGTCTTCTTTCCAAAATGGGGTCACATGTGAGGTATTTATACTGCCCTGGCATTTTAGGGGTCCTAAAGTGTGAGAATCCAAATGCGTAAAAATGCCCTGTGAAATCCTAAAGGTACTCATGGGAATTAGGGCCCCTTTGGCATCTTGGCTGCAAAAAAGTGTCACTCATGTGGTATCGCCGTACTCAGGAGAAGGAGGGCAATGAGTTTTGGTGTGTATTTTTATATATACCCATACTCTGTGTGAGAAATATCGCTGTAAACGACAACTTTTTAAAAAAATTTATACAAAGTTGTCAATTTACAGAGATATTTCTCTCACCCAACATGGGGATATGTGAAAATACACCCCAAAACACATTGTCCTACTTCTTCTGAGTACGGCGATACCACATGTGTGACACTTTTTTTCCGCCTAGGTGCGCAAAGCCAAGCCAAAGCCATACCCCTCACGGAATACCTTGGGGTGTCTTCTTTCTAAAATGGGGTCACTTGTAAGGTGTTTGTGTGAGATATTTATCACACACAGTATGGGTATATGTAAAAAAAACACCCCAAAACAAATTGCTTCCAGAGTACGGCGATACCACATGAGTGACACTTTTTTGCAGCCAAGATGCGCAAAGGGGCTCAAATTCCAATGAGTACCTTTAAGATTTCACAGGGCATTTTTACGCATTTGGATTCTCACGCTTTAGGGCCCCTAAAATGCCAGGGCAGTATAAATTCCCCACAAGTGACCCCATTTTGGAAAGAAGACACCCCAAGATATTCCGTGAGGGGCATGGCGAGTTCACAGAATTTTTTTTTGTTTTGGCACAAGTTAGCGGAAATTGATATATATATATATATATATATATATATATATATATTTATTTTTGTTTTTTACAAAGTCTCATATTCCACTAACTTGTGACAAGGAGCCCCTCCAAGGGCAGTCTTGGCCAAATTGGTGTGTTCAAAGGACCGTGACTGGGCACTGAGATGTAAAAGAGAAATCCCAGAGATTTTATAGAATGGAAGTTTGATATCGATATACCCGAATTTCTCGCAGGAGACTCAGATTAAAAGACGTGCTTTCTTAGAAGTTCAAAAAAGGTTAGCCCAGGCTAAAATAAAATATTCACTCCTATTTCCGTCCAAATTGAAAGTGGTACATAATGATTCGGTCCGATTCTTCTCTGCCCCTTCGGATGTTGTCCAATGGCTTGACTCATTAGGTTTGCAGTGAATTACATTTATGAAATGTAGCGGGGAGATGGGGGAGGTTAGGGGGGAGGTTGGTAGAGGGAGGGGTCTCGGGGATATGTTAGAGGTTGATGGGTAAGGTCTTATACTTCATTAACCAGGTGGAGGGATTTTTGGGGCTGGGGGGGTGGGTGGGCTTGGCTGTCGTCGCTGGACCAGTTTTTGCACGTGCCCTTACTCCTGTTTTGGGGGCTCAGTCATGATAAGTAATCCAGGATGTGTAACATTCTGGTTTGGAATGTGAGAGAGTTGGGAGATAGAGTCAAGAGAATCGTGGTTTTTGACCTGGTTGTGCGTCATCTGCCGGCGATAGTAGTATTTCTGGAAACTCATGCGTCAGAGGATAAGCTGCACACATTAAAAAGAAAATGGGCCGTTCTTGATTATCATGCATGCTTCACCTCCTATGCACGAGGGGTAAGCGTTTACGTTCACCGTGGGATTGACTTTGAACCAGTTGATGTTTTGTTTTGTTTTGTTCAGGGGAAGCAGATATAAAAATCTCAAAACTTTATGCTAAACTCCGAAGGTCATTGGCGGATATAATGGTATTTAAGAGTCCATGTAAGTGAGAGCAAGAGTTGCAATGCCCCCCGCTGCAATGGGCTAATATTTATAGAAACATTAGAACATTAGAAAGATTACAATCTCTAATGCGCATAGATTAATCCAATTTAAGATCATACATCGACTCTACTACACGCCTAAGATTCAAGCAAAATTTGCTAGAAATAAGGACCGATTGTGTTGTTGCCCGAAATGTGGACGGCACGAAGTAGATTATGTACATACTCTTTGGGAATGTAGTAAGTTGAGGAGGTTCTGGGAACAGGTCTTTCTGGCTATTCAAAAAGAGATTTCCCACCAATACGAACCTGATATCCGGACGGTGTTGTTGGGATATCTTGATTCGGAAACGGCAATTCCAGCTCGGGTTAGATTGGCGTGGATGCGTGGCTTGATGGTCGCAAGAGTTATCATAGTAAAAAAATGGGGCTCTGCATCCCCACCCTCATTGAATGAATGGGCCCAATTTTCGCGTCAAATTAAAATCTATGAGGAGATGGAGAAGAAGCGGAGAGGGGCACGTGCAATAGCTTAAATATAATCAGCTGATATTCATACTGTAAGTTAAGGGGTTCAAGCGATGACAGTCAACAGGGGAGGAGGATTTGGGGAATAAATCTGTGTACTTTGATACATGTTAAAAATTTGATACAAGGACATTGATTGTGTTTACTTTTGTTATGTATTCGTCATTTGATAATTTTGTAATTTTCTTATGAATAAAATAAAATATTATTTAAATAAAAAAAAAAAAAAAAACTTGTGACAAAAAATTAAATTTTACATGAACTCACCATACCCCTCACGGAATACCTTGGGGTGTCTTCTTTCTAAAATGGGGTCACATGTGGGGTATTTATACTGTCCTGGCATTTTAGGGGCCCCTAAAGCGTGAGAAGAAGTCTGGAATCTAAATGCGTAAAAATGCCCTGTGAAATCCTAAAGGTAATCATTGGAATTTGGGCCACTTTGCGCACCCAGGCTGCAAAAAAGTGGCACACATGTGGTATCGCCGTACTCAGGAGAAGTAGAGCAATGTGTTTTGGGGTGTATTTTTACATATACCCATGCTGGGTGTGAGAAATATCTCAGTAAATGACAACTTTTTAAATTTTGTTATACAAAGTTGTCAGTTTACGGAGATATTTCTCTCACCAAACATGGGTATATGTAAAAATACACCCCAAAACACATTGCCCAACGAGTACCTTTAGGTTTTACAAGGTTGCTCACAATTTAGCCCTGCCCAAAATGCCAGAACAGTAAACACACCCCACAAATGACCCCATTTCGGAAAGTAGACACCACAAGGTATTCACTGAGGGGCAAAGTGAGTCCGTGGGAGAATTTTTTTTTTTTGCCAGAAATTAGCAGAAATGGAAACTTTATTATTTTTTTTCCTCAGAAAGTGTCATTTTCCGCTAATTTGTGAAAAAAAATGAAATGATACATGAACTCACCATGCCCCTCCGTGAATACTTTGGGGTGTCTTCTTTTTAAAATGGTGTTATTTGGGGGGTATTTATACTATCCTGGCATTCTAGCACCTGAAGAAACATGACAGGTGCTCAGAAAGTCACCATAGTTTGCTATAACTTTTAGCCAAACCAATAAATATACACTTACTGGATTTTTTTTTATCAAAGACATGTAGAACAATACATTTAGATTAAAATTTATATAGAAATGTAGTTTTTTTAAAATTTTACAATAGAAAGTGAAAAATTTCTTTTTTTTGCAAAAATTCCGGTCATTTTTGATTAATAGCAAAAAAAGTAAAAATGTCAGCAGCAATGAAATACCACCAAATGAAAGCTCTGTTAGTGAGAAGAAAAGGAGGTAAAATTCATTTGGGTGATAAGTTGTATGACGGAGCAATAAACTGTGAAAGTAGAGTAGTGCAGAATTGTAAAAAGTGGCCTGGTCATTAAGGGTGTTTAAGCTAGGGGGGCTGAAATGGTAAAAACTTTCCACTGAAACCTAAAGTAATTGTCTGCCTTGAAAAAAAATATTTTTCTAAGAAGGGTCTTAGATCTAGTAACTATAAATATAAAAATATACCAGGGGTCAGTACAGAGATCTCTTTCATCATCTATTTATTCCCGGGACTGTGACCGTGGTAAAGGGACATCTTTGTGTCTAGAGAAAATAAGTTTTCTACACAAACATAAAAGAGGATTCTTTACGGTAAGAGCAGTAAGATTATAGAACTCTCTGCCTGAGGAGGTGGTGGTTCAAGAGGGGCCTGGATGTATTTCTGGAGTGTAATAATATTACTGGTTATAGTTACTAGATTTCTGGAGAACGGTCGTTTATCAAGGGAGTATTCTGATTGCTTGACTGGAGTCGGGAAGGAATTTTTTTCCCCTTACGTGAGGAAAATTTGCTTCCATCTCATGGGTTTTTTGCCTTTCTCTGTATCAACTTGCAGAATAATAGGCTGAACTGGAAGGCCAGATGTATTTTTTCAGTCTTACAAACTATGTTACTATCTAAGTGTTCCCCAAATACATACCGAGGTCCCCAGTGATTAGCTCTAAATTTCAATTAAGTTGAACTGAAAAATTAAGTATCTCATGGTTGGCATCAAAATCAATGAACAGTCCATGTAATATATGGAGGTATTTCGCCTTCCAGATAGAGATGCTCTTTGTAGAAGCTTATTGATGGAGGAACTTCTTTTTATTAAACCAAATGCCATAATAAGGTATCAGACATCTCCTTTAATAATGCTTACCTGCTAATAAAAGTGTCATGGTGCGGCAGCAGCATCCAGTTGCCGAGGGAACTGACATAGGAGGTCCAGGCAATAAGATGGACCACCGGGGCTCCCAAGCACCAGGATACTCTGCCGGCAGATCCACAGGCATGGCAAAGTGACCTGCTCTCTCTTCAACAGGGCTGGGACAAGGTCCAAAGGTCCACCACCAACAGAGGCTGAGCTGCCCAAGTGCGCCCCCCCCCCTCCAACTTGTGGATGACACTGCTATGGGGGATCTGTGATGAATGATACTGTAATTGGGGAATCTGTGGATGACACATTTGTGTCATCCACAGATCCCCCCTCCCCATAACAGGGTCCATGTAGGAATGACCCCCAATACAAGGGGTGAGGCTGTGGGGTTGTATCTGCTTTTTTGATGACAGCGCCAGCGGGGCCCGTGCAGTGACTGTATTCTACTACACCCTCCCCCCACACACACTGTATATAATCTTAACTATATAACTGTAGTGATTTGCTACAGTTATATAGTTAATAAGATTATATCCAGTGACCGGGGGGGATGGGGGGGGGGGGTAGTAGAAAACAGTCACTGCACGGGCCCTGCTGTCATTATGAAATAGCATATGTGACCCCACCTCTTTTATTGGTGGTCATTCAGTAAATTAACCCTGTTTTGGGGGGGAGGGGGTGGTGTCTGTGGGACAAATATGTGTCATCCACAGATTCTCCCCATAACAGGGTTCATTTAGTGATTGACCACCCAAATTGTGGTGACCCAATACATGGGAGTTGCATCTGCAGAGCTTTTGTATAATGCCACCCCACACTGTAGTGTCCCCCACACAGTAATGTCCGCCACACTGCCCCCGCACAGTAATGTCCGCCACACTGCCCCCGCACAGTAATGTCCGCCACACTGCCCCCGCACAGTAATGTCCGCCACACTGCCCCCACACAGTAATGTCCGCCACACTGCCCCCACACAGTAATGTCTGCCACACTGCCCCCGCACAGTAATGTCTGCCACACTGCCCCCGCACAGTAATGTCCGCCACACGCCCCCACACAGTAATGTCCGCCACACTGCCCCCACACAGTAATGTCCGCCACCGCCCCCACACAGTAATGTCCGCCACACGCCCCCACACAGTAATGTCCGCCACACTGCCCCCCACACAGTAATGTCCGCCACACTGCCCCCACACAGTAATGTCCGCCACACTGCCCCCGCACAGTAATGTCCGCCACACGCCCCCGCACAGTAATGTCCGCCACACTGCCCCCGCACAGTAATGTCCGCCACACTGCCCCCACACAGTAATGTCCGCCACACTGCCCCCGCACAGTAATGTCCGCCACACTGCCCCCGCACAGTAATGTCCGCCACACTGCCCCCACACAGTAATGTCCGCCACACTGCCCCCGCACAGTAATGTCCACCACACTGCCCCCGCACAGTAATGTCCGCCACACGCCCCCACACAGTAATGTCCGCCACACTGCCCCCACACAGTAATGTCCGCCACACTGCCCCCACACAGTAATGTCCGCCACACGCCCCCACACAGTAATGTCCGCCACACTGCCCCCACACAGTAATGTCCGCCACACTGCCCCCCGCACAGTAATGTCCGCCACACGCCCCCACACAGTAATGTCCGCCACACTGCCCCCACACAGTAATGTCCGCCACACTGCCCCCCACACAGTAATGTCCGCCACACTGCCCCTCCACACAGTAATGTCCGCCACACTGCCCCCCACACAGTAATGTCAGCCACACTGCCCCCCACACAGTAATGTCAGCCACACTGCCCCCACACAGTAATGTCCCCACACCCCCCTCAACCACACAGCAGTGCCCCCACATAGTAATTTGTCATGCCCCCCTCTTGTCAGTCATTCTCCCCCTCTTGTCATGCTTTTTCTGCCCCGTCATTCTCCCCCATCTTTTCATGCTCTTTTTACCCCCCATGTTGTCATGCTCTTTCTGCCCCCCATGTTGTCACAGACTTAATGAAAGGGGCCCGGCATTTTCACTGTACTTAATGCCGGGCCCCGTCAGAGCGCTCCTCTCACCTCCATTATGGTCACTTCTCCAGGCTTCCAGGATCAGGCCCCAGCGCTGCCTCACATTAAGCAGGTGGGCGGAGCCTAACGGAGGTCCGTTAGGCTCTGCCCACCTGCTTACTCTGTTTCTAGTTAGAGCCAGAGGCAGCGGGGCCTGATGCTGGGGGCCTGAAGCAGCATAATGGAGGTGAGAGGAGCGCTCTGACAGGGCCTGGCTCAGGGAATGACAGGAGGGAGCGCTGAGCGGTTCCCCCCTGTCAGTCCCTCTCCCTCTCGCCGGCCCCTGCCTGCGCCCTGAGGCTGGAGCGCCCTGAGGCTGGAGCCTCCCCAGCCTCTGTGTCGGCCCGGCCCTGCTCTTCAACATGTGTAGGTGCCTGTGAATTTCTTCTCCTCTGGCTCGCTCTGCTGTTTCCTTATTGTACTGAAGACCTCTTTGGCTTGGATTTCTGGATTTGTTTTTGTGACTAGTCACTGACTACGTTTTTGGATTCTGGTGATTTGGTCTCCTGGTTCTGTCTTTTTGGTGTGCTGGTTTTTCTCATTTGCCTCGGGCGTGTTTTGTACTTCATTGTCTGACTATTCTTTGTGTTTGTCTGTTTGTTCCCTGTTTGTGTGTTGCCCTCACACGTATTGCAGTATAGGGACTGTCGTCCAGTTGTGGGATCACTGCCTAGGGTAACTGTGCAAGTAGGTAGGGCTAGTGGGTCCGGTCGGTTTTACGGCTGCACATTCCATGTTTGTGTGAGATACTGTAGTAGTTGTTATCCTGACAAAAACACTCTAGTGACAAATATGTCACATTATTTCAGTAGACCATCTGTAACCACCAAAGCAATATACAGGAATTAGTATAACTAGAACAATTGTATAATTATTTGGTAATTGTCAAATACAGGAGTTGAACTGTATGCCTTTCAAATGGGTATAATAATTTTTATCAGCTATCATTTGATTAAATGTCATTTAAAGTCCATTTGAGCACAATCTTTGACTACTAGCTGTAGCATTTTGAAGTGTAAAGTGATACACCCTAAGGGCCTATTTAAATTCAGAAAAATGCCAGGGAACCTAATCCATGATACAGCTTGCTTACACTACAATAAGTATTATGTTGCTGGAAATATTTCTTCGTACTAATTCTCTTTTTATCTTGTAAATGCCTGTAAAGGCTTCCTGAAACATTTATATGCCTTAGCCCTATGAAAGTGAGAAGGATGAATGAGATGAATACACAGCAACCTCAAGGTCAGTAGTAAATGGAGTGTCAAAAGTACACTACTTGTTTATAGGTATAAATAATTAAGGAAAAGGTAAGCTTTATTTTTCTTTTGGATTGTAACTCGTTTCTATAGGCTTAGTGTTTTTCAACCAGAAAATAATGGACTCAACGTTGTGATGAACTCTTTTAAAAAAGACTACAGTAGGTTAGTCACAGCGATAAGAAAGAGAACATTTTAGTTTTTATAACACATGAAACTGTTATCTTGATTCAGCTGGATAAGGACAACATGTGGAATAAGGTTTAAATAAATATTTAAAACTGTTTAGGCTTGGGGCAAAAATATAGTTTCTTCTGATCAATAATGTCAGCTAATATATACAAACTCTGGAGGTCATTTATTATCAGATATATGCCTATTATTGGTGTATATCTGGCGCAGCTTGCATCTCAAAAGTCAATTGCACTGCAATCTACGATTTTTCCCTGCTCACATTAGGTCTAAAAAAGGGAGCGTGGTATGGGTGGGGAAGAAGTTGGGGGGGTTGACTGGCAGACTGTCTCATTTATTATTTTCTACGCCAGTTTTAGTCGGCGCCTCTACATAACTTAGGCGCAGCCACCACCATCTAAAAAGCCAATCTTAATAAATGACCCACTCTATTTTTCTTGTTTGTTGTATCCATCCAAATCCAGAACTAGAAAATGAAGAATGTACTTATGAAATATTGCCATTTTAGCCACTTTCCCAGCATTTTAATACTGTATGTCCACTATGCCATGTGGTGCATAGAGTATATGCATCAAGGTAATTGTGTACACAAAAGAAATATACCTACTAGAGATGAGCGAACACCTGGATGTTCGGGTTCGAGAGGTTCGGCCGAACTTCCGGAAAATGTCCGGGTTCGTGATCCGAACTCAACCCGAACTTCATCCCGAACCCGAACCCCATAGAAGTCTATGGGGACCCGAACTTTTGGGCACTAAAAAGGCTGTAAAAGACATCCAGAGGGATAATATACCGCAATAAACGCATTGCGATTACAACTTTGAGCTAACGATCACCATGGGAACGCCTCCTCCAGTAGAATGTACTGTCGGATCTGAGAATTAAGTTGAAATCGCAATGCGATTCTTATATATTTAGCTAATCGCATTGCGATTTCAACTTAGCATTGCTAAATAATTCCATTCATATCGTTAACTTACTGAGTCAGTAAGTTAACGAATATGGATGGAATTATTTAGCAATGCTAAGTTGAAACGGCAATGCGATTAAGCAGATATATAATAATCGCATTGCGATTTCAACTTAATTCTCACATCCGACAGTACATTCTACTGGAGGAGGCATTCCCATGGTGATCGGTAGCTCAAAGTTGTAATCGCAATGCGATTAAGAATACATAAGAATCGCATTGCGATTCCAACTTTTAGTACTCAACTTTTAAAATCGTACACCACTTTAAGTTCCAAAGTTGCAATCGCGTTCGAATAGAACTTAAAGCTGTCTCTTAGTCAGTTTTAGTATTGGTGTGCTGTAATAGAAGTTACATTCGTACGCGAATATAACTTAGAGCAATACAGTCAACTTTACACTGTTAGTTTTATTATCGCGATAATACAACTATTCAAGAATCGTGTACGTGCGTCTGTACGTGTGTGCGTTACCTCGGACACTATTCTATTTTGCCAGCCACAGCTGAAACCACTGGTTTATGGTATTGCTATTTTGGCAATTGAATTTAACCCCAGAAAATAATCTATCCTTTGCCAGACAGCAGACAGTATTATACTTGTCTAGCCAAAGCTGGAACACCAGATTTAGCGGATTGGTATTTGGACAATTGTATTTAACCCCTTAATAAAATATAGAAATTTCTTTCCTGAGTTTCTAGGGGTGACAATTAGCACAGCCAAGCCCCTGATGTAGGATATAGCAAAAAAAAACTAGTATTGATGGATTGATGGACTTGGTGGCAGCTTCTTCTGGTGCACCACAAGTCACAAAATGGCCGCCGATCAACCCAGAAAATAAGTGACAGAAAAACGCTCTGTGCAGCCTAAAAACCAGCGAGCAAGTAACTAGCAGAAGTTCAATGATTCTCAGCTGTAAATCGATCCGTTCATTAGGTGCTGTTGCTGACTTTAACCTGCCTAATCTCGCCCTGACAGAAGCTGAGTCCTCTCCCTACACTAATCAGAGCAGTGTGACGTGCGGCGCTACGTGACTGCAGCTTAAATAGAGGCTGGGTCACATGCTGCACTTGGCCAATCACAGCCATGCCATTAGTAGGCATGGCTGTGATGGGCTCTTAGGGCAAGAAGTAAAACGCTAGCTGATTGGCTGCTGTGCAGCCCTTCAGAAAGAGGGAAGTAATCGACCAACACCGAACCCGAACTTTTTTGAAAATGTCCGGGTTCGTGTCCGTGTCCCGAACACCCCAAAATTCGGTACGAACCCGAACGATGCTCGAACTGTTCGCTCAACACTAATACCTACATGATCACCGGCACAATGTCGTCAGTGAATTTCCACCGGGTGCTCTGGTTTACACTCCAAAAACATATGGATAGTTAATATGCATAATTAGTATAATGCCGGTGGCAGAATACATTTTTTTATTTACACTACTCCTGATAATAAAAGCTCCACAAAAAGTAGACCTAGGAAAAGTCATCAATAATCATATTGGCAAGGTCAGACACCCCAGATCCCTAATCAGCTGTTCAAAAGTTGCTTCAGTGCTGGAAATAGGTGCCACAACTACACAGCTCCATCCATTGTGTAGAGATGTTGCAAAACTACAACTCCCAGCATACCCGGACAGCCTTTGGCTGTTCAGGCATGCTGGGAGTTGTAGTTTTGCAACAGCTGGAGGCACACTGGTTGGGAAACACTGGTATAGAGTACAGCACTAGTTACTGCAGAATTACTTCCACTTAAGTGAATTGGAGCCGCACTGCAGTAGTTTCACTAGTTCTAATGACTATTCCCATGCTAGAGCTGCTCCTAACTATTGTGGGGATGTGAAATGTCAGACCTCCTCTGATCTGATACTGATGACCTACCTCAGGGAAGAGTCTCCAAAAACCTGGAGAACCCATTTAAACTAAACTCCATTTCTCTTTAGCCACCTACTTTTTCCAGATAAGCAACACCCACTTGTTGGGCTAAAGCATTTAGTAAATATGGGCCATATAATATCATGCATTGCACTTAATCAAAAGATTGATTTATATAAATCAACAAGTTTTTCATATATTTCCAGATAGTAGTATACATGTCATATTATAAAATGTCTTTTTAGCCTACAGATTATGGAGATACCAGAGATATCATAGGACTCTGCAGACAAACAACAATCTTCATCGGCCGACAAATTTCACCTTCCAATTAGTGATGACAAATACTCTAACACCTAAACAACACTAGGAATATCAAAGTGACAATATATAATGCAATGAGTAAATGGATGGTAGCCAGTGGTAACAAACTGCCTGTTTAAAATCACACTGCACTGTTAATTAAAAAACAGTCCAAAAATTATGTCTTTTTGGTAACATGCCTTTTGCCTTCTGGTCTTCTGACCTGTAAAATGGTGGCCACTATTTGAAATGAGTGTCAGATTTGCTAGAATCTGATTTTATTTTGGGCAAATTAGTAACAACTTTGCCTAATTTAGAATGTATTCACTTCCAGTCTCTACCCATCTACCCATGAGTATGCCCTAAAGCCTCACTATTATTCTATTATTCTATTTTTGTTGTTGCTATTATAAAATGAAAATTATTATATGAAAATGTACTAATATTCTAAATTTGTTAACAGAATAAAACACTGGCATCATAAAGTCATTGCCTTTCTGATGTTTACAGGTTTGGACTTTAGGTGGCAGATGTCATTTTGAGAGGTGAATTTGCTCTTTGTCATAAATCTACAACAGATGGATATTTCACTGTTTCTTGGGAAACAGTGATATGTTTCAAGTTTTAATACCTTTTAATCATTTTTGCAAAACTTACGCACATCTGCCACTTACCCTGTTCAATGATGTTAATAACTTACTAATTAGAAAATAATAAGGAATTGTATTGTTCATGGAAGGCTGAACTTTCCATCAAATTCTTGAATGCAGAACAAATATGGTTTTCAAATACATTATTTTTTGAACAATAAAAGACTAAGAACAATAATTCAAAATCTCCAGAAAACCAATCTCTTTCATAAACTGATAATATGTTGGCCGTAATTTGTGATAATGTCATTTAAAAAAAATTATAATTCAGTATACATGATAAAATAGGAAAGCATATCATCACAAATAAAATGAACATAAAAAATTGCAATCTTTCCCCTTAGATATCAAATTTCTTGGTCAAAATGTTACACTACAAAGTTAGAGAAGTGGCAGCTGGCACCATACAGCTCTTCTATAATGAAAACATGAGGTGGTTGCCATTACACAGTCCTGCACTAATGAAAACAGTAGGAGGAAAGCATTACATTTCTCTAATGAAAACAGGAAATGACTGGCAGAAGATTGGTATAATGAAAACAGGAGGTGGTTGGTATTACACTGGTACAATGAATAAATTAAGTGTATGGCATAACCAGTTCCATCATTTTCAGTTTGGATTAGATCTTGCTGCAGATCACATTTCACAATTGTAGCTTATTTGTAAGATATATGTAAATTAAATTTTCTTCAGGAACACAAGTTTTCCATGTCAGCTTTAACAATTGTAAAATATAATAACAAAAAGGTGAATGACAAGACTACTTTACTAAAATCAGATAAATTGCACAGGGTAGGATTTTACTCTATTGGGGGAAAAAGTTTACAGCCCTAGTCATGTATCTGGATGAAGCAAAATGGGCTAATTGGCATCTACAGATGAGCGAACTTTTTGAGATTCAGTCTGTTTCAGGTCTGCTGACTTTTTAAAAAAAGTTTGGTTGAGACGCGAATCGTTTCCTCCAGGGATGCACCACCAATGAGGCCAGGGGAAGCAATCACCTCAGGCAGCCCCAGGTAGGGGCAAGAGGGGGGCAGCTGAAGGGCCATGGGCAATATGCGCTTTCATTGTGGCAAAGGGATTAGATTAAGAAATTGGCATGGGGGGCGACTTTTCAGTTTTCGCCTCAGGCAGCAGAAAGGATAGGTGCACCCCTGGTTTCTTCCCAAACCAAAGTTGCACCAATAGCCCTGAAAATTGGTATATAACAACCTCTAGACTTGTAGGACTTAGGATTTTTAGGAAAAGAAGTTCTCTTTTTGTTAAAGTTTTATGAATTTTTAACTTTTTCTGCTATGCTCTTGAACGCAATGACAGCAGTAGTAAATACACTGACATAGATAGCTTTGGGTAAATGCAAAGATGCGTGCATTAACAAACAGTTGGGCTAATTTTATTTATTGATAAACCGATTGGCTCAAATTATTGATTGGCTAAATTTGTTACAAAAATAGACATGCAAATATTTTACTCTGCACCCATAAAAAGTGTCCAAATTAGGCCACAACACTTCTACACAAACAAGACGCATTATGGAGCTGATCCACAGCAAATTATTAAAGTCTTAGCTGAGTTTCTTGCTGCAAAAATGGTAAGACAAGAAAGCTGTGCCACAACATCAAAACCAAACACTACAGCCATGCCAGCTCTTTTAAATGACTTCCCGACCAGTGCTGTAGTCAGCTGCAGGGGACCGGCTGTTCCCGTTAGCCGGACCCTTGCTGCATTCGTCGGCATCAGTGAAAACACTGATGCCGATGCCTTAACCCTCACTATGCCGTGGGTCCACACGCTGCTGTGACGGGGACCCGATGGCAGGGAAGGCAGCCCAATGCCTTCCACGGGCATAGGGCTGCCTTCCATGTAAGCCTGTGAAATCCAGCCCCCTGGATCTCACAGGCAGGAAGGCTCTAAGTGTATTACAGTGTGTAATACACTTATAGCCAATACATTAAAATACAGAAGAATTGTAATGCATTGTACAGGGAATCAGACCCCCGAAAGTTGGGGGGGGGGGGAAGAAAAAAAAAGGCAAAATAAAGTTTTGCATAATAAAAAAACTAAAAGTTTCAAGTAAAAAAAAGAAGTGTTCTTTTCCCATAATTAAGTCATAAAAAATTTGTAAAAAAATTGGAAAAAAACAGGAAAGCATACGTATTAGGTATTGCTGCGTCTGTATCGACTGGCTCTATAAAAATATCATATGATTCACCCTGTCAGGTGAATGCAGTAAAAAGCAAAACAGAAAAAACTGTGCCAAAACAGCCATTTTTGGTCACTTTCTCTCACAAAAAATGTAATACCAAGCGATCAAAAATGCTTATTTAGCCCAAAATGGTACCAGTCAAACTGACATCTCATCCCACAAAAAACTGAAACCCTACCTAAGACAATCGCCAGGAGAAAATGGCAACACAAAAACAAGATTTCATTCTGTTCATAAAGCAGTGCCAAAGCGGATGAAAGCCAATTTGTTCTTTGTGGATGAGTGTATGTAGACCGTACCAACTCGTCCCTCAAAGTGCCGCACTTTGTGATCTTGTTGCAACTAGACCTATTGTCACGTTCAAAAAATGCCGCACTTTGAGGGACGAGTTGGTACGGTCTACATACACTCATCTGCAAAAAACAAATTGGCTTTCATCTGCCAAACCAATTGGTAACTATAGATGTGGTTTCTGCTCATTCTGCAGATATAATCCACAAAATAAATGGCTTAATTTGGGAGGTGTTACGCACACTGTGAAAGATTTTATTACATGCCCCACTCCCTATGTCGTTTATACCGTATGTTGCCCCTGTAGACGGTTCTATATAGGTAAAACCATCCGGCCTCTCTTTGAAAGGGTACGCAAACACTTTAATTCTGTCCGTACGGGCAGGGGAGCCCCGAGATTGGTGGAGCATGTGCGCCTTGTCCATGATGGCAATCCATGTTTATTATCTTTTTCTGGCTTAGAGGTGGTCCGTCCCGATTCTCGGGGCGGTAACCAGCATTGACGACTTTTGCAAAGAGAGGCACGATGGATAATTAGAACCAGGGCCATGGGCCCTTCTGGCCTTAATGATAAAAACGACATGGTAGTCTTTTTATGACATCTCTACTGTGTCCCCAGATTTTCGTGTGTGACTTTTTCCCCTTTTTCTTTTTATATTTAGCCTTTTATATATGTGTCCTTATAAATACTACTTATTACTATTTACTGAACCTCCAAATGAATAACTTGCCGTTCTTTTTGCTTAAATTCTGTGTTTATCGTATTTTTACCACCCCATCTTTTCTCTGTTTGATTTTATTCTCTGTGCTGTTTGCAGATAGCGTCGGGTGTTGCTATGGCTACGGCCGTATCAGCGCTTGACTGGGCTTCCTGCTTGCGATTTAAAGAGTGCGCCTTGTTGCGCCAGCACGTACTTGCGGTCAGAAGAAGCGCAAGCCGCGCGAAACGGCCGTCACCGCCACTGCACGACGGGAGGTTGTTCCCCCCCTCGCACCTACAGCGCAGTTCCATGCACTGATTTTGTTGTTCCTTCAATAAAGGTATTCCCTTCCTTTCACCGGACTTGGGTGAGTGCCGCCACTTCTTTTATTTACCTTCGCTGCTGATAATATGGATGGACTTACACATCTCAGGCTGAGCAACACCATTATCTAGCCGGTATATACATGCGCTCTGCCTTGCTCTCCCTGCACTGATTCTCTGTGCTCTCCGTATGAGTTATTGCTGGACTTTTCCTGTTATATTTAGGGGTTGACAGTGCCACTGTTTTTCTTTTCTTTGTGCCTAAACCTCAATATACATTACTCTGATTCTGCAGTTTACAGTAATACCCCATATGTGGTGGTAAAATGCTCTATGGGTATGTGGCAGTGGTCAAAAGGAAAGGAGCGACATATCGATTTTGGAGGCAGATTTTGCCAGAATGGTTTTTGGGCACCATTTTGTATTTGAAGAGACCCCGACGTACCCCTACAGTGGAAACCCTCAAAAAATGACTCCATTTTGGAAACTACACCCTTCAAAGAATATATTAAGGGGGGTCCTGAGCACTTTGACCCCCTAAGCGTTTTACGGAATTTAAAAACACTTGGCTGTAAAAATGAAAAATTTAATTTCTTCCAATAATATGTTTCTTTAGCCCCAAATTTTTCATTTTTACAAGGGGTAAATAGGAGAAAAAGCACCCAAAATTGTTACCCATTTACTCCTGAATACGGCAACACCCCATATGTGGTGGCAAACTGCTGTCCTTATGAATACTACTTATTACTATTTACTGAACCTCCAAATGAATAACTTGTCGTTCTTTTTGCTTAAATTCTGTGTTCATCGTATTTTTACCACCCCATCTTTTCTTTGTTGTTTGATTTTATTCTCTGTGCTGTTTGCAGATAGCGTCGGGTGTTGCTATGGCTACGGCCATATCGGCGCTTGACTGGGCTTCCTGCTTGCGATTTATAGAGTGCGCCTTGTTGCGCCAGCACGTACTTGCGGTCAGAAGAAGCGCAAGCCGCGCGAAACGGCCGTCATCGCCACTGCACGACGGGAGGTTGTTCCCTCGCACCTACAGCGCAGTTCCATGCACTGATTTTGTTGTTCCTTCAATAAAGGTATTCCCTTCCTTTCACCGGACTTGGGTGAGTGCCGCCACTTCTTTTATTTACCTTCGCTGCTGATTATATTGAGGTTTAGTTTGCTGTTGACCCTTGCTGTGTTGCAAGAAAAAATTGATTAACATGAAAAATCTGCATAAAAAATGACATTTTGAAATGTTGCCTCCATTTTCCTCCTGTGGAACACCTAAAGGGTTTACAAAGTTTGTAACATCAGTTGTGAATAATTTGAGGGGTGTAGTTTCTAAAAATGAGGTAATTTATCTTTAATATCTAACGATAATTTGTTTTCCCTTAGTCCTAACAGCAACACAGATGGGGGGTTAACCACCCCCCGTGAACTGGTAGGACCGGCAGAAAGTTAATGAGCCCAATACAAAAAAATTAAGAATATGCCTCCTATAAAAGGAGGACAGAACCCCTAGCCCATTGTGTTTATAGCAAGACAAGGAAACTTACTTAACGATTCCCTTACGTCCTACCAGCAGCACAGATGGGGAGATAGCAAGAAGAACCCCTAGGGAGGGCCTTCATGCCTGGCAGAATTAAGAATTGTCTGCCAAAAGGCCAAAAATTCAGCTACCCTGGAGTCAACCCTATAGTGGGAGATGAAGGTAGACTCGGAACTAAAGGAGGCAGCCTTGCAAATCACATCCAAGGGGAGGAGACATCTCTCTGCAAAGGATGTAGATACGGCCTTAGTAGAATGGGCCTTCACAAACTCCGGAGAATCCAGAGACTGAGAAATAAAGGCCTCCCTGATGGCTTCCTTGATCCATCGGCTTATAGACGTTTTGGACACTTTATGGCCTTTAGACTTACCAGCAAACAGGATAAAGAGATTTTCATCTATCCTGAACTCCCTGGTTCTCTCTACATAGACCTGGAGGCATCTAGAGATATCCAATGGATGTTTGACAGGATCTCTGGAGGAGGAAGAAGGAACAAACAAAACTGGTAAGGAAATTACTTGATTGATATTTTGGAAAGACGGTACTTTAGGCCTAAAAGGAGGAGAAATCGGTCCTGCAAAAAGTTAGTATAGGGTTGCTGAGCCGAAAAAGCTTGAAGCTCTGAAACCCTCTAGGTGAGGTAACTGCCAGCAATAAAAAACAATTTTAAGGTCAAAAATTTTAAGTCTATCTCCTCCAGAGGCTCAAAGGGGGGAGATGCTAGCCCCTTGAGTACGACTGACAAGTCCCATTGAGGAATGGGTTTCAGTACGGTAGGCTTCAATCTTTCAGCTCTTTTGAGGAAGCGTTTAATGAGTGGGTCCCGAGAAAATGGCCTGTTGAGGCAGGCTGAGATGGCAGACATCTGGACTTTCAATGTGGATGGAGCAAGGCCTTTGTCAAGGCCATCCTATAAAAATTGAAGCAGGGCAGAGAGGGGCGGATCTGCAGACGCCACTTGGTTGGAAGTACATCATGATGAGAAGATCTTCATAATCCTAGACTAGTCTCTCTTAGTAGACTCTGCTCTAGAGGGTGGCAATGTCCTCAGGACCGACTCTGAGAGCCCATCTATTCCAGGAAGGGACTGATCAACCTCCAGGCTGTCAGGTTGAACCTGTGCAGATCTGGGCAAAGTTGAGTGTCCCACGACACCAGGGTCTGCCGTGGGGAGAGCCTCCAGTAGTGTCCCCAACTCATCTGAATGAGCTGGGTAAACCAGGATCTCTTGGGCCAGAACGGAATGATGGCTATTACCGAGGCCTGATCCTGACAGATTTTAATCAATACCCTCAGTATCATGGAAAACGGAGGGAAGATGTAAGCCAGCCTGAACCTCCACGGTATCGACAGAGCATCCATAGCCAGGGGGTTGTCCTCCCTGTAGAGAGAGCAGAACCTCTCCACCTTGGCGTTGAACCTTTTTGCCATGAGATTCACCTCTGGCAAACCTCACCTGAGGACTATCTGCCTGAAGATCTCCGGATGCAAGGACCACTCCATCGTCAGTAAACTATGACTCAGGTGATCCGGGATCACATTGAGGGAGCCTCGAATATGGGTGGCAGACAGATGGGAAAGGTTTGTTTCTGCCCACCGAAGAATTACCCCGATCTCCGA
This sequence comes from Bufotes viridis, assembly GCA_033119425.1. NCBI lineage: Eukaryota > Metazoa > Chordata > Amphibia > Anura > Bufonidae > Bufotes > Bufotes viridis. Next base: position 393,770,895 of record CM065591.1, on the reverse strand, counting down.
GAGGAGGGGTAGAGATCTTGTGCCTCCCTGTTTGTTTATGTAAAGGACCGCAGTCATATTGTCTGACTGGACCTTCACCGCTTTGCCCCAAATTCGAGGGGCAAAATGAAGGAGGGCCAGCCAGATCGCACGAATCTCGCGGAGATTGGAGGAAAGTAGCCGCTCCTGAGGTAGACCAAAACCCCCGGACTGGGGAATTGTCTAGGTGAGCGCCCCAGCCTACTTGGGATGCATCCGTAGTTAATATGACCCAGGAAGGCTGGGTCAAAGACTTCCCGTCTGGGAGATAGAACCACCATCTCAGGGAATTTCAAGCATGACAAGACAGGGAGCACAGGGAATCTAGCCCGGATGGGCTGCCATCCCATTTGGAAAGGACCTCTGTTTGTAAGGGACGGAGGTGGCACAAAGCCCAAGGGACAGCATCTGCAGCCGCTGACATGAGACCCAGCATCTTCATGAACGTCCGGATGGAAACTCGGCATGGAACAAACAGGAATCTTGCTAGTAGTGTTGAGCGAACATTTCGAGCATAGTTCGGGTTCGTACTGAATTTTGAGGTGTTCGTGACACAGACCCGGACCCGAACATTTTCTAAAAAAGTTCGGGTTCGGATCTGTTGTTCGGCGATTTCTTCCCGCTTTCTGAAGGGCTGCACAGCAGCCAATCAACTAGCGCTTTACTTCTTGCCCTAAGAAGCCATCACAGCCATGCCTACTAATGGCATGGCTGTGATTAGCCAAGAGCAGCATGTGACTCAGCCTCTATTTAAGCTGGAGTCACGTAGAGCCACACATCACACTGCTCTGATTAGTGTAGGGAGAGGACGCAGCTTCTGTGAGGGCGAGATTAGGCAGGGAAAAGTCAGCAACAGCACCTAATGAACTGATTTATCTACAGCTGTGAATGATTGAACTTCTGCTAGTTAATTGCTCACTGTTTTTTAGGCTGCACAAAGCATTTTTCTTTCCTTTTTTTCTGGGGTGATCGGCGGCCATTTTGTGACTTTTAGTGTACCAGAACAAGCTGCCACCAAGTCCATCAATCTATCAATACTAGGGTTATTTTTGCTATATCCTACATCAGGTGCATGGCAGTGCTTATTGTCACCCCTAGAAACTCAGGATAGCAATTTCTATATTTTATTAAGGGGTTAAATACAATTGCCAAAATACCAATCCCCTAAATTTGGTGTTCCAGCTTTGGCTAACCAAGTGTAATACTGTCTGCTGTCTGGCAAAGGATAGATTATTTTCTGTGGTGAAATTCAATTGCCAAAATAGCAATCCCCTAAATCTGGTGTCCCAGCAGTGGCTGGCAAAGTATAATAGTGTCCGGCAAAGGATATATTTTGTTCTGGGGTGAAATTCAATAGCCAAACTATCAATACCGTAAATCAGTGGTTTCAGCTGTGGCTGGACAAGTTTAATAGTGTACTGCAAAGGATATATTTTGATCTGGGGTGAAATTCAATTGCCAAAATAACAATAACATAAATCAGTGGTTTCAGCTGTGACTGGCCAAGTTTAATAGTGTCCTGCAAAGGATATATTTTGTTCTGGGGTGAAATTCAATTGCCAAAATAGCAATAACATAAATCAGTGGTTTCAGCTGTGGCTGGCCAAGTTTAATAGTGTCCGCCAAAACATATATTTTGTTCTGGGGTGAAATTCAATTGCCAAAATAGCAATACCCTGAATCTGGTGTCCCAGCACTGGAAGGCAAAGTATAATAGTGTCCGCCAAAACATATACTTTGTTCTGGGATGAAATTCAATTGCCAAAATAGCAATACCCTGATTCTGGTGTCTAAGCAGTGGCTGGCAAAGTATAATAGTGTCTACCAAAACATATACTTTGGTCTGGGGTGAAATTCAATAGCCAAAATAGCACTACCCTGAATCTGGTGTTCCAGCAGTTGCAGGCCTAGTTTAAATCTGTCCGTAACAGTGTATATTTTGTTCTGGGGTGAAATTCAATTGCCAAAATAGCAATACCCTGAATCTGGTGTCCCAGCACTGGCTGGCAAAGTATAATAATGTCCAGCAAATTATATATTTTGTTCTGGGGTAAAATTTAATAGCCAAAATATCAATACCCTGAATCTGGTGTCCCAGCAGTGGCTGGCAAAGTATAATAGTGTCCGCCAAAACATATATTTTGTTCTGGGGTGAAATTCAATTGCCAAAATAGCAATACCCTGAATCAGGTGTCCCAGAACTGGCTGTCAAAGTATAATAGTGTCCGCGAAAACATATATTTTGTTCTGGGGTGAAATTAAATTGCCAAAATAGCAATACCCTGAATCTAGTGTTCCAGCACTTGCAGGCCTAGTTTAAATCTGTCCGTAACAGGGTATATTTTGTTCTGGGGTGAAATTCAATTGCCCAAATAGCAATACCCTGAATCTGGTGTTCCAGCACTGGCTGGCAAAGTATAATCGTGTCCGCCAAAACATATATTTTGTTCTGGGGTGTAATTCACTTGCCAAAATAGCAATACCCTGAATCTGGTGTCCCAGCTGTTGCAGGCCACGTTTCATAGTGTCCGCCAAAACATATATTTTGTGCTGGGGTGAAATTCAATTGCCAAAATAGCAATACCCTGAATTTGGTGTCCCAGCTGTTGCAGGCCAGGATTCATAGTGTTCGCAAAAACATATATTTTGTTCTGGGGTGACATTCAATTGCCAAAATAGCAATACCCTGAATCTGGTGTCCCAGCTGTTGCAGGCCAAGTGTAAATCTGTCCATAAAAGAATACCTTTCATCCAGGGCCTAAATACTAGCTCTAAAAGAGATATTCCCCTAAATCAGTGGTTACTGCTGTGCCTGGATTAGTGTAATACACTACATAAATAAATAGGCAGATAGTGTTAGGTGCCTGTAAAAAAAAGGCCTGAATTTGAAATCAATACATTGGGCCAAATTTTTTTTTTCTTATTGTGTTGCTTGGTGAACGGTAACAATGAGGAAAACATCTAGTAAGGGACACGGTCGTGGTGGTTTTAGTGTACCCTCTGGTGCTGGGAGAGGACGTGGCCATTCTGCCACAGCCACACGTCCTAGTGAACCAACTACCTCAGGTTCCAGTACCTGCCAGAATTTACAGCGATATTTGGTGGGGCCCAATGCCGTTCTAAGGATGGTAAGGCCTGAGCAGGTACAGGCACTAGTCAATTGGGTGGCCGACAGTAGATCCAGCACGTTCACAACATTATCTCCCACCCAGTCTTCTGCAGAAAGCGCACAGGTGGAGCCTGAAAACCAAGCCCATCAGTCTGTCACATCACCCCCATGCATATCAGGTAAACTGTCTGAGCCTCAAGTTATGCAGCAGTCTCTTATGCTGTTTGAAGACTCTGCTGGCAGGGTTTCCCAAGGGAATCCACCTAGCCCTTCGCCAGTGGTGGAAGACATAGAATGCACTGATGCACAACCACTGATGTTTCCTGATGATGAGGACATGAGAATACCACCTCATCGGAGTCCGCACGTCTCTGATGACGAAACACAGGTGCCAACTGCTGCATCTTTCTGCAGTGTGCAGACCGAACAGAAGGTCAGGGAGGAAGACTGTGTGGAAGACGATGCAGGGGACGATGAGGTCCTAGACCCCACATGGAATGAAGGTCGTGCCACTGACTTTCATAGTTCAGAGGAAGAGGCAGTGGTGAGACCGAGCCAACAGCGTAGCAAAAGAGGGAGCAGGGGGCAAAAGCAGAACAGCCGCCACCAAGAGAGTTTGCCTGCTACTGGCTAGTGTTGAGCGCGAATATTCGAAAAGCGAATTTTTTTAGCGAATATCGGCACTTCGCTAATTCGCGAATATTTCGAATATAGCGCTATAAATTCGCTATTTCGAATATTCGTTTTTTTTTTTTTTTTAGTTATATTTTTCTTTCCTCTTCCCAACAGTAGTTCTTACCTGTCCTGAGGATTCCTGGCTTCCTGGCTGCTCTAGTCAGTGCCCATTGCCGCTTCTGCCGACTTCCGTGCTCATGGAGCGTCCCCATCCATGGGAGAATCTACATATACTAAAATGTACTGTCGGATTTGAGGAATTACGTTGAAATCGCAATGCATAAGTTATATTAATCGCATTGCGATTTTAACTTAGAGCTGAGTTTATAATGGGTCAGCTTGCTAGAATGAACGAGTTAACGAATTTGGAATATAGCAGCACTGCTAAGTTGAATTCGCAATGCGATTAATTTAACTTGAAGTAATCGCATTGCGATTTCAACTTGGCACTGCTAGTGCTATATTCCATATTCGTTAATTCTAGCCTATGTAAGAAAGCAGTGCTAAGTTGAAATCGCAATGCGATTACTTCAAGTTAAATTAATCGCATTGCGAATTCAACTTAGCAGTGCTGCTATATTCCATATTCGTTAACTTCGCTCATTCTAGCAAGCTGACCCATTATAAACCCAGCTCTAAGTTGAAATCGCAATGCGATTAATATAACTTGAATTAATCGCATTGCGATTTCAAATTCCTCAAATCCGACAGTACATTTTAGTATATGGAGACGCTCCCATGGTGATGGGGACGCTCCATGAGCACAGAAGTTATGGTTGGCTTGGTAGAATTAGCGTAATAGTGAATATGACGAATGTATTCGTCATATTCTCAAAACGAAGATAACGAGTATTCTACATCTTCGTTTAGCAACCTATTCGTCAACCTCGCTAATTCTAGCAATCAAATAGAAGGTTGACTATAGAGACAGTTGTAGTTAATTGCTATGCGATTTTTTTTTTTTTAATAGAATAATTATATTACTTGATATAATTATTATAATTATTCTATTTATTAAAAAAAAAAATCGCATAGCTAATTAAACACAGCTGTCTCTATAGTCAACCTTCCTATTTGATTGCTAGAATTAGCGAGGTTGACGAATAGGTAGCTAAAACGAAGATGTAGAATACTGCTATCTTCGTTTTGAGGAATAGACGAATACATTCGTCATATTCGTCATCCTCGCTAATTCTAGATATGAAACCAATAGGAAAGTAGCCTTAAGTACAAATCGCAATATGCGATTATTTAAATCGCATGTTAATCGCGATAACTAGAAAAAATGACGAATATTCGATTTCGACGAATATGAAACGAATATTCATTCGAATATTCGCGAATTTCGTCGAAATCGAATATGGCACCTGCCGCTCATCACTACTACTGGCCACCGCCACCAGGGACAGAGCACCCCAAAGGCAGCTTCAAGGATTTCCCTGGCATGGCACTTCTTTAAACAATATGCTGTTGACAAGACCCGAGTGGTTTGCACGCTGGGTTATCAGAGCCTGAAGCGAGGCATTAACGTTCTGAACCTTAGCACAACCTGCATTACCAGGCATCTACATGCAAAGCATAAACTGCAGTGGAGTAAACACCTTAAAAGCAAGGAACTCACTCTGGCTCCCCCTGCTCCCTCTTCTACTGCTGCCTCGGCCTCTTCCTCCACCTCGGGAGGAATGTTGGCACCTGCCGCCCACCAAACAGAGGATGTGCCACCGACAACACCACCTGCGTCACCAAGCATCTCCACCATGTCACACGGCAGCGTTCAGCTCTCCATCTCAGAAACCTTGGAGAGAAAGCGTAAATTCCCACCTAGCCACCCTCGAGCCCTGGGCCTGAATGCCAGCATTTCTAAACTACTGGCCTTTGAAATGTTGTCATTCAGGCTGGTGGACACAGACAGCTTCAAACAGCTGATGGCGATGGCTGTACCACAGTATGTTGTTCCCAGCCATCACTACTTCTCCAAGACAGCTGTGCCTTCCCTGCACAACCAAGTATCCGATAAAATCAAGTGTGCACTGCGCAACGCCATCTGTGGCAAGGTCCACCTAACCACAGATATGTGGACCAGTAAGCACGGCCAGGGATGCTATATCTCCCTAACTGCACACTGGGTAAATGTAGTGGCGGCTGAGCCCCAGGCGGAGAGTTCCTTGGTGCACGTCCTTCCGCCGCCAAGGATCGCAGGGCATCATTCTTTGCCTCCTGTAGCCTCCTCCTACTCGGCTTCCTCCTCCTCTGCTTCCACTAGCTCATCCAGTCAGCCACACACCTTCACCACCAACTTCAGCACAGCCCGGGGTAAATGTCAGCAGGCCATTCTGAAACTCATATGTTTGGGGGACAGGCCCCACACCGCGCAGGAGTTGTGGCGGGGTATTGAATAACAGACTGATGAGAGGTTTCTGCCGGTGGGCCTCAAGACCGGCCTTGTGGTGTGCGATAATGGGCGAAATCTTGTTGTAGCTCCTTGCCTGGCGCATGTGCTAAATTTGGTGGTGCAGAAGTTCATTCACAACTACCCTGACATGTCAGAGCTGCTGCATAAAGTGAGGGCCGTCTGTGCGCGCTTCCGGCGTTCACATCCTGCCGCTGCTCGCCTGTCTGCGCTACAGCGTAACTTTGGCCTTCCCGCTCACCGCCTCATATGCGACGTGCACACCAGGTGGAACTCTACTTTGCACATGCTGGAGAGACTGTGCGAGCAGCAGCAGGCCATAGTGGAGTTTCAGCTGCAGCACGCACGCGTCAGTTGGACTGCGGAACAGCACCACTTCACCCCCAATGATTGGGCCTCTATGCGAGACCTGTGTGCCCTGTTGCGCTGTTTCGAGTACTCCACCAACATGGCCAGTGGTGATGACACCGTTATCAGCGTTACAATACCACTTCTATGTCTCCTTGAGAAAACGCTTAGAGCAATGATGGAAGAGGAGGTGGCCTAGGAGGAGGAGGAGGAGGAGGGGTCATTTTTAGCACTTTCAGGCCAGTCTGTTAGAAGTGGCTCAGAGGGAGGTTTTTTGCAACAGCAGAGGCCAGGTACAAATGTGACCAGCCAGGGCCCACTACTGGAGGTTGAGAAGGATGAGGAGGAGGTGGAGCAGGATGAGGATGAAGCAGGTCCACAGCAGGGTGGCACCTGACACAGCTCAGGCCCATCACTGGTGCGTGGGTGAGGGGATACGGAGGATGATGATGATGATACGCCTCCCACAGAGGACAGCTTTTCCTTACCTCTGTGGATCCTGGCACACATGAGCGACTACATGCTGCAGTGCCTGCGCAACGACAGCAGAGTTGCCCACATTTTAACGTGTGCGGACTACTGGGTTGCCACCCTGCTGGATCCCCGGTACAAAGACAATGTGCCCACCTTACTTCCTGCACTGGAGCGTGATAGGAGGATGCGCGAGTACAAGCGCACGGTGGTAGAAGCGCTCCTGAGAGTATTCTCAAATGTCACAGGGGAACAGGTGGAAGCCCAAAGCGAAGGCAGAGGAGGAGCAAGAGGTCGCCAATGCAGCTGTGTCACGGCCAGCTCCTCTGAAGGCAGGGTTAGCATGGCAGAAATGTGGAAAAGTTTTGCCTCCACACCACATCTAATTGCACCCTCATCTAATACGGAACGTGTTAACAGGAGGCAGAATTTCACTAACATGGTTGAACAGTACGTCTGCACACCCCTCCACATACTGACTGATGGTTCGGCCCCATTCAACTTCTGGGTCTCCAAATTGTCCACGTGGCCAGAGTTAGCATTTTATGCCATGGAGGTGCTGGCCTGCCTGGCGGCCAGCGTTTTGTCTGAACGTGTATTTAGCACGGCAGGAGGCGTCATTACTGAAAAACGCAGCCGCCTGTCCACAGCAACATGGACAAGCTGACATTTATAAAAATGAACCAGGCATGGATCCCACAGGACCTGTCCCTTGCTTGTGCAGAAAAGACATCTATAACTGCCTCCCCCTCAACCATGTATTCTTGTACTCCAGGGCACTTCTTTATTGAATCATCATTTTTTTAACTTTACCATGATCTTGCGGTGCAACCCAAAGTTGAGTGAACCTCTCCTCAATCTGGGCGCCGGGGCCTAAATAACTGAAAGTGGCCTGTTACAATGGTGGGTGACATGAAGCCTGAACCTCTGCCATGCGACCTCTCTCCTCTGTCTGGGTGCTGGTGCCTAAATAACTGAAAGTGGCCTTCTCCAGTGGTGGGTGATATGACGCCTTATTCCTTGCTGTGGGACCTCACTCCTCTGTCTGGGTGCTGGGGCTTAAATAACTAAAAGTGGCCTTCTCCAGTAGTGGTTGATATGACGCCTTATTCCTTGCTGTGGGACCTCTCTCCTCTGTCTGGGTGCTGGGGCCGAAATAACTGAAAGTGGCCTTCTCCAGTGGTGGGTGATATAACGCATGATTCCTTGCTGTGGGACCTCTGTCCTCTGTCTGGGTGCTGGGGCCTAAATAACTGAAAGTGGCCTTCTTGAGTGGTGGGTGATATGACGCATAATTCCTTGCTGTGGGACCTCTCTCCTCTGTCTGGGTGCTTGATTGACACATGATTCTCTGCTATGGGACCTCTCTCCAATTGATATTGGTTAATTTTTATTTATTTTATTTTAATTCATTTCCCTATCCATATTTGTTTGCAGGGCATTTACCTACATTCTGCTGCCTTTTGCAGCACTCTAGCCCTTTCCTGGACTATTTTACAGCCTTTTTAGTGCCCAAAAGTTCAGGTCCCCATTGACTTTAATGGGGTTCGGGTTTGGGATAATGTTCGGGTCGAGTTCGGATCCCGAACCCGAACATTTTCAGGAAGTTCGGCCGAACTTCTCGAACCCGAACAGCCAGGTGTTCTCTCATCTGTACTTGCTAGGTCCTGGATCCACATTCTTCTTTTTGGGGTCAACCGGAGTGGCATCCCAACGGAGTTGACTATAAAGCCGAAATAATCTATAGAAGTGGACGGGCTAACGTTCGACTTCTGCCAGTTGATAATCCATCCTAGTCGGAGCAGAAATGAGATTGTTAGCTGAAGATGAAGGGAAAGGACTGGAATTGAAGAAGCTTTCAACAGCCAGCCAGTCGATCCTTAGGCATTTCCGAGAGGCAGGATGGATTGGGATGTGAAGATACGCATCCTTGAGGTCCAAGGTAGCCATCACGTCCCCAGGATTGAGGACGTGGATTACTGACCTTATGGTTTCCATACGAAACCTTGTTTTCCTTATAAATCGATTGAGAAATCTCAAATCGATAATCATCCGGAGATCTCCGGTCTTCTTGGGAACTAAAAACACTGGAGTAGATCCCTAAACCCCGCTCTCCTACCTGTACCTCTTCCAGGGAGCCATTGGAGATGTAGTCCTGAATATAGGACTCCAGAATTATTTGTTTGCAAGTCTTTAAGGGCTGGTTAATAACAAATCTCCTTGGAGGAGGAGACTTGAGAACTATTAGATAACCGTCTGAAATAAGCTTCAGTACCCAAGGGTCCGAGATTTCCCTGGCCCAAACTTCCTTGAAATGGGCCAGACGTCCCCTGACGGTAAACTGGAGAAGGAATTACAAAACTTTGAGGGAGGATGGTAGGAGCAGCGGGGGGGGAAACCGAGAGTCTCGGAGATACCCGTAGTCAGGAGGTCTTGGCCTCCTTAGCTCCTCTGCGAGGGTGCCTCGAATACCTTCGCTGCCTCCCCCAGGCTATACGACCTCTTGTCTGTTGGCCAGAACTACCGCCCTTCTCCTGTCTGCCTCGACCCCGAAAGGGCTGCTGGGGAAGACTTTTCCCTTTTTTATCCGAGAGACCCTCCATGATTTTATCTAACTCTGAGCCGAACAAACGGTCTGGCTCAAAGGAAAGACCACATAGATTATACTTTGATGCAATATCAGAGACCCGGGGCTTCAACAAAATTGTTCTGCGGGAAGCAGACACTAAGGTCATGGATTTTGCTGCCAACTTCAGCTGCAGTTGCACAGTATCGCAAATAAAGTCCATTGCTAGATTAGCGGATTTGAATGCCACCAGGATATCATCGCGGGAAACCCTCTAGTCGACATCCGTCTGAATTTAGTTAAGACGGGAACGGATGAAGGAGGAAACCTCCGTGGCAGAAATGGCGGTAGACGCAGAGGCTGCCGCGGCAGAGTAGCCTCTTCTCAAGGTGCACTCTGCCCTCCTGTCAAGGGGGTCTTGCAGACTAGACCAGTCGTCTGCAGGGACCAGAGTGCATCTAGACAATTTGGCAATGGCCATGTCCACCTTGGGAACGGAACCCCACGATTCCACCAAGGATTTTGCCATCGGAAACATGGTCTTGAATTTCTTGGTCAAGACCGGACCCTTCTCGGGCTTTTTCCATTCCATCCGCATAACGGACAGAAGGGTCTCATCCACCTTGAAGACACGCTGTGTCCGACCGGCGGGATCGGAGGACTCCCTGGCGTCAACATCATGGTCCCCCGACCCGATGGACTTTAATAGCTTTTGCGTCTTCTCTGGAGGAAAGAAGCATGTTGTTAATTCTTCATCCGAGGAGGAAGAGGAATCCACTGAAATAGCCACAGGTCTCTTAACAGCCGTGGCAATCTCCATCGGAGCCTGAGAAGGCGCAGGAAATCTCTCATCGGAGCATGGCAGTGCAGCGCAGGGCCCAAAGGGAGCCGGAAAAGAGGGGGGAGGTGGAGGTAAGGTAAAATAATGAAAAAACGGCATAATGAGAAAAATTAAAAACCGATAAGTAGGATAAGACTAAATAATAGGCTTCAAGAGCCGGCCATAAAAAGGAAAATAGAATACCCCCCCTCCCCTGAGAACAGGGGGGGATACCGCTAGGGGTTCTGTCCTCCTTTTATAGGAGGCGTATTCTTAGTTTTTTTGTATTGGGCTCATTAACTTTCCGCCGGTCCTACCAGTTCACGGGGGGTGGTTAACCCCCCATCTGTGCTGCTGGTAGGACGTAAGGGAATGGGTTGTTTCCATTATGTAAGCCCCTTAAAATCACATTATAACAGAATTGGTGCTTGAAAAAATGGTTTTGGAAATTTTGTTGAAAATTCGGAAAATGCCTACTAAACTTCTAGGCCTTCTAACGTCCTAAAAAAATTAAATTACATTTAATAAATAAAGAAAAAACATATTGACTCAAATTTAGTGCTGTTGTGAAGTACAATGTGTTATGAGAAAACAGTCTCAGAATGGCTTGGATAAGTAAAAATATTCCAAAGTTATTACCACATAAAGTGACACATGTCCGATTTGCAAAAAATGGCCTGTACAGGAAGGTAAAAACTGGCGCGGGGTAGAAAGGATTAATGGTGGCTTATAAAAATGTTTGTGTACCAACATAATTTGAAGTTGGGTTACATTTTGAATGTGCAACAGCTGCACACAAGTTATACGATTACTAAGAACTCACTGAATCGAGTATGAATCAACATTTAGCCACAGTGCTACTCAGAGTTTGCTTCATTTATAGGCACATATCCGTGACATATCAAATCCTGAAGACCTTATTTTCAGGCATAGTAAAAAAAATTACATAGGCCGTTGTGTTCCTTTCTAATGTGTGATTATTAATTGATGTAGAGGACCAACACAAAGCAGCCACAACCTCTCTGTGTATTAGTAATGCTAAAATGTTGATCTATCCGAAGTAGAGCTGTGAAGGATGTGATGGCTACTATAATGAACCATTATGCAAAACTGGGAGCTGTATAATACAAGGGTGCCAATTGGTATTGACATTGATGTGAGCAAATTAAAGCCACAATATTACCAATCTTATTGTAATTTTATTGTTATTCTTTCATTATAAATTCACAAGAATAGTTAAGTGTTTAGACACTTGACATTTGTATAAAAAAATGGCTCTAAATTTATATTATACCCCATCATGTACACCTGAAACATGTATTGTTAATATACAGCTAAGATGTAGCACTTGGACATAAATGTATTAACAACAGTGATTTGTATTTGTTCTGTTCTGTAGCCTAGACAGAGATATTGCCACAAATGTATTGCTGGGGTTAAAAATAATAAACTAATATTAACATACCTGTTCCATTTGATCGCGAAGTCCGGCATCCTCTCCGTTAGCTTGCTTGTAGGAAAAGGACCTGTGATGATGTCACAGCATCACATGGCCCAATCACATGCTCCATCACCATAGTGATGGAGTATGTGATTGGGCCATGTGATGTGACGTCATCACAGGTCCTTTAGATCATAGATGCTGCAGGGAAAGAGAGGACAGATCGCGACTACGCGATCAAGTGGCTAAGGTAAGTTAACTTTTATTATTTTTAACCCCTTCCTCATCATTTAACAATGCATTCTTTATTAAGAATGCTATTATTTCCCTTATAACCATGTTATAAGGGAAATAATAGAGATTGGGTCCCGTTGCTAAGCAACAATGCGGAAAATCGCAACGCATCCGCACTTGGTTGCGGATGCTTGCGATTTTCCCGCAGCCCCATTCACTTCTATGGGGCCTGCGTTGCGTGAAAAACGCAGAATATAGAACATGCTGCGATTTTCACGCAACGCAGAAGTGATGCGTGAAAATCACCGCTCATGTGCACAGCCCCATAGAAATGAATGGGTCCGGATTCAGTGCGGGTGCAATGCGTCCTTCTCACGCATTGCACCCGCGCGGAAAACTCGCCCGTGTGAAAGGGGCCTTAGTGTTTTTTAGAGTACCAACCAAACGCCCCAGCCAGAGTACAGAAAAATTTTATTTAGGTGAATGTGTGGAAGTGCCCCAAATTTGCTGACGAACAAGAGTTACAATTTCCATATGTCAGCAGAACCCTTGCTTGCTTTGCTATAAGTTCCACCAACATCGCCTGGATCAGAGCCCAGAAACATTTAGGCAAAGGTGCAGAAGTTATTCATATCTGCGAGCCCACTAAAGTTAAACTTTACATATATCAGCGGAACCTTGCTTGCTAGGTGAGAAGTCCTACTGACACAGCCTGTGCCAAAGCCCAGAAAAATTTAGGCAAAGGCACGGAAGTGTGCTACTTTTACCACAATTAAGTGGTATACCAGCAAGTGAACCACAAGCCACTTGGTCAGGTGGCACTTAAGATTGCACTTACTGTAAGCTAATTCCTGGTCAAGAATGGTTTTCTCATGGCCACAAATTTGGTTATGGATGTCTAACAATTTAGCAGAGAACAAGGAGGAGAAGGAGTCTGAGCTGGAGAAGAAGCAGCTAATGATGATGACAAGGACACTTTACTGCTTTGGGATGCTGCCACAGACCAGACCAAAAGAAGGAGGACTGATTGAGAATGCTGGCCAGTTCTATTTCCCACTGGATCCAGGGATGCCACCTGTGCTGTAAAACATCCCTGGTATTTGTGTTTGAATGCCCATGGCTTATTGTAATCCTGCAGATTTTGCCCATAGCAATGCTTTTGAGTGCCGGCCTTGAGGAGAAAAAAAAAACACCATATGGGGATTTCTTGCACAGAGCTAGAGGCAGCCAAGCTTGGTCTAGGTCTTGCAAATTTTCAGCCTGTACCCACAGTACCAGCTACTGTACGTCACCAGTTCCTGAGATGACCACAATTGAAGAAGATCTGACCTTGCCTGTTCTTTTGGAGGTTTTGGCTGTACATTGCATCTGCTTTTTATTTCCACAATGGCCACCTGTCTTCTCTACAGATGTCTCCTCCTCCTCCACCTCAGCACCCTAATTCCCACTTCAAGACACTGTCCAAAACCAATAGTCATAGTCTTTATCCTCCCCACCACTTTTGTCAGACAGTGAAATCTCATTGTGGGCTCCTTGGCCCTCCTCCCGACTTCCTACTATGTACTTGCCCATAGAGCCACTGTTGCTACCACTACCACCCCCCCCCCCAGCAATACCATGGCTAAAAGTGCCACCATTATACCACCAGCTATTCTTAGGGTCTCCCCCCTCCCTGTGAAATTCCTCCTCAGGGCAGTACAAATACTGACTGCTCTGCAGAAATTACCAGGGAGAGTCTCTTGACTATAATTGCGCTGCTACTCAGTTGAAATTTATATGGAATGTATATAGTTTAATTAATTGAACCATTTCATATATATATTCCATATTTGGTTATATGCCCCCATCTAGTGGCCGTTATTGGTAATGCATTTGTTTTTCTTGTTCTTTTCTTTTACATCTATGAATCACTTCCTTTCAATGCCCCACCCTTCTTCTGAGTACTTCACTTCCTGTATCTTCCATGCTGCTTCAGCCACATGTACAGGGACACATGTATTCTCACGTACGCTAATGAAAGCATCATCTTTTGACCGCACAATACCTGAATTCATCAGTGCTGCAGTACCCTGTTATCTGACTTACAGAATAAAGCAACTTACACGGATAAACACGGTGTTGGTAAATTCAAGCTATCTGATAAGGATTGTCCGCAGTGATTATATCTGCTTATACAGGCCAGGCATAGAGGTCTCACTAGGGATAAATGCTAATACAACATACGGAGTCAGAATACTCAAAAGATGCATAGAATTCCTACAGCCTGCTGTGTATATGTGTTTGCCTAATCTGCAATCAAGCTCAGTGCCATCTGCCATTTTGTGAAAGCACATGGTCGCACAAGCTTACTGCACTTCACGAGAATGTTGAAAGCTGCTTCTAGATATTGAACTGTCTTACCTCACCTGTCTAAGCTGCTGTTTGTCTTCTTAAAGAGACACTCTTTTATGGCTGAACCAACGCAGATACATCATGCCTCTGAACCGGCAGACGTACAGGGAGCAGATTCTGCAGATATTACAGAGTAATAATGCCAATGCAACTTAATCACAATACAATGCGTGACTATACAATATATCACCGAATAACCATAAAGGGACACGCAATACAATTTTTTAAACTTTATTAGTTGATAAAAAGACCAACAATATACATAATGTCAATATCATAAAATATATGGTGGCAGTACAAATGGTAGCCAAGACATGTGACTCCCTCCCATGCGCAGAAGGTCCTGATTATCTCTCCTATACAGGGTAAGTAAAAACCCTATCACAGTGCTAGCATAAACAAACACACCCCCAATATAGAATATAAAATGGAACAGTGCCTAACTGAACTAACCTGATGGGCAATTATGCACATACAATACAGCAACGAGACACATATGTTCCATGGAGGACACAGGCTTCTTAGCTGAGAGAAGAGCCCACCCCGACTTACGTTTTGCTCCGCTTTCTCAAGGGGCGTATCAAACCCTTGAGAAAACGGAGCGAAATGTACGTCGGGTGGGCTCTCCTCTCAGCTTATAAGATCACCATACAAGGTAAAGCCATACTTAGACAGCTCTCAGAGTCTATTAAAGATTGGGACGCTCCACTGCCATCTGACAAGCTTTCAAAGTGGGAGTCCTGGAAGCAATCTCTACACGCCTTAGATGGAATCCATGTACCGCACGGCTACACCTCAGCCTCTCTTGCTACAAGCCGGAGAAAAGAGCTTCACATCTTCTCAGACGAGGCCATAGCGGCTGTTGCCTACCTCAAGGTGAGAGACTCCTCTAATCAAACCCACATAAGGTTTCTGTTTGGGAAGGCTAAGTTAGCACCTAAGCCTGAGCACACAATTCCTAGGCTTGAACTTTGTGGCACTGTGCTAGCTGTAGAAATCACAGATTTCATATTGTGCAAGCTAGACATTCAGATAGATAACACCAAATTCTACACAGACAGCAAAGTTGTTCTGGGCTACATATACAACCAGACTTAACGTCTCTATGTGTATATCAGCAACCATGTAGAAAGAATCAGGAAATCATCTAAACCTGAACAATGGCATTATGTCCCATCTGAAATTAATCCTGCAGAGCATGCCACCAGGCCAGTGTCCGCAAGTGTCTTTGCAAACTCTTCCTGGTTAACAGGTCCTGAATTTCTGCTGGATCACACAGAAGAGACCACAGCTGATGTCTTCAGTCTTCTAGAACAGGACAAAGATCCAGAGATTTGTCCTGAAGTTAAAATACTTGTCACCAGAACTGAACAAAGACTCGTCTTGGGCTGTCAACCCTTTGAACGTTTTTCCAAGTTGATAAGGCTTGTACGCACCATCGCAAGCTTAGTCCATATTGCACACTGCTTTTACACAAAGCCCACTAATGTTCAATGTCAAGGTTGGCACGTGTGCCAAAAGCTTCTTTCTGCAAAAGACATTGCTAAAGGTGAAATGATCATAATATGCAGTGTGCAACAGGATGTGTTTGGCTCTGAAATGAAATGTATCCGTGACAAGAGGGATTTTCCATAAAACAGTCCAATTGCTGACCTGAACCCGATCATTGGCAACTATTTCATGTTAAGGGTTGGTGGACATTTAAACAAGGCTGAATTGGGAGAACTAGGACAGAATTCTCTCATAATACCTGCTCGCCACCACATCACCACTATGTTCATACGGCACTACCATGAAAGGGGTAAGGTATGCAAGGTGGAGGTGAAAGTTGCAAGACAAGGGATTGTAAAGACTTTTATCAGACCTATCACGGAACTTGTTCTGCTCTTGCCCTTTGGAGAATGAACCTGTTTGCGTATGCTGCTGGATCCTACCTGTAACTTCAAGAAGAAGAGTTTGAACTTTGTTACAACTTGAAGCCTTGTATTGTAGTTGTTGCATTATATGCATATTATTTTTATGTTTTTATGTACGCTAATTGACCGCACAATACCGGAAACCATCTGTTCTGTGTACCCTGTTATCTGACTTACAGAATAAACAGACAACTTACACAGATAAACACGGTGTTGGTGAGTTCAATCTATCTGATAAGGATTGTCCGCAGTGATTATATCTGCTTATACAGGCCAGGCATAGAGGTCTCACTAGGGATAAATTGCTATTACAACAATCGGAGTCAGATTAATGAGCCATAGGGCATGGTGGAGGCAGTGAAGACAGAGAAGATGGCACTGAAATGGGGCTGAAACGAGGAGTAGCAGCAATAATGATATGATCCCTGGCTCCAAGGGGTCAGACTCAGAAGTCCCCTCCATGTCATTTTCCTGTGACTGAGAGGAGAAGTGAGCAACACAATCCATAATCTCAATCTCTTTCTCCTCAATGCTAATGTTGCACCTTTTGAAGGTCAAGAACAACTGTGGCCTACCACTACTACTACTACTACTACTACATCTGGACAGATAGCTGGTGCTGCTATTACCCACATTCTGGCTCTGGGAGGACAAGGCCTGAATCTTTAAACACTTCTATGTTCCAGTTCGGGTTCAGTGTTGAGGGGATTTTATTATTTTCCATTATAACATGGTTATATTGGAAAAAATAATAGCATTCTAAGATTTCTGCCTACTGTTTTAGTGTTCCAAAAAAGCAATTTCATAAAAGACCTTTCTCTACAGCAAAACACATGTTGCAAACTTCTAATGTGATTACCGTTGTCAGACCAGACCAGCCCACCGCGTCACATGAAGAGGGTTGCCCAAGCCGTTCAGGATGATTCACCTCACACCCTCACACTCTGCGCCGGGCAGTGATTCGAGCATAAATCGCCACCTGAAGCCTGCAAGCACACCCACCCACTAACACTAAACTTTCATTGCCACCACCCGTCCGTTATAAGGTCGACAGGACACCCCTGAGTGTTCCACTCACCAGCAGACACACACACATGATAGCAAGCCTCACGGAAAACAGTATACAGCCTCCGACTGCACACACACTCATCATGGAGCTAACAGGTTCCTTAAGATTACAAGACAAACCATGAAACTTTTAGGTTTAATGTATAAAAAAAAGACAGTATTTGGTTACAAAATTGATTAACGAGAGACATACATAAATAGAAAACAATTGTAAAATAAAAAGGAGAAAACAAAGAAAGTTCAAATACTTAACATTTGTTTGGTAAATGTCCTTTTCTTCCAGGAGATTTGGACAGAGTAATGGTGCACAAACCAATTCAATTGAATCTCCCACTTTGTGACATAAAATTTGTATGTCTTTCCTCCAGGGGCAGGTCTGAGGGGGATTCTCCCTCCCACCTCTGACAAGCTACCTTACACATGCATCCGGCCCCCTGACCAACTATGGAACAGGTAGGAAAATATCAAAAGGATATTTTCCCGGTTGCCCTGGTGACAATACAGGCCCCAGCCCTTGTTCATAATTCATATCTCATCGTTCCGAGCCCTAGCATATCAAACGCGACACGTCTAGGACGCTCGGAAGATGAGATGCTTATTTTAAGAAGATGAAGGCGAGTTGATATGCCATGTCTGGTGTCCGTGCGATGCCCCCATTATACCAGAGGTGTTAAGATGGATTATGGAGACATCCTCCCCCTTTTGAACCAGTTATGAGGGATTACAAATTATTGTTCATTCTCTGGTTAGAAAGCCCCCATGCTGACAAAAAGGAGCCGGACAGTCTGCAGCTCCCTGTCCTCAGGTGTGACCAGCAAACGGGCCATCGTCCGTAGCATCTACAGTATGTGCTAACTAACCCCCCGTGGAGCAGTTTGCTGTTTTCACAGGTATGAGGCAGACATCTCGGCACTAGATGCAGCCTTCAACCAATTCATCAATAGTTGCTGGCCTGGCAATACAAATACATGAATATATACTGAATATGAATGTGAATCACACTGGACTATGTTGCACTATGACATATACCCATAAAACATATAATATCACAGCAAACATTATAACTAGGAATAAGACTATAAGAAACACCCCAGGTTTAGACAAAAGAAAATTAGAAAAACATATTTTCTAGGTCCTCCTTTTTAAAAGGAATGTAGTTTACTGAAATTGAAGACTAAAGGTCAATAACTTTAGGGTATAGCACGGGGGGTGTGGGGGAACAGTTTTGGTAAGCTTCTGTAACTCTTACTGTGTCCTCGGTTAACCATTTTAACAACCTGCAGTGGTGCATGTGGTCACCTCATTTAAAGTACCTATCCAAATAAAAGTGTCTCCTGTCATTGCTCTGTTATGCCCTGCCATGGTTCTTCTTCTGCTAGATTATTTTTAAGTATTTGTCTGTGACACACACAGACCTGGTACACACACAACTCTTCTATAACCATACAGTACTACCATACACAGATACAGCCCTACTACTACACACACAGTTCTACTACACACAGACATACAGCCCTGCTACACACATACATTCTGTTATATACAAACAGCTCTTTTACACCCATACAACTCAACTACACCCATACAGTTCTGATACACACATACAACTCTGCTAAACAAATACAGCTCTCCTACACACATACAGCACTACGATACACAGATACAGCCCTACTACTACACACACAGTTCTACTACACACAGACATACAGCCCTGCTACACACATACAGTTCTGTTATATACAAACAACTCTGCTACACCCATACAGCTATGCCACACCCATACAACTTCACTACACTCATACATTTCTGCTGCACACATACAGCCCTGCTATATACATATAATTCTGTTACACACATACTGTACAGCTCTGTTACAAAAATATACACACATACAGCGCTACTGCATTACATACTTATCACTTTACACTACATTACACTTATCATCTATAAGACAAAAACTAACTTGAGGTCGGCAAAGTGGTGGCTGGTAGTTGTCGGGTCCGTCGACCCTCAACTCTTCCTATTGGCCCACCGAAAATAGCCCAGCGGTATGGAACCCCCATAGAAATGAATGGGAGTGAACACTTATCATCTTTCATAAAAACTCACATTTCCTTCCACTAGTGGCGGCTGTATAGTTCTTCAGTTCTAGCTCCTCTCATTGATTACATCATCAAAGGTCCTAGGATATGTCCCTATTTTTTGATAGGAGCAGGTGCCACTTCTGGGACCCGAACCTATCTCTCAAATTAAACCTAACATGAGGCCAGCAAAGTGGGGGCCAGTGGTGCAGGTCCGGCCATCCCCAAGCCTTACTATTGGGTCGATGAAAATAGCCGAGCTGCATGGAATTCCAGTAGAAATTGGCTCCTATTTCTTTATATGGAGCCAATGGAAATAGCTGAGCCAGCGCTCGGCTATTTTCTACGCTCCAAAAGAAATGAATGGAAGGTGGCTGTACATGTACTCTGCACCCTCTATGACTTTTTCGTTCAGGAGATAGGTGCGGATCTCAAAGGTGATATGCCCCCATTGTCTGAGAAGACATAACCCCTTTAATCTGTACTTGGAGATTTAATTTCCTTCTAGTACAGGTGTAGAACATTCCTAGTCAAGAGCTCTCCTTCTGCTCATACAGATCGGTGTTGACAGGGAGAGAGAAGTGTATGCAGATGCATACATTATCTCTCTCACTGATTGGGCAAAGAGTTGTATGTGCTCTCTGCCGGATCATTAAAAGAGCAGCCAGAGGTTCTGGCCATGCTGGATTTCCCTGACTGCCGTTTATAAGACCCAGGCACTTATTAGCAAGATTTTTTCTTTTAAAGTGAAAAATATGGTATTCAAAAACACAGTTCCAAAGACCTATTTTCCAATTTAAAACATGTTGCAAACTTACAATGTGATTGTTTACCCCTCCCATACACACACCAATAAAATAATATATTTGCGGAAAATTACGTTAAAAACCGTCTATTTCCTGGCTGCTGAGAGCTTGTATAGTGGTGTAGAACACTGTGCCTTGCAGTAACACGCATAGGGAGTCTGCTTTGGTAGTGAAATAATACTGTGAGTCCGTATGACATGCAGATTTCAGGCGTCGCTCTTAGAATCATAGCATACTTCACTCATTTAGGTGGTCTCGGGGCCAAAACTGACCAAATAACTCATGTATCAACTCAGCCTTACAGGTAGATGTTAGCGTCAAGAAGAAAAACACTCCTTTCACACCGTCGTCAGCTGATTCCACATAGATGTCTACAGAACCTGTTCTATTAAATGCTTATACAAATAGAGCCTCCCGACAGAGTGGAGAGGCTGTCAGCAGTGAGTTTGTGTTGACATCACTGATTAATTTTCCCCATTCTTTGATCCGTCAATTACCCTGATTACAATTACCCAGAAAAAGAGGATACTGTCTGTGGAGCATACACCTTCACTCGGTCAGCATTTACTCAATAGTCCATCAGTATTGCTAAAGGCAAAAAAAATAAAAATGAGTGAATCTAAAACAGAGATAACACGTGAATTTGCATGTTTTCTGTGTTTTCTACCCACTCCTGCATTTTGCTACCAAATCATAAGCCAATTCTGATGGGACCATACAGGCCTTACAGCTGCTACACATACAGGATCCGTTGTGCGTCTCGTTTTTCCTTCCTTATGACTGATAGTGGCCAAAGTGGACCAGTCATGAAGTAGGGAGGGTGGAAACAGCATGAGAAGTCCACAGAGTGGACCTATGACATAGTGGTGAGGTGAAAGCAGCTTGAGGAGACCACAGATTGGCCCAATGACAGGGTCTGGAGGTGGAAACAGTATGAGAAGGCCACAGAGTGCCACAATGACAAAGTCTGTAGGTTGCGGCAGTACCAGCATTAGTAGAAGGCCACTGAGTGGCACAATGACAGAGTCTGGAGGTAATGTCAGTATGAGTAGGCCACCGAGTGGCACACTGACCGAGTCTGGAGGTGGCAGCAGCATGAGGAGACCACAGAGTGGCACAATGACAGAGTCTCGAGGTGGCGGCAGCAGCATCAGGAGGAGGCCACGGAGTGACACAATGACAGAGTCTGGGGGTGGCGGCAGAAGCAGAAGCTTCAGGAGGAGGCCACAGAGCGGCACAATGACAGAGTCTTGAGGTGACAGCAGCATGAGGAGACCACAGAGCAGCACAATGACAGAGTCTGGAGGTGGCAGCAGCATGAGGAGACTACAAAGCAGCACAATGACAGAGTCTGGAGGTGGTGGTGCAGCAGCAGCATCAGGAGGAGGCCACAGAGTGCCACAATGACAAAGTCTGTAGGTTGTGGCAGTACCAGCATTAGTAGAAGGCCACTGAGTGGCACAATGACAAAGTCTGGAGGTAATGTCATTATGAGTAGGCCACCGAGTGGCACACTGACCAAGTCTGTAGGTGGCAGAAGCATGAGGAGACCACAGAGCGGCATAATGACAGATTCTGGAGGTGGCAGCAGCATGAGGAGACCACAGAGTGGCACAATGACAGAGTCTCGAGGTGGCGGCAGCAGAATCAGGAGTAGGCCACGGAGTGACACAATGACAGAGTCTGGGGGTAGTGGCAGAAGCAGAAGCTTCAGGAGGAGGCCACAGAGGGGCACAGTGACAGAGTCTTGAGGTGACAGCAGCATGAGGAGACCACAGAGCAGCACAATGACAGAGTCTGGAGGTGGCAGCAGCATGAGGAGACTACAAAGCAGCACAATGACAGAGTCTGGAGGTGGTGGTGGTGGCAGCATGAGTAGGCCACAGAGTGGCACAATGACGGAGTCTGGAGGTGGCAGCAGCAGCAGCATCAGGAGGAGGCCACAGAGTGGCACAATGACAGAGTCTGGAGGCGGCGGCATCATAAGGAGGCCACAGAGTCGCAAGGTGACATACTGTGGAGGTGGTTGGCAATACCAGTATCCACTGAAGATGGTGGGTGAAAAAAGGGGCAATTGGCATCAGATGTGTGGCATCAGGCGGGTAACAGCATCTGAACAGTAGCTGAGGCAGGTAGCCAGAAGAAACCGATCTCTTTTGTAAATTTGTTGGTGTGGCACCATGGATGATCTAGTCTGATGCATCAGGCATTGGTGTGTGGAAATCCTGGCTGATCCATGCCTTATTCATCTTGATGCAGTGTCCCACTACGCGCTATATGTGGGCACTTTAAACTCTTGCTAAATGTCATATCAAATGTATTGTGGTATCATTCTGTAATTCCTTTTAACAGGCTGGCAATGTCATTTACCTTTATTCGCCCCTCAGGGGTGCATATATATAGCTTTGGGGGAGGGGGGGTGTAAAGTTAGTGTGTCCAATGAGTTGAATAAAGAGATGAGGAAGTTAATAGAGGGGGTGGAAATTTGTATTTCCACCTAAATGATTCACAAAACATTTTACCGCATATAAGTGCAACGCTTAATGCAGAATACAAGACTTGTTTCCAACAAAATAATTCAAAAAAGATTTTACCGCATATAATTTCAGCGCTAACTGACGAATGCAAAATTATTTCCACCAAAATAAGTCAGAAAGGATTTTACCACACATAACAGCTTCGCTGAATACAAACTCCTGGGAAGGTCATGGAGCGTCATCCGGCATCTATTCGCTCCACTAAA
Organism: Bufotes viridis; assembly: GCA_033119425.1. Classification (NCBI taxonomy): domain Eukaryota; kingdom Metazoa; phylum Chordata; class Amphibia; order Anura; family Bufonidae; genus Bufotes; species Bufotes viridis. The sequence continues at coordinate 393,747,798 of CM065591.1, read as the reverse complement.
GGATTATTTTGAACGTGTTTAGAAGCTACACAGGGGCCCCCACTCTGCAGATTTATCATAGAGACATCATGGAGATTTCACTACATATAACTGCAGCACAGAATACTATTTTTTTTTCCCACCAAAATAAGTCACAAACGATTTTAACAAATATAAATGGAGGGCTCAATGCTGAATATCTTTTTCTTTTTCTACTGATATACGCCACTAAAGGTACATATGACTAGAACAGAGAACGCTAAGTCTATTTATCTTTTTCTACATATATACCCACTAAAGTCTTTTCAACAGAGGGTCATAGGCTGTCAGTTTCAAAGAAACGATGACACCTGCGGCGGATTGATCTGTAGTAAACGGGACGTAGCGGAGGAAGTAGGTCCACGCTGGAAGAGCGAGAAGCGGTCCTCGTGCAGTTTCTGTGCTGCAGAAAAGTCCCCATAGTGTCCAGTAAGCAATACCACAGATAGATGTGGGCTGGTGTGAATTAGTTAGCATTTTTGTGCAGGGTAAGCAAATAGTGTATTCACCTGTATTGGGGCGCCGCTCTTATGAACGTCATCACGTAAGCGAGCAGTGTGTGAAACGTAAATAAAAAATTTCACCACAACGTAATTCGGTCCATACCGCAAAAAGGACTTTACCCCATATAACTGCAGCGCTAAACGCTGAATATATCTTTATTTTTCTACTGAATTAAGCCACTAAAGGCTTTACCATATATAACTGCAACAGTGAACGCTGAATATATTTTAATTTTTTTACTGATATACGTCAATAAAGGTTTTTCTACATATAAGTGCACCAGTGAATGGCGAATGTATATTTCTTTTTCTACTGCAATACGCCAGTAAAGGCTTTACCAGAAATAACTGCAGAAGTGACCTGAAAATATATTTTTCTTGTTGGACTAAAATAGGCCACTATATGCTTTCAACAGAAAACTATTAAAGAGTGAAGTGCGTATATATTTTTCTTGTAGTACTGAAATACGCCCCTATATGATTTCACCAGAAATAACTGCAACAGTGCAGTGCGTATATTTTTTTCTTGTTGCATTGAAATATGAATCACAAAAATAAACGTGGCCTAAATGGGTGGGACTGCTCCAGACCCCAAACACTGTGGCGTGTTTCTAACTGGGGGGGCAGTTCCTCCGCATGTGGTTCGCAGCGAACGGCTATCCCCAGCAAAAATTGCATACAATGGAGGATGCCGGCGCGAACCACAAGCACCACACAAACATCCTACACAAAATAAAACATGTGCGGATGAAAATATATAAATACATAACTCACAGAAAAAAGATGCACCACATGGATAAGCAACTGACAACACTGGCTAATCCCTCACTCTGGTGTTAAAAGCTGAGAGATTCGCCAATATTTCCAATCAGGAACATATCGGAGCCCCTTTAGGCACCACTACACGGTATCTCAGCATGACATGGGGTCCTACCACTAGACTACCTATGGTGTGTGAACAAGGTCTGAACAGGTATTAAGTAGCCTACAGCCCCATCCCACTCACCTGCACTGCAGGACCAACAATGCAATGGGGAACACATGAGGCCGCAAGCTACACCTACAACAGACCATGTGACACAGGCTTCCAGGTGCAACAGAATGTTTACAAGCCATATGCAATGGCACATTCAATACATATAAAACAAGAATCACAAAATAAACGTGGCCTAAATGGGTGGGACTGCTCCAGACCCCAAACACTGTGGCGTGTTTCTAACTGGGGGCAGTTCCTCCGCATGTGGTTCGCAGCGAACGGCTATCCCCAGCAAAAATTGCATACAATGGAGGATGCCGGCGCGAACCACAAGCACCACACAAACATCCTACACAAAATAAAACATGTGCGGATGAAAATATATAAATACATAACTCACAGAAAAAGATGCACCACATGGATAAGCAACTGACAACACTGGCTAATCCCTCACTCTGGTGTTAAAAGCTGAGAGATTCGCCAATATTTCCAATCAGGAACATATCGGAGCCCCTTTAGGCACCACTACACGGTATCTCAGCATGACATGGGGTCCTACCACTAGACTACCTATGGTGTGTGAACAAGGTCTGAACAGGTATTAAGTAGCCTACAGCCCCATCCCACTCACCTGCACTGCAGGACCAACAATGCAATGGGGAACACATGAGGCCGCAAGCTACACCTACAACAGACCATGTGACACAGGCTTCCAGGTGCAACAGAATGTTTACAAGCCATATGCAATGGCACATTCAATACATATAAAACAAGAATCACAAAAATAAACGTGGCCTAAATGGGTGGGACTGCTCCAGACCCCAAACACTGTGGCGTGTTTCTAACTGGGGGCAGTTCCTCCGCATGTGGTTCGCAGCGAACGGCTATCCCCAGCAAAAATTGCATACAATGGAGGATGCCGGCGCGAACCACAAGCACCACACAAACATCCTACACAAAATAAAACATGTGCGGATGAAAATATATAAACACATAACTCACAGAAAAAGATGCACCACATGGATAAGCAACTGACAACACTGGCTAATCCCTCACTCTGGTGTTAAAAGCTGAGAGATTCGCCAATATTTCCAATCAGGAACATATCGGAGCCCCTTTAGGCACCACTACACGGTATCTCAGCATGACATGGGGTCCTACCACTAGACTACCTATGGTGTGTGAACAAGGTCTGAACAGGTATTAAGTAGCCTACAGCCCCATCCCACTCACCTGCACTGCAGGACCAACAATGCAATGGGGAACACATGAGGCCGCAAGCTACACCTACAACAGACCATGTGACACAGGCTTCCAGGTGCAACAGAATGTTTACAAGCCATATGCAATGGCACATTCAATACATATAAAACAAGAATCACAAAAATAAACGTGGCCTAAATGGGTGGGACTGCTCCAGACCCCAAACACTGTGGCGTGTTTCTAACTGGGGGCAGTTCCTCCGCATGTGGTTCGCAGCGAACGGCTATCCCCAGCAAAAATTGCATACAATGGAGGATGCCGGCGCGAACCACAAGCACCACACAAACATCCTACACAAAATAAAACATGTGCGGATGAAAATATATAAACACATAACTCACAGAAAAAGATGCACCACATGGATAAGCAACTGACAACACTGGCTAATCCCTCACTCTGGTGTTAAAAGCTGAGAGATTCGCCAATATTTCCAATCAGGAACATATCGGAGCCCCTTTAGGCACCACTACACGGTATCTCAGCATGACATGGGGTCCTACCACTAGACTACCTATGGTGTGTGAACAAGGTCTGAACAGGTATTAAGTAGCCTACAGCCCCATCCCACTCACCTGCACTGCAGGACCAACAATGCAATGGGGAACACATGAGGCCGCAAGCTACACCTACAACAGACCATGTGACACAGGCTTCCAGGTGCAACAGAATGTTTACAAGCCATATGCAATGGCACATTCAATACATATAAAACAAGAATCACAAAAATAAACGTGGCCTAAATGGGTGGGACTGCTCCAGACCCCAAACACTGTGGCGTGTTTCTAACTGGGGGCAGTTCCTCCGCATGTGGTTCGCAGCGAACGGCTATCCCCAGCAAAAATTGCATACAATGGAGGATGCCGGCGCGAACCACAAGCACCACACAAACATCCTACACAAAATAAAACATGTGCGGATGAAAATATATGCTTGTGGTTCGCGCCGGCATCCTCCATTGTATGCAATTTTTGCTGGGGATAGCCGTTCGCTGCGAACCACATGCGGAGGAACTGCCCCCCCAGTTAGAAACACGCCACAGTGTTTGGGGTCTGGAGCAGTCCCACCCATTTAGGCCACGTTTATTTTTGTGATTCTTGTTTTATATGTATTGAATGTGCCATTGCATATGGCTTGTAAACATTCTGTTGCACCTGGAAGCCTGTGTCACATGGTCTGTTGTAGGTGTAGCTTATGGCCTCATGTGTTCCCCATTGCATTGTTGGTCCTGCAGTGCAGGTGAGTGGGATGGGGCTGTAGGCTACTTAATACCTGTTCAGACCTTGTTCACACACCATAGGTAGTCTAGTGGTAGGACCCCATGTCATGCTGAGATACCGTGTAGTGGTGCCTAAAGGGGCTCCGATATGTTCCTGATTGGAAATATTGGCGAATCTCTCAGCTTTTAACACCAGAGTGAGGGATTAGCCAGTGTTGTCAGTTGCTTATCCATGTGGTGCATCTTTTTCTGTGAGTTATGTATTTATATATTTTCATCCGCACATGTTTTATTTTGTGTAGGATGTTTGTGTGGTGCTTGTGGTTCGCGCCGGCATCCTCCATTGTATGCAATTTTTGCTGGGGATAGCCGTCGCTGCGAACCACATGCGGAGGAACTGCCCCCAGTTAGAAACACGCCACAGTGTTTGGGGTCTGGAGCAGTCCCACCCATTTAGGCCACGTTTATTTTTGTGATTCTTGTTTTATATGTATTGAATGTGCCATTGCATATGGCTTGTAAACATTCTGTTGCACCTGGAAGCCTGTGTCACATGGTCTGTTGTAGGTGTAGCTTGCGGCCTCATGTGTTCCCCATTGCATTGTTGGTCCTGCAGTGCAGGTGAGTGGGATGGGGCTGTAGGCTACTTAATACCTGTTCAGACCTTGTTCACACACCATAGGTAGTCTAGTGGTAGGACCCCATGTCATGCTGAGATACCGTGTAGTGGTGCCTAAAGGGGCTCCGATATGTTCCTGATTGGAAATATTGGCGAATCTCTCAGCTTTTAACACCAGAATGAGGGATTAGCCAGTGTTGTCAGTTGCTTATCCATGTGGTGCATCTTTTTTCTGTGAGTTTTGCATTGAAATATGCCCCAATACGCTTTCACCATCAATAACTGCAACCGTGCAGTGCGTATATATTTTTCTTGTTGTACTGAAATTTACCCCTATATGCTTTCAACAGAAATAACTGCAGAAGTGAACTGAGAATATATTTTTCTTGTAGTACTGAATAAGATACTAAGATATAAGCCATGAGATAATTTTATGAATGAAGATCTTGCTCTCTGGGAAACTGTTAGATTTCATAATATGTATTTTTTATGGTAGTGCGGTAAAGGTGTTTTTAAAAAGGAAACCTATTATATTCTATGGCATTGAGGATCTGCTCCCCTGTTTATATATGCACAACTGCATTTGGGTTTGAGCATTTCCTGCCTGTTTAACACCACAACAATTTTTCTGTCGTTTTGTATATTGAGTTGTCTGGAAATGTATAAACTCCTAGGTAAATGTGCCTGATGTCTCTCCACAGGTTACATTTTGGTGCACCTGTGAGGCCTGGGCCATATCAGCCAGTCTTAGGTGGGGCTCACAGCCTTCTCCCTCCTCTCATTGCAGGCATGGCTACATGCTGGAGGTAACTGGGGAGTTGCTGCGAGTCGGCCTATACACTTCTGTAAATTAGCGCACTGGCCCCTGATATTGCCCATACGGCACAGGTAGGTGAGTGTTAGGACCCGAGCTACTTGAGAAACCTTGACACGGTGCTCTGTCTCAGACATGTCCTCCACAGCAGGATATGTTTGCTAATTCTCAATTTTAAAGGGCTTCTGTCACCCCCCAAAAGTCATCTTTCATTTTTGGGCATATTAAAATCCTTATTGTGCGACTATTTGATATATAGTGCTCTTACCTTGTTCTGTGGCTTAGTTTCTTTAAAAATCGTACTTTTATAATATGTTAATTACTTCGCTACCAGTAAGTAGGGCGTTTACTTGCTGGTAGCTACCGCATCCTCCTTTCAATAAAACGCCCCCTCCTTCAGTTGATTGCCAGGGCCAGCGAGCCCTCTCCTCCTCCGACTGGCCCTGTCTGCGCTCCTTCCTCAGTGCACCTGCGCCGATGACGTCACATCTACACCCGGAAGAGAAGACGTTGGTGATATAGTGTTTATTATTATCCTTTTTTTTAAATTATTTTATCCCACTTCTGAGGTGGTTTTTGCGGCAGCATGCTTATTAGGAAAATACTTACCTGATTCGAGCATCCAGCGACATCACCGGACTCTCCACCTCCTTACCAGCAATACCGGCTGTCAGCATTGGCTCTGTGTCCCCAACGCAGGAGGAAAGATCCCTGTCAGCACCATGGGTCCCAGGGCTGGCTTACCTTATAAGAGACGCAGGCGTCCTCCGGCATATCCATCCTCACTACCAGGTGTCATCTGAGGCGCTATAGAGCACGCACATGCACCTCTCCCTGTCTTATAGGGGATAAGCAGCTGGTCCTGATTATCCTCCCCACCCATAGGTGGGGCTTTGAGTATTTAGAGTAACTTCACTCTGGAGGAAGTGCCCAAGTGTGGTTGTTGTACCTCTTGACTCCCGCTGAATCGTCCCTCCGTGTCTGTTTATTGGATTTCCTGGATTCTGACCTCTGCTTTGCTGGACCCTGACTCTGCCTACTGTCTACTTGCTGGATTGCCTGGACTATTGATTTCTACTTAGTTTGACTATGTATCTGCCTGCCATCTGTTTGTTTGATCACCTGGATTATCGAACACTGCATCATCTGACTACGCTTCTGCCCATCGTCTCCTGTAAGTCTGCCTGGATTCCTGACCCTGCACTGCCTGACAACGATACAGCTTTAATCTGCACACTGCATTACTCTGAACTTTGTTTTACCTTTATCTCAAGTGACTTTTGTATACCGTCTGCCAGTAAAGACCTTCTGTTCCTTTATTCCGCCTTTGTTGGACTCTGTTCACATTGCTGCAGTTTGCTGCATTCTGGGTGACTGGTGGAGCAAACACCTGTGTCCTAACTCTGAGAGTCAGCAGTCAGCAATATTGGCCTAACTCTAGTCCTCTATCAGCTGACACAGAGGATCCACATCCTCTGGTCATAACACCGGCGTCTTCTCTACCGGGTGTAGATGTGACGTCATCGGCGCAGGCGCACTGAGGAAGGAGTGGCCGAGCGAGCGGCCTCCTCTCAGTGCGCCTGCACCGACTGAAGACCAGTACAACGCATGTGCGGGATTTGGAACGCTGTCAATCAACTGGAGGAGGGGGCGTTTTTTTTAAAGGAGGATGCGGCGGCTACCAGCAAGTAAACGCCCTACTTGCTGGTAGCAAAGTAATTAACATATTATAAAAGTACGATTTTTAAAGAAACTAAGCCACAGAACAAGGTAAGAGCACTATATATTGAATAGTCGCACAATAAGGATTTTAATATGCCCAAAAATGAAAAATGACTTTTGGGGGGTGACAGAAGTCCTTTAACATCAGAATGAGGGTTAATAAGACCGCAGAGTGCACCTGTCTTTTCTATTGCTATTGTTATATTGTTTATCACATCCACACAACTGCCATCTTGTGCATTTTCCTGTTTCCCAGGGAACTTTGCACTTCGGATTGCTGTGTTGAGACTCTTAAGTGAGGCTCCGCGGTGTTTTTTGTAGCTGGTCTCCCTGAGGTCAGCTATTGTTGTGTTTGATCTTGTGTAGGATGTCTGTTGTGGTACTTGTGGTCCGCTGTGGGCATCCTCCATTGTATGCATTTTTGCTGGGGATCGCCATTAGCAACGGGCCACAAGTGAAGTATCTGCTGCCCTGTATATATATATATATATATATATATATATATTGTGGGGGGTTAGCTCTGGTCTCGGGGATCATTCACACAAACTTCCTTCCGGACAACGGATTTCATGTCCAAACAGTGCATTTATTTGGCAGTCTTTTCAAACAAAACAACAGGTACAAAACAATAAACACTGGCCCGGCTAGGCTCTAACTAAACATATTATTTTAATCCCTCACTCACCTAGTGGGTACAGTTCACACCCTGTGAACTGATGCGGCTTTCTCCAGCCCAATGTCCCACAGCCTCCTGGCTGTTCAGAGCACTGTTCACACACAGTCTCAGTTCAATGTCCGTTGGGGAATTCAGGCTCACCAGTCCTCCTGACTGTGGCCCTGCGACCCTTCCAGGCGTCGCTGTGTCCCCCAATTCCAGGCTATCGCTTAGCCCCGTGGCCCCTCAGCCAACTTGGCCGAGACCACTCAGACAGAGCCTCTGCCAAACTCTGTCTCCAAAACCCTCTCCAGAGTGGGACCCCACCCATGTCCAACAAGAGGATTAAATAGCATCCCTGGACATGGGCGTTGTCAAAAACCCCGGACTGGAGCATGGGGAACAGGCACCCACCCAGCACATTGCCTGTTCCCAGTAAAAGCCCGCCCTGGACTAGCTGGAGCCAGCTAAGCTAGTTATCTTGGTGACCACCAACTAACTTAGTGGCCACCCATCTCTAGACTAGGGCCTTTACTTCACCAAGGCCGGGCCCCTTGGTGACACGCTCCTGGTGCAAAAAACACCCCTTGTTATTCACATTGCCACAATATATACACACAAGTGCATTTGGCGTTTCCTGCCTGTTTAACACCACGCCATTTTTCAGTAGTTTTCAGTATTAACTATATGTTTATAATATCTAAAGTGTAAGAAAAAGGAAAAAAAAACTGGGAGGAGGGTTTTTTGTGTAACCCTTTCCCATATAACTAGCACAACCCTTTGTGGGTGTAACTATCGCCCCCTACGAAGCTAACTTGGCAAAACCTGGGTCAGGCGGATCCTTGAATGTGGATGTTTGTTCAATGTGTATTTAATCATCTCATTTGTGAGTATAATAAAACTTTTTAAAAGATTTAATCTTTGGTGGACCTTCACCATGTGCATGATACTCTAACCTACGCAGGAGGATCGTTTGTGATGAAACTATCCCTGTTGGAACGCGGATGTTCGGTTGCATAAGATGAGTCCGATATAACCTGACCTAACCTGGAAGCCTCCACCTACACTTGGCAGCGCAATCACCTTTATAGAATAAGTATTTTTAACAAAACACTTGCAGCCCAATAATAAAAAGCTGGAATGACAGAGCTGTCTAATAACTATTTGGATCCCAAAATAATCTTTACCTGCACTTGTAAATCACTTTCCTATCAATGTCCCTAGCGCCTTCTGATGTCTCTCCCTGCAATAAGATGCTGTGAAATGATTCCTCCCTATCCTTTCCCTGCACTTATAAATCGTTTTTTCTGTCTTTTTTTGTCCCCAATCGTTTTTCCACATGCTGTGCCTAGTGCCTTTACATGTCTGTCCCTGGACTCTGAATGCTGGAAAATATCTGACTGTAAGATGGCCGCCTTATTTATAGTGCTGTGACATCACAGGGCTGGCTGGCTGCTGATTGGCTGCATGCAGGCATCTCAATATGGGTGACCCCACCTTCCCAGAATTCCTTGCCCCATGTCCTCAGTCCTCACACATGTAGCCGCCATTTTAGGACATTTGCATTAATTGCGAATTGAATAATTCCTGAAATTCTTAACAAATTCCACTTCGTCAGCTTTGATTCGCTCTTCTCTAGTACTAATATTTGTGTCTACGGAGTAGGTTGAGTTTAATTTTACTGGTCTAAAAATTACATTATTGCCATAAAATGCTTTTGATGTAATGCAACACGTTCAATACCATCAGACAGATTTAATATACGGATGTAGTAGGGTTAACATTCATGCTTTATGAGATGTGTTAACTAAACAAAAGTTAAAGCCCTTATAAAATCGATTTGTAGCTTTATTTTGCTAAAAAAACAGGTTTTACTAACCTGTCAATCACTCATTTAAGGTGCTCAAGGGGAGGTGAGTTGATCCATGGTGCCCGGCGGCACCCATCGCCTTTCGGTGCCCAGCGCCACCTTCCCTGTGTTCAGCGCTTCCTACTACACCTTGAGCGAAGTGCGCATCAGACCTGTGCATGCGCACTTCGCAAGATGCCAGCAGTCCGCACCGGCGCATCAGGCTGAGCCTGTGCACATGCGCGGGATCTGGAAGCCGGAGGAAGGGGAGCGAGACGCATCACGTAGGTGTAGTAGGCGGCGCTGAACACAGGTAAGGTGGCACTGGGCACCGAACGGCGATGGGTGAGGCCGGGCACCATGGATCAACGGACCTCCCCTTGGGCACCTTAAATGAGTGATTGACAGGTTAGTAAAACCTGTTTTTTAGCAAAATAAAGCCACAAATGGGTTTTATAAGGCCACCTTAGGAATCATAAATATTACCCTGGACATGAGCATATGTTTAGCTCAGAGGGGTTATAGGTTGCGACAGAATCCCTTTAACTAAATGCGTTAAGCAATTGCTTTTCAATAGCTTTTGTTTCAAGATAACGCAATGCTATAATGAAATTTGCGTGACCCTGTTTTGTGTTGTTTTGTCTCTCGGTGTTTTTGTGTCTCTGCACCTTAGTAGTATAGGGACTGTTGACCAGTTGCGGTCTTGCCACCAAGGGCTTGTACTGCAAGTAATTAGGGAAAGCATGCTAGGTTCTAGGTCAGTGTACACTAGGTCAGGGCACACTATGCATGTCTGTCCCTATTATATATTATTGCACTGAAGACAAAATGTGCAATTTCTCAGAAGCATAATGCTGTTGGGCTGCTGCTGGCAATAATCTGGGAGTTTAGGAAGAAAACCAGCTGTTTCTTTAAATGAGAAAAAATAATATTTTAAATATTACAGGTGGCTTATTTTGTAAAACAGAACAGGAAGAATGAAGTTCTGCAGCAGCTGTATTATTCAGCACTGTGCCCCAGCCCCACATTCCTTCAAACTTCTTTTCCTGATCAAAGACCTTCAATTATGTTACCCAACTCCATCCCTGTTACACCAGAAGAGATGGCTCCTTATGACTCTGTATACTGTAGACACCTAAAAAAAACAGGCATTAAGATTGTGTAACAGCTGCAGGTGCATACAAATAACTAAAACTACAACAAAAAAGCACACCACTCACCAAAACACTATAAAATATACAGTGTATGAAATTGACTTTATTAAATAAACAAGATAAAACACATATATATATATATATATATATATATATATATATATATATCTATTATCATAATCTCAAACCACTGTAGGATGCATACAATTTGGTCATTTTACAAGAATCAGGAAAATATAATGTACAATGCAAAAAAAATTACAGACCAAAATATGCACTTACACAGGACACCCAAGTTTTTACTCTGTATACTGTGTTGATACTGCATATGCCAATTCACCCTGATTAACGGCACAAGACCAAATGATGTTCTGCTTGCTCTGCACAGGCATCTTCCTGCGCAGGCATCTTCCTGCTGCCCCACTGTTTGTTGGCTGAATGGCTGACAGCGCATCAGGGCAAACCCTTTCCCTCTACTTCCTCCCAGAAACATGTGAGCAACCCCCCCCCATAGTTTTGACAACCAACAAGTGCAGTGAAATAGAGCTATGAGCCATTTTACTGGAATCATCAAAAGCCACCAAAATATGTACCGAGTCAACAAGATTACATGCATAACATGGAAAAGTCCAAAGAACACAGGATTCTGTATAACTACTTCACAAAGAATTTGGACAAAGACCTTAACAATTAAAATATTTAAATTACTTTATTAAATATATCAACATTCACATACATGTATAAGAGAGACAGCTCGAGCAAGGAGAACATCAATATAGACAAGTTCCTAAGAGGGGACCAGTTGCGGTCTTGCCACCTAGGACTTGTACTGCCAGAAGCCAGTTATCTGGCGAAACGGCGTTGGGAGGAGGCGGCTGAGGGATCTGCGTGCTACTTGTGGGTCAAGCTAAAAACGTAGCACTCTGGAAATTAGCAGGCCCTTTAGTCTTATCATCTGAGATAGGCCTGTTCTAGAGCTCTACTTGTAAATTTTTGGACACCACGTCAAGGTCTCTCAAATAGTCCGAGGCCCTACCACTCAACCTACCTGTGCCGTATGGGCGATACCAGGGGCCGTAGTTTGGGCTACTTAAGAGACCTTGACGTGGTGTCCGAAAATTTACAAGTAGAGCTCTAGAACAGGCCTATCTCAGATGATAAGACTAAAGGGCCTGCTAATTTCCAGAGTGCTACGTTTTTAGCTTAAGACATGTCCTCCTAGTAGGATGTGTCGAACTAACCTCTCAATTCTAACATCAGTGTGAGGGTTTAGTATTGCCGCAGAGTGCATCTGCCTTTGCTATGGTTATGTTTTTGATTGTTCTCCACATCCACATTATTGTTATCGTATGTAGGATGGTTATTGTGGTACTTGTAGTCCGTTGCTGGCATCTTCCATTGTATGCATTTTTTGCTGTTGATTGCCCCTAGCAACGGACTACAAGTGCAGGATGTGCTCCATTATATACATGCACAACTGCATATGGGTTGAGCATATCCTGCTTGTTAAACACCACACCATGTTTTCTAATGGTTTATATAATATTAAAATAACACCAAATTCTTTAAAGTTACATGTAACACAAAAACTTCATTTAAATGAGAGGTTAATTTCTGATGATATATCCCCTTTAAACTTCCTCTACGGTAGGATGGAAACATTAAAAGTACTTTTTCATAAGTCACTGAGAACCCACTTGGGCTGTCATGTTCCCAACACAGGGTGAGATCACTTTACAGGGCATGACTTTATGAGTCTAGTATACCAGGTTTCCCTCTAGTTACTCATTCAAAAATCTTAACTAATCAAATTTAGTTAGTATCTCTTAATTTTACAATGAAAGTAAAATAGTCATCTTATCATAAAGTTTCTATAGAACTACTTAAAGGGGTTCTCCGGGAATTAAGAAAATGAAAGTACTAAAATATTACTTTACAGTAAACATATTACTAAATACCTTTTATCAGTTATAATTAAAAAAGAGCGAATCGAAGCTGACAAAGTGGAATTCGTTTAGAATTTCAGTAAAAATTTGATTGACAACGAATGCAAATTTCCTTGCGCTTCTTGGTAATTTTTCCTAACATGGCGGCTACATGTGTGAGGACATAGGGCCAAGAACTCTGGGAAGGCGGGATGACCCATAATGCCATGCATGCAGCAAATCGGCAGCCAGGCAGCCCGGTGATGTCACAGCCCTATAAATACGGCAGCCATCTTAGATTCTGCCATTCACAATCGCACTTTGTTCAGGGACAGACGTGTATGCAGGCGCTAGGGAGAGTGAAAGAAAAACAAATTGTTAAAAAAAAAAAAAAGGAAAGAAGCGATTTACTAGTGCAGGGAAAGGATAGTGATAGGAATCATTTCACAGGCAGGGAGGGACGTGTGCAGATGCTAGAGAGAGTTATAGGAAATTCCTCATTGTGAAAAAAAGCGATTTACAAGTGCAAGGAAACTTAGGGATCCAGATAGTCTCGTAATACAGCTCTGTCATTCCAGCAAATACCGTATTTTTCACCCTATAAGACGCACTTTTTCCCCCCTAAAATGGGGTCAAAACGCTAGTGCGTCTTATGGGGTGAATACAGGACAAATAAATATAAAATGTGCAGCGTATTACTTATTCTCGGCTGCGGCTGCTGGGCTCTCCTTCTTCCGGTAACTCACATGTCTGTGCAGCGCATTGCTTATGCTCAGATAATGTCTTATGCTCAGACATCGCAGCCTGCGAAGAGACCGGCCGGCCCTGTCTGAAGCTGTTTGACAGGGACTGGCCAGAAGATTTGCAGTGAGACTGGTGGGAGCACAGGAGCAAGCAGAGGAAGGGCGGAGCAGGCATTCAAGTCTTCATACTGCCTGTTCCTGTGTACAGAGGTATGAGGCATGATGAGAGGATGGGGAGATGATAAGAGGCTGGGGAATGATAAGAGGCTGGGGCTTAAAAGACGCTAGGGGGCTGATAAGAGGCATGGGGGCTGATGATAAGAGGCACTGGGGCTGATCTGAGGTCTGAATGGGCGTCTCATTTATATTGGCGCTCTTATCTGAGGTCTGATTGGGGGTCGTACACTTTGGGGTCTGAGCTGAGATCTGAATGGGGGTCTGATCTGAGGTCTTATTGGGGTCTTCTTAACATTGGGGGTCTTATTGGGCCTTTCAGCTGAGGTCGGATTAATGTTGGGGGTGTGATTGCTCGTCAGACCTTAGGTAAAGTAAAAAATATTTTTTTCTTATTGTCCCTCTCTAGGTTTGAGTTTGTGGCCCCCTCAAACCTAGGTGCATTTTATGGGCCAGTGCATGCTATAGGGCGAAAAATACGGTAGTTATTGGGGTGCAAGTGCTATGTTGAAAATCCTTTAGTGGCTTTTATCTGTAGAAAAATATAAATATTTACGCAGGTCACTTTTGTTGTTATTTACACTAAAATCATTTGCAGTCATTTCCGGTAAAAGAGTATAGGGCAGTATTTCAGTAATACACAAAAAAATATTTTACGCACTGAACATTTGCAGTTATTTCTGGTGAAAAAGCTTAGGCTGGTGTTTCAGTAATACACGAAAAATATGAACACACTGCACGTTTGCAGTCATTTCTGCTGAAAGAGTATAGGGCAGTATTTCAGTAATACACAAAAAATGTAAACACACTGCACGTTTGCATTCATTTCTGGTGAAAGAGTATACGGGCTTATTTCATAAAAAAAAAAGAAAAAATATATACACACTGCACTGTTGCAGTTATTTCTGTTGAAAGTGTATAGGGGTGTTTTTCAGTACTTCAAGATATATATATATATATATATATATATATATATATATATATATATATATATATATTGTGGGGAGTCGCTCTGGTAGACAGCGGTGCGGGTGCAGTTTAGAGGCAAAACAAGGAGTCCAGATTGTGCAACAAACAGTGTTTTATTCACACTTGCACACAAAATGAAAAACAGTCTCTTGGTGACAGTTCACACACAACGGAAATAACGTAGCCAAACAAAAACAGTCCAACACAGGTTCAGTCACCTGGGAGGTGTAGGTGCAGGTTCGCACCACGCTGTCGGCCCAGCCGCAGGAGAATCCAGCTTCAGGTAGCCAGGAACAAAATACCTCCTTACTGAGCTCTTTCCTCCTGGACAGAGAACTCCCAGCCCTGTTAGCAGCTCCAGGATAATCACACTCTCCAGACACAGCTGCTGGCTGCGTTTTATATCCAGCCCAAAACATGGACTGGACCGTGGGGAGCAGCCACCCACCCTACTCTTTAGCTGCTCCCAGTAAGAGCCGGCCCGGATCGGCTTTGCAGCCATGCTATTTAACAAAGTCAAACAGCACTAGCTGCTGCAGACAAAAACCCGGCTCTCACCTCACCGAGGCCAACAACCTCGGTGACACGTACCTGCCATCACATATGACACCTTGCACCTTACCACATACCCCCCCCCTTTGTTCAACCCTGAGGGGGTGAACACACGTGAAGGCAGTGGACGCGGGACAGGGCATCTGCGTTGCCCTGCAAGCGGCCTGCCCTGTGTTCCACGGAAAACTTGAAATTTTGAAGAGATAGGAACCACCTAGTGACCCGAGCATTCCTCTCCTTGGCCTGACTCATCCATTTGAGGGGGAATGGTCGGTCACCAGACGGAACCTCCTCCCTAACAGGTAGTAGCGGAGAGATTCGAGTGCCCACTTGATAGCCAGGCACTCCCTCTCCACTATACTATACCTGGACTCGGCGGGACTGAGCTTACGGCTCAGGAAGACAACGGGATGTTCTTCCCCGTTGACCTCCTGCGACAGTACCGCACCGAGGCCTACCTCCGAGGCGTCGGTCTGTACGACAAACTCCTTGTTGAAGTCGGGTGTCACCAAAACCGGGGACCCACACAGGGCCGACTTCAACGCGGAGAAAGCCTCCTCCGCCTTCTCACTCCAGCTAACCCTCCCAGACTTTCGCCCCTTCAACAGGTCTGTCAATGGCGCTGCTATTGTGGCAAAGTGGGGCACAAACCTCATGTAGTAACCTACAATCCCCAGGAACGACTTTACCTGCCTGGTGGTGACCGGTCGGGGCCAGTTACGAATGGCCTCTACCTTAGTTACCTGAGGTTTGATGACTCCCCGCCCAATTACATACCCCAGATATTTTGTCTCCTCTAACCCTATGGAGCACTTCTTTGGGTTAGCGGTCAGTCCGGCTTTCCTCAGGGCATCCACTACCGCCTGCACCTTGGGTAAATGGCTTTCCCAGTCGGTGCTGTGGATGACTACATCATCCAAGTAGGCCGAGGCGTACCGACGATGTGGTCGCAGCACTATGTCCATTAACCTTTGGAAAGTGGCGGGGCGCCATGCAGGCCAAAGGGTAACACCTTGTAGTGATACAGGCCCTGCGGGTAACAAATGCAGTTTTTCCTTAGCCGACTCCGTTAAGGGTACCTGCCAGTACCCTTTAGTGAGGTCCAGCACAGAAAAATAACGGGCTTGTCCTAAACTTTCAACCAGCTCGTCTACTCGGGGCATGGGATACGCGTCAAACTTGGATACTTCATTTAACTTGCGAAAGTCGTTGCAGAACCGCAACGTCCCATCCGGCTTGGGTATTAGGACTATGGGACTGGCCCACTCACTTTTCGACTCCTCAATGACCTCGAGCTTCAACATTAACTGTACTTCCTCCGCGATGGCCCGTCGCCGAGCCTCGGGTACCCGGTATGGTTTTAACCGGATCTTGGCCTGAGGCTCAGTGGCGATGTCATGTTGGATGAGAGACGTGCGGCCAGGGAGGTCCGAGAACACATCCGTGTTCCGACTGATGAACTCCCTGACTTCCTGAACTTGTTTGGAAGACAGGCTGTCTGCAATTTTTACCGTGGTTACTGCTTCACAGGCCTCGAACTGTGGGGCTGGACCCTTTTCACCTAGAAGCCCTGGCCGGGGGCTGTGGTCGTCGGCCGTGTCCCTATCTTTCCACGGCTTAAGTAAATTCACGTGGTACACCTGCTCCGGCTTGCGCCGCCTGGCTGGTGTACTTTGTAATTTACTTCCCTACTTTCTCGATCACCTCATAGGGGCCCTGCCACCTAGCTAGGAATTTGCTGTCAAGGGTGGGTACCAGAACCAAAACCCGATCTCCCGGATTGAAGCCCCGTACCCGAGCCTGACGATTGTACACCCTACTCTGGGCTTGTTGCGCTGCCTCCATATGCTCCCGGACCAGCGGCAACACCCTTTCTATCCGTTCCTGCATCTGGGTGACATACTCAATGACACTTTTGTGGGGGACAGGCTGTTGTTCCCATGCTTCCTTGGCGATATCCAACAGGCCCCGAGGGTGTCTGCCATAAAGCAGTTCGAAGGGCGAGAACCCAGTAGAGGCCTGGGGTACCTCTCGCACTGCGAACATGAGATAGGGCAGAAGCAGGTCCCAGTCCTTCCCATCTCTAGACACCACCCTTTTTAACATATTTTTAGAGTTTGGTTAAACCTCTCAACAAGACCGTCTGTTTGCGGATGGTAAACGGACGTCCGTAACTGCTTTATACGCAACAATTTACACAGTTCCTTCATTACTTTGGACATAAAAGGGGTCCCTTGGTCTGTCAGAACCTCTTTTGGCAGGCCCACACGGGAAAACATCTCCATTAACTCTTTGGCAATGAGCCTAGCTGAGGTATGTCGCAGGGGCACCGCCTCCGGATACCGAGTGGCATAGTCGAGAACTACCAGAATGTGTTGGTGGCCCCTGGCAGACTTTGGTACAGGCCCAATTAAATCCATAGCGATTCGCTCAAGCGGTACTTCAATAATTGGCAGAGGTACCAGAGGACTACGGAAATGTGGCTGGGGGCTAGTTATCTGACAGGTTGGACAGGACTTACAATAATTTTCTACCTCCTTGAACACACTGGGCCAATAAAACCGCTGCAGTATGCGGTCCTGGGTTTTCTGCCACCCCAGGTGTCCCCAAGAACATGTTGGTGGGCAAGCTCCATGACAAGCTTGCGATACGCTGTGGGCACCACCAACTGTTCAACAGGTTCACCTCGGACTTGGTTCACCCGATACAACATATCCTGTAGAACAATAAATCGTGGGAACATTAATTCAGCCCCTGGTTTCTGGGGTTTCCCATCAATTTCCAGCACATTCTCCCAGGCCCTGGTTAGGGTTTGGTCCCGGTGTTGTGCGGTCCCAAAATTTTCCCCGGAGACATTGAGGTCTGCCAACTCAGGTCCCGGTGGCAAGTCCTCCGTGTCTCCCACCATTACACTCAGTGGGGTTGTCTCCCCCTCTACCGCTGGAGCAGTGGTCACCCCTACCGCCGGCCCTTCAGACTCGGGCTCCCAGGGTTCTGGCCTTCCAGCGGTATCAGGCCACTCTACTAGGGTCACCCCTGTCTCGGGTCCCTCAGATACCTTTATTGCCGGCCACAGCGCCGGAAAACCGGGAAGTCCCTCCCAAGTATTAGTTCATGTGGGAGTTTAGTAGCGACAGCCACCTCGTGGGTCCACCTACCAGCCGCTGTGGACAAAGTCACTAGTGCAGTGGGGTAGTCTTTCAGGTCTCCGTGGATGCACAGGACCCCGACTTTACGGCCAGTATACTCCACAGGCCGTACAAGGGCAGCCCTTACCAGGGAGACTAAACTCCCGGAGTCCAGCAGAGCCACCGCCAGCGAATCTCCCACCTCTACCTGACACAGGTGGTTATGGTCTTGCACCTCACGGGTGCCAGTTGCGCACAGCTTCCGTGCATACAAGGAGTGGCGACCCCCATAGTTCACCTCCATCGGCTCATCCCGATGCGGACAGTCGGCCCTGATGTGGCCTGGCTCCTGACACTTCCAGCATACCACGGGAGGCGGACTCGCAGGGGGTATCTTCCGTACAGGCCGCTCTGTCGCCGGACGTCGGAACTGGGGCAGAGGCCTCCGGGGTTTGACTGACCCCTTCCCAGCAAGACTCCCCTGCAGGTTTCTGGTGGCCTCGTACCGCTCCACCAGGTCGACCATCTCCAGGGCATTGGTGGGCGATACCTGGCCGACCCAGTGCTGGAGAGGGTAAGGCAAAGCCCTCCAGAAGACATCGGCTAACAGACGGTCGAGCATAGCAGTGGGAGTCAGTATGTCTGGCTGCAGCCATTTTTGCAACCGTTGTAGCAAGTCATAGTATTGTGGCCTGGCGGGTTCAGCCACGTTAAAGTCCCACTGGTGGACACGCTGAGCCCGGACCAAAACATTCACCCCCAGTCTTGCCAGGATCTCACCTTTCACAGTTGGGTAGTCAGCTGCTTGGTCATCTGGGAGGTCAAAAATACTTGCTGGGGTCCAGACGCCAGGAACGGAGCGACGACCTCTGCCCACTGTTCTCGGGGTAATTTCTCCCTCACGGCCACCTTCTCGAACACCGCCAGATAGGTCTCCACATCATCCGAGGGGGTCATCTTAGGGATCGCGGCACGGACAGCTTTCCGGGCATCATGGGCGCGGTGGGACGCTCCTGCCGCTTGCAACGCCATCACGTGCTGTAGCAGTAGCTGGTTGGTCTCCCGCTGCTGCACGTTAGCCTCTATGAGGGCTTTCACAGCCGCCTCCATTTTGTCGGGGATCACAGGCTGCAACTTTGCCGGCTTAATATAGGACATTCACTTTTTCTCAGCAAAAACAAAGTTCGGCGTTCACGCCAGCCTCACTGCGCATGCCCGCATCCGACACCAAATGTGGGGAGTCGCTCTGGTAGACAGCGGTGCGGGTGCAGTTTAGAGGCAAAACAAGGAGTCCAGATTGTGCAACAAACAGTGTTTTATTCACACTTGCACACAAAATGAAAAACAGTCTCTTGGTGACAGTTCACACACAACGGAAATAACGTAGCCAAACAAAAACAGTCCAACACAGGTTCCAGTCACCTGGGAGGTGTAGGTGCAGGTTCGCACCACGCTGTCGGCCCAGCCGCAGGAGAATCCAGCTTCAGGTAGCCAGGAACAAAATACCTCCTTACTGAGCTCTTTCCTCCTGGACAGAGAACTCCCAGCCCTGTTAGCAGCTCCAGGATAATCACACTCTCCAGACACAGCTGCTGGCTGCGTTTTATATCCAGCCCAAAACATGGACTGGACCGTGGGGAGCAGCCACCCACCCTACTCTTTAGCTGCTCCCAGTAAGAGCCGGCCCGGATCGGCTTTGCAGCCATGCTATTTAACAAAGTCAAACAGCACTAGCTGCTGCAGACAAAAACCCGGCTCTCACCTCACCGAGGCCAGCAACCTCGGTGACACGTACCTGCCATCACATATGACACCTTGCACCTTACCACAATATATATACACACACACACTTTACTCACATTTTCTTCTGGTCAAAGTGTATAGTGGCCAATTTCAGTACAACAAGAAATATATATTCTCAGTGCACTGCTGCAGTGATTTCTGTTGAAAGCGTATAGGGGATTATTTCAGTACTTCAAGAAATATATATATGCAGTTCACTCTTTAATTTTCTTCTGGTCAAAGGGTATAGGGTCGTATTTTAGTACAGCAAGAAATCTATATTCTCAGTGCATTTCCGCAGTTAATTGTGGTGAAAGCGTTTAGTGGCCTATTTCAGTACAAAAAGAAAAATATATTCGTCGCTTTTAGGGGTGCTTTAATTTCCATTTAATTTGTTTAGTTCAGCTACAGGTATGTCAGGCAGAGAAGTGCCAGGCCATGCAAAGTCGAGTGGCAGAAGCCTGAATGTTCCTGGCTCAAGCAGAGGTCGCAGCAGAGTAAGGGGTCGTGGCAGAAGTAGTCGCAGCAAGAGGCCTGAGCTCCCAGTGTCATCAAGCGGTCATGTCTTGACCAGCAATTCAGCGATTCTTGATTGGTTGACTGAGTCATCCACGTCATCCCAACTTACATCAGACACCCCCAGCAAACAGTCAGTGGGTTTCGTCAGACACAACCCATAGTTGGCATGGCCCAGGAGCAGGCCCTATGCCCTCACCTGTCCTAAATCTGTCTCTTGTCTTTTCTGTTCCCTCTCCGCGAAAAGTACTACATGCAGTGAGCTCAGTTTCACTTTTGAGCAAGGATAAGCTACTAGAGGACAGTCAGCAGCTACTGCCCAGGCAAGTTGTGGAGGAGGCATCCACCGCTTCCTCCGTTAGGCGGGCAAATAGTGATGAGGAGAGTAGCATGGGAGCTTGTGTTGCAGGTGGTCAGGCCTGACCCTGAGGCCGTTGAGGAGGACATGAGTGATGTGCAGACACTACTCAATGATGATGAAGCCGATCACAATTAGGAGCCTGGTGAAGATGGGGCTTCATCATCATCAGGAGAGGAGTGTGCAGCTTGCCCGTCAGGCAGCGGCTGAGCCAGCAAGTCGCTAGCGTGGCCGGGAGTCAGCAGAGTGGCAGCAGTGGGAGGTCAGAAGCCCAACGGGCATGGAGCAGGCCTCACTCTTTACAGCAGCCTATCTGCCCAGAAAGGAGTGGTGCATGGGTTCACGGAAGCAGCAGCGTTAGCAGTCAGCCAGTGAGTAGTGTTGGGGAGGGAAATCAGGTACTTGGCGGTGTGCCAGTTTTTTGTGAAGCTGCCGGAGGAGGTTAACATGGCCATATGTAGAATATGTAGGCAGAAGGTGAAGCATGGCCAGGGTGCCAATGTTGCGTCAACATATGCAGCATCACCATCAAGTGGCCTGGAAGAACTGTGGCTCCGATGTGGTGGTCCAGCCTGCCACAGCTACCGCTACATCACCTAGTGGCATGCACCCAGTTTATGCCAGTCAAGGCTCCACCACCTCAGACAAAAGGAGATGTCTGTCAATCCCATCTTCTGATGGTCCAGATGCTCCTGCTCCTACTCTTCGTCAGTCATTCCGCCAGCAATCGATCACCAAAGCGATTGCCAAGAGAAAACAGTATGCTTTAATGCATCCAACGGCGCAGAAGCTGATTGTGCTCCTGTCCAAGTTGCTGGTTTTTCAGTCCCTCCCTTTCCAAGTGGTGGACTCTGCACTTTTCAGAGAATTGATGGATTGTGCCGAGCCGAGGTGGAGAATCCCAAGCCATCATTTATTTGCGAAAAAGGCAGTACCAGCCCTGCACACACATGTAGAACAGAAGGTGGGCCAGTCCTTAAGCCTGTCGTTGTCTGCCAAAGTGCACATGCATGACACCTGCAGTTTGCTCAGGCCCTTTGAGGATGCCACGTTATTTGTCAGTCGCCAGGACAGTGGGATGAACGAGAACATTCCACTGCTTCATGTCCTGGAACAGATGGTGGTAACAATGGCTGGTCAGGGGACAGGAGACGTGGCGCCTCGATCTCATGGGCACATGAGCCCTGTTGGGGCTGAACTGGAAGAGGAGGAGGACGTTGGAGCACAGGCAATGTGTAGCCAAATGGGTGGTTTTTCTACTCAGCTGACAGGACAAGAGGAGCAGGAGCAACTAGAGGTGCTACAGGGCGATGAGGAAGACGAGACAGAGGACCCCGACACACCGTGGCAGTATGCAGTGGAGATGGAGGCCGGGAGTCCCTCTGAGTCGCTTGCACAAATGGCACGACACATGATCACTTACTTGCATAGTGACAGCGTAGTGACTTCTGGCTCTCCACCTTTTTGGACCCTCGCTACCGGTACAGAATGAGGGCCTTTTTTACACGCAACGAGAGGGAACACAAACAAATCAACAGGGACATCCTATGTAGTCATTTGGCCGCTGACTATCTGCGCCATCGTCCATCCTCTTGCAGGTCTGACCGGCAGGGCCCTCTGTGCTCCCGTTCCACTGCCATAGCTGCCAGGGAGTGGGGGGGGGGGTGGCAGGAGCAGTACCTGCTCCATCAGGAGCAGCCTGAGTCTACAGTCGCTGAGGAATAGCCTTCTTCACTGGCATAGTGAAGAAACTACTCACCAGAAGCAGTAGCAGGTAGACCTGGAGAAGGACCTGAACCAGCAGGTGGTGGCATACTGCACCCTGCCACCCCACATTGAACATCCGCTGGACTACTGGGTAGCCAAACTGGATTTGTGGCCACAACTAGCAGAGTTTGCCCTGGAAAAGCTTTCCTGCCAGGCCAGTAGTGTGGCAACAGAGCGGGTGTTTAGTGCGGTGGGGGCCATAGTTACCTCAAGGAGAACTCGCCTGTCCTCCCAAAATGTGGAGAGACTGACCTTTGTCAAGATGAATCAGGCATGGATCAGCCAGGATTTCCAACCACCAAGTCCTGATGCGTCAGACTAGATCATCCATTGTGTCACACCAACACTTTGATACCAGAGATTGGTTTCTTCAGTTTACCTGCCTCAGCTATTGCTTTGATGCTGCAAACTGCCTGATGCCACACATCTGATGCCAATTGCTCCTTATTTCACACACCTTTGTCAGCGGTTACTGTTATTGCCACCCACTGCCCCACTCTATTACTGGGTCACCTTGCGTTCTCCTGATGCAGCTGCTGCCATCTATGTCACTTTGCCAATCTTTGGTATCCTCCTAATGTTGCGGCTGCTGCTGCTACTGCTATCTACACATTATGTCACCTAGCCACTCTGTTGTCTCCTCATGTTGCTG
Source organism: Bufotes viridis (assembly GCA_033119425.1). Classification (NCBI taxonomy): domain Eukaryota; kingdom Metazoa; phylum Chordata; class Amphibia; order Anura; family Bufonidae; genus Bufotes; species Bufotes viridis. The sequence goes on along the minus strand of CM065591.1, from coordinate 393,724,443 downwards.
CCATATCCACACTATGTCACCTTGCTACTCTGTGGCCTCCTGTTGCTACCGCCACCTCCACACTATGTCACCTTGCCACTCTGTGGCACCCTCCTGCTGCTGCCATATCCACACAATGCCACCTTGCCACTCTGTGATATCCTGCTGCTGCTATCTCCACATTATATCACCTTGCCACTCAGTGATATCCTCCTGATGCTGCTGCTGCTACTGCCATCTCCATAGTATTTCACCTTGCAACAATGTGGTATCCCGCTGCTGCTCCTGCCATCTCCACACTATGTCACCTTGCCACTTCGTGGTCTCCTCATGCTGCTGCCACCTCCACACTCGGTCATTGTGCCACTCTGTGGCCTACTAATGCTGCTGCCCCCTCCAGGCGCTGTCATTGTGCCACTCTGTGGTCTCCTCATGCTGCTGTCACCTCCATACTTGGTCATTGTGCCACTCTGTGGCCTACTCATGCAAAACGTGCTGCTGATCACTTGATGAAAGATCAAAATGCTTATTGATCGGGTGAAATGATCTTTCATGCAGCACATTAAGGGCTGTATTGGACTAGCAGATGAGCTTTACGATTTTCAGGTAGGAAGCATTCCTTCCCGTCAATCGCCTGCTGCTCAGTGAAGGAGAGCACTGCTATTACATGCAAGTATCTCCTCCACAGAAGGGGGACATCACTTGTCCCCATGCAGAATAATTATTTGACGACAGCGAAGCCTGATTAGACGTCACAATCTGCTGCCAACAAACAATGATTTTTGCATAAAAGATGCAGTTACCGATGAACGAGGTAATCAGCGGCACTTTTACACGGGCAGATCATTGCCAATGAGCGTTCCTACAATCTGGCCGACCGTCGGCCAGTGTAATAAGGCCCTAAACCCTTTACCCCTGAAGGGTTCTTGTTTTTCACTCCCTACCTCTCTGGGGCCATAACTTTTTAAATTTTTTGTTCACATAGGCTTATGAGGGCTTGCATTTTACGGGACAAGTTGTACTTCCTAATGGCATCATTTAATATTGCATAACATGTAGTGGAAAGCTGGAGAAAAATTTAAAATGGTGTGGAATTGGAAAAAAAATTCAAATTTTCCACATGTCTATAGAGATCTGTTTTTATGGTGTTCCCTATGCGGTAAAACTGACCAGTTACTTTCATTCTTGGGGTCAGTATGAATACAACGATATCACATCAGTTTTTGCGCTCCCAGATGCTGTGATCACATATGACCATGACATGTAAGAAGTTAAATGTATGCAATCTAAGTTATCGACCATCACATACATTAGCCCTGGGTGTTTGCTGTTTAAAACAGCAGGCAGCCAGCGACTATGGCGCCCTCTGTGCTCGCTTGAGAGCGTCATCTTTAAAGACCCACCCTGCACCGCACCTGTACGGCGCTGGGCGGCAAGAGGTTAAATCATTGTTTCTGGGCAGCCGATCACAGTGGTCTGTTGCCCAGAAATAATGAATCTGTGTGAAGACGAGCAATCACCTCACTGATACGTGAAAACACATGGGAGAAAGACCTTTTTGAGTTTTGCCCTCGGGCACCATAATATCTATATATGACTTTATGTGCATCTCCTACAAAAGTAGTTTTATTGAACGCACCGTTTTAATATAAGTGAAATGTGCTGATGATGAAGAAAAGTTGCAATTTGTTTAAATGTGTTAATTCAACTACCAGGATCTTTTAACTGTATTACCCCCAGAATTCATTTGTTGTGCTCTGCTGTGATAGTTCCTAGTAACAGCATGCCCTCTGTGTCTTATGTTCTGAAATAGCGATAATATTCTCTAATGTTTACCCACTTCCTTCACATCAAACATTCCTGAACAACTGTGTTTTTCCTGTCACTTTTTAAGCAAATAGGAAAAAAAAAAGATGAATAACGTCTCAATTAAACTCATTCCTGCATCAGCCGTGACATTTCTTTTCAAAAGAATCCCCCTTCAAGGTGACAATGGATTTTTGTTTTAAGGGAAAAACACTGGCTCTTGCCTTTAGGCATCACTGCTGGCATTCTAAGAGCATTCTAAGAGCTTGCTGAGTCTTGTGCCAAAATTTACAGTAGCTCTGATTTTGTTTCGCTGAATTTAATTTGCTCTTTATACTCCAGGCAGCATGAGAAAAATTAAGAGAAATGGCTTAAATCTCGATGTGTCCTTGAATTTTACCACTGACAATAATGTAGCAAATTACTGTTACTGTGTGCACGTAGCTATGTGTTTATGGAAATGTATTTGTAACTATTATTATAATGATCAAAGTGCTACTACCATTATTATCACTCCTATTAGTCCAGATTAGAGTTGAGCGAACACCTGGATGTTCGGGTTCAAGAAGTTCGGCCGCACTTCCCGAAAATATTCGGGTTCGGGATCCGAACTCGACCCGAACTTCACCCCGAACCCGAACCCCATTGAAGTCAATGGGGACCCAAACTTTTGGGCACTAAAATGGCTGTAAAATAGCCCAGGAAAGGGCTACAGGGCTGCAAAAGGCTGCAAAATGTAGGTAAATCCCATGCAAACAAATGTGGATAGGGAAATTACTTGAAATAAAATAAATAAAAATTAACCAATATCAATTGGCAACTTGGAGGAAGAGGAGGTGGAATAGGAGGTTGGGGTGGCATTAGGTGGGAATGCTATGGGAGTTGATGTTCTCATCACAGCCAAAAAGGATTCATGTCTGCCTGCAGTGCCACAGGCCTCATTCACAGACTCAGCCCCTGGCACCCAGACGGAGGAGAGGTTCATTCATCTTTGGGTTGCCCCGCAAAATAATGGTAAAATTAAAAAAAGAGGATTCAATAAAGAAGTGCCTGGAGTACAAGAATATATGGTTAAGGGGAGGTAGTTATGAATGTTTATTCTGCACAAGGCACGGACAGGTCCTGTGGGATCCATGCCTGGTTAATTTTTATGAACGTCAGCTTGTCCACGTTGGCTGTGGACAGGCAGCTGCGTTTGGCAGTAATGACGCCACCTGCCATGCTAAATACACGTTCAGACAAAACGCTGGCCAGCACCTCCAAGGCATAAAAGGCTAGCTCTGGCCACGTGGACAATTTGGAGACCCAGAAGTTGAATGGGGCCGAACCACCAGTCAGTACGTGGAGGGGTGTGCACATGTACTGTTCAACCATGTTAGTGAAATGTTGCCTCCTGCTAACACGTTCCGTATCAGGTGGTGGCGTGGTGACAAAACGTTTCCACATTTCTGCCATGCTAACCCTGACCTCAGAGGAGCTGGCCGTAACACAGCTGCGTTGGCGACCTCTTGCTCCTCCTCTGCTTTCTCCTTGGGCTTCTGCTTGTTCCCCTGTGACATTTGGGAATGTTCTCAGGAGCGCGTCTACCAGCGTGCGCTTGTACTCACGCATCTTGCTATCACGCTCTAGTGCAGGAAGTAAGGTGGGCACATTGTCTTTGTACCGGGGATCCAGCAGGGTGGCAACCCAGTGGTCCACACACGTTAAAATGTGGGCAACTCTGCTGTCGTTGCGCAGGCACTGCAGCATGTAGTCGCTCATGTGTGCCAGGCTGCCCAGAGGTAAGGACAAGCTGTCCTCTGTGGGAGGCGTATCGTCATCGTCCTCCGTATCCCCCCAGCTACGCACCAGTGATGGGCCTGAGCTGTGTTAGGTGCCACCCCGCTGTGAACCTGCTTCATCCTCATCCTCCTCCTCCTTTGTACCTGGCCTCTGCTGTTGCAAAAAACCTCCCTCTGAGGCCTGAAAGTGCTAAAAATGACCCCTCATCCTCCTCCTCCTCCCCCTCCTCCTGGGCCACCTCCTCTTCCATCATCGCCCTAAGCGTTTTCTCAAGGAGACATAGAAGTGGTATTGTAACGCTGATAATGGTTTCATCGCTACTGGCCATGTAGGTGGAGTACTCGAAACAGCGCAATAGGGCACACAGGTCTCGCATGGAGGCCCAATCATTGGGGGTGAAGTAGTGCTGTTCTGCAGTGCGACTGCGTGCTGCAGCTGAAACTCCACTATGGCCTGCTGTTGCTCGCACAGTCTCTCCAGCATGTGCAAAGTGGAGTTCCACCTGGTGGGCACGTCGCATATAAGGCAGTGAGCGGGAACGCCGAAGTTACGCTGTAGTGCAGACAGGCGAGCAGCAGCAGGATGCGAACGACGGAAGCGCGCACAGACGGCCCTCACTTTATGCAGCAGCTCTGACATGTCCCCCAAACATATGAGTTTCAGAATGGCCTGCTGACGTTTACCCCGGGCTGTGCTGAAGTTGGTGGTGAAGATGTGTGGCTGACTGGTTGAGCAGGTGGAAGAAGAGGAGGAGGAAGCCGCGTAGGAGGCTACAGGAGGCAAAGTATGATGCCCTGCGATCCTTGGCGGCGGAAGTACTCTCCGCCTGGGGCCCAGCCGCCACTACATTTACCCAGTGTGCAGTTAGGGAGATATAGCGTCCCTGGCCGTTCTTACTGGTCCACGTATCTGTGCTTGGGTGGACCTTGCCACCGATGGAGTTACACAGTGCATACTTGATTTTATCAGATACTTGGTTGTGCAGGGAAGGCACGCGTCTCTTGGAGAAGTAGTGGCAGTTGGGAACAACATACTGTTGGACAGCCATGGACATCAGCTGTTTGAAGCTGTCTGTGTCAACCAGCCTTAATTCAGCATTTCAAAGGCCAGGGCTCAAGGGTGGGTACGTGGGAATTTACGCTTTCTCTCCCAGGTTTGTGAGATGGAGAGCTGAACGCTGCCGTGTGACATGGTGGAGATGCTTGGTGATGGAGGTAGTGGTGTTGGTGGTACATCCTCTGTTTGGTGGGCGGCAGGTGTCAACATTCCTCCCGAGGCGGAGGAAGAGGCTGAGTCAGCAGCAGAAGAGGGAGCAGGGGGAGCCTGAGTGAGTTCCTTGTTTTTTAGGTGTTTACTCCACTGCAGTTCATGCTTTGCATGTAGATGCCTGGTCATGCAGGTTGTGCTAAGGTTCCGAACGTTAAAGCCTCTCTTCAGGCTCTGATGGCACAGCGTGCAAACCACTCGGGTCTTGTCGTCAGCACATTGTTTAATGAAGTGCCATTCCAGGGAACTCCTTGAAGCTGCCTTTGGGGTGCTTGGCGGTGGCTGTTCTGCTTTTGCCCCCTGCTCCCTGTTTTGCTACGCTGTTGGCTCGGTCTCACCACTGCCTCTTCCTCTGAACTATGAAAGTCAGTGGCATGACCTTCATTCCATGTGGGGTCTAGGACCTCATCGTCCCCTGCATTGTCTTCCACACAGTCTTCCTCCCTGACCTCCTGTTCGGTCTGCACACAGCAGAAAGACGCAGCAGTTGGCACATGTGTTTCGTCATCATCAGAGACATGCGGACTCCGATGAGGTGGTATTCCCATGTCCTCATCATCAGGAAACATAAGTGGTTGTGCATCAGTGCATTCTATGTCTTCCACCACTGGGGAAGGGCTAGGTGGATTCCCTTGAAAACCCCTGCCAGCAGAGTCTTCAAACAGCATAAGAGACTGCTGCATAACTTGAGGCTCAGACAGTTTCCCTGATATGCATGGAGGTGATGTGAAAGACTGATGGGCTTGGTTTTCAAGACTGGGTGTGGAGATAATGCTGTGAACGTGCTGGATCCACTGTCGGCCACCCAATTAACTAGCCCCTGTACTTGCTCATGCCTTACTATCCTTAGAATGGCATTGGGCCCCACCAAATATCGCTGTAAATTCTGGCGGGTACTGGAACCTGAGGTAGTTGGTTCACTAGGACGTGTGGCTGTGGCAGAATGGCCACGTCCTCTCCCAGCACCATAGGGTCCACTAACAACACCACGATCATGTCCGTGTCCCTTACTAGATGTTTTCCTCACTGTTAACGTTCACGACAATATGAAAAAAATTATTTGGCCCAATGTATTGAATTCAAATTCAGGCCTTTTTTAACAGGCACCTAACACTATCTGGCTATCTATTTATGTACCGTATTACACTAATCCAGGCACAGCAGTAACCACAGATTTAGGGGAATATCAATTGTAGGCCTAGTATTTAGGCCCTGGATGAAAGGTATCCTTTTACGGACAGATTTACTCTTTGAGTTTCACAGTAGCGTGTGAAAAAAATATATCGGATTATGCTTTCAGCACTTGTATTTTAACACTTTGTGCAATATACCCTTTAACAGAAAGAAATACACTTAGAGATGCAAAACAGTGTGTGTAAATGTAGAGGATTATGCTGTATTTTAACACTTACTGTAATATTCCCTTTAACGGAAAGAAATAAACTTGGAGATGCATGCTGAGTGTAATATACCCTTTTACAGACAGATTTGCACTTGGCCTGCAACAGCTGGAACACCAGATTTTGGGTATTGCTATTTTGGCAATTGAATTTCACCCCAGAAAATAATATATCTTTTGACGGACACTATTAAACTTGTCCAGCCACAGCTGAAACCACTGATTTATGGTATTGCTATTTTGGCAATTGAATTTCACCCCATAAAAAAACATATATCCTTTGCCGGACACTATTAAACTTGTCCAGCCACAGCTGGAACACCAGATTTACGGTATTTCTATTTTTGCTACTGAATTTGACCCCAGAAAATAATAAATCCTTTGCCGCACACTATTAAACTTGGCAAGCCACAGGTGAAACCACTAATTTATGGTATTGCTATTTTGGCAATTGAATTTCACCCCAGAACAAAATAAATCCTTTGCCGGACACTATTAAACTTGTCGAGCCACAGCTGGAACACCAAATTTGCGGTATTTATATTTTTGCAACTGAATTTCACCCCAGAAAATAATATATCCTTTGACAGACACTATTAAACTTGTCCAGTCACAGCTGGAACACCAGATTTACTGCATTTCTATTTTGGCAACTGAATTTCACCCCAGAAAATAATAAATCCTTTGCCGGACACTATTAAACTTGAACAGCCACTGCTGGGACACCAGATTTACGGTATATTTTATTATAGCCACAGCTATAACCACTGATTTATGGTATTGCTATTTTGGCAATTGAATTTCACCCCAGAAAAAATATATCCTTTGCCGGACACTTTTAAACTTGGCCAGCCACTGCTGGGACACCATATTTAGGGGATTGCTATTTTGGCAATTGAATTTCACCCCAGAGAATTATCTATCCTTTGCCAGACACTATTAAACTTGGCCAGCCACTGCTGGGACACCAGATTTAGGGGATTGCTATTTTGGCAATTAAATTTCACCACAGAAATAAATCTATCCTTTGCCAGACAGCATACAGTATTACACTTGGCTAGCCACAGCTGGAACACCATATTTAGGGGATTGCGATTTTGGCAATTGAATTTAACCCCTCAATAAAATATAGAAATTTCTATCCTGAGTTTCTAGGGGTGACAATAAGCACAGCCAAGCCCCTGATGTAGGATATAGCAAAACAAAACCCTAGTATTGATGGATTGATGGACTTGGTGGCAGCTTGTGCTGGTGCACCACAAGACACAAAATGGCCGCTGATCACCCCAGAAAAAAGTGACAGAAAAATGCTCTGTGCAGCCTAAAAACGAGTGAGCAGTTAACTAGCAGAAGTTGATTGATTCACAGCTGTAGATCGATCAATTCATTAGGTGTTTTTGTTGAGTTTTCCCTGCCTAATCTCGCCCTCACAGCAGCTGCGCCCTATCCTTACACTAATTAGAGCACAGTGACATGCAGCGCTACGTGACTCCAGCTTAAATAGAGGCTGAGTCACATGCTGCACTTGGCCAATCACAGCCATGCCATTAGTAGGCATGGCTGTGATGGCTTCTTAGGGCAAGAAGTAAAACACTAGTTGATTGGCTGCTGTGCAGCCCTTCAGAAAGCGTGAAGAAATCGACGAACAACGGACCCGAACCTGAACTTTTACGAAAATGTTTGGGTCCGGGTCCATGTCCCGAACACCCCAAAATTCGGTACAAACCCGAACTATACAGTTAGGGTTCGCTCATCCCTATTCCTGATAATAATAATGATACTAATATTACTGCAGTGAGTGTACCAATTAGAAAAAATATCTCTAATTCCTTATATGGCTTGTTTTGTCTTACCAGGATGTGTATTACTTTCTTTTTAAGCACAAAGTAGTAAATACAGTAGGCAAGCACCTTCAAATTACAAGTAAATGTAAAGACCCACCTCATTATAGCTGAAATTCAAAAGTAAGTAAAACACTACATCTACCCAGGAGTGCACCTAGCCTGAGACAAAAACTAAAACGGCGCCATCCCACAATGCCAATTTCTTAACCTAACCTCTTTTGCCACAATAAAAGTGCTCATTGCCCAGTGCCCTTCCACTCCCCGTCTATTGCCCCTACTTGGTGCTGCATAAGGCGATCGCCTCACCTGGCCTCATTGGTGGTGCACCCATCCATCTACCAGCACACTGCTTGAAGTGCTAAAGAGCCCTTTACCTAGGACAACATAGCAGCAAAGGGAAGCATTCCTTCTTGAAAATCTGCTGCTCAATGGTGGGGGAGACAGGTGCATTTACATGAAGCAATCTCGTCCATAATATGGGGAGGAGTGATTGCTAATGCCATCGTTCTTTCCCATACTGACTCGCTCGTTTTTCTCCAGTTCAACAGGTAATTGGCGGCACATTTATACCTACAGATGAATTATACACTACTGGTTTTTATGGTTACGACCACCCAGTAATCCATCAGCGGTGGCCGTGCTTGCACACTATAGAAAAAAGCATCAGCCTATGTGAGCTTCCATGGTCCCAGCCACCAGAGAGGCACTTTTTCTTGTAGTGTGCAAGCATTGCCAATGCTGAGAAAGTTTAGGGTTGTTGTAACCATGGAAATTAACAATGTAAAATATGATGGAAAAATGAATCCAGCCAGCAAAGGATCAATATGGGCAGTCACAGTACATTAGTAAGTGCCCTGTATTAACTTTCTCTACGTGATAAGTGCCACTTTCTGAAGTGACACAACCCCTTTAAGTTACCCTTCAATACGTTAATTATTTTCAGTTGCACTACTGCTATATTTACTATACATTTAACGTTCAGATTATAAGCACACATTTTGATCAAATTGCGAGAACCCATTTATCAACTTCTGAAAAAAGACTCCCATGAACAATAAAATAAGAAAGAGGAGAAATGGAAATGTATAAATTACACATTTTACTACCTTTACTACCAGAATACCCCATTACATTCATGTAGTCTTAAAAAGAGGTGCCTAAGGCCTCTTGCACACGGGCGTCATGTTTGACGCCCGGATAAGAGGCGGGTGCGTTGCGGGAATCGCCACGATTTTTCCGCGCGTGTGCTAACGTTTGTAGTGCGTTTAGCACGCGCGTGAAAAAATCCGCATGCTTGGTACCCAGACCCGATGTCAGACTTCATCACTGAAGTCCGGTTTCGGGATGAGTATTCTGTATATGTAATTATTTTCCTTTATAACATAGTTATAAGGGAAAATAATTGCATTCTAATTACAGAATGCAATGTTCCCCGGGCTATGGAGGGTTAAAAATAATAAAGCGTTAACTCACCTTCTCCCATTGTACGCGCAGAGCCCCAGAACGTCTTCTCTCTTGATGATTGCTTGCTTCAGGACCTGTGGTGACGTCACAGGGTCACATGGTCCAATCATAGAAGCATTTGAGTGGACCATGTGACCCATGTGATCCTGTGACATCACGGCAGGTCCTTCATCCAACATCTGCCGTGATGTCACAGGATCACATTGGTCACATGGTCCACTCAAATGCTTCTATGATTGGACCATGTGACCCTGTGACATCACCACAGGTCCTGAAGCAAGCAATCATCAAAAGAGAAGAAGTTCTGGGGCTCTGCGCGTACAATGGGAGAAGGTGAGTTAACTCTTTATTATTTTTAACCCTCTATAGCCCGGGGAACATTGCATTCTGTAATTAGAATGCGATTATTTTCCCTTATAACTATGTTATAAAGGAAAATAATAACGATCGGGTCCCCATCCCGATCGTATCCTAGCAACCATGTGGGAAAATCGCAACGCATCCGCACATGATTGCGGATGCTTGCGATTTTCCCGCATCCCCATTCACTTCTATGGGGCCTGCGTTGCGTGAAAATCGCAGAATATAGAACATGCTGCGATTTTCACGCAACGCAAAAGTGATGCGTGAAAATCACCGCTCATGTGCACAGCACCATAGAAGTGAATGGGTCCGGTTTCAGTGCGGGTGCAATGCGTTCACTTCACGCATTGCACCCACGCGGAAAACTCGCCCGTGTGAAAGGGGCCTAAAGTGGAAATGATTGACTTGTACAAAAGTATAAATGGCCCGTACAAACAATATGGTGAAAAGCAATTCCATATAAAAAGCCCTGAAAAGACAATTGGGCATTGTCTCCACATGGAGAAGAAGTTCTTAACGAGGACCTTTCACCAGTTTAAAAACTAAAAACTAGCTATATCTGTGGGCAGAGCAGCGCCCAGGGGTCCCCCTGCACTTACTAGTATGTCTGGGCGCCGCTCCGTTCGCCCGGTATAGGCTCCGGTGTCTGCAGCTCACTCTGTTGTACTGGGTGGAGTTTTTGTATTAGGTGTGCCCCTTGATGCAGTGCTGGCCAATCGCAGTGCACAGCTCATATCCTGGGAGTCCCAGGCTATGAGCTGTGCTCTGCGATTGGCCAGCGCTGCAGCAAGGGACACGTCTAATACAAAACTCCGCCCAGTACAACAGAGGAGCTGCAGACACCGGAGCCTATACCGGCGAACGGAGCGGCGCCCAGGGGTCCCCCTGCACTTACTAATATGTTTGGGCGCCGCTCCGTTCGCCCGGTATAGGCTCCGGTGTCTGCAGCTCCCTCTGTTGTACTGGGCGCACAGATATAGTTAGTTTTTAGTTTTTAAACTAGTGAAAGGTCCTCAGGGTTCAGTATTGGGCCCTATTCTCTTCAATATATTTATTAATGATCTTGTAGAAGGCTTGCACAGTAATATATCAATTTTTGCAGATGACACTAAACTGTGTAAAGTAATTAACACTAAAGAGGACAGTTTTCTGCTACAGAGGGATCTGGATAGATTGGGGGCTTGGGCAGAGAAATGGCAGATGAGGTTTAACACTGACAAATGTAAAGTTATGCACATGGGAAGGAATAATGCAAGTCACCCGTACATACTAAATGGTAAAACACTCAGTAACACTGACATGGAAAAGGATCTAGGAATTTTAATAAATAACAAACTAAGCTGTAAAAACCAGTGTCAGGCAGCTGCTGCTAAGGCCAATAAGATAATGGGTTGCATCAAAGGGGCATAGATGACCGTGATGAAAATATAGTCTTACCACTTTATAAATCACTAGTCAGACCACACATGGAGTACTGTGTACAGTTCTGGGCTCCCGTGAACAAGGCAGACATAGCAGAGCTAGAGAGGGTTCAGAGGAGGGCAACTAAAGTAATAACTGGAATGGGGCAACTACAGTACCCGAAAGGGTATCAAAATTAGGGTTATTCACTCTAGAAAAAAGACGACTGAGGGGAGTTCTAATAACTATGTATAAATATATCAGGGGTCAGTACAAAGATCTCTCCCATCATCTATTTATCCCCAGGACTGTGACTGTGACGAGGGGACATCCTCTGCTTCTGGAGGAAAGAAGGTTTGTACACAAACATAGAAAAGGGTTCTTCACGGTAAGAGCAGTAAGACTATGGAACTCTCTGCCTGAGGAGGTGGTGATGGTGAGTACAATAAAGGAATTCAAGAGGGGTCTGGATGTATTTCTGGAGCGTAATAATATTTCAGGCTATAGCTACTAGAGAGGGGTCGTTGATCCAGGGAGTTATTCTGACTGCCTGATTGTAGTCGGGAAGGAATTTTTTCCCCTTAAGTGGGGAAAATTGGCTCTACCTCACAGGGGTTTTTTGCCTTCCCCTGGATCAACTTGCAGGAAACAGGTCGAACTGGATGGACAAATGTCTTTTTTCAGCCTTATATACTATGTTACTATGTTACTATGTTGATCACGAATTTTAGAATTGCGAATTTTAATCGCGAATATCGGAACTTCGAGAATTCGCGAATATTTAGAATATCGCGAAACATATTAGCAATCGCGAATATTCCTTTTTTTTTTAAATACCAGTTTATGCAAATTTCTATGCAAATTATTTATATGCAAATTTTCGCAATCTAGAAAACAATGTCATTATTTTCTTGATTGTGTAAATTCGCATATAAAGATCCGCATAAAATTTGCATACAAATTTGCATAAACTGGTATTTAAAAGATACATTTTAATTGCCAGTTTATGCAAATTTTTATGCAAATTTCATGTGAATTTTTATATGCGAATTTTCGCAATCAAGAAAATAATGACTGGAGATTATGAATTTGCGTATTTTCGAATATACGGCGAATATTCGCCCAAATATTTGCGGAATATCGCGAATTCGAATATTGCCCCTGCCGCTCATCACTATAATCTGAACTGTGAAAACTGTAAATCTGTGGAATAGTCTACCTCAGGACATGGTCACAGCAGGAACAGTGGACAGTTTTAAAAAGGGCTTAAATACATTCTTAAAATGTTTATTTTAATGTTTAGAAGTCAGGTTATCAATCTCCTTTCCTAAGATTCACATCTCCACCCATCCCTTGGTTGAATTTGATGGGCTTCTGTCTTATTTTTAACAGACCTATGTAACTATGACCACAAGAAACTTTGTAATATGTCTTATCATTAAGAAATGTCTAGTTCTCATGTTATCTGCTGTTTACCTTCCCCTGACTTGAAAACTTTACTCGAGAGGACACAGCGAGTGTTTGTCGGGAAGGAAGCATATGGGGAGGAGTGATCACTAATGCCATTGCATGTTCCCATTCTGATAAGTAGAGATGTCGCAAACATAAAATTTTCCGTTCGCAGACAGCGAACGCGAATTTCCGCAACTGTTCGCGAATGGGTGAACCGCCATAGACTTCAATAGGCAGGCGAATTTTAAAACCCACAGACAGGGACTCTTTCTGGCCACAATAGTGATGGAAAAGTTGTTTCAAGAGGAACAACACCTGGAGTGTGGCATGCCATGGAAAATTACGTAGTTGACGCAGAGCCGGGTTTTAATCCATAAAGGGCATAAATCACCTAACATTCCAAAATTGTTTGGAATAACGTGCTTTAAAACATCCAGTATGTGTATACGATCAGGTATGATGTTGTATCGATCAGGTAGTGTAAGGTGTACGCCCGCTTCACAGTGACAGACCAAACTCTGACAGACCAAACTCCCCGTTGAACGCACCGCAAACAACAGCAAACAGTCCATTTGCACAACTGCAAACTCCCCATTTGCAGAAGGTTGGATACCAAGCTAGCCATGTCCCGTTTCTTGTCCTCACTGACATCATTGAACGTCTCTTCCTCCACCTAGCCACGTACAACACCAAGGGTCCCAGAAAGGTGACAACAAGCCCCCTGGGACGCCTGCTGTGGTTGGTCTTCCACCTCCTCATAGCCACCTTCCTCCTTTGACTCCTCTTCTTCAGACTCCTCTCTCTGCGTTGCCACAGGTCCAGCAATCGACGACGACAAGGCTGCTTCTGGTGGTGATGGTGACCACAACTCTTCCTCTTCATGCTCATCTATGGCCTGATCCAGCACTCTTTGCAGGGCACGCTCCAGAAAAAACGCATATGGGATGAGGTCGATGATGTTGCCTTGGGTTTGACTGACCAGGTTTGTCACCTCCGCAAAAGGACGCATGAGCCTACAGCAATTATGCATGAGCGTTTAGTAACGTGGCCAAAAAATACCCAGCTCCGCAGAGGCTGTCCTCTTTTTTTTTAATTAAAAAAATCTGTTCTTACCAGTTTCATCTCTGTTTTGTCCCCTATCAGGGGCCGGTGTATGGAATCGATTTTAGGAACCGGGAGATGGAAAAAGATGGTTGGTCGGTCTTCTTCCTTCCAATTTGGGGCACTGCACGTGCGCCGTGCAATGTACTGTGCCACCCTATATAAGTGGTGTGTTAAGTAGCACTATTCCTATCAGTTTAATCCCTGTTACGTCCCCTATCAATGGACATGAATAGATTTTAGGAACCGGGAGATGGAAAAAGATGGTTGGTCGGTCCTCCTCTTCCTTCCAATCTGGGGCACTGCACGTGCGCCGTGCAATGTACTGTGCCACCCTATATAAGTGGTGTGTTAAGTAGTACTATTCCTATCAGTTTAATCCCTGTTATGTCCCCTATCAGGGGACATGAATAGATTTTAGGAACCGGGAGATGGAAAAAGATGATTGGTCGGTCCTCTTACTTCCAATTTGGGGCACTGCGCGTGCGCTGCGCAGTGTACTGTGACACCCTATATGAGTGGTGTGTTAAGTAGTACTAATCCTATCAGTTTAATCCCTGTTACGTCCCCTATCAGGGGACGTGAATAGATTTTAGGAACCGGGAGATGGAAAAAGATGGTTGGTCGGTCCTCTTACTTCCAATCTGGGGCACTGCGCGTGCGCCGCGCAATGTACTGTGACATCCTATATGAGTGGTGTGTTAAGTAGTACTATTCCTATCAGTTTAATCCCTGTTATGTCCCCTGTCAGGGGACGTAAATAGATTTTAGGAACCGGGAGATGGAAAAAGATGATTGGTCAGTCCTCTTACTTCCAATTTGGGGCACTGAGCGTACACCGCGCAATGTACTGTGGCACCTATACAAATAGAGTGAACTACTATTCTTACCATATTAATCTGTGTTAAGTCCCCTATCAGGGGTTGTGTATTGAATGGAATCCTTGCATGTGGAGATAGAGAAAAAAGCATGCGCTCATCGCTTCCTTCTAATTTTGGGCACTTGCAATGGAATTTGCCACCAATGCAACTAGTGTTAACTAAGCACTATTCCTATTAGTTTAATCACTGTTTTGTCCCTTATCAGGGCCAGGGCCGCTGTGGTGAATAGATTTTTGGAACCGGGAGATGTAAAAAGACCCATGCTTGGTCCGCTTCATTTAAATTTTTGGTCACGTCGCGTGCGCCATGCAATGTACTGTGACACACTATATGAGTGGTGGGCAGTAGGCACAGTACAGTCTGTGGGCCTGACACACACTGGCAGGCAACTGTAATTATATTAAAGGGTAAAAATTGAATTACTTTTTTATCTGCAAGGTACTGTGCCACCCCATATGAGTGGTGGGCACTGACAGGGGGCACAGTACATTCTGTGGGCCTGACACACACTGGCAGGCAACTGCAATTATATTAAAGGGTAAAAATTAAATGACTTTTTTATCTGCAAGGTACTGTGCCACCCTATATGAGTGGTGTGCACACAGTACAGTCTGTGGGCCTGTGGCCTCTGTGGTAAGGTGCAGGGTGCCGTTGTGGATGGCAGGTATGTGTCACCGAGGTTCATAGCCTCGGTGAGGTAAGAGCCGTATTTTGTTGATGTCAGCAGCAGCTAGTGCTACTGACATAGTTGTAAATAGCATGGCTGCAAAGCCGATCCGGGCCGGCTCTTACCAGGAGCAGCTAAAGTGTAGGGTGGGTGGCTGCTCCCCACGATCCAGTCCTGGTTTTGGGCTGGGTATAAAACACAGTCAGCAGCTGTGTCTGGGGCGGTGATTGTCCTGGAGCTGCTGCTAGTCCTGTGGAGCTCTCTGGGCTGGAAGCAAAAACCCAGCAAGGAGACATGCATTCGACCTGGAAGCCTGAAGGAGGATTATCCCACGGCTGGGCCGACCGCCAGGTGCGAACGCGCACCTAACATCTCACAGGTGATTGAACCTGGTTTTGGACTCTTTGGTTTTGCCTTTTTTCTGTTTGCTGCGTGTGAATGAACACCAAGAGACTGTTTACCATTTCGTTTGTGCAAGTGTGAATAAAACACTGTTTATTGCACGTACTGGACTCCTTGTTTTGCCTCTGTACTGCACCCGCACCGTTATCTACCAGAGCAACTCCCCACATTTGGTGTCGGATGCGGGCATGCGCAGTGAGGCTGGCGTGAACGCCGAAGTTTGTTTTTGCTGGGCACGACTGGATGTCCTATATTCGGCCGGCAAAGTTGCAGCCTGTGGTCCCTGACAAAATGGAGGCGGCTGTGAAAGCCCTCATAGAGGCTAACGTGCAGCAGCGGGAGACCAACCAGCTACTGCTGCAGCACGTGATGGCATTGCAAGCTGCAGGAGCGTCCCGCCACGCCCACGATGCCCGGAAAGCTGTCCGTGCAGCGATCCCTAAGATGACCCCTCGGATGATGTGGAGACCTATCTGGCGGTGTTCGAGAAGGTGGCCGTGAGGGAGAAATTACCCCGAGAACAGTGGGCAGAGGTCGTCGCTCCGTTCCTGGCGTCTGGACCCCAGCAAGTATTTTTTGACCTCCCAGATGACCAAGCAGCTGACTACCCGACCGTGAAAGGTGAGATCCTGGCAAGACTGGGGGTGAACGTGTTAGTCCGGGCTCAGCGGGTCCACCAGTGGAACTTTAATACGGCTGAACCCGCCAGGCCGCAGTATTATGAGTTGCTGCACAGGTTGCAAAAGTGGCTGCAGCCTGAGGTTCTAAGTCCGGCTGCTATGCTGGACCGTCTGCTGGCTGACATCTTCTGGAGGGCCTTGCCGCACTCCCTGCAGCACTGGATCGGCCAGGTGTCACCCACTAATGCCTTGGACATGGTCGACCTGGTCGAGCGCTATGAGGCCACAAAAACCTTGAAAGGGGGTGTTGTTGGGAGGGGGCCGGTCAAACCCCGGAGGTCTCCCATCCAGTCCCGACGACTGGTACCCGAGAAACCTGCTCGGGTGTACCCCCTGTAGACCCGGCCCCGATAGTCTGCTGGCGGTGTCACGAGCCTGGCCATGTGAGGGCCGACTGTCCACAGTGGGGAGAACCCATGGAGACCAATTATGGGTACCGGGCTTCCATGTATGCCCGGAGACTGTGTGCGACCGGCACCCCGAGACAATAGACAATCGTCATCTGTGCCAGGTGCAAGTCGGTGATAATCTTGCAGTGGCGCTGCTGGACTCAGGGAGCCTAGTAACCCTGGTAAGTGCTGCCCTGGTACAGCCCTCCCAGTATACGGGCCGGAAAGTTGGGGTGGTGTGCATACACGGAGACTTAAAGGACTATCCCACGGCTGTAATGTCTCTGTCCACGGCGGCCGGCACATGGACTTGTGAAGTGGCGATCTCCGCCAAGCTACCGTATGAACTAATAATTGGGAGAGACTTCCTGGTTTTCCGTCACTATGGCCTGAGGTGAAAGTGACTAATAGCCCTGAGACAGGGGTCACCCTAGCAGAGTGGCCTGGTTCCTGTGGGAGGCCAGAGCCCTGGGAGCCCGAGTCCGAAGGGCCTGCGGTAGGGGTGACCACCACTTCTGTGATAGAGGGGAGACACCCCCACTGAGTGTAATGGTGGGAGACATGGAGGACTTGCCACCAGGTCCTGAGTTGGCAGACCTCCACGCCTCCGGAGATAATTTTGGGACCGCCTAACACCGGGACCAAACCCTAACCAGGGCCTGGGAGAATGTGCTGGAAATTGATGGTAAACCCCAGAAACCAGGGGCTGAGATAATATTTCCCGCTTTGTTGTTCACCAAGAAATGTTATATCGGGTGAACCAAATCCGGGTGAACCTGTTGAACAATTGGTGGTGCCCACAGCGCACCGCAAGCTTGTCATGGAGCTTGCCCACCAACATGTTCTTGGGGGACACTTGGGGTGGCAGAAAACCCAGGACCGCATACTGCAGCGGTTTTATTGGCCCAGTGTGTTCAAGGAGGTAGAAAATTATTGTAAGTCCTGTCCCACCTGTCAGATAAATAGCCCCCAGCCACATTTCCGTAGTCCTCTGGTACCTCTTCCAATTATTGAGGTCCCGCTTGAGCGAATCGCTATGGATCTAATTGGGCCTGTACCAAAGTCTGCCAGGGGCCACCAACACATTCTGGTAGTTCTCGACTATGCCACTCGGTATCCGGAGGCGGTGCCTCTGCGACATACCTCAGCTAAGCTCATTGCCAAAGAGTT
Organism: Bufotes viridis; assembly: GCA_033119425.1. Lineage (NCBI taxonomy): Eukaryota > Metazoa > Chordata > Amphibia > Anura > Bufonidae > Bufotes > Bufotes viridis. Next base: position 393,706,397 of record CM065591.1, on the reverse strand, counting down.
AATGGAAATGTTTTCCCGTGTGGGCCTGCCAAAAGAGGTTCTGACAGACCAAGGGACCCCTTTTATGTCCAAAGTTATGAGGGAACTGTGTAAATTGTTGCGTATAAAGCAGTTACGGACGTCCGTTTACCATCCGCAAGCGGACGGTCTTGTCGAGAGGTTTAACCAAACTTTAAAAAATATGTTAAAAAGGGTGGTGTCTAGAGATGGGAAGGACTGGGATCTGCTTCTGCCCTATCTCATGTTCGCAGTGCGAGAGGTGCCCCAGGCCTCTACTGGGTTCTCGCCCTTCGAACTGCTTTATGGCAGACACCCTCGGGGCCTGTTGGATATCGCCAAGGAAGTGTGGGAACACCAGCCTGTCCCCCACAAAAGTGTCATTGAGTATGTCACCCAGATGCAGGAACGGATGGAAAGGGTGTTGCCGCTGGTCCGGGAGCATATGGAGGCAGCGCAACAAGCCCAAAGTAGGGTGTACAATCGTCAGGCTCGGGTACGGGGCTTCAATCCGGGAGATCGGGTTTTGGTTCTGGTACCCACCCTTGACAGCAAATTCCTAGCTAGGTGGCAGGGCCCCTATGAGGTGATCGAGAAGATAGGGGAAGTAAATTACAAAGTACACCAGCCAGGGCGGCGCAAGCCGGAGCAGGTGTACCACGTGAATTTACTAAAGCCGTGGAAAGACAGGGACACGGCCGACGACCACAGCCCCCGGCCAGGGCTTCTAGGGGAAAAGGGTCCAGCCCCACAGTTCGAGGCCTGCGAAGCGGTAGCCACGGTAAAAATTGCAGACAGCCTGTCTTCCAAACAAGTTCAGGAAGTCAGGGAGTTCATCAGTCAGAACACGGATGTATTCTCGGACCTCCCTGGCCGCACGTCTCTCATCCAACATGACATTGTCACTGAGCCTCAGGCCAAGATCCGTTTAAAACCATACCGGGTACCCGAGGCTCGGCGACGGGCCATCGCGGAGGAAGTGCAATTAATGTTGAAGCTTGATGTCATTGAGGAGTCGAAAAGTGAGTGGGCCAGTCCCATAGTCCTAATACCCAAGCCGGATGGGACGTTGCGGTTCTGCAACGATTTTCGCAAGTTAAATGAGGTGTCCAAGTTTGATGCGTATCCCATGCCCCGGGTAGACGAGCTTGTTGAAAATTTAGGGCAAGCCCGTTATTTTTCTGTGCTAGACCTCACTAAAGGATACTGGCAAGTACCCTTAACGGAGGCGGCCAAGGAAAAAAACGCTTCTGTTACCCCGCAGGGCCTGTATCATTACAAGGTGTTACCCTTTGGCCTGCATGGCGCCCCGCCACCTTCCAAAGGTTAATGGACGTTGTGCTGCGACCGCACCGTCGGTACGCTTCGGCCTACTTAGATGATGTAATCATCCACAGCACCGACTGGGAAAGCCATTTGCCCAAAGTACAGGCGGTAGTGGATGCCCTGAGGAAAGCTGGACTAACCGCCAATCCAAAGAAGTGTGCGATTGGGTTGGAAGAGACCAAATATCTGGGATATGTTATTGGGCGGGGAGTCATCAAGCCGCAGGTAACTAAGGTAGAGGCCATACGTAACTGGCCCCGACCGGTCACTACCAGGCAGGTAAAGTCCTTCCTGGGAATTGTAGGGTACTACATGCGGTTTGTGCCCCACTTTGCCACAATAGCAGCGCCGTTGACAGACCTGTTGAAGGGGCGAAAGTCTGGGAAGGTTAGCTGGAGTGAGAAGGCGGAGGAGGCTTTCTCCGCGTTGAAGTCGGCCCTGTGTGGGTCCCCGGTTTTGGTGACACCCGACTTCAACAGGGAGTTTGTCGTACAGACCGACGCCTCGGAGGTAGGCCTCGGTGCTGTACTGTCTCAGGAGGTCAACGGGGAAGAACATCCCGTTGTCTTCCTGAGCCGTAAGCTCAGTCCCGCCGAGACCAGGTATAGCATAGTGGAGAGGGAGTGCCTGGCTATCAAGTGGGCACTCGAATCTCTCCGCTACTACCTGTTAGGGAGGAGGTTCCGTCTGGTGACCGACCATTCCCCTCTCAAGTGGATGAGCCAGGCCAAGGAGAGGAATGCTCGGGTCACCAGGTGGTTCCTATCCCTGCAGAACTTCAAGTTCTCCGTGGAACATAGGGCAGGCCGCTTGCAGGGTAATGCAGATGCCCTTTCCCGCGTCCACTGCCTCACATGTGTCCACCCCCTCAGGGTTGAACAAAGGGGGGGGGTATGTGGTAAGGTGCAGGGTGCCGTTGTGGATGGCAGGTATGTGTCACCGAGGTTCATAGCCTCGGTGAGGTAAGAGCCGTATTTTGTTGATGTCAGCAGCAGCTAGTGCTACTGACATAGTTGTAAATAGCATGGGTGCAAAGCCGATCCGGGCCGGCTCTTACCAGGAGCAGCTAAAGTGTAGGGTGGGTGGCTGCTCCCCACGATCCAGTCCTGGTTTTGGGCTGGGTATAAAACACAGTCAGCAGCTGTGTCTGGGTCTGTGATTGTCCTGGAGCTGCTGCTAGTCCTGTGGAGCTCTCTGGGCTGGAAGCAAAAACCCAGCAAGGAGACGTGCAGTCGACCTGGAAGCCTGAAGGAGGATTATCCCACGGCTGGGCCGACCGCCAGGTGCGAACGCGACCTTACATCTCACAGGTGATTGAACCTGGTTTTGGACTCTTTGGTTTTGCCTTTTTTCTGTTTGCTGCGTGTGAATGAACACCAAGAGACTGTTTACCATTTCGTTTGTGCAAGTGTGAATAAAACACTGTTTATTGCACGTACTGGACTCCTTGTTTTGCCTCTGTACTGCACCCGCACCGTTATCTACCAGAGCAACTCCCCACACCTCTCACACATGGGCAGGCAACTGCAATATATATATATATATATAGAAAAAATAAATAAAAGAAGACTGATGTACCAGCCGTAAAAAGGGCCTTTTGGGGTGCTGTCAAGACGCTGTCCTTACAGCACATGAGTCTTTGAGGACTGGAGTGGACACAGAACACTTGCCTAGCTAACACTTTCCCTATTAATTCAGCAGCACTCTCCCTGCTCTAACACTGCAGCTTCAGAATGAATCTAAGCTTCCATTCACATGTCCGTAAGCGTTTTGCAGATCCGCAAATTGCGGATCCGCAAAACACGGACTCCGACAATGGGCGATCCGCAATTTGCGGACAGCACATAGCCAGCACTTTGATAAAAAATGCCTTTTATTGTCCGCAATTGCGGACATGAATAGGACATGTTTTATTTTTTTTTTAGGAACGGAATTGTGGATCCTGAAAAAACAGATGCGGATCCCAAAAAATAGACGAGGATCCCAAAAAGGCGGATCTGCATCCGTTCCAGCCCCATTGAAAGTCAATGGGTCAGCAAATTGCGGAATGCTGACCCAAATTACGGACGTGTGAATGGACCCTAAGATGGATGCTGTCCTTGCTTTTTGATAGGAGGTGGGAGGGTCTGGGAGTGAGGGTATGCTGATTGGCTGGAATGTGTCTGCTGACTGTTAGGTACATGCCCCTTGAAGAAGCAAGCGCAAACGCATGTCGGGTTGGTATCCTCTCTCCCTCTTTGCTCCTGGTGGGTATATGCCCTTTTCATACCGCTAGCTCACCTGTAGTTCATGCAGTACTTAAGTTGCTCATGACATACAGTGCGGTTGGATACATGTATTAGAGAGTGCACCTTCGGTGACTCCATATACTTTGTGTATGACCAGCGCTGTGTATGAATGAGAGTATGGTTTTGTGCTCTGATATGTAGTCAGCAATTGTGTTACATCATTCATCTGTTTCATGTGTGCTACACAGTTCTTTTTGAAGCTCATTTGCTGGAGATTTGTTATGAGAGTGAGGGCTTTTATCTACTGTGGGAGTCCTGTGGGAGGGAGGGGTTCTGCTTGTCACAGTATTGTCCTGCACTGCTACCACTACATGATTTGTATTCTTTGTATACGTTATAATATGTTTTTTAAAGAATAAAGAATGATGTGACATTATATGTTTGTAATTGTATATTTGGTGTGCTGTGAGGTACAGGGTAAAAGTTTGCTCAATGATGACGTATAGGGGGCGGACCAAACATCACATATGTTCGCCCGCCGCGGCGAACGTGAGCATGTGATGTTCGGCGAATAGTTCAGGACATCTCTACTGATTAGTTGTTTGCCAGCAGCAGACATCTGTCCATCCAGTTCGGCCTGTCATCCTGCTACTTGATCCAGAGGAAAAAAGTACTCCCTGGATCAACGACCCATCTCTAGTAGTTATAGCATGTAATATTATTACACTCCAGGAATACATCCAGGCCCCTCTTGAATTCCTTTATTGTACTCACTATCACCACCTCCTCAGGCAGAAAGTTCCATAGTCTCACTGCTATTACCGTAAAGAATCCTTTTCTATGTTTGTGTACAAACCTTCTTTCCTCCAGACGCAGAGGATGTCCCCTCGTCACAGTCACAGTCCTGGGGATAAATAGATGATGGGAGAGATCTCTGTACTGACCCCTGATATATTTATACACAGTTATTAGATCTCCCCTCAGTCCTCTTTTTCTAAAGTAAATAACCCTGATTTTGATAACCTTTCAGGGTACTGTAGTTGCCCCATTCCAGTTATTACTTTAGTTGCCCTCCTCTGAACCCTCTCCAGCTCTGCTATGTCCGCCTTGTTCACAGGAACCCAGAACTGTACACAGTACTCCATGTGTGGTCTGACTAGCGATTTGTAAAGTGGTAGGACTATGTTCTCATCACGGGCGTCTATGCCCCTTTTGATGCAACCCATTATCTTATTGGCCTTGGCGGCAGCTGCCTGACACTGGTTTTTGCAGCTTAGTTTGCTGTTTAGTAAAATTCCTAGATCCTTTTCCATGTCAGTTTTACCGAGTGTTTTACCATTTAGTATGTACAGGTGACTTGCATTATTCCTTTCCATGTGCATAACTTTACATTTGTCAATGTTAAACCTCATCTGCCACTTCTCTGCCCAAGCCTCAATCTATCCAGATCCCTTTGTAGCAGTATATTGTCCTCTTCAGTGTTAATTACTTTACACGGTTTAGTGTCATCTACAAAAATGGATATTTTAGTATGCAAGCCTTCTACAAGATCATTAATAAATATATTGAAAAGAATAGGGCCCAGTACTGACCCCTGAGGTACCCCACTATTGACAGTTGACCAATCTGAGTGTGTACTGTTAATAACAACCCTCTGTTTTCTGTCACTCAGCCAGTTAATTACCCACTTACAGACATTTTCTCCCAGTCCGAGCATCTTCATTTTATATAATAACCTTTTATGTGGTACAGTGTCAAATGCTTTGGAGAAGTCCAGATATACGACATCCATTGATTCGCTGCTGTCAAGCCTAGAACTTACCTCCTCATAGAAACTGATTACATTTGTTTGGCATGACCGATCCCTCATGAAGCCATGCTGATATGGCGTTATTTGCTTATTTTTGTTGAGATCCTCTAAGATAGCATTTCTCAGAAAACCTTCAAACAGTTTCCCCACAACAGATGTTAAACTTACCAGCCTATAGTTTTCGGGCTCTGTTTTTGGACCCTTTTTGAATATTGGCACCACATTTGCTATGCGCCAATCCTGTGGGACATTCCCTGTCAGTATAGAGTCTGAAAATATCAGAAATAAGGGTCTGGCTACATTACTTATTTACCTTAGTATACGGGGGTGTATGCCATCTGGTCCTGGTGATTTGTCCACTTTAATCTTTTTAAGTCGCTGTTGTACTTCTTCTTGGGTCAGACAGGACACTTTTAATGGGGGATTTATTTTTACATTCAGCATTTCATCTGACAGTTTATTTTCCTCAGTGAATACATTGGAGAAAAAAATATTTAACAGCTTTGCTTTCTCCTCATCGCTCTCTGCAACTCCCCCTTCATTACACTTTAAAGGGCCGACACCTTCAGATTTATACTTTTTAACATTTATATAATTGAAGAAAATTTTAGGGTTTGTTTTACACTCTTTGGCAATTCATCTCCCGGTCTCTAGTTTGGCCGCTTTTATTTGTTTTTTACATGTTCTATTTTTTTCCTTATAGTTTTTCAGTGCTTCCTCGCTACCCTCCCGTTTTAGTGATTTATATGATTTGTTTTTGTCATTTATTGCTTTCTTTACATTTTTATTTATCCACATTGGTTTCTTTTTGTTCCTTAACCTTTTATTCCCATATGGTATGTACCTCTCACAATGAGAATTTAGGATGCTTTTAAAGATCTCCCATTTTGTGGCTGTATTTTTGTTTTTGAGGGCTTTGTCCCAGTTAGTTAGGCCTATGGCCTCGCTTAGTTGGCTAAATTTAGCTTTTTTAAAGTTTGGTATTTTTGTTCCTCCCTGTAGAAATGCTCTTTTGAATGATAATTGGAAGGTTATTACTTTATGGTCACTATTTCCCAGGTGTCCCCCAATTTGCACATCTGATGTTCTATCAGGTGTATTGGTTAATACTAAGTCCAGTATGGCCGCCCCAGTTTTGTTAGTCAGGCTTCTGGCATTAGTGTACATACAATTAAGAGGTTTTTGTATATTTTTAACCCTACACTTTTCCTTCTGAACTGTTTTAGTCCCTCCTTCCATTCCTCCCCCAGTCCCACTACCTTGCCCCGGTATCTATCTGCACTATCTTCCCCCTCTATAACGTAAATACCCCCCCCCCCCCCAGTCCCTAGTTTAAATACTCCTAATCTTCCTAAGTGCTTTATTCAAAACCCTACAGGTCAGTACCTCTCTGTAATGTCCTCCATGATTCTAGGGCTGCTTCTGAGTAAGTGAAGGTTACAAAGCAGATTCTCCTCTACTTTGTGTGTTGTGGATAGGAGTTAGTCTCTACCTACCATGTCTGGTAGCTGTAACTTTACAAAACTATTAAAAATACCAGATAAAAGTGGTATAATGTTCAGAAATCATGTTATTCCTCTTGTGCAAACACTGTACTATTGATTAATGCAAAGTTTGCTGAAAGGTTTCGGATCATACATTCAAAGTCGATTCATTTAAAAACTTCATTTTATTGCTGTACAGAGACTTGTCTGGGACCTCGGAAGCTGATTTCTGATTCCTGTTTTTAATTTTTTTAAAATCATATCATCAACGAAGTCTCGTGCAACGTCAGACTTAATGAAATTTGCCTCCGCCAAGTACATACATTTTCACAGACACAATCACAGACAATAATGCACTAACACAAGAGATAAAAAAATTATATATGGATGAGGCCCTCACTCTGAGGGCTTTGTCCTCAGCCAATATATATTGATCAAAATACATCTCTGCCCACCAAGGTGGTCTCAGTCCTGCCTATGCCGTATGGGCATTTACATAAGGGCCGGCTCCAACCAGTATTTATACAAAATTTAGGGGTTAATCAAAAATTCCAATTCCAACAAAGTCAATCCCCTAAAACATAACCTTTAATATTATTAATAAAATATGGGGCCAATACCCCTTTTATTGCAATTACAGGGAAATACTCTCTGCACTCCACTGATCCTTGGCACCTGCTTCCGATATGACCTATAAATGGGTGTTTGTACTGATTAACACCCGGTTCTACCACCAGCTCACGCGGATGGCTATGGGGAGCCCCTGTGCCCCCACTTATGCCAACCTCTTCCTGGGCTGGTGGGAGGATCGGTGTGTCTTTCCAGACCACAACACATGGTGGTCCGAGAAAATCATCTTCTGGACATGTTACATGGAACCGTCACTCCAATACACCCTTTATTACACATAAAGGAGGGCATCATACACACCTTTAAAAATTATGATTGATGGCCTACTGGTGATGCTCAAAAACATTTGGAGCAAGTGTGTGCTGGTTACCCGCTAAAACATTATAGTTGAGTGCCTGAAGGTGAGTGGACCCTATAAAAATTTGTAGTGAGGGCCTGAAGGCGAACGATCCCCATAAAACATGACAATGATGGCCTAGAGGTGAGCAGACCATATAAAACATTAGAGGTGAGGGCCTGAAGGTGAGCAAACCCCATAAAACATTGCAGTAATGGCCTACAGGTGAGCAAACCGTATAAAGCATTGGAATTGAAGGACTGAAGCCTAGCAAAACCCATAAAACATTGCCGTGATGGCCTACAGGTGAGCAGACCGTATAAAACATTAGAGGTGAGGGCCTGAAGCTGAGCGAACCCCATAAAACATTACAGTGATGGCCTACAGGTGAGCAGACCATATAAAGCATTGGCGGTGAGGGCCTGAAGCCTAGCGAACCCCATAAAACATTGCAGTGATGGCCTACAGGTGAGCAGACAGTATACAGCATTGGAGGTGAGGGACTACAGGTGAGCGAACCCCATAAAACATTGCAGTGATGGCCTACAAGTGAGCAGACCGTATAAAACATTAGAGGTGAGGGCCTGAAGCCGAGTGAATGCCATAAAACATTGCAGTGATGGCCTACAGATGAGCAGACCGTATAAAACATTATAGGAGATGGACTGAAGTTGAGCGAACCCCATAAAACATTGCAGTGATGGCCCACAGGTGAGCAGACCGTATAAAGCATTGGAGGTGAGGGACTGAAGGTGAGCGAACCCCATAAAACATTGCAGTGATGGCCTACAGGTGAGCAGACCGTATAAAACATTAAAGGTGAGGGCCTGAAGCCTAGCGAACCCCATAAAACATTGCAGTGATGGCCTACAGGTGAGTAGGCTGTATAAAGCATTGGAGGTGAGGCCCTGAAGCCGAGCGAACCCTACAAAACATTGCAGTGAGGGCAAATATATTCTGTATTGAAGAGGAGGCGGATGAGAAAACAAGATTCAAACATATACCCTTTTTTTGCAGTGAAAAGGGTGCTTCTGAATCTTGTGGATTGAGTACATTAATATGCAAAATAAATGTGGAGCCCCAGATTGAGTACATTATAAAGCATACATTTAAATTGCATTTTTGTTCCTCATTAGCTTAGCTTTCCTCTGGTGGAGTTGAGAAGTCAGGGGCAATCCAGGTCTAATTAATTTTTATCTGAGTGAACCTGTCAGCATTGTCAGTGGACAAGCGGATACGCTTATCTGTTATAATGACACCAGCATCACTAAATACCCGCTCAGACAATACGCTGGCAGCAGGGAAGGCCAGCACCTACAAGGCGTAGAGCGTAAGTTCGTGCAACGCATCCAGCTTGTACACCCAGTAGTTGTAAGGCACTGTATATACAGTTGCTGCCTAAATGCTCAAAACTAGTTAACTATGGCCAAAATATAAATCACTCTTTGTGGGAGTAATTAATATAATGGTTGCGGATTGAACGCACACACAGATGTGTCACAAGTCAGGTTAATTTCCCCAGAACAAATAATTTCTCTGATGGTTCAGGGTATATCTCAGTATCAGGCACACTGTGGTGAATAGGCCCCTTTTATAATATCTGCCCAACACGCTGCTTAATGATGGCGTATTGTAGATGTCACTAATCTGAAATCTTTCTGTCTTTTAGAAGTTAAAAAAGTGATTTTCAAGCCCTGCGCTATCTGTCCCTTCCTGGTGATGCCTGTCCCTGATAGTGCTGAAGCAAACCCCTTCTTAAAAAAAAAGTGCTGCAATGCTGTCAAACACACACTCTAGTCCTTAAAAGGACTGTTAGGTCTTTCAATAAGCTATTAATAGTGAAATCAGTAAGTTTAGAGCAAATGCTATCTGTCCCTGCCTACTGTCTGCTCTCCCTGACGCTGAATGAGCGGAGCGTCGGACCTCAGCTCCTATATGAAACGGTATCACGTGTTATGACTAGCCAATCAGTCTAAGGCTTACAGCTAACAAGGCTATGGCATTAAACTGGAGGGAATTACTTACCTTGACCTTTATTGGCTGCTTAGAAGGCGCTAAGCGTGCGGGGAGGAGACTCGAGCAATGCGATGAATACACGTGGTTCTCGGCCCAGTAAAGCTAAACGCCGAGCACAGTGATGCCCGAGCCGAACCAATACTCGGCCGAGCATGATCGTTCATCACTAGTTGTAGGTGAGGGCCAGCAAGTAAGCTGACCCTGTAAAACATTATATGCGAGGGCCTGCAGGTGAGCTGACCCTGTAAAAGATTGTAGGTGAGGGCATGCAGATGAGCTGACCCAGTAAAAAATTGTAGATGAGGGTCTGTAGGTAAGATGACCCTCTAAAAGGTTATAGGTGAGGGCCTGCAGGTGAGCTGACCCTGTAAAACCTCATATGCGAGGGCCTGCAGGTTAGCTGACCCTCTAAAAGGTTGTAGGTGAGGGCCTGCAGGTGAGCTGACCCTGTAAAACATTATATGCAAGGGCCTGCAGGTGAGCTGACCCTGTAAAACATTATATGTGAGGGCCTGCAGGTGAGCTGACCCTGTAAACGATTGTAGGTGAGGGCCTGCAGATGAGCTGACCCTGTAGAAAATTGTAGATGAGGGTCTGTAGGTGAGCTGAACTTGTAAAACATTATATGCGAGGGCCTGTAGGTTAGCTGACCCTGTAAAAGATTGTAGATGAGGGCCTGCTGGTGAGCTGACACTGTAAGACATTATATGCAAGGGCTTGCAGGTGAGCTGACCCTGTAACATATTATATGAAAGGGCCTGCAGGTGAGCTGACACTGTAAAAAAATAAATGCGGGGGCCTTGGCTACTAAGACTGGATTTGGTGGAAGACAGGGTGATGTTTAACCACTTAAGCCCCCCTAGCTTAAACACCCTTAATGACCAGGCCACTTTTTACAATTCCGCACTACACTACTTTCACCGTTTATTGTTCCGTCATGCAACTTACCACCCAAATGAATTTTACCTCCTTTTCTTCTCACTAATAGAGCTTTCATTTGGTGGTATTTCATTGTTGCTGACATTTTTACTTTTTTTGCCATTAATACAAATTTAACGATATTTTTGCAAAAAAATGACATTTTTCACTTTCTGTTGTAAAATTTTTCAAAAAAACTACATTTCTATATAAATTTTTCTCTAAATTTATTGTTCTACATGTCTTTGATAAAAAAAAGTCCAATAAGTGTATATTTATTGGTTTGGGTAAAAGTTATAGCGTTTACAAACTATGGTGCAAAAAGTGAATTTCTGCATTTTGAAGCAGCTCTGACATTCTGAGCGCCTGTCATGTTTCTTCAGGTGCTAGAATGTCAGGAAAGTATAAATACCCCCCAAATCACACCATTTTAGAAAGAAGACACCCCAAAGTATTCGCGGAGGGGCATGGTGAGTTCATGTATCATTTCATTTTTTTCACAAGTTAGCGGAAAATGACACTTTCTGAGAAAAAAAAAAAAAAAAAGTTTCAATTTCTGCTAACTTCTGGCAAAAAAAAAGAAATCTCAGACGGACTCACTATGCCCTCAGTGAATACCTTGGGGTGTCTACTTTCGAAAGGGTCATTTGTGGGGTGTGTTTACTGTTCTGGCATTTTGGGCGGGGCTAAATTGTGAGCCGCCATGTAAAACCTAAAGGTACTCGTTGGAATTTGGGCCCTTTGCACCCAGGCTGCAAAAAGTGTCACTTATGTGGTATCGCCGTACTCAGGAGAAGTAGGGCAATGTGTTTTAGGGTGTATTTTTACATATACCCATGTTGGGTGAGAGAAATATCTCTGTAAACTGACAACTTTGTATAATTTTTTTAAAAGTTGTCGTTTACAGAGATATTTTCACACACAGTATAGGTATATATAAAAATACACCCCAAAGCACATTGCCCTACTTCTCCTGAGTACGGCGATACCATGTGTGACACTTTTTGCAGCCTGGGTGCAAAGGCCCTAAACCAATGAGTACCTTTAGAGATTTCATAGGGCATTTTTACGCATTTGGATTCCAGACTTCTTCTCACGCTTTAGGGGCCCCTAAAATGCCAGGACAGTATAAATACCCCACATGTGACCCCATTTTAGAAAGAAGACACCCCAAGGTATTCCGTGAGGGGTATGGTGAGTTCATGTAAAATTTTATTTTTGTCACAAGTTAGTGGAATATGAGACTTTGTAAAAAACAAAATAAAAAATAAAAAAATATATCAATTTCCGCTAACTTGTGCCAAAAAATAAAAATTCTGTGAACTCGCCATGCCCCTCACGGAATACCTTGGGGTGTCTTCTTTCCAAAATGGGGTCACATGTGGGGTATTTATACTCACCTGGCATTTTAGGGGCCCTAAAGCGTGAGAATCCAAATGCGTAAAAATGGCCTGTGAAATCCTAAAGGTACTCATTGGTTTTAGGGCCCTTTGCGCATCTTGGCTGCAAAAAGTGTCACTCATGTGGTATCGCCGTACTCAGGAGAAGTAGGGCAATGTGTTTTGGGGTGTATTTTTACATATATCCATGCTGCGTTTGAGAAATATTGCTGTAAACGACAACTTTTTACATTTTTTTATTCAAAGTTGTCAATTTACAGAGATATTTCTCACACAAAGTATGGGTATATGTAAAAATACACCCCAAACCATATTGCCCTACTTCTCCTGAGTACGGCGATACCACATGAGTGACACTTGTTTGCAGCCAAGATGCGCAAAGGGGCCCTAAAACCAATGAGTACCTTTTAGGAGGGCATTTTTACGCATTTTTCTTCTCACGCTTTAGGGCCCCTAAAATGCAAGGGCAGTATAAATACCCCACGTGTGACCCCATTTTGGAAAGAAGACACCCCAAGGTATTCTGTGAGGGGCATGGCGAGTTCATAGAAGATTTTTTTGGCACAAGTTAGCGGAAATTGATTTTTATTGTTTTTCTCATAAAGTCTACCTTTCTGCTAACTTTTGACAAAAAGTAAAATTTTCATGGACTCACTATGCCCCTCAGCGAATACCTTAGGGTGTCTTCTTTCCAAAATGGGGTCATTTGTGGGGTGTTTGTACTGTTCTGGCATTTTGGGCGGGGCTAAATTGTGAGCAGCCATGTAAATCCAAAAGGTACTCGTTGGAATTTGGGCCCCTTTGCGCACCCAGGCTGTAAAAGTGTCACTCATGTGGTATCGCCGTACTCAGGAGAAGTAGGGCAATGTGTTTGGGGTGTATTTTACATATACCCATGCTGGGTGAGAGAAATATCTCTGTAAATTGACAACTTTGAATAAAAAATTTAAAAAGTTGTCGTTTACAGTGATATTTCTCACACACAGTATGGGTATATGTAAAATACACCCCAAAACACATTGCCCTACTTCTCCTGAGTTCGGCGATACCACATGAGTGACACTTTTGCAGCCAAGATGCGCAAAGGGCCCTAAAACCAATGTGTACCTTTAGGATTTCACAGGCCATTTTTACGCATTTGGATTCTCACACTTTAGGAACCCTAAAATGCCAGGGCAGTATAAATACCCCACATGTGACCCCATTGTGGAAAGAAGACACCCCAAGGTATTCCGTGAGGGGTATGGCGAGTTCACAGAAAAAAAATTTGGCACAAGTTAGCGGAAATTGATTTTTTTTTTTTTTACAGTCTCATATTCCACTAACTTGTGACAAAAATAATATTTTACATGAACTCCCCATACCCCTCACGGAATACCTTGGGGAGTCTTCTTTCTAAAATGGGGTCACATGTGGGGTATTTATACTGCCCTGGCATTTGAGGGTCTCCGCAATCATTACACGTATGGCCAGCATTAGGAGTTTCTGCGATTCTCCGTATATTGAGCATACGGGTAATGAGATTTTTTCCCGTTCAGCCTCTGGGCTGAAAAAGAAAAAAATGAACGGCACAGATTTTTCATTCGCATCAATCAATGTGGATGAAAAAATCTCTGCCAAAAATGTGCAAAAAAACAAAACGGCACAGATTTTTTCATTCGCATCGATCAATGTGGATGAATAAATCTCTGCCAAAAATGTAAAAAAAAGTAGTAAGGCCCCATTCACACGTCCGCAAAAATTCTGCGGAATAGATGCCGACCCATTCAGTGTGAATGGGGCTGGCGGTGATGCGGAGAGCACACTATGCGCTCGCCGCATCAGCATTTGCGGAGCTGCGGCCGCAAACTTCCGGGTTTCGGCCCCCAAGCATCCGGCCGCAGCTCCGCAAAAGATAGAGCATGTCCTATTCTTGTCCGCAATTGCGGACAAGAGAAGGCATTTTCTATATAGTTCTGGCAATGTGCGGATCCGCAAAATGCGGAAAGCACATTGCTGGTGTCCGTGTTTTGCGGATCCGTGGATCCATGGATCCGCAAAACACATACGGACGTCTGAATGAGTCTTACAGGGGGTAATTAGTGTCAGGGGGTGACAGGGGGTGACATGGGGTGATCGGGGGTTAATCAGGGGTTAATCAGTAACGGGGTGGGGGGTGGGGTGGATGGGTGGGGGGTCTGAGTGGTGTTTTGGTGCACTTACAAAGTTTCTTTGGTGGTCCCAAGCAAAAGGGACCACCAAAGGAACGATCAGCAAGCATATCAGACGCTGTTAACAAAACAGCGTCTGATATGCCATTTTGACTCCTACAGCCTGCCAGCGCACGATCAGCGCTGGCAGGCTGTAGCTACCTTCTCCCGACGTGATCCTGTGAACGCGCACGCGCGCTGCTCACAGGAAATCTCGCCTCTCGCGAGATGACGCGCGGGCGCGTCAACGAGGAACAGACCGACCGCCCGCAGGACGCAATCCTGCGTGAGGCGGTCGGCAAGAAGTTAACCGACTGGAAGCATTATCTGCTGTAATCCAACCGACGACCTGGTCGCACTGGTCTGAAGAGTGGTGTTCTGCACTTCCCTGCAAACTGGGACATGAAACTAGGTATCATGAATTATTGCTTTTCTTGTGCTGTGGCAGCAAGCACAGTTTGAACGTGCCCAGGGCCACGGCCTCTGCGTGCATCATCAGCATCACGGCCACTTCGCCATTCCTTACTGTTTGCCTTCTTCATTGTAAATGTTATATATGCTTGAAAGTATGTCACACGTACAGTAGGGTAGGATTTGGAAGAGTATGCGCAAATTTTTTTTAAAAGGTATTAGGGATGTGGAAATGTCACACAGGAGATATCCCGCAGATAATGTCAATGCTGTCACCAGGGACTAATAAAAAATTACAGGGAATGTCACAGGTATTTGTCACTGTCCGCAGCATCTACGGAAAAAGTACACTGTATGTCACAGATACATTTTTTCAGCGCACATGGTACACTGGAGATGTCGCGCTGGTAATGCCACTGTCAGAAGCGGACACCGTCTGTTGAAAAAGTACAGTGTATGTAACAGATACATTTTTTTACCGCACAAGTTACACTGGAGATGTACCCCGGTAATGTCACTGTCAGAAGCGGACACCGTCTATTGAAAAAGTACACTGTATGACAGATACATTTTTTCAGCGCACACGGTACACTGGAGATGTTTCACTGGTAATGTCACTGTCAGAAGCGGACACCGTCTGTTGAAAAAGTACAATGTATGTAACAGATACATTTTTTAACCGCACACGTTACACTGGAGATGTACCCCCTGGTAATATCACTGTCAGAAGCGGACACCGTCTATTGACAAAGTACACTATATGTCACAAATACATTTTTCAAGCACACACGTTACACTTTAGATGTCCCCCTAGTAATGTTACTGTCAGAAGCGGACACCGTCTATTGACATAGTACACTGTATTCCAAAGAAACATATTTTTAAGCGCACACGTTACACTTTAAATGTGGCACAGGTAATGTCAGTGTCAGAAGCGGACACTATTGAAAAAGTACACCATATGTCACTGATAAATTTTTTCAGCGCACACGGTACACTGGAGATGTACCCTTGGTAATTTAACTGTCAGAAGTGGACATCGTCTATTGACAAAGTACTCTGTATGTCACAGATACATTTTTTAACCGCACATATTACACTTTAGATGTAATGTGGCACAGATAATTTAGGAGATATGGCACAGATAATGTAATGTGGCACAGATAATTTAACTGTCCGCAGTGGACACTGTCTACTGAAAAATTACACTGGATGTCACAGGAATTTTTGGGATGCGCACACTTTACACAGGAGATGTGGTGCAGTTAATTCAACTGTCCACAGTGGACACCGTCTATAAAAAAAAGTACACTGGATTTTACAGATATTTTTTGGGATGCACACACTTTACACAGGAGATGTGGTGCAACTAATTTAACTGTCTGCAGCGGACACCGTCTACAGAAAAAGTATAAACTATAGGTTTGTTGCAAACCCTTTGCGCCACTCCTAGATGATCTGTAGTCCTTGGTATTATAACCTACGGAGTTTAGTGCGGAGTAATGACCACTCCCTTGGTAGTGATGTCACAAACACAAAATTTTCCGTTCACGAATGATGAACGCGAACCTCCGCAAATGTTCGCGAACGGGTGAACCGGGCGAACCGCCATAGACTTCAATAGGCAGGCGAATTTTAAAACCCACAGGGACTCTTTCTGGCCACAATAGTGATGGAAAAGTTGTTTCAAGGGGACTAACACCTGGACTGTGGCATGCCGTAGGGGGATCCATGGCAAAACTCCCATGGAAAATTGCGTAGTGGATGCAGAGTCGGGTTTTATTCCATAAAGGGCATAAATCAACTAACATTCCTAAATTGTTTGGAATAACATGCTTTAAAACATCCAGTGTGTGTATACGATCAGGTATGATGTTGTATCGATCAGGTAGTGTAAGGGTTACGCCCGCTTCACAGACATTGACAGACCAAACTCCCCTTTTAATGCACCGCAAACAGTCCATTTGCACAACGGCAAACTCCCCATTTGCACAAGGTTGGATACCAAGCTAGCCATGTCCCGGTGATGTCATTGAAGGTTTCAATACCAAGGGTCCCCGAAAGGTGAATTGAATTGATTTTTTGAACGGGGAGATGGTTAAAAAAAACGCTGGCTCCCTCCCCTTTGTTTTTATCCACGGTCACTGCGTCTGCGCCGTGCAATTTACTGTCACACCCGATATGAGTGGTATTTTCTGTAGTACTATTCTCATCAGTTTAATCCCTCTAACGTCCCCAATCTGGGGTCCATTTATTGAATAGATTTTTTGAACGGGGAGATGGTTAAAAAAACGCTGGCTCCCTCCACTCTGTTTTAATCCACGGTCACTGCGTTTGTGCCGTGCAATTTACTGTCACACCCCATATGAGTGGTATTTTCTGTAGTACTATTCTCATCAGTTTAATCCATCTAACGTCCCCAATCTGGGGTCCATTTATTGAATAGATTTTTCGAATGGGGAGATGGTTTAAAAAACACTGGCTCCCTCCACTCTGTTTTAATCCACGGTCACTGCGTCTGCGCCGTGCAGTTTACTGTCACAACCCATATGAGTGGTATTTTCTGTAGTACTATTCTCATCAGTTTAATCCCTGTTACATCCCTTATCAGGGATTGCCTTTTGTGAAAAAAAATTTAGGCCGGGTACCTTGGACTGCCTTCACAGTGACAGACCAAACTCTCATACACCAAACTGAATTGATTTCAGGAACCGGGAGATGGAAAAAGCAGCTTGGTCGGTCCTCTTACTCCCAAATTGGGGCACTGCAAGTACACAGAGCTATGTGCTGTGACACCCTATATGAGTGGTGTCTTAACTAGTACTATTCCTATCAGTTTAATCCCTGTTACGTACCCTATCCGGGGACGTGTGTTGAATTGATTAAACATTGTTGAATTAACGAACCATTACAACATCATGAAATAATTTAGTTCTGAGCTCTGTAATTGCTTTGTATTGGAATTGATGGGAATTTTTTTAATTGTCTGCATTATTTCTAATAAACTATTAAGAGACTTTATTATGATTTTTTATTTTATGTATTAAAAACCCATACAACTTAAAAAATAAATAAAAAAAAGGTAAATTAATGTTTTTTCTATGAAAAATTATCCAGCCGTCCGATCGCTTTTGGTCTGACCATAATGAAGCAATGGCCTTATCATCTGGGGTGTGGCAACATTGCCAACACACTCATAGAGGTGATGATTGCTTCATTGTGATACGCAAGCCTCTTCACCACAACAAGGTAACGATCACAAAGAGGAATTGACACTTGTATG
The DNA here is from genome assembly GCA_033119425.1 of Bufotes viridis. Taxonomy (NCBI): domain Eukaryota; kingdom Metazoa; phylum Chordata; class Amphibia; order Anura; family Bufonidae; genus Bufotes; species Bufotes viridis. The sequence goes on along the minus strand of CM065591.1, from coordinate 393,688,368 downwards.
TGCCTTTTTTTTGTTTTGTTTTTGCAGCCACAGTGCTGCACAATAGGGCAGAAAAATTAGGCATATACACATGCCTGAAAAATAATGGCATTGTTGCAGCCGCTATTGTAGCAGCGGCCAGGAAAAAATGATGTTTTCCAGGCAGAAAAGTGACTAAGACATTGCGGCTTGAACCCTAGTTGGTGGTGGAGAATTCACGAAAGTCATCCGGTATGCAGACATTAAATACAGCAGCGTGGGGACCATTTTGAGGCCAAGGCATGTAATCAGGCCTTTTGTTAGTCAAACGTATCCCCCATTATCAGTCCCTTCAGGATCCATGCCTCATTCATCTTTATGAAGGTGAGGTAATCAACACTTTTTTGACCGAGGCAACTTCTCTTGTCAGGGACAATGCATCCTGCTGCACTGAAGGTCCTTTCTGACAGGACACTTGAAGCAGGGCAGGCCAGAAGTTCTATCGCAAACTTGGATAGCTCAGGCCACAGGTCAAGCCTGCACACCCAGTAGTGAAGGGGTTCATCGCTCCTCAGAGTGTCGATATCTGCTGTTAAGACGAGGTAGTCTGCTACCTGTCGGTCGAGTCGTTCTCTAAGGCTGGATCCCGAAGGGCTGTGGCGATGTGTAGGACTGAAAAAGCTCCGCATGTCCTCCATCAACAACACATCTGTAAATCGTCCAGTCCTTGCCGCTGTGGTAGGAGGAGGATTACACTCACCTCTTCCCCTGTTAGATTCCCGTTGTGCTGTGACATCCCCCTTATAAGCTGTGTAAAGCATATTTTTTAGTTTGGTTTTGAACTGCTGCATCCTTTCCGACTTTCGGTAATTTGGTAACATTTCTGCCACTTTTTGCTTATACCGGGGGTCTCCTTCATCCTTTTTATACGAGGGTCCCTCAACAGACATGACAGCATGAAAGACCTCATTTGAACAAGGTTGGATGCAGAGCTACTCATTTCCTGTTCCTCGTCCTCACTGATGTCATTGACGATCTGTTCTTCCCCCCAGCCACGTACAACACCATGAGTCCCAGATAAGTGACAACAACGAGCACCCTGGGGTGCCTGCTGTGGTTGGTCTTCCTCCTCCTCAAAGCCACCACATTCCTCCTCTGACTCCTTTTCCTCATACTCCTCTTCCAGCGTTGCCGCAGGTCCGGCAAGCGATGATGACAAGGCTGTTTCTGGTGGTGATGGTGACCACAACTCTTCCTCTTCCTCTTCATGCTCATCTACAGCCTGATCCAGCACTCTTCGCAGGGCACGCTCCAGGAAGAAAACAAATGGGATGAGGTCGCTGATGGTGCCTTCGGTGCGACTGACTAGGTTTGTCACCTCCTCAAAAGGACGCATAAGCCTACAGGCATTGTGCATGAGCGTCCAGTAATGTGGCAAAAAAATTCCCAGCTCCGCAGAGGCTGTCCTAGCACCCCGGTCATACAAATACTCGTTGACAGCTTTTTCTTGTTCTCTTTCTTGGAGCAGGTGGTCGAACAATGGGAGTGTTGAATTCCAACGTGTTGGGCTGTCGCAAATCAAGCGCCTCACTGGCATGTTGTAGGAACGCCTGAAATGGCCACACACCTTCCTGGCCTGCTTGAGGACGTCCTGTAAGCCTGGGTACTTAGACAAAAAGCGTTGTACGATGAGATTCAACACATGTGCCATGCAAGGCACATGTGACAACTTGCCCAAATTCAATTGCCGACAACAAATTTGTTCCATTGTCACACACCACTTTGCCGATCTCCAGTTGGTGCAGGGTCAGACACTGATCCACCTGTGCGTTCAGGGCGGACAGGAGTGCTGGTCCTGTGTGGCTCTCTGCTTTCAGGCAAGTCAACCCCAAGACAGCGTGACACTGTCGTATCCGGGATGTGAAATAGCCCCTGGGGAGCTGGGGGGATTCAGTTGATGTGCAGCCAGACGCCGCAGCAGAAGAGGACTTAGCCGAGGAGGATATCAAAGAGGATGGAGTAGGAGTAGAGGAGGTGGCAGTAGGTCTGCCTGCAAGTCGTGGCGGTGTCACCAACTCCGCTGCGGAGCCACGCATTCCATGCTTGTCAGCCATCAGCAGGTTGACCCAATGCGCAGTGTACGTGATATACCTGCCCTGACCGTGCTTTGCAGACCAGGTATCAGTGGTCAGATGGACCCTTGCCCCAACACTGTATGCCAGAGATGCCATGACTTCCTTTTCAATGACATGGTAGAGGTTTGGGATTGCCTTTTTTTGAAAAATTTTTTAGTAGGGGTACTTTCCACTATGGTGTCCCAATAGCGACAAATTTTTTGAAGGCCTCAGACTCCACCAGCTGGTATGGTAAAAGTTGTCGGGCTAAGAGTTCCATCAAGCCAGCTGTCAGTCGCCGGGCAAGGGGGTGACTCTGTGACATTAGCTTCTTACTCTCAAACATGTCCTTGACAGACACCTGACTGTGGGCAGATGAGCAGGAACTGCTGAAGGTGAGAGGCGGAGTGGCGGTTGGTTGAGAGGGGGCAGGGAGGACAGCATTGGTTGACGTGGCTGAAGATGCTGGACCAGGAGGAGCATGGTGGCTTTGAGTTTGTGTGCTGCTTGTACTCATGTGTTGATCCCATAGGCCTTTGTGATGTGAGATCATGTGCCTTCGCAAAGCAGTTGTACCGAGGTGGGTGGTGGACTTCCCACGACTCAGTTTCTTTTGGCACAGGTTGCAAATGGCATTGCTGTTATCAGAGGCAGACACTCAAAAAAAATGCCACACTGCTGAGCTTTGCAATGACGGCATTCTGGTGGTGGCACCAGCATGCGTTGATTGGCGTGCTGTCTGGCTGACCCCGGGTGCCGATACATGATGTCTGACTGTTCCACTAACTCCTTGCGACTACCTCCCCCTGCTTCCAACTCGTCTCCTCCTTCTCTCGGTCTCCCCTTCTGAACTTTCCCCCTCTTCTTCTCTTCGAGCAGGCACCTACGTGGCATCCGTGGACACATCGTCATCATCAACCACTTCACTTGTATCTGACACCTCAGCAAAGGAAGCTGCAGCGGGTACAACATTATCATCATCATCATCACACTGTATGTCCATGTGTGTACTCCTGCCCGACCTGAGACATATTCCTGTAATCTACATCATCTGGCAATAATGGTTGCGCATCACTAATTGCATCCAACTGATGTGTAAATAACTCCTCTGATGGATCAAGTGAAGCGGCTGTGGTGGCTGTGGTGGTAGTGGTGGTGGTGGCGGCGGGCGGGAGCGTGGTAACTTGAGAGCAGGTTACCGAAGCTGAGCTGGAGTAGGATGGTGCGTCAAGGTTCTTAGCGGAAGCTGTTGAAGATTGGGTGTCCTGTCTAAGCCAGACAAACTATGTCCTCAGAATTTTTCGGGTTCAGGGTATGTGGCCTCTGAACACTAGGCATTATTCCGGGGACAGTGGAAATCACAGCACCGCGACCACGATGGCCCCTGCGGGGTGGCCTGTCTCTGCCTGTCATTTTTTTAGATAAGTGGTACTATGTGTGCTAGGTACTGTGCCACCCAGTATCAGTGGTGGGAACTGGCAGTGGGCACACTGCAGTCTGCGGAAGTGGGCCTGACACACACTGGCAGCAGGCAAGCAACTGAAATTACACTAAAGTGTAAAAATTAAATGCCTTATTTATCGGCAAGCTACTGTGCAACCTGGTATGAGTGGTGGGCACTGGCAGTGGGCACACTACAGTCTGTGGAAGTGGGCCTGACACACACTGGCAGCAGGCAAGCAACTGAATTTAGACTACTGTCTAAAAATTAAATGACTTATTTATCGGCAAGCTACTGTGCCACCCAGGATCAGTGGTTGGCACTGGCAGTGGGCACACTACAGTCTGTGGAAGTGGGCCTGACACACACTGGCAGCAGGCAAGCAACTGAAATTAGACTAATGTGTAAAAATTAAATGCTTTATTTATCAGCAAGCTACTGTGCCACCCGGTATCAGTGGTGGGCACTGGCAGTGGGCACACTACAGTCAGTGGAAGTGGGCCTGACACACACTGGCAGCAGGCAAGCAACTGAAATTAGACTACTGTCTAAAAATTAAATGCCTTATTTATCGGCAAGCTACTGTGCCACCCGGTATCAGTGGTGGGCACTGGCAGTGGGCACACTACAGTCAGTGGAAGTGGGCCTGACACACACTAGCAGGCAAGCAACTGAAATTACACTAAAGTGTAAAAATGAAATGCCTTTTTTGATGCAAAGTCCTGTGCCACACGGGATGACAGGGGTGGGCACTGGCAGTGGGCACACTACAGTCTGTGGGCCTGCAGCTCCTCACACACGGGCAGGCCAGGCAACTGCAATATATATATGGAGAAAAAAAAAAAAAAGCAGACTAATGTTGCAGCCCTAAAAAGGGCTTTTTGGGGTGCTGTCAGGACGCTGTCCTTACAGCAGAGATCAGATGAGTCTTTCAGGACTGGAGTGGACACTGAATATACTAGCCTAGCTATCGATTTCCCTATTAAATCAGCAGCAGCTACACTGTCCCTCCTCTCACTAAGACTGCAAATTCCGAATGAATCTAAAATGGATGCTGTTCAGGAGATGGGAGGGTCTGGGAGGGAGGGTATGCTGCTGATTGGCTGGAATGTGTCTGCTGACTGTGAGGTACAGGGTCAAAGTTTGCTCAATGATGATGTATAGGGGGCGGACCGAACATCGCATGTGTTCGCCCGCCGCTGCGAACGCGAACAAGCTATGTTCGCCGGCGGATAGTTCGGGCCATCTCTATCCCTTGGCTCTTCCAGGGCCCTCGCTTGGAAGTGTAGGGTTCGACTGTTTTCTCCAACTACTGCTCAACCACCTAAGCTGCCTTACACTTGCAGTATTGTATTGCATTTTCCTGTCTACTGTGCGACCATACCTATTTAATGTGATTATGTCTCATGTACCATCTTTGCATTGTATTGTAATATGTGTCTTGTACCTCGTTATCTGTTACTTCTCACTTATTGTTAATGGAAAACAAAATTATATATATATATATATATATATATATATATCACAAAGAAAAATACAGCAGCACTCAAAAAATGAAAACGGGTGCAATCCTTCCAAATCAGCTGGCTCAGCTGTTTACCAAGTATACATATCCAAAGATTGAAGCAGCACTCCAGAGATGTGAAAAACAAGTGGATCGACCTTTATTCCCCTGCAACGTTTCAACTGCTCAATGCAGTCTTTCTCAAGCATACAGAATGGTGTTCACATAAGGTATATATACCCATGATGCATAGCAATACAATTAAACATAATTAAGTGTAATAAACAAATAAAACTATATCATATACATAGAAACAAGTAAAAAAATACTTCAATGTGTCCATTAAATTCATATCCTTAAATTGCATATATTTCATGTGTCATGATTTATACAAAAAAACTAAAGTGCACAAGTGCTTATTAGGACAAATCAATCCCCATATATGTATGTCCATCAAGGCATATCCAACCTCTTAGGATGATTATACAACACCTGAGTGAAGATAAAAAAACGTAGTCATAAAACTAACTCACAGCGGTGAAGGAACATGCCGATACTGCTTGGCGTCATCAAACTGCTACTGCGCATGCTCCAAGGAACAGACGGCCGATGGCATGAATCACGTCATTCAGTCGTGATCTCGTCACGTGATAGCACATAGTGTCCTCACCTGACTACCTTGGAGACCAAAGGACGCCGAATTGCCCATCATCACTGTGTGACTGCATCCGAATTAGAGCGAGTGCATCCAGGTCGACAAACTCCCATGACCAAGTCACGTGTTCGTCACCTAGACAACAACATCGCTTCCGAAACGAACTACAGTCTGTGAGATGTCTAACATTCTATGTCCAAAGAAAAAGCGCAGTAGCACCCACATGTCGCAAATCACAACATGTAGAACTACAGGGACAATTCTTAACATGTGACAGTACTTTTGTTGTGTACGTGTTGCAATGTCCATGTGGTCTCCTTTATGTTGAGGAGACCACTTGTGACATGAAAACACGACTCAATAATCATAGATTCTCTATTAGACAGAAGAGAAAAGACTTTTTGCAATTTGCAGATCCATAAACACTACGGACGTGTGAATAAGGCCTTAGTAAGGCTGATTAGTCAGCCTGCATTTGAGGGAGGGGCGGAGGCTCTATACGAGCCACAGCCTCACTCACGGGTGTGTGTTCTCAGGTGTACAGCTGCTGTTAGGTGTCATTGGCAAACTAGCTTTCCTGGTGGTAGGATCCTTTCTTTGCAGGATGAAGCTTGTTATTTTGCTCTCTGCTACCGTAGCATGCACGCGCCATAATTTGTAAGTAAGTTGGGCCGGGGCTGTCTCTCCCGGCCGGTCGGAACCGACTTTGCTAGCGAACAGGAGGCTTTGCTTCAGTATCTGCTACCTCAGGTTTGTTCGTTGGGGATAAATATTTCTATTTCTTTTCAACTTTGTTTGGTAATAGGAGTTAGTTCCTATAAATCTTACACGTTTTACTTCGCTTGTTCGTCTCATCTGAAAAGTTACTTCAGCCGGTTTGCTGTAAGGCAGAATTGCCCGGGCTGCAAGTGACGTCATGTTTGGAGATCGGACGCAGCTGTTATTGTTTAGGCCTCTTGCTGTAGCTGTTCCTTGCCATGTGTCTCCCCCCTCCCCCCGCTACCACCATCTTTAGACTTCACGTATTTCACTGATCATGTACTTAAAACGCTGCCGAACTTTTATGCTCTGCTGTTATCCTAAGCGACACGTACACTTTCATATGCCTCACACCCTCAGATGCATCTGCACGTCTTTTACTGTCACAGCACTTTCCTACTCTGCTCATTCCCAGACCAGCCTTTACATTTGGCTGTTACGCCATGTTTTACTCCCTGCTCACCTGAGCTGTGTCCACATGTCTGCTATTTTCATCATTCTTCACCCATTTTTGTTCTCTGGACGCATCACACTGGTGTTCACAATTGCTCCACTCACAACCAGAGCTGCGTTCATGCGTCAACTGGTATACCATGTTTGCTCTGCTCACAGTGAGAGCTGTGTTTACTCGTCCACTGTCACAACATGTTCATACTAGGCTTGTTTCAGAGCTGCATTCACGTTCACTGTTACATCATGTTTATGCTCCACTCACATCTAGAGCTGCTATTCTACCAATTTCATTCTCGGCCACACCCAGAGGTGCATTCACACTTGCGCTGTCAAATCGTTATTTTTTTTTGCACTCCACCCATGACCAGAGTTGCATTCATACGTCTATCGGTATATCATGTTTGCTCTACTCGCACCCAGAGCTGCGTTCAAACGTCCTATGCTACTACAGGTTCTTTCCAGGCCCATTTCGTTAACTGCATTCACGTCACTGTTACATCTATGTTATGCTCCGTTAACAACCAGAGCTGCTGTTATACCAAATTTCATGCTCTGCTTATACCCAGAGTTGTGTTCACACTTCAACTGCTACACCAGGTTGTATACCCCACTCACCAAAGCCACTTTTCATGTCTGCTGTCACATCAAGTTAATATTCCGTTTGCGTCCGCATGTCTGCTTTTACATCTTGTCCTGTACTCCATTCACTACTAGAGCTGCGTTAACGTGTCCGCCTTTGCATCACGTCAATACTCTGCTCACTTTCAGATTGCATTTATACGTCTGCTTTATACCATGCTTTTCATGCTCTACCCATACTCAGAGCTGCGCCCATACCACGTGTTTTAGGTACCACTCACACCCAAAGCTGCATTCACCCATTTTTCGTTGCATCATGTGCAGTACTCTGCTCCCACTCAAAGCTGCATTCTCCTGTTCATTGCTACGTCATGGTTTTACTCAATAATCTCACCGGGGCAGTCTGTACCCACTGCTCTGGTACCTCTCTCCCGACAAACATAACTGCGTTCTTTTGAGGCTTACGTTCCTTTCCTCGGTGGTCTGTTACATTCCATAGGCCTACTTTTCTGTTCACTTCAGTTAAAAAATTCTTTAGTCCTCGTTCATATTTACTCAGACTGGTCTCCTTTTACTTCTGGTTCGTATTCACTCAGATTGGTCTCCTGCCCCAGTTCACCAAACAGCTCCTCATTGGAGGTCAGTGGGCCAAAAAGAGTAAGTTTCCTGCTATGTTTTCACAAGGTGTTCATTTGTTTGTCATAAGAGTCTTCTCTTAGCGAACTTGCAATGCCTCAGGCTCTTGTTTTTCTTCCATCTCTGTTTCAATTTCATGTTTACATTTTATGGTTCGCGGTGGTTAGTGTTTTATGTATGCCCGTGCTTCGGATTACTGATGTCTATATTTTCAACGCCTGTTGGCAGTTATGTTTCTTAGGCCCTTCTAGCCAATTCAATCATTCAAGCCGCTGCATATCCCATCAGGTCCGGCTTACGTTTTAATTACTTATAGTCACCGCAATGTCATCCAGATCAGTCTCTCGGATGACTGATCTGGCTTCAAAGGCCCTGTGACTGATCCGGCCTCATGGCTCCGGGGGCTCCTGGCCGTTTTTCATGTTTTGTTTGTTAGAGGTACGACATGGTTGTAGGCTGGTTAGTGTCCCAGGTTTGCTGTTGGAGGGGGTCATGGTTTTGCAAGTCCCCAAGGCATTCTGGTGCTGCATAAGTGGTTTATTTAAAAAAAAAAAGTCATACGAGGCTTGCACGGGTGGCTCTTCGCTTATAGGACCTCACGATTGGCACCGACACTTGTAGTTCGCACAGCCATCTGATACTTTTTCCACCATGAAAGGCTCACACGAGTGGCTCTTCGCTAATAGGACCTCCCTACTGGCATCGTCATTCGCAGTTCGCACGGTCATCTGATACTTGCTCCTGCCATAAGAGACTCGCATGCATGGCTCCTGCCATAAGAGGCTCGGCGGAGTGGCTCTTGGCTTAGAGGATTTCACAATTGACATCGACATTGGTAGTTCATACGGCCATCTGGTGCTATTTTCCATGGCACACCTTTCAGAAGTTTTCTTTTGTTCATTTATATTTTACAGATTAGTATTTGCGGTTTATTTCAGCCTCATTTCATTAAGAAGATTACCACATGTCTTTGTCTTTTTAGGTTATCGAGTCCCGGTTGATTACTAAACCTGTCGGGTTTAGCCCCAATCTTTTCCCCAGCCGTCCTAATTCTTAAGGTTTGCATCCCAGCGGCTGCCCGGCCCCATGGGCCCTGGCAATTGCTTCAGCCCCATGGCTTCAGGTGTCTGACCAATGGTTGTCTGTCCACCTGTGCAGCTATGCTTTTAGTTTTGAATGACTCACATCTTTATCTGCTTGCCAGCTTATGTTATTTAGGTTTTATTTTTATTTAATGTCCGTTATTATCTCCATTTTCTGTCACGTTTCCCTTTATCTTTTCAGGTCATGCAGTTGAACTCATGTTGAGGGTCACTTTCCACGTCGGTCAGGTCTCGTTTGTTTAATTTCACCAGGTCTCATGGTTTAATTTCACCTGCACATTATTCAGATCGCTTATTATAGTTATAATTTCTTGTTAAAAAAAAAATAAACGAAAAAAAAACTCGTCCCCGTGGCTTCGGGGGCCCGATGACAGACTCGTCCCTGTGGCTTCGGGGGCCCGATGACAGACTCGGCCCCGTGGCTTCGGGGGCCCGATGACAGACTCGGCCCCATGGCTTCGGGGGCCCGATGACAGACTCGGCCCCGTGGCTTCGATATCTGTTTTCGGTCTTGCTGGGCTGATTGCCTGGTTGGTTGTCCATTTGTGCATCTAGGCTAATTTGGCCCGTATGTATCACATACATACCTGCTTCCCTAATCTCCTAATAATCCATGTTGATCGCTCACTTTGTTTTTGTCCGCAAACTGGTCCGGTTCCCCCTACAGCATCATTGTCATATCTTATGCAGATCTTGCTTTAATTGTTCATGCTTTCATTCGGGTCCTGCCAGAGGAGGAACAAGTAGAGTAATTGCCTCTAGCATTTCAGTCTCTGATCGTAGTCGATTATATCTTGTCAACCAGGTCCCTGTGCCAAGTCTTTGCCTTTTTACTACGAGCAGGAATTCATTTTTGTCGGTAGCTTCACTGCAATTGCTTCCCTCACTCATGGGAGGGCATAGACAAAATCTTTATGGCTTCATAGCTTCTTGCCGCACTAACCTCAGACTCCCTACAACCACGTTGAATTGGGTTTGGACAAGGTCCAGCATTCCCTCACGGTAGAAGATTCAGATAGTAGGTCGGTCTTCACGTCTCAGGCATTAAAACAATTCCCAGGGGTACACAGAAGAACAACGTGTGAACCATGGCTTGCAGATAGCTGTTGTCTGTGGAACTATTAAATGATTCTCTTCCTATCCACATGGTTCTTTCTGGCCCTCATTCCTGTATAGTCTAGGCCAGTGATGGGCAAAGTGCGGCTCTCCAGCTGTTGCAGAACTACAACTCCCAGCATGCAAAGCCTGTCTATAGCTATCAGCCTACTGCAGGGCATGGTGGGAGTTGTAGTTTAGCAACAGCTGGAGAGCCGCACTTTGCCCATCACTGGTCTAGGCAGTCAGGTTTCGGTTCCACGATCTCCTGAGGCTAGGGCATTTCCAGTACTCGCACTAGAACCAAAACTTTACAAGGTTCAGGTGGTTTTTCATGATCCTTTTCACAACGTATTCCCAGTCCTCCATTCCGCTTTGGGGCAGTATCCGCAATATTGAGCATCATGTCTCCGGCCTTGTCATCCACAAGATGGGTTGTAGGTCTCTCTCTGGTCTTGCCTCATACACCCCAAATTTTAGCTCAAGATCCCTGACGCCTTGCAGTTGTCTTGGGGGTTAGTTTGCACATGCCATTCAAGTTCCTTTTCTACCCTACTTGGCTTGGTTTTTGCCCACTTAGAGGCCTACCCACGATCATGGCTTAGGGCACACAAGCCATTTAGTCAGGTTGGCTAAGACACGCCTAGCTTAGTTAGGTTATTCCCATTGTTTCTCTCCCTAGGGTTCTTCGGATGTCTCTTGGCCGTAGCCATGACCACAAATATATATATATATATATATATATATATATATCTTGCTGCTGCCACACACAATAGTCCTTAAGAGTACTTTTAGGTCTGTAAAGTTTTAGCAATTTAGCTTAGGTTGCGCTAAAAATAAATATTGCTGCTGCCACACACAATAGTCCTTAAAAGGGAATGTCAGAGATATTTGGGATGAGGAAACAATATTTTGGATAGGCACCACAGGTAATGTCACTGTTCGCAGCATCTACGGAAAAAGTACACTGTATGTCACAGATAAATTTTTAAACACACATGTTACACTTTAGATGTGGCCCTGGTAATGCCACTCTCAGAAGTGGACACCGTCCATTTAAAAAGTACACTGTATGTCACTAATATTTTTGGGATGCACACACCTCCCACAGGAGATGTGGCGCAGATAATTTAACTGTCTGCAGCAGCCTATTGGACGCTATTTAGTGCAGGATGCGCTAAAAATATATATTGCTGCTGCCACACACAATAGTCCTTAAAGGGACTTTTGGGTCTCTGAAAAGTTTTTCTAATAAAAATAGTCCAAAATCACTCCCTACATTGTCTGTCCCTTGCTATGCACAGCTCTACCTGACTAAGACTGAACCAAACACGTGCCATCGGGTGCTATATAGCACCCAGTGACGCGTAGTGGCCAGCCAATCACTGTAATGCCTGTAACCAAAATGGCTATAGCATTGCAGTGAGGGCAGAACTTACCCATACATTTATTGGCTGCATAGCAGGCAAGAATCGTGTGGAAAGGAGACTCGAGCATTGCGCTTGAGCACACGCTGTATTTGGCTGAATACCGCCATGTGCCAAGCATAGCGATGCTCGAGCCGAACTGCATGCTCGCTCGACACTACTTGTTACCTCTGTGTGCAATCAAGCAACCAATTTTTTTTTTTAATAAATGTAGCCATGCACGTACACATATTCATGTATTACATCGTGCAGGATGTTTTTCTAAATCTTTTTTTCTGTGATTTAATGCTGTATGGAGGCAGGTCTCTGTACAGCATTAAAACAGTTTGTGAACGAATTGACTTCGGATCTATATATATCCATTTAGATTCACAAGAAGAGTATAAATATTACTGATGCATTAAGTACTAACACTTTACTCAATTAAGATAATGTACAATAACTTAGGAAAATGTAGTGTAATGACATATGTATTTTATAGATATATAAGTGTAATTTATTTTAAGATAATATGCTTTTAAAAAATAATAATGTCACAAGAACACTTTATTGTATATACGTATTCTGAAATGTTTGACATAATGTTGATAACTGCACAGAGAATATATATTAGTAATAGAGATGAGCAAATCGAAGCTGACGAAGTGGAATTTGTTGCGAATTTCAGGAAAAATTCGATTTGCAACTAATGTGAATTACCTCGCGCTTCGTGGTAATGAATTGCAGTTTTTCCTAAAATGATGGCTAAAATGGCAGCTACATGTGTGAGGACATGGGGCAAGGAACTCTGGGAAGACGGGGTGACCCATAATGCCATGCATGCAGCCAATCTGCAGCCAACCAGCACTATGATGGGAAAGCCCTATAAATACTGCGGCCATCTTGTATTCAGACATTTTCCAGCATTCTGAGTGCAGTGGCAGACGTGAGAATTCGCTAGAGACAGCAATACGAAAAACCTCATTTTGAAAAACAAAATCTGATAAAATGATTTATAAGTGCAAGGAAAGGATAGGGAGGAATCATTTCACAGCATCTTAGTGCAGGGAGAGACATCAGTAGGTGCTAGGGACAGTGTTAGAAAAGCGATTTACAAGTGCAGGGAAAGATTATTTGGGGATCCAAATTGAAATTGTACAGCTCTGTCATTCCGGCAATTTGTTCTTGTTGTTGGGGTGCAAGTGCTATGTTGAAAAGCCTTTAGTAGCCTATTTCAGTACAAAAAGTCTGCGGCATGTGGGCACAGCACAGCTCAAGGGCAACAGCCGTTTCGCGCTCAGTGATCAGTGACTGAGTCAGCCTGGGTAATAAATACTTCCACAGCTTCGTCACTGATTGAATGAATGACACATGCGTTAAAATGATTAAACACAAACATGTAGAAAACACACACAAATAATAGCATTATAAAAACACTGCTAGGTTGTTTTTATCACTTAACCCCAGAGGGCCCATGGCTCTAATTTTTATAATCCGGGCTGCTTCTTTCTGGAGTAAAATACGTCCTCTATCACCACACCATACTTGAGGCTGGGCAACTTCAATCCATGCACATTTTAAAACAATGTCATTTCCTCCATGTGCTTCATGTACGTGGTCAATCAATCTGGTAGCTCCAATTTTTGTCTCAATCCTGTGTTCTCTAAATCTGCTGTATAAACATCTGATGGTTTTGCACTTCACTGTTGCAGTTATTTGTGGTGAAAGCATTTAGTGGCCTATTTCAGTACAAAAAGAAAAATATATACGCATTTCACTGTTGCAGTTATTTGTGTTGAAAGCGTTTAGTGGCACATTTCAATACAAAAATAAAAATATATATGCACTTAACTGTTGCAGTTATTTGTTGTGAAAGTGTTTAGTGGCCTATTTAAGTATAAAAAGAAAAAATATATTTGTCACTTTTAGGGGTGTTTTAATTTGCTTTTAATTTATTTAGTTCAGCTAAAAGTATGTCAGACAGAGAAGTGCCAGGCCATGAACAAAGGAGTGTCAGAGGCCTAAATGTTTCTGGCGGAGGCTGAGGTTGAAGCAAAGTAAGGGGGCGTGGCAGCAGCAGTCGCAGCGAGAGGCCTGAGCTCCCGGAGTCATCAAGCAGTCGTGTCTTGACCAGCAACCTAGCAGTTCTTGATGGGTTAACTTGGTCATCCACTTCATCCCAAGTGACATCAGACACCCCCAGCCAACAGTCGGTGGGTTCGTCAGACACAACACTTAGTTGGCATGGCCTGGGAGCAGGCCCTGTGCCCTCACCTGTCCTCAACCTGCCTCTGTCCTTTGCTGTTCCCTCAGCCACAGAAATATTGTATGCTGTGGGCTCAGCTCCACTATAAAGCAAGGACGAGCTACTAGAGGAAAGTCAGGAGCTACTGCCCAGCCAAGATCTGGAGGAGACATCCATCACTTCCTCCGCTAGGTGGGCAAGTAGTGATGAGGAGAGTGGCATTGGGAGCGGTCAGGCTTCTGACCCAGAGACCGTTTAGGAGGACATCAGTGACTTGTAGACACTACTCGATGATGATGAAGCCGATCGCGCTTGAGAGCCGGGTGCAGAAGGGGCTTCATCATCATCAGAAGACGAGGGTGTCAGCTTGCGCGTGTGGCAGTGGCTGAGCCAGCAAGATGGTAGCATGGCTGGGAGTAAGCAGGGTGGCATCAGTGGTAGTTCAGGAGCCAAACGTGCCGGGGTAGACCACCTGCTTCGCAGCAGCCTACCTGCCCGGACGTTGTGGTGCAGGGGTTCATGGAGGCAGCATCAGTAGCAGCCTACTCGGCAGTGTGGCAGGTTTTTTTCAAAGCGCCAGAGGAGGTGAATGTGGCCATATGTTGAATCTGTGGGCAGAAAGTGAAGCGTGGCCATGGTGCCACTACGGCCCGGCGTCAATATATGCAGCATCATCATACAGTGGCCCAGGAGAACTGTGGCTCCAATGTGGTGGTCCAGCCTGCCGCAGCAACCGCTACATCACCCAGTGGAACGCACCTGGTTCCAGGCAGTCAAGGCTCCAGCACCTCAGCCAAAGGGAGCTGTCATTCCCATCTTCTGCTGGTTGAGATACTCCTACTCCTCCGTCAGTCATTCCGTCAGCAATCGATCACCAAAGAGACAGCAGTATGCGTGCAATCATCCAACGACGCAGAAGCTGAATGCGCTCCTGTCTAAGTTGCTGGTGCTGCAGTCCCACCCTTTCCAAGTGGTGGACTCTGCACCTTTCAGAGAACTGATGGCTTCTGACGAGCCAAGGTGGAGAGTCCCAAGCCATCATTTCTTTGCGAAAAAGGCAGTACCAGCCCTGCACAAATTTGTAGAACAGAAGGTGGGCCAGTCCTTGAGAATGTCGGTGTCTGCCAAAGGGCACAGCAACGCCAACGTGTGGAGCTGTAAGTACGGTCAGGGACAATACATGTTCTTTATGGCCCACTGGGTGAATGTGATTCCTGCACAACCACACCAGCAACTTGGCCAGGTCAAGACGCTTCTGCCTCCACAATCTCATGTCGTTGGTCCTGCGACAATGTCCGCCTCTGCCTCCTCTTCCTCCACCATGTCCTCAGCCTCCATTGCAGGGACAAGTCACAGTGCCCCTGCAGCATACCACATGTGCAGGGTCCAGCGGTGTCATGCTGTTCTGCACCTCGTTTGCCTTGGCGAATGGAGTCACAAGGGGGAGGAAGTGCTCCGTGTGATGCATCAAGAAATCGAATCCTGGCTCTCTCTGCGACAACTGAAAATCGGAACCATGGTGACCGACAATGGGAAGAACGTAGTGTCAGCACTGCCTCAAAGAAGGCTGAGTCATGCGCCCTGCATGGCACATGTGTTGAATCTGGTTGTCACGCGGTTCCTGAAGTCTTCCACCCATCTGCAAGACATCCTAAAAATGGCCAGGAAACTTTGCATGCACTTCAGCCACTTGTACACCGCAAAGCACGCCCTCCTTGAGCTGCAGTGGCAGAACGGCATTCCCCAACATAGGCTGATATGCGACGTTTCCACCCGTTGGAATTCCACCCTCCATATTTGGACCGATTTTACGAACAGAGAAAGGCCATCAACTATTTCTTGATGATCCAAGCGGATAGGAGTATTCCCCTCTGTAACTTCGGTGGCAGCTCATGCGTGACACCTGCCATTTACTCAGGCCCTTTGAGGACGGTACGTTATTTGTCAGTCGCCAGGACTACAGGATGAATGACATCATTCCACTGCTTCATTTGCTGGAACAGATAGTGGTAACAATGGCTGGTCAGGGGACAAGAGACGTGGTGTCTCGATCTCACGGCCACATGAGCTCAGGCAATATGTAGCGAAAAGGGTGGTTTTCCTACTCAGCTGACAGGAGAGGAGGAGCAGAAGCAGCCAGAGGAGCTACAGCAAGATGAGGAAAATGAGACATAGGATCCCGACACACCGCGGCAGTATGCAGTGGAGATGGAGGCAGGGAGTCCCGCCAAGTCACTTGCACAAATGGCACATGCGTAGTGACAGACGAATTGTTACCATTCAGCAGAGGGGTGACTTTTGACTCTTCACCTTGTTGCACCCTCGCTACAGGTCCAGAATGGGTGCCTTTTTTACACCCACCGAGAGGGAGGACAAACTGAACTACTACAGGTACATCCTATTTAGTGAGTTGGCTGCTGCCTATCTGTGCCATCGTCCATCCTCTCGCAGGTCTGACCGTAGGGGCCCTCTGCATGCACATATCACTGTCATGACTGCTGGGAAGGGGTTGGGTGGCAGAAGCAGTACCAGTTACATCAACAGCAGCCTGAGTCTACAGTCACTGATGAGCAGCTTTATTTACCCGCATAGTGAAAAAACTACTCACTAACAGCAGCAGCAGGTAGACCTGAAGCAGGACCTGAACCAGTAGGTGGTAGCATACTTGGACAGCACCCTGACACCCCATATTGAAGATCTGCTGGACTACTGGGCAGCCAAACTGGATTTGTGACTGCAACTAGCAGAGTTTGCCCTGAAAACGCTGTCCTGCCCAGTCAGTAATGTGGCATCAGAGAGGGTGTTTAGTGTGGCAGGGGCCATAGTTACCCAAAGAAGAACTCGCCTATTCACCCAAAATGTGGAGAGACTGACCTTTATCAAGATGAATCAGGCCTGGAACAGTCAGGATTTCCACCCACCAATGTCTGATGCATCTGATTAGATCATCCATGCCACCTCACCCAAACCTTGACAAAAGAGACTGTATTTTTCTGGCCACCTGCCTAAGTTACTACTCTGATGCTGCCACCCGCCGGATGCCACACATCTGATGCCAAGTGCTCCTTCTTTCACACACCTTCGTCAGCAGGAGCTGGAATTGCCACCGACCTCCCTACTTTGTCACCGGGTCACTTTGTGGTCTCCTGATGCTGCTGCTGCCATCTCCACACTATGTCACCTTGCCGCTCTGTGGTCTCCTCCTGATGCTCCTGCTGCCACCACCTCCAGACTCTTTCATTGTGCCACTCGGTGGCTCTTTCCTGATGCTGCTACTGCTGCTGCCGCCACCTCCAGACTCTATCATGGTGCCACTCGGTGGCCTCCTCATACTTTTGCCACCTCCAGACTCTATCATGGTGCCACTCGGCGGCCTCCTCATACTGCTGCCAACTCCAGATTCTGTCATTGTGCCACTCGGCTGCAAACTCCATACTCTGTCATTGTGCCACTTGGTGGCCTCCACATACTGCTGACACCTCCAGACTCTGTCATTGTACAACTCGGTGGCCTCCTCATACTGCTGCCAACTCCAGACTCTGTCATTCTGCCTCTCGGTGGCCTTCTCCTGATGCTGCCACCTCCACACTCTGTCATTGTGCCACTCGGTGGCCACCTCATACTGCTGCCATCTCCAGACACTGTCATTGTGCCACTCGGTTGCAAACTCCATACTCTGTCACGGTGCCACTTGGCGGCCTCCTCATACTTCTGCTAACTCCATACTCTGTCATTGTGCCACTTGGCGGCCTCATACTGCTGCCAACTGCAGACTCTATCATTGTACCACTCGGTGGCCTCCTCATACTGCTGCCAACTCCATGCTCTGTCATTCTGCCACTCAGTGGCCTTCTCCTGATGCTGCCACCTCCACACTCTATCATGGTGCCACTCGGTGGCCTCCTCATACTGCTACCACCTCCAGACTCTATCATGGATGGTGCCACTCGGCGGCCTCCTCATACTGCTGTCACCTCCACACTCTGTCCTTGTGTGACTCAGTGGCCTCCACATACTGATGCAAACTGCAGACTCTGTCATTTTGCCACTTATTGGCCTCCACATACTGCTGCCACCTCCAGATTCTATCACTGTGCCACTCGGTGGCCTTCTCCTCATGCTGCCACCTCCACACTCTTTTATTGTGCCACTCGGTGGTCTTCTCATACTGCTGCTAACTCCAGACTCTGTTATTGTGCCACTTGGTGGCCTCCACATACTGCTGCCACCTCCAAACTCTGTCATTGTGCCACTTGGTGGCCTCCTCCTGATGCTGCCGCCACCTCCATACTCTGTCATTGGGCAACTCTGTGGTCTCCTCATGCTGTTCACAGCCTCCCCACTTCATGACTGGGCCACTATTTTGCCTTTCGCCCTTGCTGACATCATCATTTAGTTGCCACTTCTTCTGATCTTTAAGAAGGAAGGAATAATTAGATGCGCACAGGATCCTGTCTGTGTAGCAGCTGTGAGGCCTGTGTGGTCCCAACAGAATTGGCTTACAATTTGGTAACCAAAAGCAGGAGTGGGTAAAACAAAACACAGAAGACATGCAAATATTCCATTCAAGTGTCATCTCTGTTTTAGATCCACTCCTGTTTTATTTGGCATTAGCAATGCTGATGGATTATTGACCAAATGCTGACCGAGTGGATGCGGATGCTACACAGACAGGGTCAGTTTTTTGTGGGTTATTGCTCTGACGGATCAGATGGAAGGGCAAAATAATCAGTGATATCAACACAAACTTACTGCTGACACCTTCTCCACTCTGTTGGGGGGCTCTACTTTTAGAAGCATTTAATAGAACAGGTTCTGTACAGTGTTGAGCGCGAATATTCAAATCACATTTTAATTTTAATCGCGAATATAGCTACCTCGAGAATTCGACAATATTTTGAATATAGTGCTATATATTCGTATTCGAGAATAGAGTTGATTACGAATATCCTAATGTCGAATTTATTGCAAATTTATCATGAATATCTGCATTTAGCAACATCCCTAGCAACCAATAGGAAAGTTGCCTACCCCTTAGCGTTGTTCGCAAATATTCTAATCGCTAATTTTTATTGCAAATATACTACATTGCCGATTTTCGCAATCAAGTAAATAATGACTGGAGATCATGAATTCTCAAATTTGAGAATTTATGGTAAATATTCAGCCAAATATTTGCGAAATATCGCAAATTCAAATATTGCCTATGCTGCTCATCACTAGTTCTGGTGACATCTATGTGGAATCAGCTGACGACGGTGTAAAAGGAGCGCGCTTTTACTTGACGCTAACATTGACCTGTAAAGCTGAGTAAATACATGCTTGATGATTTGGTCAGTTTTGGCCCCGTGACTGCCCAAATAAGTGAAGTGTGCAGTGATTCTAAGAGCGACGCCTGTTATTTGCAGGTCATACTGACTCACAGTATTATTTCACTACCACAGTAGACTCCCTATGCGTCTTACTGCAAGGAAAAACATGTAAATACTATTTATACATAGAGATGAGCGAACACCTGGATGTTCGGGTTCGAGAGGTTCGGCCGAACTTCCGGAAAATGTCCGGGTTCGTGATCCGAACTCAACCCGAACTTCATCCCGAACCCCATAGAAGTCAATGGGGACCCGAACTTTTGGGCACTAAAAAGGCTGTAAAAGACACCCAGAGGGATAATATACCGCAATAAACGCATTGCGATTACAACTTTGAGCTAACGATCACCATGGGAACGCCTCCTCCAGTAGAATGTACTGTCGGATCTGAGAATTAAGTTGAAATCGCAATGCGATTCTTATATTTGCTTAATCGCATTGCGATTTCAACTTAGCATTGCTAAATAATTCCATCCATATCGTTAACTTACTGAGTCAGTAAGTTAACGAATATGGATGGAATTATTTAGCAATGCTAAGTTGAAACGGCAATGCGATTAAGCAGATATATAATAATCGCATTGCGATTTCAACTTAATTCTCACATCCGACAGTACATTCTACTGGAGGAGGCGTTCCCATGGTGATCGGTAGCTCAAAGTTGTAATCGCAATGCGATTAAGCAAATACATAAGAATCGCATTGCGATTCCAACTTTTTAGTACTCAACTTTTAAAATCGTACACCACTTTAAGTTCCAAAGTTGCAATCGCGTTCGAATAGAACTTAAAGCTGTCTCTTAGTCAGTTTTAGTATTGGTGTGCTGTAATAGAAGTTACATTAGTACGCGAATATAACTTAGAGCAATACAGTCAACTTTACACTGTTAGTTTTATTATCGCAATAATACAAATATTCAAGAATCGTGTACGTGCGTCTGTACGTGTGTGCGTTACCTCGGACACTATTCTATTTTGCCAGCCACAGCTGAAACCACTGATTTATGGTATTGCTATTTTGGCAATTGAATTTAACAAGAATCACAAAAATAAACGTGGCCTAAATGGGTGGGACTGCTCCAGACCCCAAACACTGTGGCGTGTTTCCAACTGGGGGGGCAGTTCCTCCGCATGTGGTTCGCAGCGAACGGCTATCCCCAGCAAAAATTGCATACAATGGAGGATGCCGGCGCGAACCACAAGCACCACACAAACATCCTACACAAAATAAAACATGTGCGGATGAAAATATATATACACATAACTCACAGAAAAAAGATGCACCACATGGATAAGCAACTGACAACACTGGCTAATCCCTCACTCTGGTGTTAAAAGCTGAGAGATTCGCCAATATTTCCAATCAGGAACATATCGGAGCCCCTTTAGGCACCACTACACGGTATCTCAGCATGACATGGGGTCCTACCACTAGACTACCTATGGTGTGTGAACAAGGTCTGAACAGGTATTAAGTAGCCTACAGCCCCATCCCACTCACCTGCACTGCAGGACCAACAATGCAATGGGGAACACATGAGGCCGTAAGCTACACCTACAACAGACCATGTGACACCGGCTTCAGGTGCAACAGAATGTTTACAAGCCATATGCAATGGCACATTCAATACATATAAAACAAGAATCACAAAAATAAACGTGGCCTAAATGGGTGGGACTGCTCCAGACCCCAAACACTGTGGCGTGTTTCCAACTGGGGGCAGTTCCTCCGCATGTGGTTCGCAGCGAACGGCTATCCCCAGCAAAATTGCATACAATGGAGGATGCCGGCGCGAACCACAAGCACCACACAAACATCCTACACAAAATAAAACATGTGCGGATGAAAATATATAAACACATAACTCACAGAAAAAGATGCACCACATGGATAAGCAACTGACAACACTGGCTAATCCCTCACTCTGGTGTTAAAAGCTGAGAGATTCGCCAATATTTCCAATCAGGAACATATCGGAGCCCTTTAGGCACCACTACACGGTATCTCAGCATGACATGGGGTCCTACCACTAGACTACCTATGGTGTGTGAACAAGGTCTGAACAGGTATTAAGTAGCCTACAGCCCCATCCCACTCACCTGCACTGCAGGACCAACAATGCAATGGGGAACACATGAGGCGCAAGCTACACCTACAACAGACCATGTGACACCGGCTTCCAGGTGCAACAGAATGTTTACAAGCCATATGCAATGGCACATTCAATACATATAAAACAAGAATCACAAAATAAACGTGGCTAAATGGGTGGGACTGCTCCAGACCCCAAACACTGTGGCGCAGCTTCAACTGGGGCAGTTCCTCGATGTGGTTCGCAGCGAACGGCTATCCCCAGCAAAATTGCATACAATGGAGGATGCCGGCGCGAATCACAAGCACCACACAAACATCCTACACAAAATAAAACATGCGGATGAAATATATAAACACATAACTCACAGAAAAAGATGCACCACATGGATAAGCGACTGACAACACTGGCTAATCCTCACTCTGGTGCAAAGCTGAGAGATTCGCCAATAGTTTCAATCAGGAACATATCGGGCTCTTTAGGCACCACTACACGGTATCTCAGCATGACATGGGGTCCTACCACTAGACTACCTATGGTGTGTGAACAAGCGTCTGAACAGGTATTGTAGCCTACAGCCTCATCCACTCACCTGCACTGCAGGACCAACAATGCAATGGGGAACACATGAGGTCGCAGCTACACCTACAACAGACCATGTGACACCGGCTTCCAGGTGCAACAGAATGTTTACAGCCATATGCAATGGCACATTCAATGCATATAAAACAAGAATCACAAAATAAACGTGGCCTAGATCGGTGGACTGCCAGACTCAAACACTGTGGCGCGTTTCACTGGGGGCAGTTCTCGCATGTCGCAGCTGACGGCTATCCTCAGCAAAATTGCATACAATGAGATGCCGGCGCGAATCACAAGCACACACAAACATCCTACACAAATAAACATGTGATGAAATATATAAACACATAACTCACAGAAAAAGATGCACCACATGGATAAGCAACTGACAACACTGGCTAATCTCACCTGGTGCTAAAGCTGAGAGATTCGCCAATATTTCAATCAGGAACATATCGGAGCCCTTTAGGCACCACTACGGTATCTCAGCATGACATGGGGTCCTACCACTAGACTACCTATGGTGTGTGAACAAGGTCTGAACAGGTATTGCAGCTACAGCCTCATCTCACTCACCTGCACTGCAGGACCAACAATGCAATCGGGGAACACATGAGCCGCTAGCTACACCTAGCAACAGACCATGTGACATCGGCTTTCCAGGTGCAACAGAATGTTTACAAGCCATATGCAATGGCACATCAATACATAATCACAAAGAATCACAACATAGACTTGGCCTAATGTATTGGGTGGCCACTGCATCCAGACTTCAAACACTGTTGCGCAAGTGTGTCACATGGTCTGTTGTAGGTGTAGCTTGGGCCTCATGTGGTCTGCTACTGCATTGTTGGTCCTGCAGTGCAGGTGAGGATGGCGCTGAAGCTACTAACACCTATCAAACCTTGTTCACACACCATAAGTAGCATGTGCGTAGGAACCCATGTCAAGCACAGATACTCACAGTGCCAAAGATGCACCGATATGTTCATGATTGAAAATACTGGCTAATCTCTCAGCTGTTAACACCAGAGTGAGAGATTAGCCAGTATTGTCAGTCAGCTTATCCATGTGATGCATCTTTTCTGTGAGTTACAGTGTTTACATATATTTCATCCGCACATGTTTGTATTGTGTGTAGGCTGACAGGTGGTGCTTGTAGTTCCACGCCAGCATCCTGCATTGTATGCCAATTTTGCTGGGGATAGCTGTCGCTAGCAACCACATGCGGAGGAACTGCCTCCAGTTGGAAACACGCCACAGTGTTTGGGGTCTGGAGAAGTCCCACCATTTAGGCCACGTTTATTTTTGTGATTCTTGTTTTATATGTATTGAATGTGCCATTGCATATGGCTTGTAAACATTCTGTTGCACCTGGAAGCCGGTGTCACATGGTCTGTTGTAGGTGTAGCTTGCGGCCTCATGTGTTCCCCATTGCATTGTTGGTCCTGCAGTGCAGGTGAGTGGGATGGGGCTGTAGGCTACTTAATACCTGTTCAGACCTTGTTCACACACCATAGGTAGTCTAGTGGTAGGACCCCATGTCATGCTGAGATACCGTGTAGTGGTGCCTAAAGGGGCTCCGATATGTTCCTGATTGGAAATATTGGCGAATCTCTCAGCTTTTAACACCAGAGTGAGGGATTAGCCAGTGTTGTCAGTTGCTTATCCATGTGGTGCATCTTTTTTCTGTGAGTTATGTGTTTATATATTTTCATCCGCACATGTTTTATTTTGTGTAGGATGTTTGTGTGGTGCTTGTGGTTCGCGCCGGCATCCTCCATTGTATGCAATTTTTGCTGGGGATAGCCGTTCGCTGCGAACCACATGCGGAGGAACTGCCCCCAGTTGGAAACACGCCACAGTGTTTGGGGTCTGGAGCAGTCCCACCCATTTAGGCCACGTTTATTTTTGTGATTCTTGTTTTATATGTATTGAATGTGCCATTGCATATGGCTTGTAAACATTCTGTTGCACCTGGAAGCCGGTGTCACATGGTCTGTTGTAGGTGTAGCTTATGGCCTCATGTGTTCCCCTATTGCATTGTTGGTCCTGCAGTGCAGGTGAGTGGGATGGGGCTGTAGGCTACTTAATACCTGTTCAGACCTTGTTCACACACCATAGGTAGTCTAGTGGTAGGACCCCATGTCATGCTGAGATACCGTGTAGTGGTGCCTAAAGGGGCTCCGATATGTTCCTGATTGGAAATATTGGCGAATCTCTCAGCTTTTAACACCAGAGTGAGGGATTAGCCAGTGTTGTCAGTTGCTTATCCATGTGGTGCATCTTTTTTCTGTGAGTTATGTGTTTATATATTTTCATCCGCACATGTTTTATTTTGTGTAGGATGTTTGTGTGGTGCTTGTGGTTCGCGCCGGCATCCTCCATTGTATGCAATTTTTGCTGGGGATAGCCGTTCGCTGCGAACCACATGCGGAGGAACTGCCCCCAGTTGGAAACACGCCACAGTGTTTGGGGTCTGGAGCAGTCCCACCCATTTAGGCCACGTTTATTTTTGTGATTCTTGTTTTATATGTATTGAATGTGCCATTGCATATGGCTTGTAAACATTCTGTTGCACCTGGAAGCCGGTGTCACATGGTCTGTTGTAGGTGTAGCTTGCGGCCTCATGTGTTCCCCATTGCATTGTTGGTCCTGCAGTGCAGGTGAGTGGGATGGGGCTGTAGGCTACTTAATACCTGTTCAGACCTTGTTCACACACCATAGGTAGTCTAGTGGTAGGACCCCATGTCATGCTGAGATACCGTGTAGTGGTGCCTAAAGGGGCTCCGATATGTTCCTGATTGGAAATATTGGCGAATCTCTCAGCTTTTAACACCAGAGTGAGGGATTAGCCAGTGTTGTCAGTTGCTTATCCATGTGGTGCATCTTTTTCTGTGAGTTATGTGTTTATATATTTTCATCCGCACATGTTTTATTTTGTGTAGGATGTTTGTGTGGTGCTTGTGGTTCGCGCCGGCATCCTCCATTGTATGCAATTTTTGCTGGGGATAGCCGTTCGCTGCGAACCACATGCGGAGGAACTGCCCCCAGTTGGAAACACGCCACAGTGTTTGGGGTCTGGAGCAGTCCCACCCATTTAGGCCACGTTTATTTTTGTGATTCTTGTTTTATATGTATTGAATGTGCCATTGCATATGGCTTGTAAACATTCTGTTGCACCTGGAAGCCGGTGTCACATGGTCTGTTGTAGGTGTAGCTTGCGGCCTCATGTGTTCCCCATTGCATTGTTGGTCCTGCAGTGCAGGTGAGTGGGATGGGGCTGTAGGCTACTTAATACCTGTTCAGACCTTGTTCACACACCATAGGTAGTCTAGTGGTAGGACCCCATGTCATGCTGAGATACCGTGTAGTGGTGCCTAAAGGGGCTCCGATATGTTCCTGATTGGAAATATTGGCGAATCTCTCAGCTTTTAACACCAGAGTGAGGGATTAGCCAGTGTTGTCAGTTGCTTATCCATGTGGTGCATCTTTTTTCTGTGAGTTATGTGATTATACTTGTCTAGCCAAAGCTGGAACACCAGATTTAGCGGATTGGTATTTGGGCAATTGTATTTAACCCCTTAATAAAATATAGAAATTTCTTTCCTGAGTTTCTAGGGGTGACAATTAGCACAGCCAAGCCCCTGATGTAGGATATAGCAAAAAAAAAAAAAACTAGTATTGATGGATTGATGGACTTGGTGGCAGCTTCTTCTGGCGCACCACAAGTCACAAAATGGCCGCCGATCAACCCAGAAAATAAGTGACAGAAAAACGCTCTGTGCAGACTAAAAACCAGCGAGCAAGTAACTAGCAGAAGTTCAATGATTCTCAGCTGTAAATTGATCCGTTCATTAGGTGCTGTTGCTGACTTTAACCTGCCTAATCTCGCCCTGACAGAAGCTGCGTCCTCTCCCTACACTAATCAGAGCAGTGTGACGTGCGGCGCTACGTGACTCCAGCTTAAATAGAGGCTGGGTCACATGCTGCACTTGGCCAATCACAGCCATGCCATTAGTAGGCATGGCTGTGATGGGCTCTTAGGGCAAGAAGTAAAACGCTAGCTGATTGGCTGCTGTGCAGCCCTTCAGAAAGCGGGAAGTAATCGACGAACACCGAACCCGAACCCGAACTTTTTTGAAAATGTCCGGGTTCGGGTCCGGGTCCCGGACACCCCAAAATTCGGTACGAACCCGAACTATTCTCGAACTGTTCGCTCAACACTATTTATACAGTATATAGTGTGTACAAAATGTAAAGTAAATGAACAAAACAGAAATGTATATCAAATACATATTTTGCATAAACACATTCAGGAGTGGCATAATTCACGCTTCAAAACAGCATCTGTTCTTCTAGGTACACATTTTTTGAAACACCCCAATTGGGAGGTTATTCATAATATCTTGGAGAATTTAATGTGTATCTGAGTGTCTAAGTGAACCCCTAATGGTGTTCTCTAAGTAAACCCCTGGATCTTCACAGTACCCCTGATAGTGGGGGATAGACTTTCCCGAGGGGAACACCAGGTTGCTACTTCTTGAGGAGGATAGGCACACGAGGCAACTGGTTGAGGCGGTCCAGGAGGTACCTGAGAAAGATACCAGAGGTGCTGGACCGAAGGATGAGGCAGAGGCGTAGTCAGACATGCAAAAGGTC
Source organism: Bufotes viridis (assembly GCA_033119425.1). Taxonomy (NCBI): domain Eukaryota; kingdom Metazoa; phylum Chordata; class Amphibia; order Anura; family Bufonidae; genus Bufotes; species Bufotes viridis. Next base: position 393,661,712 of record CM065591.1, on the reverse strand, counting down.
AGGGCAGGCTGCACAGGTACAGGTTAAGCAATACGGTTCAGCAAACAGGAGAGTCAAGGCAAGCAGATATGGATCTAACAAGTAGCAGAGTCCAGGAATACAGATATAAGTCAGGAACACTAGCAGAAACCCGGAACCTTAGCAAGACACTAAGACCTTGACACTGAGGCATCTGGGAAGGGGGCTGAACCACTTATATATGCGCAGGAGGGCTAGGATAGGTCAGCGAGGACCCAAGACCTAACCTAAAAAGCCCAGGAAGTGAAGCGCGCCAGCCCTTAAGGAAGTGCTGCAGGAAACTAACAGCAAGCAGGCTGTGGCCAGAGCTGAGAAAAAACTGTGGAGCGGATCCCAGAACAAAAGCACCCAAACAGACAGAGCCCAGGACTGCAGCGGTGAATGGGAAGCACCGATCGCAGATCACCCGGGGGGCGTGGTGGTAAGGGGAACAGCGGCGCACAGCAGCCGCGGTTACAACTATACTGCTATGACATGCTTTCCCTTACTTCTCACTACTGTATGTCTTGAGCTCCAGAGTTCACGGAACTGATAAGGAGGTATAAATCACACTTACAGAAAGACAGGACGCTCCTGTCATGTTCATAAGCAGTGTAGAGAAATTTGTTTTAGAAGGCTCACAATCTCAGCTAGCTCTGACAAACACCCATTTCCTTTTAGCGGTCTTCTGAGTGGAGTTTGATGTGTGAGAGAGAGAAGCTTGATTCTGGTGCTGTGCTTAGAGTTAGTTAGCTTAAATATATAATCCATATAGTTAGTTAGTGGGATTTAGGGAATCATTTAGCTCATAGCTTCCAGGGCACGGTGTACTTTAGTTAAGATAGGGATATAGGATAGTGTATGGTCTGTTTTGTCCATCTGTGGAAAAAAAAAATAAAAAAAAAAGTTTGTGTAGTGAATGTGATTAGTGTTTTCGTCTTTTGTCAGTGAAAAAAAAAATCCCTTTTAGTATCAGTGTTTTAGGGTTTAGTTAGTGTATGCGTCTTTTGTGTGTGAAAACAAAGAAAAAATCTTATAGTATTAGTTTTTTAGTGCTAGTTTGTGTAGTAATTAGTGTTTTCGTCTTTTGTCAGTGAAAAAAAAACAAAAAAACAAAAAAAAGTCTTAGGGTTAAGTTAGTGTCTATCTTTTTGTGTGAAAAAAAAAAAGAATAAAAAGGGTTATAGTCTTATGTTTTAGTGTTCAGTTTGTGTAATAATTAGTGTTTTCGTCTTTTGTCAATGAAAAAAATAAAAAACCTAAGAAAAAGTATTTTAGGGTTTAGCTAGTGTTAGAGTTGAGCGGACACCTGGAAGTTCAGGTTCGACGGGTTCGGCCGAACTTCACAAAAAAGTTCGGGTTCGGGATCCGAACTTAACCCAAACTTGACCCTGAACCCCATTGAAGTCAATGGGGACCTAAGCTAATGGGCACTAAATGGCTGTAAAAAAGTCCTGGAAAGGGCTAAAGGGCTTCAAAAGGCAGCAAAATGTGGGTATGTGCCCTGCAAACAAATATGGATAGGGAAATGACTTAAAATAAAATACATTAAAATTTAAAATCAAAATCTTGATCTAGGAGGAAGAAATGGATGTGGAGTAGGAGATTGAGGAGGCATCAGGTGGGAATGCAATCAGCAGCTCATCTACCAGCCTGCGTTTGTAGTCACACATCTTTTGATCATTAACAGAAGTTTTTACCAAATTTGGTTCCCTGTCAGCTATGCACAGCAAGGGTTTTTCACCGGCAAAATGGGGTTCATATTACCCACTAACGGAAAAGACGGTTTTTAAAAATGTAGACCCCTTGCATCCAGGCAGGAGGGGTTTATTCACTGCAAAACGGGGTTCATGTCACCCAACAATGGAACAGACAATTTTTTTAAATGTAGGCCCCTGGCATCCAGACAGAGCAGGGGTTTATTCATGGCAAAACGGGGTTCATGTCACCCACCAATGAGACAGACTATTTTTAAAAATGTAGGCCCCTGGCACCCAGGCAGAAAGGGTTTATTCAAGGCAAAACAGGGTTCATGTCACCCCCCCCCCAATGGAACAGACGATTTTGAAAAATGTAGGCCCCTGGCAACCAGACAGAGCAGGGTTTATTCATGGCAAAACAGGGTTCATGTCACCCACCAATGGAACAGACAATTTTTAGAAATGTAGGCTCCTGGCAACCAGGCAGAGCAGGTTTTTTTTTACCAGTTAAACTGATTTGATGTCACCAACCAATGGAACAGACGATTTTAAAAAAATGTAGGCCCCTGGCATTCAGGCATAGCAGGGGTTTATTCACGGCAAAACAGGGTTCATGTCACCCACCAATGGAATAGGCAATTTTCAGAAATGTAGGCCCCTGGCACCCAGGCATAGGAGGGCTTAATTCATGGCAAAACTAGGTTAATGTCACCCACCAATGGAACAGATTATTTTTAAAAATGTAGGCCCCTGGCACCCAGGCAGAGGAGGGGTTTATTCATGGCAAAAATGGTAATATTGCACCAAACAATTTAAGGGTTACTTGACAGAAAAAAAATTGGAATATGTCAACCCTTGAACTCCCAGACGGATTAACTATATTATTGTCCCCAGCACATATGCAGCGCAGGCTGCAAAGGTAATTCCTGGCCTTAAAAAATATGATTTTTTCACAACCCATAAATAACATTGATTTAAGTGGTATATTTTAGGTTGTAGGACCTCATCGTTCTCAATATCATCTTCCACCCAGTTTTTACCCCTGCCCTCTTTGTCGGTCTGCACACCGCAGAAAGGCGCAGCAGTTTGCACCTGTGTTTTGCCATCATCAGAGACGTGGTGCGGTGGTCTTCCTACGTCCTTATCCTCAAACCTAAGTGGTTGGGCATCCGTGCATTCAATCTCTTCCACTTCTGGGGCAGGGCTATGGTTATGGCCCTGGGAAACCCTGCCAGCAGAGTCATCAAAAGGCATAAGAGACTGCTGCATGACTTGGGGCTCAGATTGCTTGGCTGATTTGCAAGGGGGTGAGGTGAAAGACTGATGGGCAGGGGCTGCAGGTGCGAACTCTGAGCTTTTAGCAGGGGGAGACAGTGTTATGGTACTGGAAGCACTGTCAGCCGCCCAATCTACTAGCGCCTGTACTTGTTCTCACCTCACCATTCGTAACGCTACAGGTTCTGTTGCTTACTCACACCTGAGGAATGTGTTTCACTTAGACCTGTAGCTGGCACAGAACGGCCACGTCCTCTCCCAGCAACAGGAGCTCCACCAACACCACCACGACCATGTCCACATGCCTTTTTTGATGTTCTCCTCATTATTTGCATTCACCCATTAAACTAACAGATGGTTTGTCTCCGGTGTCAATTTAACTGCCAATAGTCAACAATTAAGTTCACTAACAGTAAGGCCCCATGCACACGACCGTTGTTCGGGTCCGCGTCCGAGCCGCATATTTCACGGCTCGGCCGCGGACCCATTCATTTCAATGGGGCCGCAAAAGATGCGGACAGCACTCCGTGTGCTGTCCGCATCCGTTGCTCCGTTCCGTGCCCCCGCAAAAAAAATATAGTATGTCCTATTCTTGTCCATTTTGCGGACAAGAATAGGCATTTCTATAATGGGCCGCGTTCCGTTCCGCAAAATGCGGAACGGAACGCGGAACAGCTTCCGTGTTTTGCGGACCGCAAAACACCAACGGTCGTGTGCATGTAGCCTAAGGCAGTGCCCATGTCAAAAACAGAATAAATTTATTTTGGTCACACAACAGTGTAAAGGAGCAATTCAATACAATTACTTCACTATCACCAAAAATTGGATTTTTGAAACCAACAATGTAAAAGCAGAAGTTAACGGTTTAATTTGACCGTCAGAAATGCAGCGTACAAAGCTAATGTGCTATCTACCGCAAAACCTCTGTGTTTGCAAAAATCTATGTAAATGCGGAGTTCAAAAGGTTACTTAACCACATCAGCCCCCCCTAGCTTAAACACCCTTAATGACCAGTCCACTTTTTACAATTTTGCACTACACTACTTTCACCGTTTATTGCTCCGTCATACAACTTACCACCCAAATGAATTTTACCTCCTTTTCTTCTCACTAATAGAGCTTTCATTTGGTGGTATTTCATTGCTGCTGACATTTTAACTTTTTTTGCTATTAATCAAAAATGACCGAAATTTTTGCAAAAAAATGACATTTTTCACTTTCTGTTGTAATTTTATTTTTTTTTTAATAGATTTCTATATACATTTTTCTTTAAATTTATTGTTCTACATGTCTTTGATGAGAAAAAAATCCAATAAGTGTATATTTATTGGTTTGGGTAAAAGTTATAACGTTTACAAACTATGGTGCAAAAATGTGAATTTCCGCATTTTGAAGCAGCTCTGACTTTCTGAGCACCTGTCATGTTTCTTCAGGTGCTAGAATGCCAGGATAGTATAAATATCCCCCAAATGACACCATTTTAGAAAGAAGACACCCCAACATATTCGCGGAGTCGCATGGTGAGTTTATGTATCATTTAATTTTTTTTCACAAGTTAGCGGAAAATGGCACTTTCTGAGGAAAAAAAATATTATAAAGTTTCCATTTCTGCTAACTTCTGGCAAAAAAAATAAAAATAAAATCTCCCACGGACGCACTATGCCCCTCAGTGAATACCCTGGGGTGTCTACTTTCCGAAATGGGGTCATTTGTGGAGTGTGTATATTGTTCTGGCATTTTGGGCGGGGCTAAATTGTGAGCAGCCCTGTAAAGCCTAAAGGTACTCGTTGGAATTTGGGCCCCTTTTCGCACCCAGGCTGCAAAAAAGTGTCACTCATGTGGTATCGTCGTACTCAGAAGAAGTAGGGCAATGTGTTTTGGGGTGTATTTTTACATATTCCCATGCTGGGTGAGAGAAATATCTCTGTAAATTGTCAACTTTGTATAAAAAAAATTAAAAAGTTGTCATTTACAGAGATATTTCTCTCACCCAGCATGGGTATATGTAAAAATACACAACAAAACCCATTGCCCTACTTCTCCTGAGTACGGCGATACCACATGTGTGACAATTTTTTGCAGCCTGGGTGCGCAAAGTGGCCCAAATTCCAATGAGTACCTTTAGGATTTCACAGGGCATTTTTACGCATTTGGATTCCAGACTTCTTCTCACGCTTTAGAGACCCCTAAAATGCTAGGGCAGTATAAATATCCCACAAGTGACCCCATTTTAGAAAGAAGACACCCCAAGGTATTCCGAGAGGGGTATAGTGAGTTCATGTAAAATTTTATTTTTTGTCACAAGTTAGTGGAATATGAGACTTTTTAAAAAAAAAAAAAAAAATCAATTTCCGCTAACTTGTGCCAAAAAAAAAAAAATATTCTGTGAACTCGCCATTCCCCTCACGGAATACCTTGGGGTGTCTTCTTCCCAAAATGGGGTCACTTGTGGGGTATTTATACTGCCCTGGCATTTTAGGGGCCCTAAAGCATGAGAATCCAAATGCGTAAAAATGCCCTGTGAAATCCTAAAGGTACTCATTGGAATTAGGGCCCCTTTGCGCATCTTGGCTGCAAAAAAGTGTCACTCATGTGGTATCTCCGTACTCAGGAGAAGTACGGCAATGTGTTTTGGAGTGTATTTTTACATATACCCATACTGTGTGTGAGAAATATCTCTGTAAATTGACAACTTTGTATAACATTTTTTAAAAAGTTGTCGTTTACAGAGATATTTCTCACACAAAGTATGGGTATATATAAAAATACACCCCAAAACACATTGCCCTACTTCTCCTGAGTACGGCGATACCACAAGTGTGACACTTTTTTTTTGCAGCCAAGATGCGCAAAGGGGCCCTAATTCCAATGAGTACCTTTTAGGATTTCACAGGGCATTTTTATGCATTTGGATTCTCACGCTTTAGGGCCCCTAAAATGCCAGGGTAGTATGAATACCCCATGTGACCCCATTTTGGAAAGAAGACACCCCAAGGTATTCCGTTAGGGGCATGGCGAGTTCACCAAAAATTATTTTTTTTGGCACAAGTTAGCGGAAATTTATATATTTTTATATTTTTTTTTTTTTACAAAGTCTCATATTCCACTAACTTGTGATAAATTTTACATGAACTCACCATACCCCTCACGGAATACCTTGGGGTGTCTTCTTTCTAAAATGGGGTCACATGTGACGTTTTTGTACTGCCCTGGCATTTAGGGGCCCTAAGCATGAGAATCCAAATGCGTAAATGCCCTGTGAAATCCTAAGGTACTCATTGGAATTAGGGCCCCTTTGCGCATCTTGGCTGCAAAAAGTGTCACTCATGTGGTATCTCCGTACTCAGGAGAAGTACGGCAATGTGTTTTGGAGTGTATTTTACATATACCCATATTGTGTGTGAGAAATATCTCTGTAAATTGACAACTTTGTATAACATTTTTTAAAAAGTTGTCGTTTACAGAGATATTTCTCACACAAAGTATGGTATATATAAAAATACACCCCAAAACACATTGCACTTCTCCTGAGTACAGCGATACCACAAGTGTGACACTTTTTTGCAGCCAAGATGCGCAAAGGCCCTAATTCAATGAGTACCTTTAGGATTTCATGGGCATTTTATGCATTTGGATTCTCACGCTTAGGGCCCCTAAATGCCAGGGTAGTATGAATACCTCATGTGACCCCATTTTGGAAAGAAGACACCCCAAGGTATTCCGTTAGGGGCATGGCGAGTTCACCAAAAATTATTTTTTTTGGCACAAGTTAGCGGAAATTTATATATTTTTATATTTTTTTTTTTTTACAAAGTCTCATATTCCACTAACTTGTGATAAATTTTACATGAACTCACCATACCCCTCACGGAATACCTTGGGGTGTCTTCTTTCTAAAATGGGGTCACATGTGACGTTTTTGTACTGCCCTGGCATTTGAGAGTCTCTGCAATCATTACATGTATGGCCAGCATTAGGAGTTTCTGCTATTCTCCTTATATTGAGCATAAGGGTAATGAGAATTTTTTTTTTTTACGTTCAGCCACTAGGCTAAAAAAAACAAAAAAATGAACGGCACAGATTTCTTCATTCGCATCGATCAATGTGGATAAAAAAATCTCTGCCAAAATCAGTGACTGCGGTGCGGTGGGCTGGGCGCTAACTACCTAACAAGTAGCTATCTAACTGGTGGTGATAAGGGACCCTTATGCCCCATTCACACATCTACAATTCTGTTTGCGGAACGGAATTGCGGACCCATTTATTCCTATGGGGACAGACTTTGTCCCGCTCGGATCCGGAATTGCGGATCCGCACTTCCGGGTCTGCACTTCCGTTCCGCAAAAATATAGAACATGTCCTATTCTTGTCCGCAATTGCGGACAAGAAAAGGCATTTTCTATATAGTTCTGGCAATGTGCGGATCTGCAAAATGCGGAAAGCACATTGCCGGTGCCAGTGTTTTGCGGATTGTGGACAGCATGACACGGTGGAACTCCACCATCAACATGCTGGAGAGGTTGTGAGGGCAGCGACGGGCGGTCAAGGAATACACGCTGGACCAAGGCACTTCCGGGCCATCACACCCGCTCCCCTACATCACCAATGCGGAGTGGGGAAACAGGAGAAGTTCATCCCAGCCAGCTGGAGAGAGGACCATATGTATAACCTGCGGGCCTGTCTGATCATCTGGCTGGAGCAGACAAACACTCAGCTTCACGCTCCAGTTTTTCCTGCGCATCTCACCCAGCAGATGAGGTTGTTCTACCAGTCTGTGCGACCCAGTAGCAGCAGAAGCAGCAGAAGCAGCAGCAGTCACCACCAGCATGGTGGCTGACTATATGGGGTCCATTCGTGCTTCCGACAGCCTGAGCATCGACGAACCCCATGGAGTACTTGTTTGCCAGGCTGGACACCTGCCATGAGTTCGCTCAGTATGTGCTGGAGTTACTGTCTCGCCCCCCCCCCCCCCCCCATCATACTATCTGAGCGTACATTCAATGTGGCAGGTGGGGTGGTCACCGACAAGCGGACCCGTTTGTCCACAGACTCCGTGGACAGCCTAACAGCGTCCTGGATCGACGGCGACTTCTTGGCCCCCACAGTCGATTCAGGGCACTGAAGGGTCCCTTGTCCATACCTCTCCTTGTCTCTCCCTCCAAAACTATGTTGTTTTTAAAATCTTTTTATGTATTTAATCATGTATTTATTTATTCATTGTTTCATTTATTTATGGATGCATTTATTTATTTACTACTTTATGGATCTACTTATATATTGATTACCTTTTTTAATCATGTATTTCTAGATTAATTTATTTATTGATCCTATAATTATTTCATATATTTATTTATTTAAATATTAATATTTTAATGAATTATTCTAATCATGTATTTGTAGATTAATTTATTTATCTATTGCAAAAATGTTTAATATCTATTTATTTAGTTATTTATTGTCATATTTCTGCATTCATGAATAGGTTTAATCATGTATTTGTAGATTGATTCATTTATTGAAAGTTTGATTTTTTATTTTTATCAATATATCTGTATAGCGTTGATTTTTTTATATAATGTTTTTAGAAATTACTTAATCTATTTCTTTATGGTTGAATGTTTTCATATATTCATTATAAAAATTTTAGATATTTCTATATTTTTTAATTGTTTAAATCATGCATTTATATATTAACTGGCTCTATATTGGCACTCAGCGCTCCACACGCCCCCTGCACAGGTCTGCTCTCAGTTTACATACCGGTCACTTCGAGTCTGTAGCACAACACTGCAGTAACGCAGCCTGCCTCACCGTGTGCTGATTCCTACAAGCCAGAGGGCAGTAGGAGTGGCGGAATTTAGCAGCGGCTCTCTCATCCTCCTTTTGTCTGTGAGGAGGCATGGGTACCGCTGTTCTCCCCACCCATACACGATTGGCGCCGGACACTCGCTGGGCTCCGGCCATTGGCAGGACCCTTCCATCCTCTGCCCGTCTGAGCACAGAAGCCAGCCAGTTGGCCCGGGTCTGGAAGTGTCCCCGTCGGTGATGACTCAGCCACGGTCCCTGGTTGCTGGCCGAGTGCTTGGTGGCTGCCTCCAGTGCACAGCCTGGATCATCGATCACAGGTCAGGCTGCTGAATAAGCCTTTAGCTGCGAGGCTTGACTACACACTGAGGGTAATGTCAGCAATTTGGTCCGATACTATTTTTAGGTCTGGGGGGGGGGGGGGGGGAAGAATGCAGGGCCTCTAGTGAGAGATGGGGTAAATTTGAACTGGATGAGCCACATGTATATATCTATCTACCCCATCTCTCCCTGGAAGCCCTTCATTCTTCTCCCTCTCCAGACCTGAAAATATTCTGCTCTGATGGATGACAGTGTCGGTGCTCCCCAGGGTCTGTTAACCCCTTCCTGGTGATGTCTGGCCTGGGCTGTGTGACACTATCCCCGTGTAGTCAAGCCTCGCAGCTAAAGCCATATTCAGCAGCCTGACCTGCGATCGATGATCCAGGCTGCGCACTGGAGGCAGCCGCCGAGCACCCGGCCAGTAACCAGGGACCATGGCTGAGTCATCACTGACGGGAAGGGGAAATGATCTGGCGGCAGGGCCTAGGACACTTCCAGACCCGGGCCGAGGCAAGCTGGCTCATCACTGGCTTCTGCGCTCAGAAGGGCAGAGGACGGTTGGGTCCTGCCAATAGCTGGAGCCCAGCGTGTTGTGGCGCTGATCGTGTATGGGTGGGGAGAGCGGTGGTAACCATGCCTCCTCACAGACAAAAGTAGGATGAGAGAGCCGCTGCTAAACCCTGCCACTCCTACTGCCCTCTGGCTTGGAGGAATTAGCACACGGTCAGGCAGGCTACGTTACCTCGGTATTCTGCTCCAGATTCGAAGTGCCCAATATGGAAACTGAGAGCAGACCGGTGCTGGTGGCGTGTATAGCTAATTTTGTACTCATTTATGTGGTGCGTTCAAAAAGTAAAATACCTTTGAAAAAAAAAATTGATAATGGAAAATATAGCACTTTGTATGCATGTTACCACATTACTGCTGTAGACAAAGAGCCTGCTACTGTCAGAGGTGTCTTAGTTTATTTTTGGTGTTTCCCTGGTCTGGTGGGGTCCCATTCCTGGGAACACATTCCTGTTACCAAACTTAGAACCTGCTGCTGTCTGTCATAAAGAGGTAGGCTGAGCTATGTGTAGGCCTTATACTTGAATGTTACCATCTACCTGCTGCTGCTGTCTTTCCTGATCACGCTGAGTTATGTGTAGGCCTTATACTACACCATTAACTTTGGCTGCTGCTGCCTGCCCTGCTGAGTTAGGCCAAGCTATATGTAGGCCGTATATACTCGACCGTTATCATATACCTGCTGCTGCTGCTTTCTGTCCTGATCATGCTGAGTTATGTGTATGCATTATACTACACCATTACCTTTAGCTGCTGCTGCCTGTCCTGCAGAGTTAGGTTTAAGCTATGAGTAGGCCTTATACTCGACTATTAACATACAGCTTTTGCTGCTGCTGTCTGTCCTGAATCAGAGTTAGTCCCAGCTATGTGTAGGTCTTATACTATAGCGTTACCATTTACCTGCTTTCGTCTGTCCTGATCCTGCAGAGTTGAGTCAAGCAATGTGTAGCCCTGATACTACAGAGTTACCATTTACATGCTGTTGTCTGTCATGATCCTGCTGAGTTTGGAGCATCGATGTGTAGGCCTTATACTTTTGCATTACTATTTACCTGCTACTGTCTGCCCTTATCCTGCCAAGGTCTGTGTCTGTATTACGGTGTTAATAATTATCTGTTTATACTGTCTGTTCTGATCCTGCGGAGGACAAGCAGCAAGGACCATATAATTCTCTTAAACTGTTGTGCATGTTTCATATTTGCGCCTGTGCTCTTTTCATCATATATTGTAAATATTATATATATATATATATATATATATATATATATATAACTTTTTTATTCAAATACAATCATTCGGTGTTACGCTTCATTAACAAAATATTTTATTTTACTTTTTTTTATGTTATATTTGATTATTTTGCTTAACTTGGGTTTTGGGGGGCCCTGTTGTGGTTCTTACTGTAGCAAGGTGGGACCGTATGTGGACTTCCCTTGTCAAAAGGTCTTGTGCAGTTAACATTGTACAGGACTGATTGATGAACCTAATAAAGTTTTTTTTTTCTTTTTTTTATTGTTTGTTTAAATACGGATTTAGGTTCGGACTAGTGTTGATCACGAATTTTCGAATTGCGAATTTTAATCGCGAATATCGGCACTTCGAGAATTCGCGAATATTTAGAATATCGCAAAATATATTCGCAATTGCGAATATTCGTTTTTTTATTCCAGTTTAGGCGAATTTTTATGCAAACTTTTCATATGCAAATTTTCGCAATCAAGAAAATAATGACTGGAGATTACGAATTTGCGAATTTTCGAATATATGGCGAATATTCGCAAAATATCGCGAATTCGAATATTGCCCCTGCTGCTCATCACTAGTTCGGACATGGTGTTGTCTGTCATCCTGAACAAGATGCCTGACTTCCGTATTGACCTCGCTACATGGTTGGGTGTGATTGGCATTATACTCATCCTTGTGGTAATCCAGTTTTGGGAATGGAGCGTTATTGCCATATCTAGATATTTTTGACAAATATGTAATGATAATTTGCACATGTATTTTTTTTATATGAACACAACTTTAAAATTTGCAGTATAAACTCTGGAGTATATAATGTTCTTGAAGCCATGTCACCATTTTGCGATTGATTATACTTGTTTCCATGGTTGCGATCATGTTACCGCTTAGATATGATGCGGTTGTGGCTGAGCTTGCGTTCAATTTCTGGTGCGAACACGTGATCTTTTATATATGGACTCTCGCGGCCTTTGTGCGTTCCTCATTCGATGCGAACATATTATTGCATCACATGTTTCTTTCTGTAAGGCGGAAGCTATGCTTCGACATGCACAGTTAACAAAATCGAACGCTATATCTGATCCATCTGGTTAGTTCTTAGCCCACTCCATTATGTTTTTGGCACTGCTTAAAAAAGGTCCTATTGTGTGGACCTACGTGTTGCTTTTTTGTTTACTAAACACACAATTTCTTGAGGAACTGATGTGGCATTTGGTCCCCCCCCCCAATCTCTCTCTCTCTCTCTCTCTCTCTATATATATATATATATATATATATATATATATATATATTGTGGGGAGTCGCTCTGGTAGATAGCGGTGCGGGTGCAGTACAGAGGCAAAACAAGGAGTCCAGAAAGTGCAATAAACAGTGTTTTATTCACACTTGCACAAAATGAGCAAAAACAGTCTCTTGGTGTTAATTCACACTTAGCAAACACAAACGGCAAAACCAAAGAGTCCAAAACCAGGTTCAATCACCTGTGAGATGTTAGGTGCGCGTTCGCACCTGGCGGTCGGCCCAGCCGCGGGACAATCCACCTTCAGGCTTCCAGGTCGACTGCACGTCTCCTTGCTGGGCTCTTGCTTTCAGCCCAGAGAGCTCCACAGCACTAGCAGCAGCTCCAGGACAATCACAGCCACGCCTGCTGGTGCTGGCTGTGTTTTAAAGGCCCTGGAAAAACCGGCCTGGACCATGGAGAATAGGCACCCACCCAACTCTTTGCCTACTCCCAGTAAGAGCCGGCCCGGATTGGCTTTGCAGCCAAACTAAATATCAAGGTGTCAAACAGCACTAGCTGCTGCTGACACACGAAAACCCGGCTCTTACCTCACCGAGGCCAGGAATCTCGGTGACACGTACTTGCCATCGACCACGGTACCTTGCACCCTCTTACAATATATATATATATATATATACACACACACACACACAAATATATTGGACAAATTGGGGCCTTTACAATGTTAAAAAAGATAAATTAGATTAAAATTTTACTATGGAAAATATTAGATTTGGCAGGGGCCCATTCCTGTGAACACTTTCCTGCTGCAAACTAAGAACATGCTGCTGTCTGTTACTGCTGACTTTGGCCAAGCTATGTGTAGGAATTTACTATAGTAGGGTAGGGGGGTAACAGTGTTAAACCTACCCTACAGAAAGCCTTCCAGCAAAAATCAGAACAATTACAGGTCCCTTGGACCAAACCGTAGGACCAACAAAGGCGTGCTGTCTATAAAACTTAACATTTAATTCATAATTTAAAAGAACTCACAAAATGGCCAACACAAAGGTAAATCAAAAAGGTTACATAACGTGGTACCCAAAACAAATTAAAACGGCCTCACCGGATCCATGCAGACTGTTAGACCCCAGAGCGTCTCAGGAGGCTGGAATTCGGGCCTGAGGCCAAATTGGTGGGTCCGAGTTATAGAGGTCACTCCATAGGTCGGGACGGTGTCCAGAGCGGGTGCCAACAGTGTCAGGATAGGAGCAGTGGGGGGAACTAACCCTGCCAATTCCCTGCGGTTGCGGACTCGGGACTGGCACTAGCCCTGCCTAACACAACGGAGCACCCGCCCCGATAGGGGCGACCCCAACCGGAACCTGACCCCTAACACGGGCAGTGTCCCTAGGCTTGCCCTGCCAAAGGGATCTTGATACAAAAGGATTGCAAAAAAAGTCAAAACTCCCAGGCACCCTTAAACTCCCGACGTGTCACGTTTCATTATAGTGCAAATCATCAGAGGAGTGTAGTGGACCATTGCCAGATTTCAGAGAGTGTTAAACAAAAGGTATATAGGCATATATAAACAGGGCCTTCAGTGGAAGGAGAACCTGTTTTTGGGTTGAAAACCACCGCTAAAGTTGCGGGGATTGCGGGCAAAAAGGAGGGAGGGATGGAGACCCGCAGTGGCCAGTGTCTCCCCCAAACAGAAAAAAACGCCGTCCGCCATTGACTTACCTCGGTCGGCAATTTAAATGCTCCATGACCCGCCACCGGTGGCTGGCTCCGCCCCTCCGCTGACGTCACTTCCGGATCGCGGAACGCATCACATGCGTTCCAAAGACCGGAAGTGCAGGGAGGAGAGTAGATAAATGAGCCAGGGGGCGGGTCACGGTGCCGCAGAGCATCTATTGGCTCGCATGTAACAAGGCTAGAAAAAGGAACTAGCCACATATATTAAACATTATATACTACTATCTACTAAGATCTACTATCTTAAAACGATGACACCATTGGGGCTTAATGAGCAATTTAATTTTGCGTGCTATGTTTGAGCCTTACCCTGGCCCAATACTATATAAACTTTCCTCCTTATGTGGTTCATTACTACATCATAACCGGCTGGTTATGTGTAAAACCCCAATCCTCTTCAAAATTCCCTTCCCCCCCCCCCCCCCATATAGAGCAATCATCCCCTGTTTCTGAGCGTTTTCTGATTTACGTTTTTTATGTCAATTGACTATATGAAGTTCTGCCCCCAGGCGGCATCTATTGTATTCTACTGATAATTTGTATGCCATTCTTTGGAGTCCGTCAATAGGCTCCTCAATCTCTACCTCCTTGCCTCTTACTCTGACTTTTTTCAGATTGATTACACCCCTCCCATTTTACCTGGCCAGGAATACTCTGTTTAATATATGTGGCTAGTTCCTTTTTCTAGCCTTGTTACATGCGAGCCAATAGATGCTCTGCGGCACCGTGACCCGCCCCCTGGCTCATTTATCTACTCTCCTCCCTGCACTTCCGGTCTTTGGAACGCATGTGATGCGTTCCGCGATCCGGAAGTGACGTCAGCGGAGGGGCGGAGCCAGCCACCGGTGGCGGGTCATGGAGCATTTAAATTGCCGACCGAGGTAAGTCAATGGCGGACGGCGTTTTTTTCTGTTTGGGGGAGACACCGGCCACTGCGGGTCTCCATCCCTCCCTCTTTTTTGCCCGCAATCCCCGCAACTTTAGCGGTGGTTTTCAACCCAAAAACAGGTTCTCCTTCCACTGAAGGCCCTGTTTATATATGTCTATATACCTTTTGTTTAACACTCTCTGAAATCTGGCAATGGTCCACTACACTCCCCTGATGATTTGCACTATAATGAAACGTGACACGTCGGGAGTTTAAGGGTGCCTGGGAGTTTTGACTTTTTTTGCAATCCTTTTGTATTAAGATCCCTTTGGCAGGGCAAGCCTAGGGACACTGCCCGTGTTAGGGGTCAGGTTCCGGTCGGGGTCGCCCCTATCGGGGCGGGTGCTCCGTTGTGTCAGGCAGGGCTAGTGCCAGTCCCGAGTCCGCAACCGCAGGGAATTGGCAGGGTTAGTTCCCCCCACTGCTCCTATCCTGACACTGTTGGCACCCGCTCTGGACACCGTCCTGACCTATGGAGTGACCTCTATAACTCGGACCCACCAATTTGGCCTCAGGCCCGAATTCCAGCCTCCTGAGACGCTCTGGGGTCTAACAGTCTGCATGGATCCGGTGAGGCCGTTTTAATTTGTTTTGGGTACCGCGTTATGTAACCTTTTTGATTTACCTTTGTGTTGGCCATTTTGTGAGTTCTTTTAAATTATGAATTAAATGTTAAGTTTTATAGACAGCACGCCTTTGTTGGTCCTACGGTTTGGTCCAAGGGACCTGTAATTGTTCAAGCTATGTGTAGGCCTTAAACTACACCGTTAACTTACCTTCTATCTTCTGCAGCTGTTATCCTGATCCTTCGGAGCTCTGAGTAGGCCTTATACTATACCATTAACATATAGTGCTGTTGTTGTCCTTATCCTTCTAAGTTATGTATAGGCCTTATACTAGACCATTTCCATGTACCTGCTGATGTTGTCCTAATCCTTCTGAGTTATGTGTAGGCCTTATAATACATCATTACCATTACCTGCTGCTGTTTTCCTTATCCTTCTAAGTTATGTGTAGGCCTTATAATACACCATTACCATTAACTGCTGCTGCTGTCTGTCCTGATAATAAAGAATTTGCCCATGGACTAAAGTGTCCTTACAGCAAAGTTATCGTTTAAAATGACACCATAACATTATTAAAAATTGAAAGCACGTGTTACAAAGTAAAAAAAAAAAATTATTAATAACTTTATAAACAGAAATTTGCTCTATGGCAATTTGGTTAGTAGCTCCTGGAGATCCCATAATTCCTGCAGATCGGTACGCTGCATCTCCTCCAGCTTCTGCACCCGGAGGTCTGTCACGGCTCTTTGCTGAGTCTGCTGCATTTTTAAATTTCTTTTTTTTTTCATTTTCACGACAACTGTAATAAAAAAAAGAATAATTAAGAAATTCAGATTAAGAGACAATTAGTGCATATTGTGTAGCATTTAGTTAAGCACTACTGATTGACATCTCAATCAGTTTTACAGATTTTTATGATAATAATTATACAGTTGGTTAGTTAATGATAGTTCAGTAGTGTATAATGTTAGTTATTTGGTTAGTTAATGGTTTTTATGTCGAATAAAGAGTTTGTGTCCAGGGTTGTTGTTCTCTATTACTGTAGTTTGTATAGTTGCATAGTCACACATATGGGGTGGAGCACTAAATATGTGGTGTATTTAGTTCTGTTACCCCTTGTGAAAGTTAAAAATGTGGGGGGAAAACAACTTTTTGCAGGACAAATCTGTAAAAAATTTTTCTTCTTAGACAAGCGTTTCCAAATTCTGTGATATGCCTGATGGGTGAAATATTCCTTGAGGAGTGTAGTTTCCGGAATGGAGTAACTTTTTGTTGTTTTCCACCCTTGGGTTACCTCTGGGTGTCTTCACATGTGACATAGCCAATTGAGCTAAACCCTCTCTCCTAATGCCATATGGTGCACCTTCCACTCTGAAGACTGCTGTGCGCCCATACATCAGTTTTTTATTGTGCATGGGGTGTTTTTGTAAACTCCTGATTCTGGGTAATAGATGTAGAGTTTAGTTTTGCTGTAAACCCGTGATGAGTTGTATAAAAAATAGATACAAATTTAAATTCTGCTAAAAAAATTAAATATTGAAATGGAATTTACTTATTCAGTAAATTCTCTTTTGGCACCTAAAGGGTTTACAAAGTTTGCTGAATCATTTTATAATAGCTTGAGGGGTGTAGTTTCAAAAATGGAATGATTTATGGGTGGTTCACACTTTGCAAGCCCCAGAAAGTTACATATTAAATGAATTGGTCGTTAATTGGAGTTTTTTTTTCTTATACATTTAAAAATTTACTTCTAAATTTCTAAGCTTTGTAACTAGAGTTGAGCGAACACCTGGAAGTTTGGGTTCGCCGGGTTCGGCCAAACTTTGTCGCAAAGTTCAAGTTCAGGACCCGAACTTGACCCCGCACCAGATTCCCTTTGACGTCATTGTGGACCCGAACTTTTGGGCACTAAAATGGCTCTAAAAATGTCATGGAAAGGGCTAGAGGGCTGCAAAAGGCTGTAAAATGGGTTTAAGAGCATTGCAAGTGCTCTGCAAACAAATGTGGATAGTGAAATAACTTAAAATAAAATAAAGAAAAATGAAAAATAACAATCTTGAACTAGTAGGAGGAGGTGGATATGGTGTAGGAGGTTGAGGAGGCGTTGACCGTGGCGCTGTAGGTGGAAGCGGGGTTGGAGGTGGAGGAGGTAGACAAAACTGTATTTTTTTTTCTTTTTTTATTGGGGTAGCCCCCAAAATATTGGGACATATAAATAAAATAAAACAAAGAATAAGTGCACTTGAGTACAAGAATGGATGGTTGAGGCCGGTATAAATGTCTATTCTGCACAAGGTACAGACAAGTCTTGTGGGATCCATGCCTGTTTTTTTTTTATGAATGTGAGCTTGTCTATATCAGCTGTGGACAGGCGGCTGCACTTGTCCGTGATAACTCCACCTTCAGTGCAAAATACACATTCAGAAAATACACTGGCTGCAAGGCAGGCCAGCACCTCCAAGGCGTAAAATGCAAGCTTAGGCCATGTGCTCAATTTGGAGACCCAGAAGTTCAATGGGGCAGACCCATCAGTCAGTACGTGTAGGCGTGTGCACACATACAGCTCCACCTTGTTGCTGAAATGCTGCTTCCTGCTAAGACGTTCCATATCAGCTGGTGGTGCTGGTTGTTGTGGTGTGGTGAAAAAGCTTTTCCACATTTCGGCCATGCTAACCCTGCCTTCCAATATGCTGGCGGTGACACAGCTGCATTGGTGACCTCTTCCTCCTCCTCTGCCTTCGCCTTGTGCTTCCACTGAACCCCCGGTGTCAGGTGGGAACGCCATCAGTAGCGCGTCTACCAGCATGTGCTTGTAGTCGCGCATCTTCTGATCACGCTCCAGTGAGGGAATTAAGGATGGCACATTGTCCTTGTAACGGGGATCCCGAAGGGTCGCCACCCAGTAAACAGCACAAGTTAGAAAGTGGGCAACTCGGCAGACATTGCGCAGGCACTGCAGCATGTACAGTTGTGTTCAAAATTATTCAACCCCCAATGCTGTAAAGGGTTTTAGGGAATTTAGTGTACATTTGTAATTGTGTTCAAAATGAAATCTTACAAGGACTTTTTAAAGAACCAAATGCAACTAAAATGACATCAATTGTTTTTGTAATACAGTATTAAATGTTGTTTTTGTGATTTCTTCATTGACACAATTATTCAACCCCTTAAAGACTACCACTCTTAAGAACAGAGGTTCATTCAAGTGTTTTCGATCAGGTATTGAAAACACCAATGGATGTCAAGGAGCAGCAATCAAGCATAATAAGCACCCATTAGGCAGATTTAAAATGACTGTGATACTCAGCTCCTTCTAGACATTTACTGGTGTGTTGACAAACATGGTGAAGTCAATAGAATGGTCCAGGAAGACAAGAGAAGAGGTGATTTCTCTTCACAGGAAGAGCAATGACTATAAGAAGATTGCAAAGATGTTAAACATACCATAGACACCATAGGAAGCATCATTCGCAAATTCAAGGCAAAGGGCACTGTTGAAGCGCTACCTGGTCGTGGCAGAAAGAAGATGCTAACTTCGACTGCTGTGCGCTACCTGAAGTGCAAAGTGGAGAGAAGTCCCCGTGTGACTGCTGAGGAACTGAAAAAAGATTTGTCAGATGCGGGTACTGAAGTTTCAGCTCAGACAATAAGGCGCACACTGCGTAATGAAGGCCTCCATGCCAGAACTCCCAGGCGCACCCCCTTTGCTGTCTCCAAAGAATAAGAAGAGTCGACTGCAGTATGCCAAAAGTCATGTGGACAAACCACAAAAGTTTTGGGATAGTGTTCTGTGGACTGATTAAACAAAATTAGAACTGTTTGGGCCCATGGATCAACGCTATGTTTGGAGGAGGAAGAACAAGGCCTATGAAGAAAAGAACACCTTGCCTACTGTGAAGCATGGCAGAGGGTCAATCATGCTTTGGGGCTGTTTTGCTTCTACAGGTACAGGGAAGCTTCAGCGTGTGCAAGGTACCATGAATTCTCTTCAGTACCAGGAGATATTGGATGAAAATGTGATGCAGTCCGTCACAAACCTGAGGCTTGGGAGACGTTGGACCTTTCAACAGGACAATGATCCCAAGCATACCTCCAAGTCCACTAGAGCATGGTTGCAGAGTAAAGGCTGGAACATTTTGAAGTGGCCATCGCAATCACCAGACTTAAATCCGATTGAGAACCTCTGGTGGGACTTAAAGAAAGCAGTTGCAGTGTGCAAGCCTAAGAATGTGATTAAACTGGAGGCTTTTGCCCATGAAGAATGGGCAAAGATACCCGTAGATCGCTGCAAGACACTTATGTCAAGCTATGCTTCACATTTAAAAGCTGTTATAACTGGAAAAGGATGTTGTACTAAGATTGAATGTCACTTGGGGGTTGAATAAAACTGATAATGATGTGAGCCCAGAAAAGACATTTGTGGTTATTTCATTATAAATGTTATGTTATATTTGTCTGACTTACTTTGTTTTAATTGTAAACAAGATGACTAAAATGATCAAAATCAATGTCAAACTGGCCAAAACACTCAATTTCAGTGGGCGTTGAATAATTATGAACACAACTGTAGTCGCTCATGTGTGCCAGGCTGTCCAGAGGCAACAACAAGCTGTCCTGTGTGGGAGATGTATCGTCTGTGTCCTCAGTATCCCCCCAGCCACACTGCAGTGATGGCCCTGAGCTGCTTTGGGTGCCACCCTGCTGTAAACACGGTTCCTCCTCATCCACCCCCTCCTCCTTATCCTCCTTGTGCCCTGGCTGGACAATTGTGTACCTGACCTATGTTGGTGCAGGAACCCACCCTCTGAGCCACTTGTGAATGACTGGCCTAATAACTGTGGAAATGATCCCTCTTGCTCCTCCTCTTCCTCCTGTGCCACATCGTCTTCCATCATTGCCTGAAACGTTTTTTCAAGGAGACATAGAAGTGGGATAGTAATGCTGAGAACAGCGTCATCGGCACTGGCCATGTTGGTGGAGTAGTCGAAACAGCGCAACAAGGCACACAGGTCTCGCATGAAGGCCCACTCAGTGGCAGTGAAGTGCTGCTGTTCCGCAGAGCGACTCATCCGTGCGTGAGGCAGCTGAAACTCCACTATCACCTGCTGCTGCTCGCACAGTCTCTCTAGCATGTGCAAGGTGGAGTTCCACCTTTGTGGGCACGTTGCATATGAAGCGGTGAGCGGGAAGGCCAAAGTTATAACACAGAAAGCATGCACAGACGGCCCGCACTTTCTGTAGCAGCTCTGACATATCGGGGTAGTTTTTCAGGAATTTCTGCACCACCAAATTCAGCACATGCGCCAGGCAAGGGATGTGCGTCAAACAGCTATCAAGATTTCGTCCATTATCACACACCAACCATGCTGGTCTTAAGGCTCAGTGGAGCCAACCACTCATCGGTCTGTTGTTCCATGCGCGTCCACAGCTCCTGCAATCTTCGGTCGCTGAAGGATATGCGCCAAACAGATATCCGCCTCAGGCCCAGCTGCCACTGCATTTACCCAGTGTGTTGTTAGGAAGATATAATGTCCCTGCCCTTGCTTACTGGTCCAGGTATCGGTAGTTATGTGGACCTTGCCACAGATGGCGTTGCGTAGTGCACACCTGATTTTGTCCCCCACTTGTTTGTGCAGGTAAGGGATGGCTCGCCTGGAAAAGTAGTGGTGACTGGGAACAACGTACTGTGAGACAGCCAACGCCATATGGTTTTTAAAACTCTCCATCTCCACCAGGAGGAATGACAGCATTTCAAAGGCCAGGAATTTTGAAATGCTGGCATTCAGGGTTAGCGGCTGGGTAGGGGGTACTTCCTCTTTCGCTCCATTGTTTGGAAGATGGACAGCTGAACGTTGCCATGGGACATTGTGGTGCTGCTTGTTGAAGGTGACGGACGTGATGGCTTTGCTGCCACATGCTCTGTTTGCGGGGTGGCTATTGTCACTGTCACTCCAGAGGTGGAGGAAGAGGCTGAGACTGCAGCATAAAAGGGAGCAGGAGGAGCCTGAGACCTTTCTTGGAGGTGTTTACTCCACTGCAGCTCGTGATTTGCACTTAGATACCTGGTCATGCAGGTTGTGCTCAGGTTTAGAACGTTTATGCCTTGCTTCAAGCTCTGATTGCACAGCGTGCAAACCACTCATTTCTTGTCGTCTGCACATTGTCTGAAGAACTGCCACACCAGGGAACTCCTTGGAACTGGCATTGTTGTGCTGGGTCCCTGGGTGCGGGAAGCAGTAGAATGCGTACTGTCTAGGGGCCGGCCACTCTGCTTTTGCACCCTGCTCCCTCTTTTGCTGTGCTGGTGGCTCTGTGCGATGACCGCCTCTCCCTCCGAACTGCACAGGTCACTCGCATGGGACCTCACAGTCCTTCACATCATCTTCCACCCAGTCTTCACCTCAGCCCTCCTTGTCAGTTTGCACATTGCAGAAAGCCACAGCAGTTGGCACCAGTGTTTCGTCATTATCAGTGATGTGCTGCGGTGGTCCTCACATGTCAACATCCTGAAACATAAGTGGTTGGGAATCGGTGCACTCAATCTCTTTCACTTCTGGGGCAGGGCTCGGTGGATGGCCCTGGGGAACCTTGCAAGCAGAGTCATTAAAAAGCATAAAAGACTGCTGCATGACTTGGGGCTCAGACTGCTTTGCTGATTTGCAAGGGGGTGAGGTGATAGATAGATGCCCATGGCCTGAAGGTGCCAACTCTGAGCTTTCAGCAGTGGAGCGGGTGGGAGACAATGTGAAGATACTAGAGGCACTGTCAGCCAGCCACCCAATCTACTAGCGACTGTACTTGTTCTGGCCTCACCATTCGTAGAGTGGCATTCGGGTTTACTAAATAATGCTGAAGGCTCTGTTGTCTACGCGCACCTGAAGAAGGTTTTACATTTGGGCGTGTAGCTGGCACAGATCGACCACGTCCTCTCCCTGCAACAGGAGCTACATCAACAACACGACCAGGGCCACATCCCTTATTTGACGCCCTCCTCATTTTTTGTGGCCACCCACCGAAGCAACAGTAAATTTACCTCCCTGTCACCTATGCAGATCAGGGGTTGGTATATGGCAAAACTGGTTTAATGTCACCCAAGAATGAAACGATGATTTTTACAAATTTACCTCCCTGTCACCTTTGCAGAGCAGGGGTTTGTATATGGCAAAACTGGGTTAATGTCACCCAATAATGTAACAGATGATTTTTACAAATTTACTTTCCTGTCACCTATGCAGAGCAGGGGTTTGTATACGGCAAAAATGGTAAAATGTCACTCAAGAATGTAACAGACGATTTTTTTAATTTTTTGTCCCTGTCACGTATCTTCTAGCACAAAAAGTGTGTTTTTTATAGCACCAATGTAAATAAAGTATGTTACAGTTGTATTGGACTGTCAGAAATGCAGCGTAGCACGCAAATTTGCTATCTAGCACAAAAAAAATGAGCTTTTTTATATCAGCAAGGTAACTGCAGTATTTAACGGTTTTATAAGACTGTCAGATATGCAATGCCTGTTGAAGACAGATAAAAAGAAAATCGCTTTAGGTCTCAAATATATGTGACAGACTAATGTAATTGAATACTTTTCACTGCCAGGTATGCACTTCAGGCCGCAGGAGTACTTGACTAGCCAACAAAGTGAATTTGTCCTCCACTGAGCTACCAGAACAGAATTAAAGTAATGCCCCTGGCACACATGCAGTTGATATGCAGTTGCAAGTGCACTGCAGTTGCAAAAATTGCCACCGACGCCACTGAACTTGTAGATGGATTAAAAGTTATTTTTCAGTGTCACTGGGCTCAGGGCTGGGTACAAAAATGTACCATAGCACCCTCAATAATCTCTGTAGTTTGAAGATTGAACACCAAGTACACCAGAATTTTTCCCTAATCTCTGCCTCACAGCAGCAGCAGCATCCTATCCCTACAGTTAGAAGAGCAGAGTGACGTGCGGCGGTATGTGACTCCAGCCTATATAGAGGCTGGGTCACATGCTGCACTTGGCCAATCACAGCCATGCCATTAGTAGGCATGGCTGTGATGGCTTCTAAGGGCAGACTAGTGAAACACTTGTTGATTGGCTGCCATGCAGCCTTTCAAAAAGTGCCAAGATATCCCAAACCCGAACTTTTACGGAAATGTCCGTGTTCAGGTGCCAAAAACCCTAAAGTTCGGTACAAAGCCTTACTCAACCCTACTTGTAACATCAAGAATACGGTTGAGCGAACACCTGGATGTTCGGGTTCGAGAAGTTCGGCCAAACTTCCCGAAAATGTTCGGGATCCGAACTCGACCTGAACTTCACCCCGAACCCCATTGAAGTCAATGGGGACCTGAACTTTTGGGTACTAAAAAGGCTGTAAAATAGCCCAGGAAAGGGCTAGAGGGCTGCAACAGGCAGCAAAATGTAGATAAATCCCCTGCAAACAAATTTTGATAGGGAAATGACTTAAAATAACATAAAATAGAGAAAAATAATAAATAAACATTCTAAACGTGAGCCCCAGTGAGTGACAGTGGCACCTGTCACCCAGCAAACAGAGGATGTGGCAGCAACGCCACCACATCTGTCATCGTCACCAAGCATCTCTACCCCTGAAAGTGGTCAGCTATCAGCAGTCCATCTCCCAAACACTGAAGAAAAAAAGAAATAGAAAGAGGAAGTACCCCCTACCCATGGCTCTGAATGCCTTATTTCAAACTTCCTGGTCCTTTGAAATGCTGTCATTCTGTCTGGTTGACAGTTTTAAAAACCTTATGGCGGTGGCTGTCCCACAGTACGTGTATCCCAGCTGCCGCTACTTTTGCAGGCGAGCCATCCCTTCCCTGCACAACCAAGTGGCGAACAAAATCAGGTGTGCACTGCGCAACGCTATCTATGGCAACATCCACATAACCAACAACACAGTGGGTAAATGTAGCGGCTGGTCCAGAGGCGGATAGCATTTTTGCGAATGTCCTTCCGCCCCCAAGGATTGCTGGGCATTTCTCTTTGTATCCTGTTACCTCCTCCTCCTCTGCTTCCTCCTCCTCCTCTACCACCTCCTCATCCACTCAGTGTAACACCTTCTCCACCCATAGCAGCACAGCCAGGGGAAATGACAGCGGTCTGTTTAAAAACTTGTGTTTGTGGGAAAAACCCCACAACACGCTGGAGCTGTGGACAGGCATGGAACAACAGACGGATGATTGGTTGGTGCCATTGAGCCTTCAGCCCGGCCTGGTGTTGTGCGCTAAAGGGGCAAAATGTAATAGCAGGTCTGGGCCTAGCCGGTTTGACGCACATCCCCTGCCTGCCACATGTGCTGAATTTGGGGTTCAGAAATTCCTAAACACCAGACAGTGAAAATCAATTCATTTAATCGAACACACACAACACCCCCCCCCTTTTCACTCAAACCATTAATAAAACTATTGACAAATTTACTTAAAAACATATTAACTAACCATACAAACAAAACTATATACACACCTTATCCTTAACTTAAGGCCAGCCGATTACAAGTGGCTGGGAGGGTGGGTTCCTGCACCAACATAGGCCCTGGCCTGGAACACAATTATCCAGCCAGGGCACAGTTCTGGAGGATGAGGAGGAGTAGGAGGAACGCTGGGGGATACAGAGGACACAGACGATATACCTCCCTCGAAGAGGATAGCTTGTCCTTGCCTCTGGGCAGCCTGGCAGACATGAGCGACAACATGCTGCAGTGCCTGCACAACGACCGCCCAGTTACTGCCACATTCTAACCTGTGCTGCTTACTGGGTGGCCACCCTGCTGCATTCCCGTTACAAGGACAACGTGCCGTCCTTAATTCCCTCACTGGAGTGTGATAGGAAGATGAGCTAGTAGACACGCTGCTAAGGGCATTAACACCTGACACCGTGGACTCAGTGGAAGCACAAGGTGAAGGCAGAGGAGGAGGAGGAAGAATATGCCAATGCAGCTGGGTCTCCACCAACACCTCAGAAGGCAGGTTTATCATTGGCAAAATGTGGAAAAGCTTTGTCATCACGCCACAACAACCTGCACCACCAGCAGATCTGGAACATCTTAGCAGGAGGCAGCATTTCAGCAACATGTTGGAACAGTACACCTACTGACTGATGGGTCTTCCTAGGGGAATAGCTACAGGGAAGCAGGGGAAGCAACTGCTTTGGGGCCGTGACCTACAAAGGGCCCATCCAGGAGGATGAGGAGTAAAGGACTTTGTCAGGGCCCCCTCAACAGTATTATACAATAAAATTATATACAGTGGCAGTATAGACAGTGTAGAAAGCGAATGGAACAGCTGCTGGGCCTGGTCCGAGAGAGTGATCTTTAGTAGCTACAGGCATGGTGGCATGAAAGGAAGGGGTTGCGCAAAAATTATTGGGGGAGGGGGGTCCCATTCAAAAATTTGATGTGGTGCCCAATCATTTCTAGCTACGCCACTGGGTCTGGCCCATTCAACTTCTGGTTCTTCAAATTGGGCTCATGTCCTGAGGTTGCCCATTACGCCTTAGAGGTGCTGGCCTACCCTGCCACCACTGTATTGTCTGAACTTGTGTTTAGCATGGCTGGGGTCATTATCACAGACAAGTGCAGCTGCCTGTCCGCAGACAATGTTGGCAACTAATCTTTCGTTTATTAAAAAGAACCAGACATGGATCCCACATGACTTGTTTGAACCTTATGTAGAATAGACATGTATACCGGCCTCACCCAACCATTGTTGTAAAATTAAATATAAAAAAACAGTTATTGGAGACTACCTTTGGCTTCACAGCTCAAAAAGGCTTAATTTCATGCAAGAATGTAACCGCCAATTGTAAGTTCCCTGTCAGTTATGCAGTGCAGGGGATTGTACCTGGCAAAAATGGTAATATTTCACCCAACAATTTAAAATCTATCCTTTGCCAGACAGTATCAAACTTGTTCAGCCACAGCTAAAACCAATGATTTAAGGTATTGCTATTTTAGCAATTGAATTTCACCCCAGAACAAAAGCTATTCTTTGACGGACACTATGAAACTTCTCCAACCACAGCTGAAACTCCAGATTTACTGCATTTCTATTTTTGCAACTGATTTTCACCCCAGAAAAAAATATATCCTTTGACGGACACTAGAGAAATTGTCCAGTCACAGCTGGAACACCAGATTCAGGGTATTGCTATTTTGGCAATTTAATTTCAGCCAAGAACAAAATCTTTCCTTTGATGGATACTATTAAACTTGTTCAGTCACAGCTGGAACACCAAATTTACTGTATTTCTATTTTTGCAACTGTATTTCACCACAGAACAAAATCTATCCTTTGATGGACAGTAGGGAAATTGTCCAGTCACCACTGGAACACCAGATTCAGGGTATTGCTATTTTGGCAATTAAATTTCGTCCCAGAGAAAAATATACCCTGTTACAGACAGATTTAAACTAGGCTTGCAACAGCTGGAACACCAGATTTACGGTATTCATATTTTTTCAACTGAACTTCACCGCAGAAAATAATATATCCTTTGACGGACACTATTAAATGTGGCCAGCCACAGCTGAAACCACTGATTTATGGTAATGCTATTTTGGCAATTGAATTTCACCCTAGAAAATAATAAATCCTTTACCGGACACTATTAAACTTGTCCAGTCACAGCTGGAACACCAGATTTTCGGTATTTATAATTTTGCAACTGAACTTCACCCCAGAAAATAATATATCGTTTGATGGACACTATTAAATGTGGCCAGCCACAGCTGAAACCACTGATTTATGGTATTGCTATTTTGGCAATTGAATTTCACCCCAGAAAAAAATATATCCTTTGCCGGACACTATTAAACTTGTCCAGCTACAGCTGGAACACTAGATTTATGGTATTTCTATTTTTGAAACTGAATTTAACCACAGAAAATTATATATCCTATGACGGACGCTATGAAACTTGTCCAGTCACAGCTGGAACACCAGATTTATATTATTTCTATTTTTGCAACTGAATTTAGCCCCAAAAAATACTAGATCCTTTGCCGGACACTATTAAACTTGGCCAGCCACTGCTGGGACACCAGATTTACAGTATTGCTATTTTGGCAATTGAATTTCACCCCAGAAAAAATATATCATTTGCCTGACACTATTAAACTTGTCCAGTCACAGCTAGAACACCAGATTTACGGTATTTCTATTTTTGCAACTGAATTTCACCGCAGAAAATAATATATCCTATGACGGACACTATGATACTTGTCCAGTCACAGCTGCAACACCAGATTTACGGTATTTCTATTTTGTCAACTGAATTTCACCCCAGAAAACAATAAATCCTTTGCCGGACACTATTAAACTTGGCCAGCCGCTACTGGGACACCAGATTTACGGTATTTATATTTTTGAAACTGAATTTCACCGCAGAAAATAATATATCCTATGACGGACACTATGAAACTTGTCCAGTCACAGCAGGAACACCAGATTTACGGCATTGCTATTTGGCAATTGAATTTCACCCCAGAAAAAAATATATCCTTTTCCGGACACTATTAAACTTGGCCAGACACAGCTGAAACCAGTGATTTATGGTATTGCTATTTTGGCAATTGAATTTCACCCCAGAAAAAAACTATATCCTTTGCCGGACACTTTTAAACTTGTCCAGCCACAGCTGGAACACCAGATTTACTGTATTTCTATTTTTGCTACTGACTTTCACCCCAGAAAATATTATATCTTTTGACGGACACTAGGGAAATGGTTCAGTTACAGCTGTAACAGCAGCTGGGTATTGTTATTTTGGCAATTAAATTTCACCCCAGAACAAAATCTATCCTTTGCCGGATATTATTAAACTTGTCTAGTTACAGCTGGAACACTAGATTCAGGGTTTTGCTATTTTGGAAATTAAATTTCACCCCAGAAAAAAATTATATCCTTTTACGGACAGATTTAAACTAGGCCTGCAACAGCTGGAACACCAGATTCGGGGTATTGCTATTTTGGCAATTAAATTTCACCCCAGAAAAAAATATACCCTTTTACGGACAGATTTTAACTAGGCCTGCAACAGCTGGAACACCAGATTCAGGGTATTGATATTTTGGCAATAACATTTCACCCCATAAAAAATGTACCCTTTTACGTACAGATTTAAACTAAGCCTGCAACAGCTGGAACAACAGATTTACTGTATTTCTATCTTTGCAATTGAATTTCACTGCAGAAAATAATAAATCCTTTGACGGACACTATTAAACTTGGCCAGCCACTGCTGGAACACCAGATTTATGGTATTGCTTTTTTGGCAATTGAATTTCACCCCAGAAAAAAATATATCCTTTGCCGTACACTATTAATATTGGCTAGCCACAGCTGAAACCACTGATTTATGGTATGGCTATTTTGGCAATTGAATTTCACCCAGAACAAAATATATCCTTTGCCGTACACTATTAAAATTGGCCAGCCACAACTGAAACCACAGATTTATTGTATGGCTATTTTGGCAATTGAATTTCACCCCAGAACAAAATATATTCTTTGCTGGACACTACTAAACTTTGCCAGCCTCTGCTGGGACACCAGATTTAGTGGATTGCTATTTTGGCAATTGAATAGAGATGGCCCAAACTATCTGCCGGCGAACATAGCTTGTTCGCGTTCGCCGCAGCGGGCGAACACATGCGATGTTCAGTCCGCCCCCTATACATCATCATTGAGCAAACTTTGACCCTGTACCTCACAGTCAGCAGACACATTCCAGCCAATCAGCAGCATACCCTCCCTCCCATACCCTCCCATCTCCTGAACAGCATCCATTTTAGATTCATTCGGAATTTGCAGTCTTAGTGAGAGGAGGGAGAGTGTAGTTGCTGCTGATTTAATAGGGAAATCGATAGCTATGCTAGTGAATTCAGTGTCTACTCCAGTCCTGAAAGACTCATCTGATCTCTGCTGTAAGGACACCATCCTCCTCCAGCTCAGCTTCGGTCACCTGCTCTCAAGTTACCACGTTCCCGCCTGCCGCCACCACCACCACCACTACCACCACAGCCACCACAGCCACTTCACTTGATCCGTCAGAGGAGTTATTTACACATCAGTTGGATGCAATTAGTGATGCACAACCATTATTGCCAGATGATGTAGATTACAGGGATATGTCTCAGTCAGACAGGATTACACACATGGACGTACAGTGTGATGATGATTATGATGATGTTGTACCCGCTGCTGCTTCCTTTGCTGAGGTGTCAGATACAAGTAAAGCGGTTGATGATGACGATGTGTCCACGGATGCCACGTGGGTGCCTGCTTGAAGAGAAGAAGAGGGGGAAAGTTCAGAAGGGGAGACAGAGAGAATGAGGAAACGAGTTGGAAGCAGGGGGAGGTCGTCGCAAGGAGTTAGTGGCACAGTCAGACAGCATGTATCGGCACCTGGGGTCAGCCAGACAGCACGCCAGTCAACGCATGCTGTTGCCACCACCAGAATGCCGTCATTGCAAAGCTCAGCAGTGTGGCATTTTTTTTGTGTGTCTGCCTCTGATAACAGCAATGCCATTTGCAACCTGTGCCAAAAGAAACTGAGTCATGGGAAGTCCAACACCCACCTCGGTACAACTGCTTTGCGAAGGCACATGATCTCACATCACAAACGCCTATGGGATCAACACATGTGTACAAGCAGCACACAAACTCAAAGCCACCATGCTCCTCCTGGTCCAGCATCTTCAGCCACGTCAACCACTGCTGTCCTCCCTGCCCCCTCTCAACCAACCGCCACTCCATCTCTCACCTTCAGCAGTTCCTGCTCATCTGCCCACAGTCAGGTGTCTGTCAAGGACATGTTTGAGCGTAAAAAGCCAATGTCACAGAATCACCCCCTTGCCCTGGCGACTGAGCGCTGGCTTGACGGAACTTTTAGCCCGCCAGCTTTTACCATACCAGCTGGTGGAGTCTGAGGCCTTCAAAAAATTTGACGCTATTGGGACACCACAGTGGAAGGTACCCGGACGAATTTTTTTTTCAAAAAAGGCAATCCCAAACCTCTACCATGTCATTGAAAAGGAAGTCATGGTATCTCTGGCATACAGTGTTGGGGCAAGGGTCCATCTGACCACTGATACCTGGTCTGCAAAGCACGGTCATGGCAGGTATATCACGTACACTGCGCATTGGGTCAACCTGCTGATGGCTGACAAGCATGGAATGCGTGGCTCCGCAGCGGAGTTGGTGACACCACCACGACTTGCAGGCAGACCTACTGCCACCTCCTCTACTCCTACTCCATCCTCTTCGATATCCTCCTCGGCTGAGTCCTCTTCTGCTGTGGCGTCTGGCTGCACATCAACTGAATCCCCTCAGCTCCCCAGGGGTTATTCCACATCCCTGATACGACAGTGTCACGCTTAGTGATGAGCGGCAGGTGCCATATTCGATTTCGACGAAATTCGCGAATATTCGAATGAATATTCGTTTCATATTCGTCTAAATCGAATATTCGTCATTTTTTCTAGTTATCGCGATTAACATGCGATTTAAATAATCGCATATTGCGATTTGTACTTAAGGCTACTTTCCTATTGGTTTCATATCTAGAATTAGCGAGGATGACGAATATGACGAATGTATTCTTCTATTCCTCAAAACGAAGATAACGAAGTATTCTACATCTTCGTTTTAGCTACCTATTCGTCAACTTCGCTAATTCTAGCAATCAAATAGGAAGGTTGACTATAGAGACAGCTGTGTTAAATTCGCTATGCGATTTATTTTATTTTTTTAATAAATAGAATACTTATAATAATTTTATCAAGTAATATAATTATTGTATTAAAAAAAAAAATCGCATAGCGAATTTAACACAGCTGTCTGGTAAGTCAACCTTCCTATTTGATTGCTAGAATTAGCGAATAGCGAAGTTGACGATGACGAGACGAATAGGTAGCTAAAACGAAGATGAAGAATACTTCGTTATCTTCGTTTTGAGGAATATGACGAATACATTCGTCATATTCGCTATTCGCTAATTCTACCAAGCCAACCATAACTTCTGTGCTCATGGAGCGTCCCCATCACCATGGGAACGTCTCCATATACTAAAATGTACTGTCGGATTTGAGGAATTACGTTGAAATCGCAATGCGATTAATTCAAGTTATATTAATCGCATTGCGATTTCAACTTAGAGCTGGGTTTATAATGGGTCAGCTTGCTAGAATTAACGAAGTTAACGAATATGGAATATAGCAGCAGTGCTAAGTTGAAATCGCAATGCGATTAATTTAACTTAAAGTATTCGCATTGCGATTTCAACTTAGCACTGCTAGTGCATAGCTATACTCCATATTCGTTAATTCTAGCCTATGTAAGATAGCAGTGCTAAGTTGTAATCGCAATGCGATTAATATAACTTGAATTAATCGCATTGCGATTTCAACGTAATTCCTCAAATCCGACAGTACATTTTAGTATATGGAGATTCTCCCATGGATGGGGACGCTCCACATGAGCACGGAAGTCGGCAGAAGCGGCAACGGGCACTGACTAGAGCAGCCAGGAAGCCAGGAATCCTCAGGACAGGTAAGAACTACTTTTGGGAAGTAGGAAAGAAAAAAATATAACTAAAAAAAAAAAAAAAAAAAAAAAAACAATATTCGAAATAGCGAATTTATAGCGCTATATTCGAAATATTCGCGAATTAGCGAAGTGCCGATATTCGCTAAAAAAATTCGCTTTTCGAATATTCGCGCTCAACACTAGTCACGCTGTCTTGGGGTTGACTTGTCTGAAAGCAGAGAGCCACACAGGACCAGCACTCCTGTCCGCCCTGAACGCACAGGTGGATCAGTGGCTGACCCCGCACCAACTGGAGATCGGCAAAGTGGTGTGTGACAATGGAACAAATTTGTTGTCGGCATTGAATTTGGGCAAGTTGTCACATGTGCCGTGTTGAATCTCATCGTACAACGTTTTGTGTCTAAGTACCCAGGCTTACAGGACATCCTCAAGCAGGCCAGGAAGGTGTGTGGCCATTTCAGGCGTTCCTACACGGCCATGGCGCGCTTTTCCGATATTCAGCGGCGAAACAACATGCCAGTGAGGCGCTTGATATGCGACAGCCCAACACGTTGGAATTCAACACTCCTAATGTTCGACCGCCTGCTCCAACAAGAAAAAGCCGTCAACGAGTATTTGTATGACCGGGGTGCTAGGACAGCCTCTGCGGAGCTGGGAATTTTTTTGCCACGTTACTGGACACTCATGCGTAATGCCTGTAGGCTCATGCGTCCTTTTGAGGAGGTGACAAACCTAGTCAGTCGTACCGAAGGCACCATCAGCGACCTCATCCCATTTGTTTTCTTCCTGGAGCGTGCCCTGCGAAGAGTGCTGGATCAGGCTGTAGATGAGCGTGAAGAGGAAGAGTTGTGGTCACCATCACCACCAGAAACAGCCTTGTCATCATCGCTTGCCGGACCTGCGGCAACGCTGGAAGAGGAGTCTGAGGAAGAGGAGTCAGAGGAGGAATGTGTCGGCTTTGAGGAGGAGGAAGACCAACGCTTCTAGACCCCCGGTATAAGCAGAAAGTGGCAGAAATGTTACCAAATTACCGAAAGTCGGAAAGGATGCAGCAGTTCAAAACCAAACTAAAAAATATGCTTTACACAGCTTATAAGTGGGATGTCACAGCACAACGGGAATCTAACAGGGGAAGAGGTGAGTGTAATCCTCCTCCTACCACGGCGGCAAGGACTGGACGATTTACAGATGTGTTGTTGATGGAGGACATGCGGAGCTTTTTCAGTCCTACTCATCGCCACAGCCCTTCGGGATCCAGCCTTAGAGAACGACTCGACCGACAGGTAGCAGACTACCTTGCGTTAACAGCAGATATCGACACTCTGAGGAGCAATGAACCCCTTCACTACTGGGTGTGCAGGCTTGACCTGTGGCCTGAGCTATCCCAGTTCGCGATAGAACTACTGGCCTGCCCTGCTTCAAGTGTCCTGTCAGAAAGGACCTTCAGTGCAGCAGGAGGCATTGTCCCTGACAAGAGAAGTCGCCTCAGTCAAAAAAGTGTTGATTACCTCACCTTCATAAAGATGAATGAGGCATGGATCCCGAAGGGACTGACAGTGGGGGATACGTTTGACTAACAAAAGGCCTGATTACATGCCTTGGCCTCAAAATGGTCCCCACGCTGCTGTATTTAATGTCTGCATACCGGATGACTTTCGTGAATTCTCCACCACCAACTAGGGTTCAAGCCGCAATGTTTTAGTCAATTTTCTGCCTGGAAAACATCAATTTTTCCGGCCGCTGCTACAATAGCAGCTGCAACAATGCTATTATTTTTCAGGCATGTGTACATGCCAAATTTTTCTGTCCTATGGTGCAGCACTGTGGCTGCATAAACAAACCAAAAAAAAAATGCACATACAAGTGTCAATTCCCCTTCGTGATCGTTACCTTGTTGTGGTGAAGGGGCTTGCGTATCATAATGAAGCAATCATCACCTCTATGAGTGTGTTGGCAATGTTGCCACACCCCAGATGATAAGGCCATTGCTTCATTATGGTCAGACCAAAAGCAATCAGACGGCTGGATAATATTTCATAGAAAAAACAGTAATTAACTTTTTTTTTTATATGTTGTATGGGCTTTTAATATATAAAATAAAAAATCATAATAAAGTCTCTTAATAGTTTATTTGAAATGATGCAGACAATTAAAAAAATCCCCATCAATTCCAATACAAAGCAAGTACAGAGCTCAGAACTAAATTATTTCATGATGTCGTAATGGTTCGCTAATTCGACAATGGTTAATCAATTCGACCAGATAGGGTACGTAACAGGGATTAAACTGATAGGAATAGTACTAGTTAAGACACCACTCATATAGGGTGTCACAGCACATTGCTCTGTGCACGCACAGTGCCCCAATTTGGGAGTATGAGGACCGACCAAGCTGCTTTTTTCATCTCCCGGTTCCTGAAATCAATTCAGTTTGGTGTATGAGAGTTTGGTCTGTCACTGTGAAGGCAGTCGAAGGTACCCGGCCTAAATTTTTTTTTTAACAAAAGGCAATCCCTGATATGGGACGTAACAGGGATTAAACTGATGAGAATAGTACTACAGAAAAAACCACTCATATCGGGTGTGACAGTAAATTGCACGGCGCAGATGTAGTGACCGTGGATAAAAACAAAGGGGAGGGAGACAGCGGTTTTTAACCATCTCTCCGTTCGAAAAATCTATTCAATTCCCCTTTCGGGGACCCTTGTTTTTTTTTCGTGGCTGGGTGGAGGAAGAAACCATCAATGACATCACCGGGATGTGGCTAGCTTGGTATCCAACCTTGTGCAAATGGGGAGTTTGCGGTTGTGCAAATGAACTGTTTGCGGTTGTTTGCGGTGCATTAAAAGGGGAGTTTGGTCTGTCAATGTCTGTAAAGCGGGCGTAACCCTTACACTACCTGATCGATACAACATCATACCTGATCGTATACACACACTGGATGTTTTAAAGCATGTTATTCCAAACTATTTAGGAATGTTAGTTGATTTATGCCCTTTATGGATTAAAACCCGATTCTGCGTCCACTACGTAATTTTCCATGGGAGTTTTGCCATGGATCCCCCTCCGGCATGCCAAAGTCGAGGTGTTAGACCCCTTGAAACAACTTTCCCATCACTATTGTGGCCAGAAATAGTCCTTGTGGGTTTTAAAATTCGCCTGCCAATTGAAGTCTATGGCGGTTCGCCAGGTTCGCCCGTTCGCGAACATTTGCGGAAGTTCGCGTTCGCTGTTCGCGAACGGAAAATTTTATTTTTGCGACATCACTACAATTGGTTTTTACCACAGAAAAAAATCTATCCTTTGCCAGACAGCAGGCAGTATTACACTTGGCTAGCCACAGCTGGAACACCAGATTAAGAGGATTGCTATTTTGGCAATTGAATTTAACCCCTCAATAAAATATAGAAATTTCTATCCTGAGTTTCTAGGGGTGACAATAAGCACAGCCAAGCCCCTGATGTAGGATATAGCAAAAAAAAAAAAAAAATAGTATTCATGGATTGATGGACTTGGTGACAGCTTGTACTAGTGCACCACAAGACACAAAATGGCCGCAGATTTCCCCAGAAAAAAAGTGACAGAAAAACGCTCTGTGCAGCCTAAAAACCAGTGAGCAATGTTTCACAGCTGTATATCGATCACTTCATTAGGTGTTTTTGCACAGTTTTCCCTGCCTAATCTCGCCCTCAGAGCAGCTGTGTCCTATCTCTACACTAATCAGAGCAGAGTGACGTGCGGCACTACGTGACTCCCGCTTAAATAGAGGCTGGGTCACATGCTGCACTTGGGCAATCACAGCCTTGCCATTAGTAGGCATGGCTGTGATGGCTTCTTAGGGCAAGAAGTAAAACGCTAGCTGATTGGCTGCTGTGCAGCCCTTCAGAAAGGGGAAAGAAATCGCCGAACAAAGGACCCGAACCTGAACTTTTTGAAAATGTTCATGTCCTAGTCCGTGTCCCGAATACCCCAAAATTTGGTTTGAACCCGAACTATCCAGTTCGGGTTCGCTCATCCCTACTCATAAAGACTACACAAGCTGTTTTCAGAGAACAGAAATCTGTTAATAAAAGTATGGAGCAGATAAAGATGCTGGCTGAACGGCCCCATGTCCAGGAGGAATCCATCTCTGCTGGTTGGAGAGTGCAAGTACCCCTTCAAAAAATCACCATAGAGGATGATGTGGAAACATACCTCACCATTTTTGAAAGAATCGCTGAAAGAGAGAAACTTCCAGCAGAACAATGGGCAGACACCCTTGCTCCATTAAAAGTCATGGAAAGGGCTAGAGGGCTGCAAAATCAGCAAAATGTTGGTAAGAGCATGACAATTGCCCTGCAAACAAAAGTGGATAGGGAAATGACTTAAAATAAAATAAAATGAATACAAATTAAAAATAATAATCTTGAACTAGGAGGAGGAGGTCCATATGGAGTAGGAGGTTGAGGAGGCAGTGGACGTGGCAGTGTAGGTGGACGTGGCGGTGAAGGTGGAAGAGATGGAGGAGGTAGCCAACACTATTTAATTTGGGTAGACCACAAAACATTGTGGAATATATAAAATAAAACAAAGAGAAAGTGCGCTGGAGAATAACAATGGCTGTGTAAAGCAGGTATACATGTCTATTCTGCACAAGGTACATACAAGCCCTGTGGGATCCATGCCTGGTTCATTTTAATGAAGATGAGCTTGTCCACATTGGCTGTGGACAGGCTGCTGCGCTTGTCTGTGATAACGCCCCCTGCCATGCTAAATTCACATTCTGACAATACACTGGCTGCAGGGCAGGCCAGCACCTCCAAGGCGTAAAGGGCAAGCTCAGGCCATGTGCTGAAATTTGGAGACCCAGAAGTTGAATGGGGTAGAACCATCAGTCAGTACGTGTAGGCGTGTGCACATATCAGCTGGTGGTGCTGGTTGTTGTGGCGTGGTGAGAAAGCTCATTGTCCTTGTAACGGGGATCCAGCAGGGTGGCCACCAAGTAATTAGCACCAGTTAGAATGTGGGCAACTCGGCAGTCGTTGTGCAGGCACTGCAGCATGTAGTCGCTCATGTGTGCCAGGCTGCCCAGAAGCAAGGACAAGCTTTTCTCTGTGGGAGGTGTATCACCTGTGTGCTCTGTAGCCCCTCAGCCACGCACAAGTGATGCCCAAGAGTTGCTTTGGGTGCCACCCTTCTGTGAACATGGTTCCTCCTTCTCATCCTCCAGAACTATGCCCTGGCTGGACAATTGTGTACCTGGCCTATGTTGGTGCAGGAACCCACTCTCTGAGCCACTTGTGAATAACTGCCTGATAACCGTGGAAATGATCCTTCTTCCTCCTCCTCTTCCTCCTGTGCCACATCCTCTTCTATCATCACCCGAAGCGTGTTTTCAAGGAGACATAGAAGTGGGATAGTAATGATGAGAACGGCGTCATCGGCACTGGCCATGTTGGTGGAGTAGTCGAAACAGTACAACAAGGCACACAGGTCTCGCATGGAGACCCACTCAGTGGCGGTGTGGTGCTGTTCCGCAGAGCGACTCATCCGTGCATGCTGCATCTGAAACTCCACTATCGCCTGCTGCTGCTCGCACAGTCGCTCTAGCATGTGCAAGGTGGAGTTCCACCTTATGGGCACATCGTATATGAGGCAGTGAGTGGGAAGGCCGATGTTACGCTGCTGCGAAGAATGCCAAAAGTGCGCACAGATGGCCCTCACATTCTGCAGCAGCTATGACATATCGGGGTAGTTTTTCAGGAATTTCTGAACAACCAAATTCAGCACATGCGCTAGGCAAAGGATGTGCGTCAAACCGTCTAGGCCCAGAGTTGCTACGAGATCTAGCCCATTATTGCAAACAACCAGAATGGGCTTGAGGATCAGTGGCACCAACCACTCATTGGTCTGTTGTTCCATGCCTGTCCACAGCTCCTGCGCGGTGTGGGGTTTGTCCCCCAAACAGTTGAGTTTCAAAACTGCCTGCTGTCATTTTTCCCCTGGCTGTGTTGAAGTTGGTGGGGAAGGTGTTACGCTGAGCTGATGAGGAGATATTATAGGAGGAAGAGGAGTAAGAGGCAAAGGGAGGCAAAGAGAAATGCCCTGCAATCCTCGGTGGCGGGAGGATATGCGCCAAACAGCTATCCGCCTCAGGCCCAGCCGCCACTGCATTTACCCAGTATGCTGATAGGGAGATATAACGTCCCTGCTCATGTTTATTGGTACACGTTCCGTATCTGTAGTTATATCGACTTTGCCACAGATGGCTTGCACAGTGCACACCTGATTTTGTCCCCCACTTGTTTGTGCAGGTGAGGGATGGCCCACCTGGAAAAGTAGTTGTGGCTGGGTATGATGTACTGTGGGACAGCCAACACCTTAAGGTTTTTACAACTCTCCGTCTCCACCAGGCGGAATGACGAAATTTCAAAGGCCAGGAAATTTGAAATGCTGGCATTCAGGGCCAGGGATCGCAGGTGGGTAGGGAGGTACTTCCTCTTTCGCTCCATCGTTTGTAAGATGGACAGCTGAATGCTGTCATGGGACATTGTGGTGCATTGTGGAGGAAGAGGCCAAGACTGCAGCAGAAGAGGGAGCAGGAGGAGCCTGAGACTTTTCTTGGTTTGGGAGGTGTTTACTCCAATGCAGCTTGTCCTTTGCACTTAGATGCCTGGTCATGCAGGTTGTGCTCAGGTTTAGTATGTTTATGCCTTGCTTTTAGGCTCTGATTGCACAGCGTGCAAACCACTAGTTTCTTGTCATCTGCACATTGTCTGAAGAACTGCCACGCAGGGAACTCCTTGGAGCTGGCTTTATTGTGCTCGGTCCCTGTGTGCAGTGGGCAGTAGCAGGCTCACTGTCTAGGGGACGGCCGCTCTGCTTTTGCACCTAGCTCCCTCTTTTCTGCTGGCGGCGCTGTGCGAACACCGCCTCTCCCTCCGAACTGAACAGGTCACTTGCATGACCTTGATTCCATGTGGGGTCTAGGACCTCATAGTCCTCCACATCATCTTCCACCCAGTCTTCACCCCACCCTCCTTGTTGGTATTCACACTGCAGAAAACAGCAGCAGTTGGCACCTGTGTTTCATCATCATCAGAGACATGCTGAGGTGGTCTTCACATGTCCTCATCCTCAAACATAAGTGGTTGGGCATCGGTGCACTCAATCTCTTCCACTTCTGAGGCAGGGCTAGGTAGATGGCCCTGGGAAACCCTGCCAGCTGAGTCATTAAAAAGCATAAGAGATTGCTGCATTAATTCGGGCTCAGACTGCTGGGCTGATTTTCAAGGGGGTGAGGTGCTAGATACATGCCTATGGCCTGTCAGCTACCCAATCTAATAGCGACTGTACATTTTCTGGCCTCACCATTCGAAGAGCGGCATTCAGGCATACTAAATAACATTGAAGGCTCTGTCGTCTATGCGCACCTGAAGAAGGTGTTTCATTTGGGCGTGTAGCTGGCACAGATTGACCACGTCCTCTCCCTGTGACAGGCGCTCTACCACCACCACCAGCAGCACCACGACAAGGGCCACGTCCCTTATTTGACACTCTTCTCATTTTTTAAGGTCACCCACCGAAGTAACAGACGCTTTTACTAAATTTAGTTCCCTGTCAGGAATGCAGAGCAGGGGTTTTTCACTGGCAAAACTTGGTTAATGTCACCCACTAGAGTTGAGCGGACACCTGGATGTTCGGGTTCGAGAAGTTCGGCCGAACTTCACGAAAATGTTCGGGTTTGGGATCCGAACTTGACCCCGAACCCCATTGAAGTCAATGGAGACCCAAACTTTTGGTCACAAAAAGGGCTAGAGGGCTGCAAAAGGCAGCAAAATGTAGGTAAATCCCCTGCAAACAAATTTGGATAGGGAAATGACTTAAAATAAAATAAATACAAATGGGAATGCTATAGTAGTGGAAGTTCTACTCACAGCCATAATGGATTAATGTGTAGTAGTGGTTTCGCCTCTCACGTTTGATAGTGAGTTTGGCTAATTTGGACACCTTTCGGCGCAAAACACTTAACTCAGACCGTAGTGCATGAAGAACACTTTATTTGACTCACTATCAAACGTGAGAGGCGAAACCACTACTACACATACTATCCCAAAAAAAAGGGGGCCTAGCCAGCCACCAACGGGAATTCAGGACACACCAGGCAGCATACACCTACGATTTCCCAACAGTGCAACACACAGGAATGAGCAACAAAGAAACTAAAAAGGTGAGCATAAAACTATCGGTTTATTAGAACTACATCACAGTTCATATACATATCACCCTATGAGCGCTTTCTCGTTCCTTGGCTTTACCCCACTATAATGGATTAATGTCTGCCTGCAGCGCCACAAGCCTCATTCGCAGCTTAAGGCCCAAGACAACCATACATGGGAGTTGGAGAAGTTGTCATCACAGCCAAAAAGGTTTCATGCCTGCCTGCAGTGTCACTGGCCTCATGCACAGACTCAGGCCCCTGACACCCACAAATAGGAGAGTTCAAATCAAGCCAAAACAGTATTGATTTCACCCACCAGTACCACAAGCAACAATCACTCATTCAGGCCCATGGCTCCCGCAAAGAGGAGACCGGCCACGTAACAGCAACACAGGCCTCTGGTCAACTTGCAATGGAACAGGCCATTATCATTTATGTAGGCCTTAGCACCCAGACAGAGGTGAGCGGTCCCATAACAGCAAAACAGGCATCATGTTACCCAGCAATGGAACAGGCCACTTTCATCAATTTAGGCCCTAGCTCCCAGACAGAGGAGAGAGGTCTTATAACAGCAAAACAGGCATCATGTCACCCACTAATGCAGCAGGTGATTATCATTAATGTAGGACCCTGGCACCCAGACAGAGGAGAAAGGTCCCATAACAGCAAAACAGGCATCATGTCACCCAGAAATGGAACAGGCCACTTTCAGCAATGTATGCCCTAGCACCCAGACAGAGGAGAGAGGTCCCATAACAGCAAAACAGGCATCATGTCACCCACCAATGCAACAGGCCACTTTCAGAAATTTAGGCCTTAGCACCCAGACAGAGGAGAGAGGTCCCATAAAAGCAAAACAGGCATCATGTCACCCATCAAAGCAACAGGCCACTTAAAGCAATTTAGGCCCTAGCACCCAGACAGAGGAGAGAGGTCCCATAACAGCAAAACAGGCATCATGTCACCCACCAATGCAACAGGCCACTTTAAGCAATTTAGGCCCTAGCACCCAGACAGAGGGGAGAGCTCCCATAACAGCAAAACAGGCATCATGCCACCCACCAATGCAGCATGTGATTACTATTAATGTAGGCCCCTGGCACCCAGACAGAGGAGAGAGGTCCCATAACAGCAAAACAGGCATCATGTCACCCAGCAATGGAACAGGCCACTTTCAGCAATTTAGGCCCTAGCACTGAGAGAGAGGAGAGAAGTCCCATAACAGCAAAACAGGCATCATGTCACCCACCAATTGCCCTGGAGTACAAAAATGTATTGTTGAGGACAAGGCAGTTATAAATGTCTATTCTGCACAAGGTACAGACAAGTCCTGTGGGATCAATGCCTGGTTCATTTTAATGAACGTGAGCTTGTCCACGTTGGCTGTGGACAGACGGCTGCGTTTGTCTGTAAGGACGCCCCCTGCCGTGCTAAATACACGTTCAGACAATACACTGGCCGCAGGGCAGGCCAGCACTTCCAAGACATAAAGGGCAAGCTCTGGCCATGTGGACAATTTGGAGACCCAGAAGTTGAATGGGGCAGAACCATCAGTCATTACATGGAGGCGTGTGTACAAGTACTGTTCCACGATGTTGTTGAAATGCTGCCTCCTGCTAACACGTTCCCTTTCAGCTGGTGGTGCAGTTTGCTGTGGTGCGGTGACAAAACCTTTCCACATCTCGCCCATGCTAACCCTGCTGTCTGAGGAGCTGGCCGTGACAGAGCTGCATTGGCGACCTCTTCCTCCTCCTCCTCCACCTCTGCCTTCGCTTTGTGCTTCCACTTGTCCCCCCCGTGTCAGTTGGGAATGCCCTCAGGAGCGCGTCTACCAGCATGCGCTTGTAGGCGCGCATCTTCCTATTACGTTCCAGTGCGGGAATTAAGGTGGGCAGGTTGTCCTTGTACCGGGAAACCAACAGGTTGGCAACCCAGTAGTCAGCACAAGTTAAAATGTGGGCAACTCTGCTGTTGCCCAGGCACTGCAGCATGTAGTCGCTCATGTGTGCCAGGCTACCCAGAGGTAACGATAAGCTGTCCTCTGTAGGTGGTGTATCGTCTGTTTCCTCCGTATCCCCCCAGCCACGCTCCAATGATGGCCCTGAGCTGTTTAAGGTGCCACCCTGCAGTGAAACCGGTTCCTCCTCCT
This sequence comes from Bufotes viridis, assembly GCA_033119425.1. Lineage (NCBI taxonomy): Eukaryota > Metazoa > Chordata > Amphibia > Anura > Bufonidae > Bufotes > Bufotes viridis. The sequence goes on along the minus strand of CM065591.1, from coordinate 393,619,429 downwards.
ATTCCTCCTCCTCTATCTCCTCGTCCTCCAGAAGTGTGCAGGAACCCACCCTCTGAGCTACTTCTGTATGACCTGCCTGAAACCCTTTGAAATTCCCCCTCTTCCCTCTCTTCCTGTGCCGCATCCTCTTCCATCATAGCCGTAATATTTTTTTCAAGGAGACATAGAAGGGGTATTGTAATGCTAACAACAGCGTCCTCAGCACTGGCTATGTTGGTTGAGCACTCCAAAGACTGCAACAAGGTACGCAGGTCTCCCATGCAGGCCCAGTCACTGGTGGTGAAGTGGTGCTGATCCGCAGAGCGACTGACCCGTTCATACTGCATCTGAAACTCCACTATCGCCGCTGCTGCTTGCACAGTCTCTTCAGCATATGTAAGGTGGAGTTCCACCTAATGGGCATGTCGCATATGAGGCGGTGAGCAGGAAGGCCGAAGTTATGCTGCAGCGCATACAGGCAAGCAGCAGCAGGGTGAGAACGCCGAAACCGGACCGCATTTTCAGCAGCAGCTCTGACATGTCTGGTTAGTTTTTAAGAAACTTCTGCACCACCAGATTCAGCAGATGCGCCAAGCAAGGGATGTGCGTCAAACCGGCTAGTCCCAGAGCTGCAACAAGATTTTGCCTATTGTCGCACACCACCAGGCCGGGCTTAAGGCTCACCGGCAGCAACCACTTATCAGTCTGCTGTTCTATGCCCCTCCAAAGCTCCTGTGCGGTGTGGGGTTTGTCACCCAAACACCTGAGTTTTAAAATCGCCTGGTGACGTTTACCCCGGGCTGTGCTGAAGTTGGGGGTGAGGTTCTTTCGATGATCGGATGTGTGGGGGGGGGGTAGAAAAGCAGTAGGAGGAGGATGATGCGGAGTAGGAGGAGGAAGCAACAGGAGGTAACATAGTAACATAGTATATAAGACCGAAAAAAGACATTTGTCCATCCAGTTCGGCCTGTTTCCTACAAGTTGATCCAGAGGAAGGCAAAAAACCCCTGTGAGGCAGAAGCCAATTTTCCTGCGATCCTTGGTGGTGGAAGGACATGCGCCAAACCGCTATCCGCCTCGGGCCCAGCCGCCACTACGTTTACTCAGTGAGCAGTTAGGGAGATATAGCGACCCTGGTCGTGCTTACTGGTCCATGTATCTGTGGTTATGTGGATCTTGCCACAGATGGCATTGCGCAGCGCACACTTGAATTTATCCTCCACTTGGTTGTGCAGGGAAGGGACGCACACCTGGAAAAGTTGTGGCGGCTGGGAACAACGTACTGGGGGACAGCCACCGCCATCTGCTGTTTGAAACAGTCAATCTCCACCAGACGGAATGACAGCATTTCAAAGGCCAATAATTTTGCAATGCTGGCATTTAGAGCCAGGGCTCGAGGGTGGGTAGGTGGGTATTTCCTCCCTCTTTCCAATGTTTTGGAGATGGACAGCTGAACACTGTCCTGTGACATGGTGGAGATGCTTGGTGATTGTGTCTTATGTGGTGGTGTTGGTGGAACATCCTCTGTTTGCTGGTCTCCAGGTGCCATGATGAGGCCAGAGGTGGAGGGAGAGGCCGAGCCAGCAGCAGAAGAGGGAGCAGGAGGAGCATGAGAGAGTTCCTTGTTTTTAAGGTGTTTACTCCACTGCAGTTCATGCTTTGCATGTAGATGCCTGGTCATGTAGGTTGTGCTCAGGTTAAGAACGTTTATGCCTCGCTTCAGGCTCTGATGGCACAACATGCAAACCACTTGTGTCTTGTCATCAGGACATTGTGCGAAGAACTGCCATGCCAATGAACTCCTTGGAGCAGGCCTTGGTGTGCTCGGTGCCTGGGTGCGGTGGACAGTAGCAGACATACTGTCTCTAGAACGGCCGCTGCGCTTTTGCATCCTGCTTCCTCTTTTGCTGTGCTGTTGCCTCTGTGCGACCACCGCCTCTTCCTCAGAACTGCACGCCTCACTAGCACGACCTTCCGTCCAGTCTGGGTCTAGGACTTCATCATCCTACACATCATCTTCCACCCATTCATGAGCCCTGCCCTCCTCATCGATTTGCACATTGCAGAAAGCCACAGCAGTTGGCACCTGTGTTTTGTCATCATCAGAGATGTTTTGTGGCGGTATTCCCATGTCCTCATCATGCAACAAAAGTGGTTGAGCATCAGTGCATTCAAGGTCTTCCTCTTATGGGGCAGGGCTAGGTGGATGGGCTGGGAAAACCCTGCCAACAGAGTCATAAAAAAGCATGAGACTTTCCTGCACGATTTGGTCTGACTGCTTGGCTGATTTGCAAGGGGGTGAGGTGGAAGACTGAAGGGCATGGGCTGCAGGTGCCAACTCTGAGCTTTCTGCAGAGGACTGGGTGTTACTGTGGAGGAACTGGAGGCACTGTCAGCCACCCAATCTACTATCGCCTGTCCATGTTATGGCTTCACCATCTGTAAAGCGGCATTTGGGCCTATCAAATAACGCAGCAAATTCTGTCACCTACTCACACCAGAGGAAGGTGTTTGACTTGGAGCAGTAGTTGGCGCTGAACGGCCACGTCCTCTCCCAGCAACAGGAACTCCACCAACACCCCCACGACCATGCTCCCGTCCCTTATTTGATGATCTCCTGATCTCCTCATTATTTGCGTTCACCAACCAAGCTGAAAGATTGGTCTCTCTCTTCGGTGTCAATTTACCTGCCACTACTTGACAATTACATTCGCTAAGGCAGTGCCCCTGTCACAAAAATGCTCTGTGGGCCCTGAATAATGTTTTTTGGGCCCAAAGTACACTGATTCTCAATTTCTATGCGGAAATGTAAAACATTTTTTGGTACGCTGTATGCACAAGTGGTTTTTGGAACAAGAACAATTATTTTTGTAATAAAATACAGAAAATTAGTATTTCACTGCTGTAAATTGAAATTATTTATACCCCGGATGCACATCAGTTTTTTTGGCCTAAAACACAGCTTTTCTCAATAAAACCACAAAATGCAGTTTTTAACTGCTGTACATTAAAAGTAGATATTTATACTATATATGGACACCAGATTTGGGGACTCAGAACACGGATTTGGTCAACAAAATTCACAAATGCAGTATTTGGCTGTTATAAATTGTAAATAATAATTTAAACGACAGATGCACAACAGTTTTTTCGGCCTAAAACGCAGCTTTTTTTAAAAAAATGCAGTTTTTAACTGCTGTACATTAAAAATAGATATTTATACTATGTATGGACACCAGATTTGGGGACCCAGAACACGGATTTGATCAACAAAATTCACAAATGCAGTAGTAGACTGCTATAAATTGTAAATAATTATTTAAACGACTGATGCACAACTGTTTTTTTGGCCTAAAAGACAGCTTTTCTCAATAAAACCCCAAAATGCAGTTTTTTACTGCTGTAAATTTAAATTAGATATTTATAACGTGTATGTACAACTGCTTTGTGAAGCAAGAATATTGCCTTTTTCCCACAAAAAAGAATAATGCACGGCAAAACTGGGTTAATGTCTCCCAAGAATGTAACAGACGGTTTTTAGAAATTTAGGTCCCTGTCACCTATGCAGAGCAGGGGTTTATTCCCGGCAAAACTGGGTTGATGTCACCCAAGAATGGAACAGACAATTTTTTGAAATATAGGTCCCTGTCACCTATGCAGAGCAGGGGTTTGTGTACGGCAAAAATGGTAAAGTGTCACCCAAGAATATAACAGACGATTTTTAGAAATATAGGTCCCTGTCACCTATGCAGAGCAGGGATTTGTATACGGCAAAACTGGGTTAAAGTAACCAACCAATGGAACAGATGACTTTTAGAAATTTAGCTCCCTGTCACCTATGCAGACCAGGGATTTATTTACGAAAAAACTGTGTTAATGTCTCCCAAGAATGTAACAGACAATTTTTTTAAATTTAGGTCCCTGTCACCTATGTAGAGCAGGGGTTTGTATACTGCAAAAATGGTTCAATGTCAACTACCAATTTAATAGACCAATTGTAGAAATTAATTTCCCTGTCACTTATGCAGAGCAGGGTTTTTTGACTGCAAAAATAGCACAGACGAAGACAGGCAACAATGGAACAAACAAATTTTAGAAAATTATTGCGCTGTCTGCCATGCAGTGCTGGACGCAAAGGCACTTTATAGTCCAAAAAAGGTGTTTTTTTCACACACAATGAAACAGATGGATTTAAGTGTATTTCTTTCACTGTCAGCAATGCAGCGCAGGCCGCAAATGTACTATCTAGCGCAAAAAGTGTGCTTTTTTTCAAACAACAATGTACCTGGAGTATTTAACGGTTTTATTGGAATGTCAGAAATGCAGCTCAGCCTGCAAATGTCCCATCTACCACAAAGTGTTTTTTTTTTCAAACAACAATATAAACCAGTATTCAGTGGTATTATTGGACTGTCAGAAATGCAGCGCAGACTTTAAATGTACTATCTAGCACAAAAAGTGTGCTTTTTTAAACCAAAAATGTAAATGCAGTATTTAACGGTTTTATTGGACTGTCAGAAATGAAGTGCAGGCCAAAAAAACCTTCTAGCACACAAAAAATGGGAATTTGTCAACCGACAATGTAACAGCAGTATTTAATGGTTTTATTTGACTGTCAGATATGCAGTGCCGGTGTCAGAAAGAGAAAAAAAATCGCTTTAGGTCACACAAATATGTCGCAGACAAATGTAATTGAATTATTTTCACTGCCAGGTATGCACTGCAGGCCGCAGGGGTACTTGACCACCAAAAAAAGGTAATTTTTCCCCCTAGTTTCTAACAGATGAATTTAATGAATAGATTTTCCCTGACAGATATTCATGTCACGTCCTTTATGTCAAAAGTTACAAAGGAGTTGTGTAAACCATTAAAAATAGCTCACTTGTATACCTCAATTTATCATCCCAAAACAGATGGGCTAGGGATGCTCAGAAAAGTGGTGGCACAGGCTGGGAAAGACTGGGATTGTCTTTTACCGTATCTTATGTTTGCTGTACAGGAGGTACATCAAGCATCTACAGGATTTTCTCCCTTCGAGCTAGTGTATGGTCGACATCCTCTGGGTCTTTTGGATGAACACATTGCCCAAATGCAGGAAAGGATTGAGAAAGTAATGCCCATTGTAAAAGAACACTTGCTGCAAGCTCAGGAGAGTCAGTCCCGGGTTTACTACAGGTCTGCAAAAGTAATAAACTTTTACCAAGGTGATAGGGTACAAGTCCTTTTTCCCACTGTAAAAAGTAAATTTTGGGCTAAATGGCAAGGGCCTTATGAAATTATCGAGATGTGGGAGAGGTGAATCACTGGGTTCATCAACCAGGTAGACGTAAGCCCTACCAAATTTATCATGTGAGCCTAATCAAACCCTGGAAGGTCCAATAGGTGTTGTAAGCCGCTAACACTAAATGCAAAAAGGGATGTAGACACTGAGATGCCAGAGGTAAAGATTGCAGGCAGAGCATAAAACAGTGGATGCGTGAACGCAGCTCTGGGTGTGAGTAGAGCAAACATGATATACCAATAGTCGTATGAACGTAGCTCTGATCGTGAGTTTGACCGAGTAAGTGTGAATGCACCTCTGGGAGTGAGCCAAGAATGAAATTGGTATAACAGCTGCTCTAAATGTGAGTGGAGCATGAACAGCAAGCCTAGTATGAACCTGTTGTAACAGCAGACATGTGAAAGCAGCTCTCACTGTGAGCATAGCAAACATGGTATACTAGCCGACGCATAAACGCAGCTCTAGTTGCAAGTGGAGTAGAAAAAACATGATATAACAGCAAAGTGTGAACATCGGTCTGGTGCGGCCAGAGAATAAAATGGAGTAACAGTAGCAGCTCTGGCCGTGGGCAGAGTATGAAAAACATGTAATAGCAGGCGTGTTATACAGTGCCGTATGTCGGCTGGGTACGGAATGTGATGTAACAGCCAATGGGTGAATGCAACTCGAATGTGATTGACGTTTGAAGCATGATGAAAATAGCAGACATGTGGACACAGCTCCGGTGAGCAGAAAGTAAAACATGTGTAACAGCAAAATGTAAAGGCTGGTCTTGGAACAAGCAGCGTAAAAGTGATGGACAATAAAAGACGCGAAATAAAAGCTCCGTTCTGGCTCCATGCTGCAAAGAAAGAAATCCTACCATCTGTATGAAGGCCGATTTATTTGCCTGCATTTGTGGGAGGGGTGTCAGTAGCACATTTATACCAGGGAGGCGCCTCCCTTGGGTGTGTCGACGGTGCTGCATAGTTGTGTGCAGTCTGAGCCATCTAATGCAGCACATGGGCTGAATCAGCAGCTTCCATACCCAGTCGGCATTCAGGAACCCAGCTGAGGTCCTTCCGGTCGGGTGAGGGTTTGCTGCAAGCTCATGGAGCATCGTCCTGTTACAGTCCGGTCGGCGGTGTGTTGGCTCCTTTGGTGAGGAGGTGCAGCACCGCATAGGAGCGATCTGCCTGGCAACTCATGCTTGGCGCCCAAGCGGCAGTACAGTCAGGCAGCAGGGGTCAGCGTGACTCTGTCTCGTTTTCTCACAGGTTTCAATGCCTTGCACGGGCCGCCGTGCTTCTCGAGGGGCGTGGGGGGGGGGGTTGGGCTGGCAGGATACGTGCCATTACTACAATGATGTTTTACACATTCATGCCAGGGGCCCATGGGTAGTGGCACCAGCTGCATTTTTGTATTTGGCGGCATGGACCTTGGTTACACCATGCTGTTAACAGAGTGTTGTTGTTCTTTAGTATAACTGCAATTTTGTGATATGTATAATAAGTTAATAAGTAGACTGTAAGCTCCTCTGTGTTGAGGTATGTTTCATTTGTAACATTTGTTTTTGAAAATGTAAAATGTGTGTGTATCACTTTAAGGTTGTGAACCTGAGTTTGTGTACTTAAAAGCACCTGTGCAAGGTGCTGGGGATCAATCTTCAGTTCAGAATGTTAACTATACACTGGGGGAGCTACTTGCTACAAAGGTTATTGCAAAGACCTATGAGGACCATTTATTTTGCTGTTATTTTGCCTTGTTTTATTGCTTTATTTTTGCTCAAAATACATATGAGCATTGCTTTAGCCAAGAACTGAGTTTAGACTGTTTTAACGGCATGTACGCCCACATCTCAACAAGGGGTACGCGCTGATGGTTGCATTGTTTATATGTACTCACCTATAGCAGTGTGGTGTATTGCAGGTGGTTTATATTACTGCATGCCTCATGTCAGTGTCAGCATACTACCACAGCCAGGATCGTCATTGCACGTCATTTTTGCTTTTCAGGTCACATCACAGCTTGCCATTCTCAGTTGGGGTGGTCAATTACATCTTTTCCTCAGGTAGTAGGATGAAAAAAAAAAAAAAAAAACAGGATTAAAAAAATAAATAATAAAAAAATAAAAACTAGCTTCTCTACTTTACATTTCTTCAAAGGTTGTTATAGGTTCAGAATGTTGGGTAAGTCACATTTTCATCAGGTTGTGGTATCACATAAGACCTGACAGGTCACTCAGGCCACGGGGGTTTCAACCATTTGGTTTTTATGATGCTTTCACTGGCACTGGTTTTATTGCCATTTTTTGGCCCCCAATATAACCACTCACCACCTCTCATTTGTGCAGCATGTCAGTATGCAGGTGTCCAATTTAGGGTTGAAACCGACAGCTATCTTGCCGTTCCTTCAGGTTAGGTGCATCATCTGCTGCCCCTAGGAACAACATTTCCAGCTCTATATTATCTGGAAATTAGGTTGATGGCACTCTGCATGTTCAATAGGTACATATCTCAACCTAGTCTAGAGATGTTCTCGCATTCGAGGGGTCGATCATGTTAGTGTTGTTGCTATAATCTATTATCTTTCATTTAGTTGTGGGGTTTTTGCCCCCTTTTAGGCATTCCTCCTACGCAGCGGTTATAGCACAATTCAAGCAGCTCAGTTTAATTAGTTAGGAAGGTAGACGGTTACGTGTCAGGTAGCCTACGCGTCACAGGTAGCCCCGACCACAAGTGTGAAGGCCGATTTATTGGCCTGTATTTGTGGGAATGGCGTCAGTAACACATTTATAACAGGCAGGCACCTCCCTTGGGTGTGCCGACGGTGCTGCTTACCCTTCCAACCTGCCCTTCTTTTTCATAAACTCCTTGCAGGTTAGTTAGGCAGGTAGATGGTTACGTGTCATGTAGCCTACATGTCACAGGTATCCCCGACCACAAATATGTATGAGAGAGAGAGGGAGGGGAGGATTTGACTAATGAAAAATAGTAAACTGTATACCGTATGCAATCATATAAATTCTTTAAAAGGAAAAGATAGTGTTGTCTTCATTTGTCAGAAGAAACTGAAGGCATGAATCAGTATATAAATCAACCAACACCAAGTGACTACACTATTATAATTATCTGTCTTTCCTTAAGATTTATTGGAAAACCAGGCAATTAAAATTGACAAAAATATTGAGGGGAATTTCCTAATGAGCCTAGTTAGGTCAGGGGCAAATATTGAGTGCTTTGGAGGAGGGAATTGGATATTTAACACTCATTAACATAATTGGAAAAAGGCCTAAAATGAATCCAGTTTAAATAAATGGTAGATATGAAACAATTGACATAGCACATATGTAAATGTAGCAATTACCAATCAGTTATAATCTATCGTGAAGTTAGACTGTTTAACTTGACTATAGCAAACTACCATATTTTATGTATAATTATTAAAAAACTATTTTTTACAAATATATTTCCATGAGTTGTTCTCGTCTGTAAAGTTTTATAATATTCTATTCTGTCCATCTTGATATGATATATTAGATGCTAGATTTTCCTACAATATAGTTTGATTTTTTAATAAGAACTGGTATACAGAAAAGTAGGATAAAAAAGTTATAGGCACAAATTGCTAGTCATGAGTTATATTCTAGACTTAAGACACTCCATGGACCTGCAACATAGTATGATGGTACTCTTTTGGAAATCAGCTACTGGGATAACCCAGTATTCAGTGACCATAACTTTGGCGCATCCACCCCTGGTCTAAATGTGATACAGCTTCCTCGCTGGATAAAATTTAGACCATTATCTATGCCTAAAACAGGCATAGCAAATGTTAAGTAAGATGAGTCTACTGGTCCATCCCCGCCCACACTACACCCTCTTTTTTAAAACTGCTGTAAGCGGGGAAAAGTCTCAGATTGGGGAATAAATAACCTTTGCGCCGCAATCTGCCCCAGATATACACCAGAAACTGGCATATATCTGATAGTAAATTACCCCCAAAATATTTCAACCCAAAATAAGTAGAATGCAATAATGCCCATGAAGGTGTCCATATCCATCAAAAGGGTCCTCTGGGAATTATTTAAAATGGCCACCAGAAACCTGTCCTAGAATTTGAGCAGGACTGGGGGGCACTAGTGTTGAGCAAATCTAAGTCAAACAAATTGACTTCAATCTGAATTACAGGGAAAATGTATTGCAAAGCTGAATTTCCTCATGCTACGTGGTAACGAATCACATTTTTTCCTAAAATGGCTGCTGCACATGTTAGGACATGGAGTAAAGAACTCTGTCAACGAGGGATCACCCACAATGCCATGTATGCAGCCAATTAGCAGCCAGCCAGCCCTGTGTTGTTACAGCACTATAAATAGCCTTGCTGTTTTCCAGTGTACTTAGTGCAAGGAGAGACGTCAGCAGGCGAAAGGTACAGTGCTAGGAAAGACGTTATTGGGTTGAAAAAATTAGTTACAAGATCTAGTAAAGATTATTCAAGGTATAGGGAAAGGAAAGAGAAGCATCATCTACACTATAAAAGGAGAACAGGGTGCAATAAGAGAGTGTACAGCCTGGGTAATAGGAGCAATTCTAATTATTGGGGATCAAAATTGCTATTATACTGCTGATTTTAGGTTTGCACTAGATGATACCTCTGTAATTACAGCAAGCCTTATTTGTTATTGGGGTGCAAGTGCTGTGTTGCAGGGTGTATTTATAGGAAATATACATGTCATGCGGTGCATTTAAATTGTTCTACAGTTTCTTTTGGGGTGTATTAGTGTAAACAAAAGTACGTCTTATTTGCCGTTCAACTGTGCAGTTACTGTACTTTGTATTTTTTTGGGGTGTTGTGAGGCAGTGACCTGACTCATATATGAAGGAAGGTATGTATCTCCAAGAATGGTGCAGGAAAAGGAGATACATATTGTGGTTTGCTGTGGTGCACCTGAGATGTGCCACCAAGTAACACGGCCTTGGTGGAGTGGATCACAGATCACACCCTGCAATGCACATGTGAAGCAAAAATTGGCATGTGGACACTTCTAAGGGAGCCCCGAGACTGCTTGACTTTATTGTGCATGACATGAACTGATTACTTGTCCTGGCTGAGATCCGGCTGATCTGAACTGTAAGTTGGCTGGAACAAGCAATACACTGTATTGAAGGGACTTTGTTGTGTCCCTGCCTGTCTATAAAACTGGTCAAAGGAGCCCACAGCTTTACATATAGTGGAGGATGGAGGCAGACCAGTAAGGCAAACACAGTGTTCGCATATCTTGGATTAAACCATCAAAGTTCCAATATAAGCCAGCAGTCGAGATGGAGGAAATACTGAAGCAGCTGTTGCTGGCCAATGTGCAGCAACAACAGGCCAATGTTCAACAACAGCAGGCCTATGCTCAAAAGCAAGAGACCAACAGCCTGTTGCTACAGCAGATTGCGGCCCTGAGGGAGACACCACCAGAGGCGATCCAGCTCCAGCCATCGGCCCGGGATAATGTCCGGTCTGATTTGAGGAAAATTACTCCGGAAGACGACGTGGAAGCCTTCCAAATGTTTTTAAAGAACCGCAGAGCGGGAGAATCTGCTGTCCCACCAGTGGGCTGAAGTGGTGGCTCCGTTTCTGGTGGGGGATGCACAGAAGACTTTGACCTAAGCCATGAGGATGTCCAGAATTATGGAAAGCTTAAAGGTGAGGTCATGGTCCGCATGGAGGTCATATGTGAGGACCCAGCAAGTGTTACCCGTGGGTATTTGTAGAATCTCAGCCCGCTAGGTCGAAGGCTTATGATTTGTTGCACCTCTTGAAGAAGGTGGCTCCAGCCTGAGACTTTGGGCCCAGCCCAGATGATAAAGCAGGTGGTGGTGGATCGGTTTGTTTGTACTCTGCCAGTGGCCATTCAGCGTCGGGGGGTCAGCAGAACCCAGACGACCTCGACCAGTTGGTCAGCCTGTTCAAGCAGTACATGGCCACCCAGGATTTTCTGCGGGACACTTCTCAAAAACTGGTGACACCTCGACGTATGGCCCCACTTATAGAGACTGGGGAAAAGTCCCAATCCAAAGCAGGGGATAATGCAACCCAAAGATCCCTTAAGCGCACACCGTAGGCTCATGAATACACATTTATCCCATGCTGGCAGTGTCAGGGGCCTGGACATAGGGCTGATAACTGCCCCTTGACCACTGAACCCATGAACTGTGGGTTTGCTCAGCGTTCCTCATTCTAGTCCAGGCCTGTCTGTAGTGTAGACTCCCTGCTGAGAGCTGGTGACACTCCCATGTGCCAGGTGTCCATATTCTGGTCCTTATGCAATGGCGGAGCGCAATCTCTTGTGAAGAAAGGCTCTCCGGTCCCTTAACCCGAAGATCCCGATTCCGGGGTACAGGCCATAGGGGTCCCAATCATAGGGCCAGAGTGTAACCCCAATAGGTTTCCCCTAGAGGTGTCCAAGGACAAGTTTGGGACCACCCAACTCCAGGACCCCACTCTGGTACTGGCCAGAGATAGAGTGACTGTGGTCAATGGGGTAGCCCAACAAATAGTTGCAGAAGCGGTGTTTCCCCGTATGGCTGTTTCCCAGGACTTTCTGTACCACGTTGACAATTTCCGACAGGAGGTAGTAGAGCAGCTAGTAGTACCACAGCCGTACCACCGGGCAGTATTAGACTTGGCTCACACACATGTAATAGGAGGTCATCTTGGGGTCGAAAAGACACTATAGCGTATACTCCAGCGGTTCTTTTGGCCTAGTGTCTATGAAGTGATAAAGTCGGCCCGGGGCCACCAGCACATATTACTGGTGTTGGACTATGCGACTTGATATGCGGAGGCCATTCCTCTCCGCTATACCTCAGCCAAACTTATTACCAGGTAACTATTTGCCATGTTTTGCTGCGTTGGGTTGCCCAGAGAGATCCTTATGGATCAAGTTGCTTCTTTTATGTCCAAAGTGACAAAGGAGTTGCACAAGCTGCTTCGAATTAAGGAGTTACATACATCAGTGTACCAGCCCCAAACAGATGGGCTGGTGGAAAGGTTTAATAAAACCCTAAAGAGTATGTTAAAAAGGGTAGTATCCCAAGATGGGAAGAACGGGAATATGTTGTTGCCATATTTGATGTTCACCATCCAAAAGGTACCCCAGTCCTCAATGGGATTTTCCCCGTTCGAACTGTTATATGGCAGACATTCCAGAGGCCTGCTGGACATTGCCAAAGAGACATGGGAGCAGGAGCCTACTCCCCATAAGAGTGTAATAGAACACATTGCAGAATAGAGGACAGTAAGCAGCTACTTCCCAGCCAAGATCTGAAGATCCGCCGCTTCCTCCGGTAGGCGGGAAAGTAGTGATAATGAGAGTGGCGTTGGAGCTGATGTAGCGAGCAGTCTGGCTCCTGGCCCCGAGACCATTAAGGGGGACATCAGTGATGTGCAAACAGTCACTGATGGAGAAGAGCGTGGCAGCTTGTGAGTGAGGCAGCGGCTGAGCCTGCAAGGTGGTAGCGTGGCTGTGAGTCAGCAGGGTGGCAGCAGTTGGAGGTTGAGAGACAAACATGCCCCGTGTAGACCGCCCGCTTCGCAGGAGGCTACCTGCCCAGGAAGTAGTGGTGCAGGGGTTCACGGAGGCAGCGGTAGCAGGCAGCCAGTACGGAAATGCCATACTCGGCGGTGTGGTAATTTTTTGTTAGGCCACCAGAGGAGGTGAACATGGCTATTTGCTGAATTTGTGGGCAGAAGGTAAAGCGTGGACAGAGTGCCAATGCTGGCATCACAGCCCTGAGTCAACACATGCAGCATCACCTTAAAGTTGCCTGGAAGAACCGTGGCTCGGATGTAGTGGTCCAGCCTGCCACAGCAACTGTTGCATCACCCAGTGGCACGCACCCAATTTCATGCAGTCAAGGCTCGATTACCTAAGCCTAAGGGAACTGTCTGTCCTTCCCATCATCTGCTGGTCCTGATGCTCCTGCTCCTCCTACTCCTCGTCAGTCATTCCATCAGCAATTGATCACCAAAGCGATTGCCAAGAGACAACAGTATGCGTGCACTCATCCAACGGCACAGAAGCTGAACATGCCCCTGGCCAAGTTGCTGGTGCTGTAGTGCCTCCCTTTCCACTTGGTGGACTCTGCACCTTTCAGAGAACTGATGGCTTGTGCCGAGCTGAGGTGGAGAGTCCCGAACCGTCATTTATTTGAGAAAAAGGCAGTACCAGCCCTGCACAAATATGTAAAGCAGAAAGTGGGCCAGTCCTTGAGCCTGTCGCTGTCTGCCAAAGTGCACAGTAGCGCCAACGTGTGGAACTGTAACTACGGTCAAGGAAAATATATGTCTTTTATGACCCACTGGTTAAATTTGGTTCCTGCCCAGCCACACCAGCAACTTGGCCAGAAGACGCCACTTCCGCCTCCATGTTCTCATGCCGTTGGTCCTTCGACAATGTCCACCTTTGCTTCCGTATCATCCACCGTGCCCTCAGCCTACACTGCAGGGACAATTCACAGTGCCTCACCGGCATATCACATGTGCAGGGCACGGCGGTGTCACACTGTTCTTCACCTAGTTTGCCTGGGCATCTGTTCGCCCAGGTGAGAAACTGCTCCCCTTCCTTCATCAAGAAATCGAATCCTGGCTTTCTCCTCGACAACTTAAAATCGGAACCATGGTGACCGACAACGGGAAGAACATGGTGTTGACGCGGCGTAAAGGAGGGCTGAGCGATGTGCCTTGCATGGCGCAAGTGTTCAATCTGATCGTAAAGGGGTTCCTGAAGTCTTCTGCCTATCTGCAAGACATCCTGAAAATGGTTAGGAAACTTTGCATGCACTTCAGCCACTCGTATACCGCAAAGCACACCCTCTTTGAGCTGCAGCGGCAGAACGGCATCCCCCAACATAGGCTGATATGCAACGTTTCCACCCATTGGAATTCCACCCTCTATATGTTGGACCGATTATATGAACAGAGAAAGGCCATAAACTATTTCTTGATGATTAGGGATGAGCGGCATAGGCAATATTCATTTTCGCGATATTTTGCTAATCTTTGGATAAATAGAAGCGTAAAGATAGCAATAAATGACAAAAAGAAAGCATACAAATCACTAAAACAGGAGGGGAGCCAGAAAGCACTGATAAACTATAAGTAAGAAAATAGAATATGTAAAATACTAACAAAAATTGCCAAACTAGAGACCGAGAGATTAATTGCCAAAGAGATTAAAACTAACCCTAAAATGTTCTTCAATTATATAAATAGTAAAAAATATAAATCTGAAGGAGTCGGCCCTCTACATAGCAATGAGGGGGGTGTTGCAGAGAGCGACGAGGATAAAGCAAAACTATTAAATATTTTTTTCTCCAATGTAAAAGTAAATTCCCCATTAAAAGTGCACTGTCTGACCCAGGAAGAAGTACAACAGCGACTTAAAAAGATTAAAATAGACAAATCGCCAGGATCGGATGGAATACACTTCCGTATCCTACGGGGAATTAAGTGATGTCATAGTCAGATCTTTATTTCTGATATGTACAGACTCTATACTGACAGGGAATGTTCCACAGGATTGGCGCATTGCAAATGTGGTGCCAATATTCAAAAAGGGTCCAAAAACAGAGCCTGGAAATTATAGGCCGGTAAGTTTAACATCTATTGTTGGTAAACTGTTTGAAGGGTTTCTAAGAGATGCTATTTTGGAATATCTCAATGAAAATAAGCAAATAACGCCATATCAGCATGGCTTCATGAGGGATCAGTCATGCCAAACAAATTTTATCAGCTTCTATGAGGAGGTAAGTTCTAGACTTGACAGCGGCGGATCAATGGATGTCATATATCTGGACTTCTCCAAAGCATTTGACACTGTACCTCATAGAAGGTTAGTATATAAAATGAGGATGCTCGGACTGGGAGAAAATGTCTGCATGTGGGTAAGTAACTGGCTGAGTGACAGAAAACAGAGGGTGGTTATTATTAACGGTATATACTCAGATTGGGTCACTGTCACTGGTGGGGTACCTCAGGGGTCAGTATTGGGCACTATTCTCTTCAATATATTTATTAATAATCTTGTAGAAGCCCTGCACAGTAAAATATCTATATTTGCAGATGACACTAAACTGTGCAAAGTAATTAACACTAAAGAGGACAGTTTTCTGCTACAGAGGGATCTGGATTGATTGGAGGCTTGGGCAGAGAAATGGCAGATGAGGTTTAACACAGACAAATGTAAAGTTATGCACATGGGAAGGAATAATGCAAGTCACCCGTACATATTAAATGGTAAAACACTTGGTAACACTGACATGGAAAAGGATCTAGGAATTTTAATAAACAGCAAATTAAGCTGCAAAAACCAGTGTCAGGCAGCTACTGCCAAGGCCAATAAGATAATTGGTTGCATCAAAAGGGGCATAGTCCTACCACTTTACAAATCACTAGTCAGACCACACATGGAGTACTGTGTACAGTTCTGGGCTCCTGTGAACAAGGCAGACATAGCAAAGCTGGAGAGGGTTCAGAGGAGAGCAACTAAAGTAATAACTGGAATGGGGCAACTACAATACCCTGAAAGGTTATCAAAATTAGGGTTATTCACTTTAGAAAAAAGACGACTGAGGGGAGATCTAATAATTAAGTATAAATATATCAGGGGTCAGTACAGAGATCTGTCCCATCATCTATTTATCCCCAGGACTGTGACTGTGACGAGGGGCCATCCTCTGCGTCTGGAGGAAAGAAGGTTTGTACACAAACATAGAAAAGGATTCTTCACTGTAAGAGCAGTGAGACTATGGAACTCTCTGCCTGAGGAGGTGGTGATGGTGAGTACAATAAAGGAATTCAAGAGGGGACTGGATGTATTTCTGGAGTGTAATAATATTACAGGCTACAGCTACTAGAGAGGGGTCGTTGATCCAGGGAGTTATTCTGATTGCCTGATTGGAGTCTGGAAGGAATTTTTTTCCCCTAAAGTGGGGAAAATTGGCTTCTGCCTCACAGGTTTTTTTTTGCCTTCCTCTGGATCAACTTGTAGGAAACAGGCCGAACTGGATGGACAAATGTCTTTTTTCGGTCTTATATACTATGTTACTATGTTTTGCACAATACTGTATTCGCAATAAATTCACGAATTCTAGAATTTGCGATCTCCAGTCATTTTTTTTGCGATTGTGCAAATCGGCACTAATGATGCACATTTTTTTTTGCACAATATATGAAGCTTCACATTTTAATTGGTCTGAGTAGATATTGCAGATTGGTGCACAAAGTATTGTTGTGACATCACAACACTGTGTCTAATAGAGACACTATTCCCTATGACAGCACAGTAATTCCTACCACACTACCTAACACCCTGCACCGGAACCTATCAGTTATACTATATCACTATCTAACCTACACTGACTATCTCCCACTAACTATCTGTATTAAATGTATGAGCTAACTCTCTAATGTAATTAAATAAGGATCCAGATGATTCAGCAAAGCACAGAGCTCAGCAATGACACTGATCTCTCTCTCAGAACTGCAAAAAATAGAAGGAAATGGCTACTTAGGAGTTTCTTAAATAGTAAAGGGGAAGGCAACTTTCCTATTGGTTGCTAGGGATGTTGCTAAGCTGTGACAAAGAAATTGCAGCTTTCTCATTTGCCCACAAGCAAGAAGCAGTAGTACTGATGAAAAAAGAAAATAGAATATTCGCGATTATGAATATTTGTGGTCGGTGCCACCATTCGGGAGGAGGAGATGACGATGACCACCCTAAGGTATGGATGGCCTGACTATACCTATTACTGGCTGAAGTGTGCCCGGAGCCAGGACAGGGTAGGCCTAGAAAGGGGCCCACCCTAATTGAAATGATAAAAGAAAATGGGAGGGAGGGAGGGGTACGGCCGCTGCTCGTGCCGAGGCTGATGGCTTGAGAGGGGGGGTTTAAGTATCGGCCCAAGCCCCTCCCACAAATACAGGCTGAACTTTTCAGCCTTAACACTTGTGGTCGGTGCCACCATTCGGGAGGAGGAGATGACGATGACCACCCTAAGGTGCGGATGGCCTGACTATACCTATTACTGGCTGAAGTGTGCCCGGAGCCAGGACGGGGTAGGCCTAGAAGGGGGCAAAAGTGAAGTCCACCTGTAGGAAGGTATAGTGGAATTACGGCTACCCAGGAGCAGGGTGAAGGGTGTGACGGACCGGCTCGAACCGTGAGACTGGCCAAGTTGGCCGCCATGCTGAGACCTGTTGTGCGATCTGGACCGAAAACATGCGGAGGAATCGACCTGCCTTAAAGAAGGGCCCAAAAATACCCCCCACTAGCTCTCTATTTATCTTTTTTTTTTAAACACCCAGAACTGCAGAATGGACGGAAATGATGTGGAGGGGTGATCCGTATGAACCTAGACAGACAAATGAACTTGTACGCGCTTAAAACTGACGGCAAATATAGGACACCGAACGCCGGAACTAAAAGCCTGAAAAAGTACCCAACCTTCCGGCGAGCCGGACCTGGATGATACGGCCGGAGACTGCGCTGCTGACCATTTGGACGGGATTCAAAAGGTCGTGTAAACCCGAACCAGGATCAAAACGCCCACTGATAATGGGCCCGGACTGGAAACAGAAGAGAAATAAACCAGCCGAAGTCGTGGGAATCAATTACGTTTAAAATGTGAGAGCGCCCAAGTGAGTAAAGTGAATCGTGAGAAATGAAAATTGCCGACGAGTGCCCGGACACCTGAAGAGGAGTGCCCCAGGACCGGAAGCGACCGAGAGAACACGACAGAATGTCTCGGGGATTTTAGAATGACACCAAATGTGCTGAAAAAGTGACTGACTTGGTTGGAACAGGTGAAAAAGAGAACACTGATCGGTTCGAGAACCAACATCAAGCTGCGGAAACTTTACCTAAGCGAACTTGGCCACTGTACATAAATGTCACATGACCTGCGTGATTAAGGCAACTATATTTATGTATGATACATGGTCTGAGGGACTTAGGCAGTTATAAATGGATGATACATGAACCTGAGTGAATCGGCAACTATAGGAAGCAAACAAGACCTGGGTGGTTCGGGCAGAAATGCATGTATGATACATGACCTGAGCGCTTCAGGCGATTAAATGTATAGGATGCAAAACCTGAGCGGTTCCGGCAAAAATACTGAATGATACTTGCCCTGAGCAATTTGGGCAACCGCATATGGATGAAACATGGCCCAAACGATTCAGGCGACTATACCAGGATGAAACATGACCTGAGCAATCAGGCAACTGTACATGAGTGATACATGATCTGCGCGATTCAGGTAACTACATATGTATGATACATGACCTGAGGAACTCAGGCAGCTATATATGAATGGTACATGAACCTGAGAGATTCCGGCAACTATACAGAAGAAAACATGACCTGCGTGATTCAGGCAATAATACATGTAAGATACATGACCTGAGAGATACAGGCAACAAAATATATATGATGCATGACCCGAGCGAATTCGGGCAACTGTACAAGAATGGAACATGACCCAAGTGATGCGGCAACCGGAAATGTATGATACATGACCTGAGGGAATCAGGCAACTATACATGCATGACACATGACCTGAGCAGCTCAGGCAACTGTGCAGCGTGGCCAGATTTGAGGCAACTATACCAGGATGACATGACCTGAGCGGCTCATGCAACTGTACATGTATGATACATAACCCGAGCAAGTCCGGCAACTATACAAGAATGGTACAGACCTGAGCGATTCAGGCAACTGAATATGTATAAAGCATGACGCGAGGATTCAGGCAACTAAACATGTAAGATACATGACCCGAGCGACTCAGGCAACTATGGAACACACATGTATGTTACATGACCTGAGCGAATAAGGCAACTATACGTGTATGAAACATGACCTGACAGATCCCAGCAACTAAACATGTATGATACCTGACCTGAGTGATTCAGACAAATATGCATATAGATACATGACCTGAGCGATTCAGGCAACTATGCATGTAGACACATGACCTGGGCGTTTAAGGCAACTATACAAGAATTGTACATGACCTGAACGATTCAGGCAACTAAACATATATGAAACATGGCCTGAGCGATTCAGGCAACTAAACATGTATGACACATGACCTGAGCGATTCAGACAACTATACATGTATGATACATGACCTGAGCGATTCAGGTAACTAAACATATATGAACCATGGCCTGAGCGATTCAGGCAACTATACTTGTATGATACATGGCCTGAGCGATTCAGGCAACTAAATATGTATGATACATGACCTGAGGGATTCAGGTAACTATACATGTATGATACATGACCTGAGCGATTCAGGCAACTATACATGTATGATACATGACCTGAGTGATTCAGGTAACTATATATGTATGATACATGACCTGAGCGATTCAGGCAACTATACATGTATGATACATGACCTGAGCGATTCAGGCAACTATACATGTATGATACATGACCTGAGCGGTTCAGGCAACTAAACATATATGAAACATGGCCTGAGCGATTCAGGCAACTAAACATGTATGACACATGACCTGAGCGATTCAGGCAACTATACATATATGATACATGACCTGAGCGATTCAGGCAACTATACATGTATGATACATGACCCGAGCGATTCGGGCAACTATGCATAACGATACATGGCCTGAGCGATTCGGCAGCTATACAAAAAATGATACATAACCCGAGTGATTCAGGCAACTGAATATGTATGATACATGACCTGAGTGATACAGGCAACTACGCAGAGTGAAAGGTAACCCGAGGGATTCAGGCAACTATGCAAGGATGATGCATGGCCTGAGCGGTTCAGGCAACTAAACATGTATGCTACATGACCTGAGCGATTCAGGCAACTATACATGTGGATACGTGACCTGAGCGATTCAGGCATCTATACAAGAATGATACATGACCTGAGCGAATCAGGCAACAGAATATGTATGATATACGACCTGAATGATTCAGACAATTATACGTGAATGGTACGGGTCCTGAGCGATTCAGGCAAATATGCACGTACAATACTTGACCTGAGCGATTCAGACCGTAACACATGTATGATACATGACCTGAGTGATTCAGAATCTATGCAGGAAGATACGTGACCCGAGCGTTTCAGGCAACTGAACATGTATGAAACTAGACCTGAGGGATTCAGGCAACTATGCGTGTATGAAACGTTACCTGAGTAATTCAGGCAACTGCAGAAGCCACGTGGCCCAAGCGAGACGGCAAATATACATGGTACATGACCTGAGTTATTCAGGCAACTATGCAAAAAATGAAATGAGACCCGAGTGGTTCATGCAGCTATGCATGGCTGAACGGAGCAGTTCCGGCAACTAAACATGTATGATACTGTACATAACCTGAGTGAAGCAGGCAACTATGCAAAATCACACGTGACCCAAGAGATTCAGGTAATTAAACATGTGTGATACTTGGCCCGGGCGATCCAGGTAGTTATACGTGAAAGGTACGTGACCTGAGATATTAATGCAACTATGTATGTAAGAAACATGACCCGAGTGCCACCGTAACTGCCACCTACCTAACGACCTGCTGTATCTGGACTACCCCAACAGTTAACTGTCCGCGTATGCTGGAACAAATGTGAGATGCTAGCGAGCCCCTACCCTTTTTTTTTTTTTTTTTGCACAGAGCGCGTGCACCGCCGGCAAGGTATTGGGTAGCTTAGTTCTACATGGAGCGAACTTTGCATGATAACAAAGACTGTGCATAAGATTAAAGGGTCGGATGCAATCCATCTATAGAAAAATAAGCCCTTGATTCCCCCTGCCTAGCTAGCTGCTAGCGTGCCCTCAACCCGGCTAAAACATACCTGCCAGCTGGCACCTGCCGCAAACCGACCACCTAGAAGCTGGGGATAAGAGAACAGTGTATCCTGATGTCAGGAGCTTGAAAGCGGGAGCTTGGAATGTAAGCCAGCAAGATTTGCGCCGGCGGGAACACAAGTAACGCTGGCCCAGTTAATTTGTGACTTACCGATTACAGCCGTGTTGCAAGCTGCGGCAGAGGACAGCTGGCTTATACTCACCCCATCCAGGAACGCCAATGCCACACTGTAGCGGCTCCGTAACCGCACTGGAGCAGACCCATGTCTCCTACGGAAGGGAGCGCGGCACAGAGAGAGGGATTGAGTGGATTTGCTGCCGTTTGTTATGCCCGGCGTGCGTTCCAAGGTGGAACGCACCCCATCGCTGCGCAAGAGGGCGCCGGAAAGTGGTGCCTACGGTGGGGAAGCGGAGGGGGGGGGGGGAGAGCGAGATTCTCTCCCTGGACCTGTCGGCGATATGGAAGGACAGGGGCCGTCCATGAGCCGATGAAGCGCGGGTGACATGCTGCAGGTAGGAAGACAGTGCAATCCTGACCCGGAAGTGAGCTGGGAGGCGTGGCACCCTCAGCTTGGGAGGCGTCGCATGGAGGTACGGCCGCTGCTCGTGCCGAGGCTGATGGCTTGAGAGGGGGGGTTTAAGTATCGGCCCAAGCCCCTCCCACAAATACAGGCTGAACTTTTCAGCCTTAACACATAGCACTATATTCTAGATTTTCTCGAATTCTCAAAGTGCCGATATTCGCAATAAAATTTGCGATAAAATATTTGCGATCAACACTACTGATGATACAGGGGGACAGAGGTACTCCCCTGTGTAACTTCAATGTTAGACAGTGGCAGCTCATGTGTGACACCTGACGTTTTCTCGGGCCCTTTGAGGAGGCCACTTTATTTGTCAGTCGCCAGGACTACAGGATGAACAACTTAATTCCACTGATTCATGTCCTGGAACAGATGCTGCTAAATCTGGCTGGCCAAGGGACAGGAAACCAGGCGACTACATCTCACGGCCACATGAGCCCTGTGGGGGCTGAACTGGAGGAGGACGAGGAGGACATTCACGCACACGCAATGTGTAGAAAAATGGGTGGTTTTTATGCACATGTGACAAGAGAGGGGGAGCAGGAGCACCCAGAGGAGCTACAGGGCGATGAGGAAGAGGAGGCAGAGGATCCAGACACACCATGGCAGTATGCAGTGGAGATGGAGGCAGAGAGTCCATTTGAGTCATTTGCGCAAATGGCCCGATGCATGCTCACTTGCTTGTGTAGTGACAGCTGAAGGGATGATGACTACAGACTCTCCACCTTATTAGACCCTCTCCACCAGTCCAAAATGGGGCCTTTTTTACACCCACTGAGAGGGAGGACAAACTGAACTACTATCGAGAAATCTTATGTAGTCAGGTGGCCGCTACCTATGTGCACCATCGCCTAGAGTCGCTGATGAGCAGTTTTATTCAACCGCCTACTGAAGAAATTACTCACCAGCAGCAGCAGCTAGACATAGAACAGAACCTGAACCAGCAGGTTGTTGCATACTTGGAGTGCACCCTGCAACCCCACATCGAAGATCCCCTGGACCACTTGGCAGCCAAACTTGATTTGTGGCTGCAACTGGCAGAGTTTGCCCTGGAAAAGTTTTCCTGCCCCGCCAGCAGTGTGGTATCAGAGTGGGTGTTTAGCGTGGCGGGGACCATAGCTACCCCAAGAAGAACTCATATGTCCACCCAAAATGTGGAGAAACGAACCTTTGTGAAGATGAATCAGGCGTGGATCAGCAAGGATTTTCAAACACCACTGCCTGATGCATCGGACTAGATCATCCATAGTGCCACACTTTGACAAAAGAGGTCTTTTTCTTCTGGCTACCTTCTTCAGCTATTATTCTGATGCTGCCATCTGCCTGATGCCATGTGCTCCTACTGCCAGCGGCCATCTTTTGCTGGTTCTGATATTTCCCCCCACCTCCCCACTCTGTCACTGTGCCACTCTGAGATCTTCTCATGCTGCTGCCACCTCAACACTATGTCAATGTGCCAATCATTCAGCAGGTACCTTGTTACAATGCCCAGGGGGGGTACTGTGAACCCCCCCCCCCCCCCGTATCGTCGATTGCTGCAAACCGCAAGTCAGACCAGACCGATTTCTAGAAAGGTGCCTAAATGGTTAATTTGTTATCCCCCCTACAGCCCCCAATGATATTGTGGCGGAGGAGCGGGTTGTTGGCAGTGCGGGAGGCCTCCTCTGTAACATTGTTGGTGGTATAGGGGTTTTAGCAGATGTCAGTAGTTTAACCCCTTCCATGCCACGGTCCACGGACTATGGAAGGGGTTAACAGGGAGGGAGCTCCCTCCCTCTCCCATCGGGGGCTGCTGTGCTCTTGCAGCCCCCGATTCTTCATGGGATCGCAGAGGGATGGAGCCCCCCTCCCTCCCAATCACCCGCTGCTCTGTTCTGGCAGCGGGTGATGGTTACCATGGCAGCAGGACGCTTTCAGAGGCGTCCTGCTTGCTATGGTAATGCAAGTCTGATCTGACTTCTGCTAAAGGCAGAAGTCTGACCAGACTAGTGAATAGTTAAAAATACAGTACAGTACACCGTATATTGTGCACTGTACTGTATTATACTGACATCAGACCCACTGGATCTTCAAGAACCAAGTGGGTCTGGGTAAAAAAAAAATGTAAAAAAGTGAAAAAATAAAAATAAAAATAAAAAAACACACTGAATACCTAATAGGTATAGTGTACTTTAATTTTGTTTTATCGCCGCGTCCGTACAAACCGGCTCAAGTAAATACCGTAAAAAAAAAAAGGGGGGGGAGCTATTTTTTGTCACCTTACATCACAAAAAATGCAATACCAAGCGATCAAAAAGGCATATGCCTCTTAAAATAGTACCAATCAAATCACCATCTCATCCCGCAAAAAATGAGCCCCTACATAGGACAATCACCCACAAAAACAAAAAATATATGGCTTTCAGACTATGGAGACACTAAAACATTATCTTTTTTTCTATTCTTTTTTTCAATGCTGTTATTGTGGTAAAGTAAAATAAATTAAAAAAAAGTATACATATTGGGTATCGCCGCGTCAATTAAAATCTGCTCTATAAAAATATCACATGATCTAACCCCTAAAATCTAACCGTATGTAAATACCATAAAATTTTTTTATAAAAACAATGTAGAAAAAACCATTTGTCACCTCACATTACAAAAACTATAATAGCAAGCGATCAAAAAGTTATATACACTCAAAATAGTGTTAATCAAACCGACATCTCATCCCACAAAAAATGATAGGACAATCGCCCAAAAAAATAAAAAAAATATGGCTCTTAAACTATGGAGACATGATATTGAAAATTATATTATATTATATAATTATATTAAAATTATATTATTACTAACACAATATCTAAAACCTCAGATGAACACAGCAAAAAGCTAAAAAAATTATATAAATACCATATCAAAAGCCATTTTTGTGACCTTACATCACTAAAAGTGTAATAGCAAGCGACCAAAATGTCATATGCACCCCAATATAGTGCCAATCAAACCGTCATCTTATCCCGCAAAAAATAAGCCCCTACAACAGTCGCTCAAAAAATAAAAAAAAAGATATGGCTTTTAGAATGAGGAGACACTAATTTTTATTTTTTTTTTAAATGCTTTGTTATGAAAAACTTAAAACAAACCCACCCCCCAAAAGTAGTCATATTTGGTATTGTTGCGTCTGTAACAACCTGCTCTATAGAAATAGCACTCAATCTAACCTGTCAGATCAACAAAGCAAATAACAAAAAATAAAAACGGTCCCAAAACAGCTATTTTTTTTTGCAAATTTTCTATTTTAATCCATTTTTCCAGTAACAAAGCAAGGGTTAACAGCCAAACAAAACTCAATATTTATTACCCTGATTCTGTAGTTTGCAGAAACACCCCATATGTGGTCGTAAACTGCTGTATGGCCAAACAGCAGGGCATAGAAGGAAGGGAACGCCATATGGTTTTTGGAAGGCAGATTTTGCTGGACTGGTTTTTTGACACTATGTCCCATTTGAAGCCTGATGCACCCCTACAGTAGAAACTCCACTTAGGGTAAATATGATTTTTGGTTGCTCTATATTACACTTTTTTTTTTAGGCAAGTAGCAAAAATAGAAATTCTGAAATTTCCTCTCCATTTGCCAATAACTCTTGTGGAAAACCTAAAGGGTTAACAAAGTTTGAAAAATCGGTTTTGAATACCTTGAGGGGTGTAGTTTCTTAGATAGAGTCATTTTATGGAGTTTCTACTCTAGGGTAGAGATGTCACAAACATTAAATTTTCCGTTCTCAAACGGCGAACGCAAACTTCCGAACTTCCAAACTGCCATAGACTTCAATAGGCAGGCAAGTTTTAAAACCCACAGGGACTCTTTCTGGCCACAGTAGTGATGGAAAAGTTGTTTCAAGAGGACTAACAACTGGACTGTGGCATGCCGGAGGTGGATCCATGGCAAAACTCCCATGGAAAATTACGTAGTGGACGCAGAGTCGGGTTTTAATCAATAAAGGGCATAAATCACCTAACATTCCTAAATCGTTTGGAATAACGTGCTTTAAAACATCCAGTGTGTATATATGATCAGGTATGATGTTGTATCAATCAGGTAGTGTAAGGGTTACGCCCGCTTCACAGTGACAGACCAAACTCCCCGTTTAACGCAAACAACCACAAACAGTCCATTTGCACAACCACAAACTCCCCATTTGCACAAGGTTGGATACCAAGCTAGCCATGTCCCTTTCCTTGTCCTCACTGACATCATTGAAGGTCTCTTCCTCGCGCAATGTACTGTGCCACCCTATATGAGTGGTGTGTTAAGTAGTACTATTCCTATCAGTTTAATCCCTGTTATGTCCCCTATCAGGGGACGTGAATAGATTTTAGGAACCGGGAGATGGAAAAAGATGATTGGTCGGTCCTCTTACTTACAATCTGGGGTACTGCGTGTGCACCGCGCAAAGTACTGTGACACTCTATATGAGTGGTGTGTTTAGTAGTACTATTCTTATCAGTTTAATCCCTGTTACGTCCCCTATTAGGGGACGTGTATCGAATAGATTTTAGACAACCGCAAAGAGTTGTCAACAATTGACACACTCATGACATAAATTTTATTCCTCTATGCGTCAAGCTTGGTGTAGTGATGACTGTGCTTGAGTGCACGTTTGGGAGATTGCAGGCAATGGCAGTTTTTCAAAGCCTATGGTCATGCTGAGGTAGTTCAGTGACAGTTAAGTGACCCAGAAAACAATGATTCTGCAGTGTGGGCCTATTGTTGGCCTAGTAGGCTTTAACGATCACCTTAGATGATCACAAAGAAAATTAATGGTTTTTCTATGAAAAATTATCCAGCCGATCGCTTTTGGTCTGTTCACAATGAAGCAACAACCTTATCATCTGGGGTGTGCCAACATTGCCAACACACTCATAAAGCTGATCGCTTCATTTTGATACGCAAGCCCCTTCACCACAACAAGGTAACGATCACAAAGGGGACTTGACACATGTATGTGCCTTTTTTTTTTTTGTTGTTTGTTGCAGCCGGTGCTTTAGCAGCGACCGGAAAAATTTATGTTTTCCAGACAGAAAGTGTACTAAAACATTGCGGCTTGATCCCTAGATTGGTGGCGGAGTCAAATGTATCCCCCACTGTTAGTCCCTTCGGTATCCACGCCTCATTCATCTTAATAAAGGTGAGGTAATGTACAATTTTTTGACCTAGGCGACTTCTCTTGTCAGTGACAATACCTCCTGCTGTGCTGGAGGTCCTTTCTGACAGGACACTTGAAGCGGGGCAGGCCAGAAGTTCTATCGCAAATTGGGGTGGCTCAGGCCACAGATCAAGCCTGCACACCCAGTAATCAAGGGGTTCATCGCTCCTCAGAGTGTCAATATCTGCAGTTAAGGCAAGGTAGTCTGCTACCTGTCGGTCGAGTCATTTTCTGAGGGTGGACCCAGAAGGACTGTGGCGATGCGTAGGACTTAAAAAGCTCTGCATGTCATCCATCAACAACACATCTGTAAAGTGTCCTGTCCTTGCCGGAGTGGTCGTGGTAGAAAGAGGATTGCTTTTACCTCCTCCCCTGTTAGATTCCCGTTGTGCTGTGACTAGTGTTAAGCGAACACCTGGATGTTCGGGTTCGAGAAGTTCAGCCTAACTTCCCGAAAATAAAAATTAACCAATATTAATTGACAACTTGGAAGAGGAGGAGGTGGAATAGGAGGTTGGGGTGGCATCAGGTGTGAATGCTATGGGAGTTGAAGTTCTCATCACAGCCAAAAAGGATTCATGTCTGCCTGCAGTGCCACAGGCCTCATTCACAGACTCAGGGCCATGGCACCCCCAAAGAGTAGAGCGGTCCCGTAACAGTAACACAGGCCTCAGGTCAACCTGCAATGGAACTGGCCATTATCATTTATGTAGGCCCCTTACACCCAGACAGAGGAGTGGTCATTTGACAGTAAAAAGAGTTTAATGTCTCTCACCCAGACAGCCAGCAATTAAATGAAATATAGGCCCCTGACACCCAAACAATGGGGCGGTCATTAGACAGTAAAAAGAGTTAAATGTCTGCCACCAAAACAGCAATCAAGTACGTGAAATTTAGGCCCCTGACACCCACTCAATAGGGCGGTCATTAGACAGCATAAAGAGTTAAATGTCTGCCACCAAGGCAGTAAGCAATTAAACAAAATTTAGGCCCCTGACACCCAGACAACAGGGCGGTCATTAGACAGTAAAAAGAGTTTAATATCTTCCACCAAGACAACAAGGCCCCTGACACCCAGACAATGGGGTGGTCATTAGACAGTAAAAAGTGTTAAATGTCTGCCACCAAGACAGCAAGCAAGTACGTGAAATTTAGGCCGCTGACACCCAGACAATGGGGCGGTCATTAGACAGTAAAAAGAGTTAAATGTCTGCCACCAAGACAGCAAGCAAGTACGTGAAAGTTAGGCCCCTGACACCCAGACAGAGGAGAGAGGTCCCATAGCAGCAAAAGAGGAATCATGTCACCCACCAATGGAGAAGGCCGCTTTCAGATATTTAGGCCCCTGGTCCTGTGGGATCCATGCCTGGTTCACGTTGGCTGTTGACAGGTGGCTGCGTTTGTCAGTAATGACGCCACCTGCAGTGCTGAATACACGTTTAGACAAGGGAGAAAAGGCTAGCTCTGGCCATGTGGACAATTTTGAGACCCAGAAGTTGAATGGGGCCAAACCATCAGTCAGTACGTGGAGGGGTGTGCACACGTACTGTTCCACCATGTTAGTGAAATGCTGCCTCCTGCTAACACGTTCCGTATCAGCTGGTGATGCAGTTAGCTGTGGCGTGGTGACAAAACTTTTCCACATCTCTGCCATGCTAACCCTGCCCTCAGAGGAGCTGGCCATGACACAGCTGCATTGGCGACCTCTTGCTCCTCCTCTGCCTTCGCCTTTGGCTTCCACTTGTTCCCCTGTGACATTTGGGAATGCTCTCAGAAGCGCGTCTACCAGCACATCTTCCTATCACGCTCCAGTGAAGGAATTAAGGTGGGCACATTGTCTTTGTACCTGGGATCCAGCAGGGTGGCAACCCAGTAGTCCACACACGTTAAAATGTGAGCAACTCTGCTGTCGTTGCACAGGCACTGCAGCATGTAGTCAGTTGCTCATGTGTGTCAGGCTGCCCAGAGGTAAGGACAAACTGTCCTCTGTGGGAGGCGTATTGTCATCGTCCTCCGTTTTCCCCCAGCCACGCACCAGTGATGGGCACTTACTAAATGTTTTCCTCATTGTTACCATTCACCACAATAAGAAAAAAATTATTTGGCCCAATGTATCGAATTCAAATTCAGGCCTTTTTTTTACAGGCACCTAACACTATCTGGCTATCTATTTATGTACCGTATTACACTAATCCAGGCACAGCAGTAACCACAGATTTAGGGGAATATCAATTGTAGGCCTAGTATTCAGGCCCTGGATGAAAGGTATCCTTTTATGGACAGATTTGCACTTGGAGATGCACAGTAGCGTGTGAAAAAATATATAGGATTATGCTTTTGGCACTTGTATTTTAACACTTTGTGTAATATACCCTTTAACGGAAAGAAATACACTTACAGATGAAAAACAGTGTGTGTAAATGTAGAGGATTATGCTGTATTTCAACACTTACTGTAATATACCCTTTACCAGATATAAATACACTTGGAGATGCACGCTGAGTGTAATATACCTTTTTACGGACAAATTTACACTTGGCCTGCTACAGCTGGAAAACCAGATTTACGGTATTTCTATTTTTGCAACTGAATTTCACCCCAGAAAATAATATATCCTTTGACGGACCCTATGAAACTTGTCCAGTCACAGCTGGAACACCAGATTTACGGTATTGCTATTTTGGTAATTGAATTTCAACCCAGAACAAAATATATTCTTTGACCGATACTATTAAACTACTTGTCCAGCCAAAGCTGAAACCACTGATTTAGGGTATTGCTATTTTGGCAATTGAATTTCACCCCAGAAAAAAAAAATATATTCTTTGCCAGATAATGAAAATAAGCAAATAACCCCGTATCAGCATGGCTTCATGAGGGATCGGTCATGCCAAACGAATTTAATCAGCTTCTATGAGGAGGTAAGTTCTAGACTTGACAGCGGTGAATCAATGGATGTCGTATATCTGAACTTCTCCAAAGCATTCGACACCGTACCTCATAAAAGGCTAGTTTATAAAATGAGGATGCTCGGACTGGGAGAAAATGTCTTTATGTGGGTAAGTAACTGGTTAAGTGACAGAAAACAGAGGGTGGTTATTAACGGTAGATACTCAGATCGGGTCACTGTAACTAGTGGGGTACCTCAGGGGTCAGTATTGGGCCCTATTCTCTTCAATATATTTATAAATGATCTTGTAGAAGGCCTGCACAGTAAAATATCTATTTTTGCACATGACACTAAACTGTGTAAAGTAATTAACACTGAAGAGGACAGTTTTCTGCTACAGAGGGATCTGGATAGATTGGAGGCTTGGGCAGAAAAATGGCAGATGAGGTTTAACACTGACAAATGTAAAGTTATGCACATGGGAAGGAATAATGCAAGTCACCCGTACATATTAATTGGTAAAACACTTGGTAACACTGACATGGAAAAGGATCTAGGAATTTTAATAAACAGCAAATTAAGCTGCAAAAACCAGTGTCAGGAAGCTACTGCCAAGGCCAATAAGATAATGGGTTGCATCAAAAGGGGCATAGACGCCCGTGATGAGAACATAGTCCTACCACTTTACAAATCACTAGTCAGACCACACATGGAGTACTGTGTACAGTTCTGGGCTCCTGTGAACAAGGCAGACATAGCAAAGCTGGAGAGGGTTCAGAGGAGAGCAACTAAAGTAATAACTGGAATGGGGCAACTACAGTACCCTGAAAGGTTATCACGGAGGGGAGATCTAATAATTAAGTATAAATATATCAGGGGTCAGTACAGAGATCTGTCCCATCATCTATTTATCCCCAGGACTGTGACTGTGACAAGGGGACATCCTCTGCGTCTGGAGGAAAGAAGGTTTGTACACAAACATCAAAAAGGATTCTTCACTGTAAGAGCAGTGAGACTATGGAACTCTCTGCCTGAGGAGGTGGTGATGGTGAGTACAATAAAGGAATTCAAGAGGGGACTGGATTTATTTCTGGAGTGAAATAATATTACAAGCTACAGCTACTAGAGAGGGGTCGTTGATCCAGGGAGTTATTCTGATTGCCTGATTGGAGTCGGGAAGGAATTTTTTTCCCCTTAAGTGGGGAAAATTGGCTTCTGCCTCACTGGGGTTTTTTGCCTTCCTCTGGATCAACTTGTAGGAAACAGGCCGAACTGTATGGACAAATGTCTTTTTTCGGTCTTATATACTATGTTACTATGTTACATTATTACACTTGGCTAGCAACAGCTGGAACACCATATTTAGGGGATTGCTATTATTTTAAGTGAATTTCACCTCTTAATAAAATATTGAAAATTATATCCTGAGTTTCTAGGGGTGATAATAAGCACAGCCAAGCCCCTGATTTAGGATATAGCAAAAAAAACAAAAAAAACCTACTATTGATGGAATAATGGACTAAAATATTACCCCAGAAAAAAGTGACTGAAAAATGCTCTGGGCAGACTTAAAACAGTGAGCAATTAACTAGCAGAAGTTGAATGATTCCCAGCTATAAATCGATCACTTCATTAACTGTTTTTGCTGAGTTAATCCCTGCTTAATCTCGCCCAAACAGCAGCTGCATCCTATCCCTACACTAATCAGAACAGAGTGACGTGTGGCGCGACGTGACTCCAGCTTAAATAGAGGCTGGGTCTAATGTTGCACTTGGCCAATCACAGCCATGCCAATAGTAGGCATGGCTGTGATAGCCTCTTGGGGCAAGTAGTATGATGCTTGTTGATTGGCTGCTTTGCATTCTTTCAAAATGCACCATAGAAATTGCCGAACAACGAACCCGAACTTTTATGTAAATGTGTGGGCTCGGGTCTGTGTCAAGAACACTCCAAAATTTGGTACAAACCCGAACTATACAGTTCGGGTTCGCTCATCCCTAGCTGTGACATCACCCTCATACGCTGTGTAAAGCATACTTTTTAACTTGTTTTGGAAGTGGTGCATTCTTTCCGACTTCCGGTAATTACGTAACATTTCAGCCCCTTTTGCTTATACCAGGGTTCTAGTAGCATGGCCACCCACTACAGGTCATTCTTCTTCAGCCTTTTTATACGAGGGTCCCTCAACAGGCATGACAGCATGAAAGACCCTATTTGCACAAGGTTGGATGCTGAGCTACTCATCTCCCGTTCCTCGTCCTCACTGATGTCATTGAAGGTATGTTCTTCCCCCCAGCCACGTACAACAGCACGGGTCCCTGATAGGTGAAAACCACAAGCACTCTGGGATGCCTGCTGTGGTTGGTCTTCCTCTTCCTCAAAGCCACATTCCTCCTTTGACTCCTCTTCCTCAGACTCCTCTTCCAGCGTTGCCGCTGGTCCAGCAAGCAATGATGATAAGGCTGTTTCTGGTGGTGATGGTGACCAAAACTCTTCCTCTTCACGCTCATCTACGGCCTGATCCAGCACTCTTCACAGGGCACGCTCCAGGAAGAAAACAAATGGGATGAGGTCGCTGATGGTGCCTTCGGTGCGACTGACTAGGTTTGTCACCTCCTCAAAAGACTGCATGAGCCTACAGGCATTGCACATGAGCGTCCAGTAACGTGGCAAAAAATACCCAGCTCCGCAGAGGTTGCCCTAGCTCCCCGTTCATACAAATACTCATTGACAGCTTTATCTTGTTGGAGCAGGCGGTCGAACATTAGGAGTGTTGGTTTCCAATGTGTTGGGCTGTCAAATGAAGCGCCTCACTGGCATGTTGTTTGGCTACTGAATGTCGGGAAAGTGCGCTATGGCTGTGTAGGAACATCTAAAATGGACACACACCTTCCTGGCCTGCTTGAGGATGTCCTGTAAGCCTGGGTACTTACACACAAAGCGTTGTACGATCAGATTCAACACATTTGCCATGCACGGCACATGTGTCAACTTGCCCAAATTCAATGGCGCCAACAGATTGCTTCCGTTGTCAAACACCACTTTGCCGATCTCCATTTGGTGCGGGGTCAGCCATTGATCCACCTGTGCGTTCAGGGAGGACAGGAGTGCTGGTCCGGTGTGACTCTCTGCTTTCAGGCAAGTCAACCCCAAGACGGCGTGACACTGTCGTATCCGGGATGTGGAATAGCCCCTGGGGAGCTGGGGGGGTGCAGTTGATGATGTGGAGCAAGACTCAGCAGCAGAAGGGGACACAGCTGAGGAGGTTAGCGAAGAGGATGGAGTAGGAGGAGTAGAGGAGGTGGCAGCAGGTCTGCCTGCAAGTCGTGGCGGTGTCACCAACTCCGCTGCAGAGCCACGCATTCCATGCTTGGCAGCCTTCAGCAGGTTTACCCAATGCACAGTGTACGTGATATACCTGCCCTGACCCTGCTTTGCAGACCAGGTATCAGTGGTCAGATGGACCCTTGCCCCAACACTGTGTGCCAGACATGCCATGACTTCCTTTTCCACAATAGAGTACAGGTTGGAGATTGCCTTTTGTGAAAACAAAATTCGGCCGGGTATCTTCCACTGCGGTGTCCCAATAGCTACAAATTTTTTGAACGCCTCAGACTCCACCAGCTTGTATGGTAAAAGCTGGCGGGCTAAGCGTTCCGACAAGCCAGCTGTCAGACGCCGGGCAAGGGGTTGACTCTGTGACATTGGCTTCTTACGCTCAAACATTTCCTTAACAGACACCCGACTCTGGGCAGATAAGCAGGAACTGCTGAAGATTAGAGGCGGAGTGGCGGGTGGTTAAGAGGGGGCAGGGAGGACAGCAGTAGTTGACGTGGCTGAAGATGCTGGACCAGGAGGAGCATGGTGGCTTTGAGGTTGTGTGCTGCTTGTACTCATGTGATGATCCCATAGGCGTTTGTGATGTGAGATCATGTGCCTTCACAAAGCAGTTGTACCTAGGTGGGTGTTGGACTTCCCACGACACAAAAGTTTCTTTTGGCACAGGTTGCAAATGGGAATGTTATCAGAGGCAAACACACACAAAAAATGCCACACAGCTGACCTTTGCAATGACGGCATTCTGGTGGTGGCAACAGCATGCGTTGATTGGCGTGCTGTCTGGCTGACCCCGGGTGCCGATACATGCTGTCTGACTGTGCCACTAGCTCCACGTGACATCCACGGACACATCGTCATCATCAACCGCTTCACTTGTATCTGACAACTCAGCAAAGGAAGAAATAG
The DNA here is from genome assembly GCA_033119425.1 of Bufotes viridis. NCBI lineage: Eukaryota > Metazoa > Chordata > Amphibia > Anura > Bufonidae > Bufotes > Bufotes viridis. Next base: position 393,585,373 of record CM065591.1, on the reverse strand, counting down.
CGGGTACAACATCATCATCATCACACCGTACGTCTATGTGTGTAATGCTGCCTGACTGAGACATATCCCTGTTATCTACATCCTCTGGCAATAATGGTTGCGCATCACTCATTTCTTCCAACTGATGTGTAAATAAATCCTCTGACAGATCAAATGAAGCGGCTGTGGTGCTAGTGTTGGTGGTGGCGGCGGGCAGGCGAGTGGTAAATTGAGAGGCGCCCGAAGCTGAGCTGGAAGAGGATGGTGCGTCACGGTACAGAGTGGAAGCTGTAGAAGATTGGGTGTCCTGTGTAAGCCAGTCAACTATGTCCTCAGAATTTTTCAAGTTCAGGGTATATGGCTTCTGAACACTGGGCATTATTCTAGGGCCAAAGGAAATCACAGCACCACGATGGCCCCTGCGGGGTGGCCTGCCTCTGCCTGTCATTTTTTTTTTTTTTGATTAGTGGTACTATGTGTGCAAGGTACTGTGCCACCCGGTATGAGTGGTGGGCATCGGCAGTGGGCACACTTCAGTCAGTGGAAGTGGGCCTGACACACACTGGCAGGCAGCTAACCTTAGATTAAAGGGTAAAAATTAAATGCCTTATTTTTTGGCAAGCTACTGTGCCACCCGGTATGAGTGGTGGGCACTGGCAGTGGGCACACTTCAGTCAGTGGAAGTGGGCCTGACACACACTGGCAGGCAGCTAACCTTAGATTAAAGGGTAAAAATGAAATGCCTTATTTATCGGCAAGCTACTGTGCCACCCGGTATGAGTGGTGGGCACACTACAGTTAGTGGAAGTGGGCCTGACACACACTGGCAGGCAACTAACCTTAGATTAAGGTCCCTTTCACACGGGCGAGTTTTCCGCGCAGGTGCAATGCGTGAGGAGGACGCATTGCACCCGCACTGAATCCTGACCCATTCATTTCAATGGGTCTGTGTACATGAGCGTTTTTTTTCACGCATCACTTATGCGTTGCGTGAAAATCGCAGCATGTTCTATATTCTGCGTTTTTCACGCAGCCCTAGCCCCATAGAAGTGAATGGGGCTGCGTGAAAAACGCATTGCATCCGCAAGCAGGTGCGGGTGCGTTGCATTTTTCACTGATGGTTGCTAGGAGATGTTGTTTGTAAACCTTCAGTTTTTTATCACGCGCGTGAAAAACGCATCAAAACGCATTGCACCCGCGAGAAAACTGAACAACTGAACGCAATCGCAGACAAAACTGAATGGCTTTGCCTGTGAAATCGCACAGTTTTCCCTGAACGCATCCGCAACGCATCCGGACCTAATCCGGACACGCTCGTGTGAAAGAGGCCTAAAGGGTAAAAATTAAATGCCTTATTTATCGGCAAGCTACTGTGCCACCAGGTATGAGTGGTGGGCACTGGCAGTGGGCACACTACAGTCAGTGGAAGTGGGCCTGACACACACTGGCAGGCAACTAACCTTAGATTAAAGGGTCAAAATAAATGCCTTATTTATCGGCAAGCTACTGTGCCACCCGATATGAGTGGTGGGCACTGGCAGTGGGCACACCACAGTCAGTGGAAGTGGGCCTGACACACACTGGCAGCAGGCAGGCAACAGAAATTAGATTAAAGTGTAAAAATGAAATGCTTTTTTTATGCAACGTCCTGTGCCACACAGTATGTATAGGGGGCTGCTGAAAAATCGCATATGTTCGCCCGCCTTGGCAAACGCGAACAATCAATGTTCGCCGGGAACTGTTTGCCGGTGAATAATTCGGGACATAATTACTATAGGGGTACATCGGGGGGCTTCAAATGTGACATTGTGTCAAAAAAACAGTCAAGCAAAATACACATTCCAAAAACCATATGGCGTTCCCTTCATTTTGTGCCCTGCCGTTTGGCCATACAGCAGTTTACGACCACATATGGGTTGTTTCTGCAAACTACAGAATCAGTTCAATAAATATTGAGTTTCGTTAACCCTTGCTTTGTTACTGGAGAAAATGGATTCAAATAAAATAAAAATAAAAAATTCAGAAATGTTTTCTCCATTTGCCATTAACTCTTGTGGAAAACCTAAAGGGTTGACAACGTTTGTAAAATCAGTTTTGAATACCTTGAGGGGTGTTGTTTCTAGAATTGGGTCATTTTTGGGTGGTTTCTATTATGTAAGCCTCACAAAGTGACTTCAGACCTGAACTGGTCCCTAAAAAGATTTGCTTCTAAACTTCTAAGCCTTGTAACGTCCCCAAAAAATGAAATGGCATTCCCAAAATGATCGATGCATGAAGTAGACATATGGGGAATGTAAATCAATAACTTTTTTTGGTGGTATTTCAATGTATTATAGAAGTAGAGAAATTGAAACTTGGAAAATTGCAAATTTTTCTAAATTTTTGGTAAATTTAGTATTTTCTTATAAATAAAAATGAAATTTTTCGACTCCATTTTACCACTGTCATAAAGTACAATATGTGACGAAAAAACTATCTCAGAATGGCCTGCATAAGTAAAAGCGTTTAAAAGTTATCACCACATAAATTGACACTGGTCAGATTTGCAAAAAATGGCCTGGTCCTTAAAGTGAAATATGGCAGTGTCCTTAAGGGGTTAAACATAGTGGATGCTGGGGAAAAAAAAGACTTTACCTTGAAGATCCTTTAAACGCCAAAGAATACTTCCGGATAATCATCAAATCACTTTATTAACAATAATAAATAAAGTATTAAAAAGACATATTGAATGCATGAATATGACACACTGGTGGTACAAGAATAGCACAGAAAACAAAAGGAGATATGTCACAATTGAAACCATGAGCCATTACCCTACTCAGTCTTAATATAGGTATTCATAATACCAAATCAGATTCATCGTATAAAGTGCATAGTGCCACATGATCGTACAAGTATTGACCAAATAAGAGTTGGCTACCTGATAAAGAGCATATAGGTGACCTCCTGACCCCCTTCTCCCGACGCGCGTTTCTCCAGTACAGCACTCAGTGCTGCATCATTCCCTTGAGGAAGCTGTACTGGCGAAACACGCGTCGGAGAAGGCGCAGGAGGTCACCTATAAGCTCTTTATCAGGTAGCCAACTGTCACGGCCGCCGTTTCCGGCCGTGACCTTCCGTCCATTCGTGTGCTGCAGTTCCTCGCTGCAGCTTCGTTTCAGTGTGTTTGTATGGGTTAACTCCCATGTGTGTCTTTCAGGAGTTAATCCTCTCTGCTGCACCCATGGTATCTGTATATGGCTGCATTCACACGAGCGTGATTTCCGCGCGGGTGCAATGCGTGATGTGAACGCATTGCACCCGCACTGAATCCTGACCCATTCATTTCTATGGGGCTGTGTACATGAGCATTTTTTTTCACGCATCACTTCTGCAACGCGTGTAAATCGCAGCATGCTCTATCTTATGCGTTATAAACGCATCCGCAGCCCCATAGAAGTGAATGGGGCTGCGTTAAAAACGCATTGCATCCGCAAGCAAGTGCGGGTGCGTTGCGTTTTTCACTGATGGTTGCTAGGAGATGTTGTTTGTAAACCTTCAGTTTTTTATCACGCGCGTGAAAAACGCATCAAAACGCATTGCACCCGCGCGGAAAAAACTGAACAACTGAACGCAATCGCAGGCAAAACTGAATGGCTTTGCCTGTGAAATCGCACAGTTTTCACTGAACGCATCCGCAACGCATCCGGACCTAATCCGGACACGCTCGTGTGAACCCAGCCTATAAGGCTGAGGTTTCCTCAGTTCTGGGTTAGCTCTCCTGGTGTTTGTTTGTCCTGCTCCCTGTTACTTCTCTGTCTCCCATGCTGCTGACCCATGGGATCCGTGTCTGTCTGTGCTCTGAAGGTTCCCCTACTTGTTCATTGTTGTCCACTGCTTGTTGTCTATTGCTTCGTCTCCTGCTGTTGTCCTTGCCTGTGTTCCTGGGCCTGTCGTCCATTGCTTGATGTTGTTCGTACTCCTGTGTCTCTGTTATTAGTTTGCCTGTTATGTTATGTCTTGCCTTGCTGTGTTTCCTGTCTCCCCCAGAAGGGGGTCTGTCGTTCCTCGGAGGGGGAACATGCTATGCCCTAAGCTATGCCCTCGGAGCAGCTTCCTTGCTGCTGGTGCAGCGGGCTTGCCCGTGCAGCATCTCTCATGGTGCTGGTGACTAGGCTAAACAGTATGTCACTGGTGTTTTGACCTGCGCAACAGGAGCTGCAGCAGCCGTTCAGGCAACAGGAGTGGGTCCTGGGGAGTTCATTAGCGGAATCATTATAGGGGAAGGATAACCCCTTTAATTTTAAGTAATAAGTTATATCACTGATTTGTTTTGGGTATTGTAAATATAACAATGGCAGTGTTCATTTCACTCAGGTACACTGCTTTCCTCCAACACCTTAGGCATATGTTTATATAAATTATATTCTTAAAGGGAAATTCACTTTTTTGCACCATAGTTTGCAAACACTATAACTTTTACCCAAACCAATAAATATACACTTATTGCATTTTTTTTTTTTATCAAAGACATGTAGAACAATAAAGTTAGAGAAAAATTTATATAAAAATGTAGTTTAAAAAAAAATTACAACAGAAAGCAAAAAATGTCATTTTTTTGCAAAAATTTCAGGAATTTTTTATTAATATCAAAAAAAGTAAAAATGTCAGCAACAATGAAATGCATGAATATGACACACTGGTGGTACAAGAATAGCACAGAAAACAACAGGAGATATGTCACAATTGAAACCATGAGCCATTACCCTACTCAGTCTTAATATAGGTATTCATAATACCAAATCAGATTCATCGTATAAAGTGCATAGTGCCACATGATCGTACAAGTATTGACCAAATAACCCTAGGTACACACCTAAGCGTTTTACAGCGCGTTCAAACGCGCTGTAAAACGCACAACATGTGAAAAGCCATGCTTCCCTATGGGCATGGTTCACATTTGGGCGTTTTACAGCACGTTTGAACGCTCTGTAAAACGCCCCACGCCCAAACAAGTACATGAGCTTCTTTGGGGCGTTTTAACGCGCCTATGGACAATGATGCCATAGGGGAGAATCACTGAATCGCGCGTATGACGCGCGTTTCTTAGTTACAAAAACGCGCATCCAAAAACGCGCGTAAAACGCGCGTCATACGCGCGATTCAGAAACGCCTAGGTGTGTTCCCAGCCTAAGAGTTGGCTACCTGATAAAGAGCATATAGGTGACCTCCTGCGCCCTTCTCCCGACGCGCGTTTCTCCAGTACAGCACTCAGTGCTGCATCATTCCCTTGAGGAAGCTGTACTGGCGAAACACGCGTCGGGAGAAGGGCGCAGGAGGTCACCTATAAGCTCTTTATCAGGTAGCCAACTGTCACGGCCGCCGTTTCCGGCCGTGACCTTCCGTCCATTCGTGTGCTGCAGTTCCTCGCTGCAGCTTCGTTTCAGTGTGTTTGTATGGGTTAACTCCCATGTGTGTCTTTCAGGAGTTAATCCTCTCTGCTGCACCCATGGTATCTGTATATAAGGCTGAGGTTTCCTCAGTTCTGGGTTAGCTCTCCTGGTGTTTGTTTGTCCTGCTCCCTGTTACTTCTCTGTCTCCCATGCTGCTGACCCATGGGATCCGTGTCTGTCTGTGCTCTGAAGGTTCCCCTACTTGTTCATTGTTGTCCACTGCTTGTTGTCTATTGCTTCGTCTCCTGCTGTTGTCCTTGCCTGTGTTCCTGGGCCTGTCGTCCATTGCTTGATGTTGTTCGTACTCCTGTGTCTCTGTTATTAGTTTGCCTGTTATGTTATGTCTTGCCTTGCTGTGTTTCCTGTCTCCCCCAGAAGGGGGTCTGTCGTTCCTCGGAGGGGGAACATGCTATGCCCTAAGCTATGCCCTCGGAGCAGCTTCCTTGCTGCTGGTGCAGCGGGCTTGCCCGTGCAGCATCTCTCATGGTGCTGGTGACTAGGCTAAACAGTATGTCACTGGTGTTTTGACCTGCGCAACAGGAGCTGCAGCAGCCGTTCAGGCAACAGGAGTGGGTCCTGGGGAGTTCATTAGCGGAATCATTATAGGGGAAGGATAACCCCTTTAATTTTAAGTAATAAGTTATATCACTGATTTGTTTTGGGTATTGTAAATATAACAATGGCAGTGTTCATTTCACTCAGGTACACTGCTTTCCTCCAACACCTTAGGCATATGTTTATATAAATTATATTCTTAAAGGGAAATTCACTTTTTTGCACCATAGTTTGCAAACACTATAACTTTTACCCAAACCAATAAATATACACTTATTGCATTTTTTTTTTATCAAAGACATGTAGAACAATAAAGTTAGAGAAAAATTTATATAAAAATGTAGTTTAAAAAAAATTACAACAGAAAGCAAAAAATGTCATTTTTTTTGCAAAAATTTCAGGAATTTTTTATTAATATCAAAAAAAGTAAAAATGTCAGCAACAATGAAATACCACCAAGTGAAAGCTTTATTAGTGAGAAGAAAAGGAGGTAAAATTTATTTGGGTGGTAAGTTGTATGACTTGAAATAAACCATGAAGTTAGTGTAGTGCAGAATTGTAAAAAGTGGCCTGGTCATTAAGGGTGTTTAAAGAGGACCTTTCATGACTTCTAAAGATATCAACTAAGGATGCTCACATGGAGAGCGGCGCCCAGGGATCTCCCTGCACTCACTATTATCCCTGGGCGCCGCTCCATTCTCCCGGTATAGGCTCCGGTATCGACGCTCACCAAGTTATAGTAGGCGGGGACTTGGTGGAATTGGTTATAGTAGGCGGAGCCTGCCCTTCATCTCCTTCTCCCCGGCTGTAGCGCTGGCCAGTCGCAGCGCAGAGCTCATAGCCTGGGAGAAGAAGATGAAGGGGAGGCTCCGTCCACTATAACTTAGTGAGCACAGATACCGGAGCCTATACCGGGAGAACAGAGCGGCGCCCAGGGATAATAGTAAGTGCAGGGAGATCCCTGGGCGCCGCTCTACATGTGAGCATACTTGGTTTATATCTTTAGAAGTGATGAAAGGTCCTCTTTAAGCTAGGGAGGCTGAGGTGGTTAAAATCAGTCTGTCAATATTCAACATTACATTGAGCATCCAGGGCCTCACATTTAAAACTAGCCATGGCCTTGTCAAGGCTTATGTGGTGTACAGTATATTGCCACATGGATCTCTTTCGTGTCAACAGGATGATATAAACCTTTCAATGATCACTTTCTTTTTTTAGTCATCGTGAGTGACAGTTTTATTTACTTCTTAATGATTGACATAAAGCTTGGCCATAGTCAGCCGACAGTCTAACAAAAAGTCTTCATGAAATCACACAGAGACATTCTTCTGTTTCACAATTGTTTGTTCTTCATACCCTTTGATCATTATCAACCAATTATATTGAAATAATATTGTTCTTGCATAAACTGTAAACCCGACTGTGCAATACTATTTAAATTGTATTGGTGCCCACCGTTGCCTTGGTTTAAAAGGCAGCCAATAGTTCTGATTATTCATACTATATCACTCATTATTGCTTATTGCTGAGAGGAGAAAGGGACAGCAAGTAATATACAATGAAAATACAATGGAAAATTAGAATCAGTGATATGAAAATCTAAGATTATAAGATAAAATCAGGAATTCAACACAGAAGCCCACAATATCTTTAATAGAAAATTCATGAATATGATAAACCATTCTTAAACCAAAAAGCTATATGAACAGATGTCATGCTACGAATGGAACACAAAGCTATTGCTCCCCATGTCACTTCAACTTCTCAATACAATATCTAAACTGAAAGCTTTAAGTTCTTCAGTTAACGCTTTGATCAACCTATTGTAGCTAAATTAGGGCATCCAAAAATAATATTTACTGTGCTTTTGGTTGCTAAAGAAGGGCAACCCTACATTATTAATATTTCATGTTGAAATTCATGTTGTTTCCTGATATTATTTTTCAATAATTCATGATATCATCAATTTGAAAAAAATGGCCAGTCTCATTATTGCTGTCAGTCTCATCTAGGGAAAATCTTATCTAGGGCAGTGTTTCCCAACCAGCGTGCCTCCAGCTGTTGCAAAACTATAACTCCCAGCATGCCCAGACAGCCTTTGGCTGTGCGGGCATGCTAGGAGTTGTAGTTTTGCAACAGCTGGAGGCACACTGGTTGGAAAACACTGATCTAGGGTATAAAAAAAAACACTGTAGGGTAAGTAGCAGGCGCAATGACGGGGAACAGCGATTGTGCCGACCCCCGATTGCGCTTAACCCCTCAGAAGTCGGGTTTATCGCTGATCGTGGCATCTGAGATTAATATTAAGGCCTTTCCGGGGTTAATCATTAAAAAAAAAAATTATTGTACTTACATCATCCAGTTAAGTGTGAAGAGGCCGCCGCGGCCACCTTGCTCGGAGATACAACGTGAAATTTAGCGAGGTGCATTATGATGTCATCATGTTGTCCGGCCGAGCACGGGATTTTGTGTGGGATCTTCAAGCAGGATGGCCGTAACAGCCTCTTTGGGCTCAAATGCATAAGGCGAGTATGTTTTTTTATTTTTACCACCATTTCAGGGAAAATTGATTCATTACCACGAAGCACTAGAAAATTTGGCTTCGCGGTGAATCGACTTTTCCCTGAAATTCAGATCGAGATCCACTATGGATACTTCAGATCACTCAACACTAATTATAATAGCAATGCCTTATATGATATTTTCTTCTCTCTGACTTGAAGTCTAAATTCCCAGCCATATCATTCTCCTTCTTTCCTTATATTTAAGCACATAGCAAGGCGCTTAAGTTACTTTCTCATCTCTCTTCCAAATTGAGCTCCGCTATTCAAGCAACCCTAACCTACCCGCCAACTCAAAGAGGGAGGACATATAGCCTCTCTTGACATTTCTGTTTCAGCAAATACTTGCATTCGACCTGTATTAACAAGTCTAGAGTATCTATGCTTATGACTATACATTGTACCATTCCATTATTATTTATTCTAGGAGTTATGACTGAATTGCTAGCAATTTGCTATAAAGGTCCAGATGGGTGTTACCAGTTTGGGGTGTGTCCCTAAACAGTCTGACACTCGAAACACTGATTGGATAGTTGTATAGAATTTGTGGCGCACAGGAATGACCCACGAACCTCGGAAGAGGTGCTCACAGAAAAGAGGAATCAACCTTCCTCTAATTGGGGCTAGTATATCTAAAAGAAGTGACTGGGCACTCTTAATATATTTGGACCAACCAAAACAATTAGGACCATGCAAATTTATTAATAGTCAAAATGACACAAGGTTAAAACAGACTGCCAATGCACAAAAATACTTATAGTAATAAAAATAACATAAAATAGGTGCTAGATGGTATACGTGTATCTGCACAGTGACCGCGCCACTGCTGGGGTAAGCCATATATATAGAGTGATGGCCTGCAATCCTCTCACTTCTATACTAAAACATGCTCTTATAGGCCAATTTGATGTTCCATCTCTTAGTGATGGATTGTGTGGTTGAATAATGTTTAGCGGCTTCCCGCTATACCCACAAATCGGCGGCGTCCCGCCGGGTTGTGTCCATCAGTATATTTGTCGATGCTCCAAGTGCTGCTAGAAAGGATCTTGTATGTGCTTTTTCTTTGCCCCTCCGTGGCTCTGGATACCGCTCCGCTGTGACAAAAGAACCGGTGTGTTGCGAGCCTTCCTTCTACTGCACTGATACTTGTTTGCACGTGCTGGCCAGTAGCTTGGTTTATGGCCGTGCAGTGATTTTTCTTATTTCTGCGCGTCAGGTTAAGTCTTCAGGGTTGGTTTAGTATCGCGTTCTAGCAGACTATATTCGGGTACATCAAGGGGGATCTTTGACCAAACGCGTTTCGGGGTTTAAATCACCCCTTCCTCAGTGGTACTCAGTCCCCCATCAAATCTCCCTTTATATAGGGGTTTTGGTTATCTCTAAAAGCCGGAATGGATTTTTTCAAAATGGACTTTCTTCAAAAATCTGGTATGGAATTTTCCCAGGTTGTTGGATTTGTTATTTTCATCTGTCTCTTTTTTCTTTCTTCCTCTTTAACACACAGTCACATTGATACTATCAACAATATACTATATATAATAATAATAAAGATTATAACCTTAACTATAACAATAAAATATTACAATAAAATATTGAAATTTTTTAAAAGATATTTAAAAACAGATATAATATAAAAACCAGTAAAAGTTTTTTTTTTAACATTGATAAGCCGAAGCAGACATTCATTCAAATTATTTCTCATAGACTTGCCTATAATTGATCTCTATTGTCCAATGCACAAAAAAACGCACAAAGAAGGGGCAAAGAAAAAGGACATACAAGATCCTTTTTAGCAGCACTTGGAACATCGACAAATATACCAACGGACACAACCCGGCGGGACGCCGCCGATTTGTGAGTATAGCGGGACGCCGCTAAACATTATTCAACCACACAATCCATCACTAAGAGATGGAACATCGAATTGGCCTATAAGAGCATGTTTTAGTATAGAAGTGAGAGGATTGCAGGCCATCACTCTGTATATATGGCTCCCCTCAGCAGTGGTGCGGTCACTGTGCAGATACACGTATACCATCTAGCGCCTATTTTATGTTATTTTTATTCTTATAAGTATTTTTGTGCATTGGCAGTCTGTTTTAACCTTGTGTCATTTTGACTATTAATAAATTTGTATGGTCCTAATTGTTTTGGTTGGTCGAAATATATTGAGAGTGCCCAGTCACTTCTATTAGATATACTGATTGGATAGTGTCAGACTCTGCGGAGACACCTACAACTGGTACCATCCATCCAGACTTTCATTGCAAACTGCTAGCAATTAATTCATAACTTCTAGAAGAAATAATAAAAGAATGGTACAGCATAGAATTATAATAGATGCTCCAGAATTATTATTAAATGGGGAATGCAAGCAGTTTGTTACAGACATGTGTATGGACAATGTGCCAAGAAACCAGTTTGATATTGGGCAAAACCCTAAGGGCATAATACTGACGCTTCCCCAATATTCACCTTTTAATCTCTGTACAGGAATGTAGACTTTGCTGCAGGTTAGGGACCAGACCGCTACCTCCAGGGATGGTCTCAGTGTACTGTGGTCAGGTAGAGAACACAAGGAACAGACCTTAGCAAACGAATTAAGACTGTAACATAAACAGAACAACCCAGGCACCAACAAGGACTAAGACTAAGGCACAGACAAACTGCAAAACAGAACTAAGCAACAGAGACTTGCGAGACAAAAAATTTTTCTCAACCAGGGCAGATTATAGCGCTCAAAAGACATCAACTAAAACGGACACAGTGTCACGAACCAGCGGGTGTGAACCCACTGTCCCACATGTCCTATCTCCTCTAAGGGCGTTGTCTAAGTGAACCCTTGGATATTCACAGTACCCCTGATGGTGGGGATAAACTTTCCCAAGGGGAACACCAGGTCGCTACCTCTTGAGGAGGAAAGGCACACGAGGCAGGTGGTCCAGGCGGACCAAGAGGTACCTGAGAAAGATGCCAGAGGTGCATGACCGAAGGATGAGGCAGAGTCGTAGTCAGACAGGAAAAAGGTCAGGGCAGGCGGCACCGGTACAGGTCAGACAATCCGGCTCGGCAACAGGAGAGTCAAGGCAAGCAGGTAGGGATCTAACAGGTAGCAGAGTCCAGGAGTACAGATATGAGTCAGGAACACAAGCTGAAACCAGGAACCTTTGCACGAGCACAAGCACCTTGACACTGAGGCATCTGGAAAGGGGACTGAGCCACTTATAGATGCACAGGAGGGCTAGGATGGGTCAGCAAGGTCACATGACCTAACCCATAGAGTACAGGAAGTGACGCGTGCCGGCCCTTAAGGAAGTGCTGCAGGAAACAAGCAGCAAGCATGCTATGGCCAGGACTGAGAGCAAACTGTGGAGCGGATCCCAAAACAACAGCACCCAAACAGACAGAGCCCAGGACTTCAGCGGTGAATGGGAACCACCGGCCAGAGATCACCGCTAAACACGGCGCCCGGGACTGCGACGGTAAGCAGGGGAACAGCAGTGCACAGCAGCCGCTGTTACACACAGAACTAAGAACTAAGTATCAGACTTAACAAACTCATCAGTCCAGCAGGTGCAAAAACATAGACAGCAAGGAAAGATTAACCCCTGCAATACAGAACTGAAGAGAAGTGCAAGAATATTAGCACAATTCACACCACAAGTAACAAGGACCAGCATACAAGATGTAATAACCCTAGCAAATAGCCATACCTGAAGGTCAGGGACATAACTACCATAGCGGCAGACCATGCAACTGCTAGGGGGCCCAGGGCAAGAGGGGGCCCAGTTAACATCATCTCCTCCTCTACTTGGTCAGGGCTCTACCCTCTAAAGGAACAACTTTTAGCAAACTAGGCAGTGGAAATGGTTTAGGTGGAAACCCTTCTGTCCTGTGTGGGGGGCCTGTTTTGTTCCTTTCTATGGGGCTCTGACTTCTCCATGTATGCCACTTCTAAATATGGCTCTAAATTTTCTCCCACAAGCAGCCAACATTGGTGCAGACAGAACTATGGTATAGGTGAACTGCCATTGTAACATAGTTTCTAAAACAGACATGTCTGGAGAGGTGACAGGTCCTCTATAAGGGACATACCTCTAGATTCTTTTGACTATTACATATCTCTCTATCTCTCTGTTATGCTTACGTACCCTCTAGCAGATACTTAGAAATGAATCTATAACTGGGCCATCAAGCTAATAGCACTTCATTGAGAAGTCCAATGCTGCATAGTGCACACATTTTGGCAGAAGGTTCACAACTATACTACCAAATATTTTACCAATTACATGCCTCTTATGCCTCATGCACACAACAATATGTTTGTTCCGCGTCCGAGCCGCATATTTTGCGGCTCGGGTGTAGATCCCATTCACTTCATGGGGTCGCAAAAGATGCGAACAGCATACAGAGTTGCTCTGTTCCGTGGCCCCGCAAAAAAATAGAGCATGTCCTATTTTTGTCTGTTTTGCGGACAATAATAGGCATATCTATAATGGGCCGCCCGTTGCGCAAATTGTGCAGCGGCTTCCATGTTTTGCGGATCTGCAAAACACACACGGTCATGTACATGTAGCCTAAACCTGATATATTAATAAAAATAGATAGGGCACTCTAGCATTTGGGTACCGCAGAGGTAATAATGGGCCAATAATTGTAAAATCCCTATAGTTTATTAATAAAAATAAAAAACAATTCAGTCAGAGATTAGAGTTTTCCTGAGTAAAGTGCACAAGTGTCATAAATATCAAATCGAATCTGTTACCAGCTCCAACAGCCAAATAACCACAACTATATTAAATGGTGGTCAATGTCCCAGATACATTAAAACAAATGCAACATATGTTTGGTTATGCAGCGTCCACCCTGTATTTGTAGGCTCTCCGTATTCAAATAATAATCGTTCCTCCTTTACTGGTAAGAGCGGCGTCCCACTCCCCAGTATAAAATTTGCGGCGTCCCGCTGAGTCAAATGCGCATGTAAATACAGTTCACGATCAATTCCTTACCACCTTCGTGGTATCCACTAGATGGACCTTACCAGGTTTGTAGTAATATGCCCTCGACACGGTACTTCTCTTATGATGTAGATTGTAGATTACAGTCCGGTCTCAAGAGCTGCCTTCCTGTACCTCACCTCGGCGTTGCACGTGCGGGTCTCGTGGATGGAGATTCCTGATTATGCCAACGTCAGTTCCTGTGGGTTTTGGGATTGTTCGGCTGCAAATTTCCTGGTAATTAAGTGGATATGGATTAACACGGGGGAATATTACCAAACGCGTTTCGGGGTTTGTTTCAAAACGACCCCTTCTTCAGTGGTGAAAAATTGTTTTTTATTTTTATTAATAAACTATAGGGATTTTAAAATTATTGGCCCATTATTACCTCTGTGGTACCCAAATGCTAGAGTGCCCTATCTATTTTTATAAATTTTTCAGTTTTGTAGAGTTGGTGAATCTACAGTTAGGAGCACCTACTTTCTGGCGCTATACCGCTCTAGTACGACATACTATTTTCAACTTAAACCTGATATATGCCTCTTTTGTCTATGTTGAGACTGATGTTACACTGTGTACACTGGCTGCAAGAAACTTTCACATTATTTTTGGAGCTGTAATAAAATCTATAGTGTCAAGAAGTATAAATGTCAGCTGAAAGAGCTAAAATGTTTGGCCAGCTTTAGGGAAAAAGCCAATTTAGCTGCTGTGAATGTAGAGACTCCATTTTAGTTAATAAAATGGAGCAAATTACCCGTTTAGAATCGCACATCGAGTCTCTAAACAGGCGAGTTGCAACACTGAAAGCCACTGACAATTTGGAAAAGAGTTTGCTGCTCACTGAGCAAGCACTCTATGGGGTAGATGCAGGGCCGGGCCGACACAGAGGCTGGGGAGGCTCCAGCCTCAGGGCGCTCCAGCCTCAGGGCGCAGGCAGGGGCCGGCCAGAGGGAGAGGGACTGACAGGGGGGAACCGCTCAGCGCTCCCTCCTGTCATTCCCTGAGCCAGGCCCTGTCAGAGCGCTCCTCTCACCTCCATTATGCTGCTTCAGGCCCCCAGCATCAGGCCCCGCTGCCTCTGGCTCTAACTAGAAACAGAGTAAGCAGGTGGGCGGAGCCTAACGGACCTCCGTTAGGCTCCACCCACCTGCTTAATGTGAGGCAGCGCTGGGGCCTGATCCTGGAAGCCTGGAGAAGTGACCATAATGGAGGTGAGAGGAGCGCTCTGACGGGCCCGGCATTAAGTACAGTGAAAATGCCGGGCCCCCTTTCATTAAGTCTGTGACAACATGGGGGGGCAGAAAGAGCATGACAACATGGGGGGTGTAAAAGAGCATGAAAAGATGGGGGGAGAATGACGGGGCAGAAAAAGCATGACAAGAAGAGGGATTATGACAAGAGGGGGAGAATGACAAGAGGGGGGCATGACAAATTACTATGTGGGGCACTGCTGTGTGGTTGAGGGGGTGTGGGGACATTACTGTGTGGGGGGCAGTGTGGCGGACATTACTGTGTGGGGGCAGTGTGGCTGACATTACTGTGTGGGGGGACAGTGTGGCGGACATTACTGTGTGGGGGCAGTGTGGCGGACATTACTGTGTGGGGGGCAGTGTGGCGGACATTACTGTGTGGGGGGCAGTGTGGCGGACATTACTGTGTGGGGGCAGTGTGGCAGACATTACTGTGCGGGGGCAGTGTGGCGGACATTACTGTGCGGGGGGCAGTGTGGCGGACATTACTGTGCGGGGGGCAGTGTGGCGGACATTACTGTGTGGGGGCAGTGTGGCGGACATTACTGTGTGGGGGCAGTGTGGCGGACATTACTGTGTGGGGGGCAGTGTGGCGGACATTACTGTGTGGGGGGCAGTGTGGCGGACATTACTGTGGGGGGCAGTGTGGCGGACATTACTGTGCGGGGGGCAGTGTGGCGGACATTACTGTGCGGGGGGCAGTGTGGCGGACATTACTGTGTGGGGGCAGTTTGGGGGACATTACTGTGCGGGGGCAGTGTGGCGGACATTACTGTGCGGGGGGCAGTGTGGCGGACATTACTGTGCGGGGGGCAGTGTGGCGGACATTACTGTGCGGGGGCAGTGTGGCGGACATTACTGTGTGGGGAGCAGTGTGGCGGACATTACTGTGTGGGGGCAGTGTGGCGGACATTACTGTGTGGGGGCAGTGTGGCGGACATTACTGTGTGGGGGACACTACAGTGTGGGGTGGCATTATACAAAAGCTCTGCAGATGCAACTCCCATGTATTGGGTCACCACAATTTGGGTGGTCATTCACTAAATGAACCCTGTTATGGGGAGAATCTGTGGATGACACATATTTGTCCCACAGACACCCCCTCCCCCAAAACAGGGTTAATTTACTGAATGACCACCAATAAAGAGGTGGGGTCACATATGCTATTTCATAATGACAGCAGGGCCCGTGCAGTGACTGTTTTCTACTACACCCCCCATCCCCCCTGCTCACTGAATATAATCTTATTAACTATATAACTGTAGTAAATCACTACAGTTATATAGTTAAGATTATATACAGTGTGTGTGTGGGGGGGTGGGGGGGGTGTAGTAGAATACAGTCACTGCACGGGCCCCGCTGGCGCTGTCATCAAAAAAGCAGATACAACCCCACAGCCTCACCCCTTGTATTGGGGGTCATTCCTACATGGACCCTGTTATGGGGAGGGGGGATCTGTGGATGACACAAATGTGTCATCCACAGATTCCCCAATAACAGTATCATTCATCACAGATCCCCCATAGCAGTGTCATCCACTAGTTGGAGGGGGGGGGGGCGCACTTGGGCAGCTCAGCCTCTGTTGGTGGTGGACCTTGTCCCAGCCCTGGGTAGATGTGGGGGAGGGTGGTAGCGAGGAGGCTGAGGAGAGTGAGGTAGTTAGCTGGGTAACAGTAAGAAAGCGGGGTAGAGGGAAGAGTGCCAGGGAGGCTAGCCCTGATCTGACACACCCCAACAAGTTTGCACGGTTGGCAGATGAGGGGGATGACAATTCAGGGACGGCACCGCTGCAGCCGGACACTTCCTCTGCCATTCAGGGGAATGTCAGCTCCAGTAAGCAGGGGACCAGGAGAGCAGGGCAGGCCAGACAGGTGCTGGTAGTGGGAGACTCAATTATTAGGGGAACAGACAGGGCGATCTGTCACAAAGATCGTGATCGCTAAACAGTGTGCTGTCTTCCTGGCGCTAGAGTTCGACACATCGCGGACGGGGTTGACAGATTACTGGGAGGGGCTGGAGAAGACCCAGCGGTCATGGTCCATATCGGAACCAATGACAAAGTTAGAGGAAGGTGGAAAGTCCTTAAAAATGATTTCAGGGTTTTAGGTCAAAAGCTTAGGGCAAGGACCTCAAAAGTAGTATTTTCTGAAATACTGCCTGTACCACGAGCCACACAAGAAAGGCAGCGGGAGATTAGGGAGGTTAACAAGTGGCTCAAGAGCTGGTGTAGGAAGGAGGGGTTCGGGTTCCTGGAGAACTGGGCCGACTTCTCTGTCGGGCTACAGGCTCTATAATAGGGACGGGCTGCACCTCAATGGGGAAGGGGCAGCTGTGTTGGGGAGAAAGATGGCTAGAAGGTTGGAGGAGTGTTTAAACTAGGGACTGGGGGGAGGGTAATTACATTATAGGAGGTGAAGATAGTGCAGATAGAGACCAGGGGCGAGGTAGTGTGACTGGGGGAGGAATGGAAGGGGGGACTAGAACAGCTCAGAATGAAAGATGTAGGGTATAAAATACACATAAACCTGTCAAATGTATGTATACTAATGCCAGAAGCCTGACTAACAAGACTGGTGAACTGGAATTAGTGATGTGTGAGGAGGACTATGACATAGTGGGAATAACTGAGACATGGCTGGATGATAGCTATGACTGGGCAGTTAATATAAAAGGTTACAATCTGTTTTGAAAGGATCGTCAAAACCAGAGAGGTGGAGGGGTCTGCCTCTATGTGAAGTCCTGTCTTAATTTGAGAATACATCTCTGAGGGACATGAACATGTGGAGTCACTGTGGGTAGAAATACATGGAGCAAAAAACAATAATAAATTACTAATAGGAGTGTATTATAAACCACCTAATATACCAAAGTCCACAGAAAATCTATTACTAAACGTGATAGACGAGGCGGCAAATCATAATGAATTTGTTATTATGGGGGACTTCAACTACCCAGATATAGACTGGGAAACTGAAATCTGTACATCCCAAAAAGGAAACAGGTTCTTGGCAATAGCCAAAGACAATTTATTTTCCCAACTGGTTCAGGACCCCACTAGAGGGACGGCCATACTGGACTTAGTATTAACCAATAGACCTGATAGAACAACAGATGTGCAGGTTGGGGGACACCTGGGAAATAGTGACCATAAAGTTATAACCTTCCAATTATCCTTCAAACGAGAGTTTCTAAAGGGAGGAACAAAAATACCAAACTTCAAAAAAGCAAAATTTAGCCAACTAAGCGAGGCCATAGGCCTAACTAGCTGGGACAAAGTCCTCAAAAATAAAAATACAACCATAAAATGGCAGATTTTTAAAAGCATTGTAACATCTAATTGTGCGAGGTACATACCTTATAGGAATAAAAGGCTAAGGAACAATAAGAAACCAATGTGGATAAATGGAACTGTAAAGAAAGCAATAAATGACAAAAAGAAAGCATATAAATCACTAAAACAGGAGGGGAGTCAGGAAGCACTGATAAACTATAAGGAAAAAAATAGAATATGTAAAAAACTAATAAAATTTGCCAAACTAGAGACCGAGAGATTAATTGCCAAAGAGAGTAAAACTAACCCTAAAATGTTTTTCAATTATATAAATAGTAAAAAATATAAATCTGAAGGAGTCGGCCCTCTACATATCAATGAGGGGGGTGTTGCAGAGAGCGACGAGGATAAAGCAAAACTATTAAATAATTTTTTTTTCCACTATACTCACTGAGGAAAATAAACTGTCAGATGAAATGCAGAATGTAAAAGTAAATTCCCCATTAAAAGTGCCCTGTCTGACCCAGGAAGAAGTACAACAGCGACTTAAAAAGATTAAAATAGACAAATCGCCAGGACTGGATGGCATACACCCCCGTATCCTTAGGGAATTAAGTGATGTCATAGCCAGACCTTTATTTCTGATATTTACGGACTCTATACTGACAGGAAATGTTCCACAGGATTGGCGCATAGCAAATATGGTGCCAATATTCAAAAAGGGTCCAAAAACAGAGCCTGGAAATTATAGGCCGGTAAGTTTAAAAGCTATTGTTGGTAAACTGTTTGAAGGGTTTCTAAGAAATGCTATTTTGGAGTATCTCAATGAAAATAAGCAAATAATGCCATATCAGCATGGCTTCATGAGGGATCGGTCGTGCCAAACGAATTTAATCAGCTTCTATGAGGAGGTAAGTTCTAGACTTGACAGCGGCGAATCAATGGATGTCATATATCTGGACTTCTCCAAAGCATTTGACACTGTACCTCATAAAAGGTTACCATATAAAATGAGGATGCTCGGACTGGGAGAAAATGTCTGTATGTGGGTAAGTAACTGGCTGAGTGACAGAAAACAGAGGGTGGTTATTAACGGTAGATACTCAGATTGGGTCACTGTAACTAGTAGGGTACCTCAGGGGTCAGTATTGGGCCCTATTCTCTTCAATATATTTATTAATGATCTTGTAGAAGGCCTGCACAGTAAAATATCTATTTTTGCACATGGCACTAAACTGTGTAAAGTAATTAACACTGAAGAGGACAGTTTTCTGCTACAGAGGGTTCTGGATAGATTGGCTTGGCTTGGGCAAAGAAATGGCAGATGAGGTTTAACACTGACAAATGTAAAGTTATGCACATGGGAAGGAATAATGCAAGTCATCCGTACATATTAAATGGTAAAAAACTCGGTAACACTGACATGGAAAAGGATCTAGGAATTTTAATAAACAGCAAATTGAGCTGCAAAAACCAGTGTCAGGCAGCTGCTGCCAAGGCCAATAAGATAATGGGTTGCATCAAAAGGGGCATAGACGCCCGTGATGAGAACATAGTCCTACCACTTTACAAATCACTAGTCAGACCACACATGGAGTACAGTGTACAGTTCTGGGCTCCTGTGAACAAGGCAGACATAGCAGAGCTGGAGAGGGTTCAGAGGAGGGCAACTAAAGTAATAACTGGAATGAGGGATCTACAGTACCCTGAAAGGTTATCAAAATTAGGGTTATTCACTTTAAAAAAAGACGACTGAGGGGAGATCTAATAACTATGTATAAATATATCAGGGGTCAGTACAGAGATCACTACCATCATCTATTTATCCCCAGGACTGGGACTGTGACGAGGGGCCATCCTCTGCGTCTGGAGGAAAGAAGGTTTGTACACAAACATAGAAAAGGATTCTTCACTGTAAGAGCAATGAGACTATAGAACTCTCTGCCTGAAGAGGTGGTGATGGTGAGTACAATAAAGGAATTCAAGAGGGGACTGGATTTATTTCTGGAGTGTAATAATATTACAGGCTACAGCTACTAGAGAGGGGTCGTTGATCCAGGGAGTTATTCTGATTGTCTGATTGGAGTCGGGAAGGAAATTTTTCCCCTTAAGTGGGGAAAATTGGCTTCTGCCTCACAGTTTTTTTTTGCCTTTCTCTGGATCAACTTGTAGGAAACATGCCGAACTGGATGGACAAATGTCTTTTTTCGGTCTTATATACTATGTTACTATGTTACTATGTAACATCCATATTTTACAGAAGATACCAACTTATTTTTTGTAAAAGTTATGAGAGGTTTTGTGTGTCACAAAGAGGAGCAGTGGATGTTCTGACCCCAAGGGATATCTGTGGTTTGACATAATGTAGAGACTCCATTTTAGGGTACTTTCATAGTCACACTAGCGTTATTCTTTCCCAGCATTGAGTTCCTTCCTAGGCGCTCAATACCGGAAAATAACTGATCAGTTTTATCCTAATGCATTCTGAATAGAGAGAACTCCTTTCAGGATGCATAAGGATGCCTTCAGTTCAGTCACTGCACTTTTTTTGGACGGAGAAAATACCGCAGCATGCGGCATTAATTTACATTGAAATGTATTAGTGCCGGATCCGGCATTAAAAATACTGCATTGACGGATCTGTTCTTCCGGTCTGTGCAGGCACAGACCTTTAAAGATGTAAAAAAATAAATAACAGATCAGTTTTTCTGGGTGACAACCGGAGAGACGGATCCGTTATTTCAATGCATTTGTGAGCTGTACCCTTAGGGTACTTCCACACTTGCGTTGTTTGATTCCGGCAGGCAGTTCCGTTGCCTGAACTGCCTGCCAGATCCGACAATCTGTATGCAAACGGACAGCATTTGCAAACGCATGTCATTTTTTCATTGTCATGTCATTTTTTCTGACTGATCAGGCATTTTTTTAGACGAGTGAAGAATGCCTGAACAGTCAGAAAAATGCATTGCAATACCGGATCCGGTTTTCCAGTGTCATCCTGCAAAACGGATCCGGAATTTTTATCTTTTTTACATTTTTAAAGGTCTGTGCATACGCAGACCGGAATGCCGGATCCATCACTGAGGTATTTTTAATGCCGGATACGGCACTATTGCATTGCTATGGAAATTAATGCCGAATCCGGCATTCCGGCATGTTTTCCGTAATTTTGGACGGAAATAATACCGCATCATATCTCCGGCCAATACGCCATTCAGTGACTGAACTGAAGACATCCTGATGCATACTGAAAGAATTTCTCTCCATTCAGAATGCATTAGGATATAACTGAAGCTTTTTTTCCGGTATTGAGCCCCGAGGACGGAACTCAATGCCAGAAAAGTTTAACGCTAGTGTTAAAGTACCCCTAGTTTATAGCCTCCATATTTTAGATACCAACTTAGGGTGCATTCACATCACCCTTTAGCTTTCTGTACTGATCAGTCAGAAGAAGAGAGAGAGAGGGAAAAAAAACTGGATCCAGTAAAAAAAAAACAGATCCTGTTGCATCAGTTGTTATCTGTTTGAGCCATTTCCTTATGAGATCTGCAGTACTTTTGTTTCCATCTAACAAAATCTAAAAAAATCCTAGATGCAACAGGATCCATTTTTTTACTGGATCCTGTTTGTTTTTTCTCTCTCTCTTCTTCTGATGGATTTTGAGATATGAGAAGTTGTTTGTATAGCAGGAAGGATCAGCAGATGTTCTCATTAGAGATGAGCGAAACCAACAACTTGGCCAGGCAACGCTGCTTCAGCCTCCACGTTGTCATGCCATTGTCACGACAATGTCCGCCTCTGCCTCCTCATCCTCCACCGTGTCCTCAACCTCCACTGCAGGGACAATTCACAGTGCCCCTCCAGCATACCACATGTGCAGGACATGGTTGTGTCACGCTGTTCTGCACCACGTTTGCCTGGACGAATAGAGACACACAGGGGAGGAACTGCTCCGTGTCCTTCATCAAGAAATCAAATCCTGGCCTTCTCTGCGACAACTCAAAATTGGAACCATGGTGACCAACAACGGGAAAAACATGGTGTCAGGGCTGCGTCAAGGAGGGCTGAGCCATGCGCCCTGCATTGCACACGTGTTTAATCTGGTTGTAAAGCGGTTCCTGAAGTCTTCCACCCATCTGCAAGACATCCTAAAAATGGCCAGGAAACTTTGCATACACTTCGTACACCGCAAAGCACACCCTCCTTGAGCTGCAGCAGCAGAACGGCATCCCCCAACATAGGCTGATATGCAACATTTCCACTAGTTGGAATTCCACCCTCTATATTTTGGACCGACTATACGAACAGAGATAGGCCATCAATGATTTCTTGATGATTTTTACTCCCCTGTGCGACTTCGATGTCAGCCAGTGGCAGCTCAAGTCACTTGCACAAATGGCCCGATGCATGCTCATTTGCTTGCGTAGTGGCAGCCGAATTGTCACCATTCTGCATAGGGGTGACTTCTGACTCTCCACCTTGTTTGACCCTCACTACCGGTCCAAAATGGGGGCCTTATTTACACCCACTGAGAGGGAGGACGAACTGTACTAGTATAGAGACATTATATGTAGTCAGTTGGCCGCTGCCTATCTGTGCCGTCGTCCATCCTCTCGCACATCTGACAGGGGAGGCCCTCTGTGCTCACGTTCCTCTGCCATGGCTGCTGTGGCAGTGTGGGGGGTAGGAGCAGTTCCACCTCCATCAGCAGCAACTTGAGTCTAGAGTCGCTGATGAGCAGCTTACATCCCCCGCCTAGTAAAGAAACTACCCACCAGCAGCAGCAGCTAGACCTGGAGTAGGACTTGAACCAGCAGGTGGTGGCATACTTGGACGACACCCTCCCACTCCACTTTGAAGATTAGCTGGACTACTGGGAAGCCAAACTGGATTTGTGGCCACAACTGGCAGAGTTTGCCCTGGAAAAGCTGTTCTGTCCGGCCAGTAGTGTGGCATCAGAGCGGGTGTATAGTGCGGCGGGTGCCATTGTTAACCCAAGAATGCTTCGCCTGTCCACCTAAAATGTGGAGAGACTGACCTTTGTCAAGATGAATCAGGCATGGATCAGCCAGAATTTCCAGACACCAATGCCTGATTCATCAGAGTAGAGCATCCATGGTGCCACACCAACACTTTGACAAAAGAGACAGGTTTCTTCTGGCTACCTGCCTCAGCTACTATTCTGATCCTGCCACCCACCTGATGCCACACATCTGATGCCAAGTGCTCCTTCTTTCACCCACCATCTTCAACTGGTACTGGTATTGCCACCCGCCACCCGTCATCGGGTCACTCTGTGGTCTCCTGATGCTGCTGCCACCTCCACACTATGTCACCTTGCCACTCTGTTGTCTCCTGATGCTGCTGCCTCATCCACACTATGTCACCTTGCCACTCTGGGGTCTCCTGATGCTGCCGCCACCTCCACACTGTCATTGTGCTGCTCTGTGGCCTCCTCCTGATGCAGCTACCTCCACACTGTCATTGGGCCATCCGCTTTTTTACAAGCTTTAAGGATGTGACGGGGAAAACCTAAGCCAGTTATCCATCCAGAAATACAGCATGCCTGGGAGAGTGGAGAGGATGGGAGTACTTGTGCTCACACTGGCAATCCTCGCTATGTCGCTCCCTGGGCCATGCAGTGATAGGAGGGGTGCACCCTTTCCTCTCTTCAGGTCACACATTGTTTTTGGGGCTCCTGCCTGATGTTAGATGGGGTGCACTTTGATTAGACGAGTTTTAAGGTGCATGTGGTCCTAAATGATGTGACAGCAATAAAGGTGTTAGTGAACACAATAATGAAGCCAGGCGCAGGGGCATAGCTAACGGCTCATGGGATCCTGGTGCAAGAGTTCAGCTTGGGCCCCCCTTCCCTCAGTGCTTTGTGTGTTTTCCTATGTGGCACAAGGGTCTTTGGGCCCTCTTAGGCTCCTGGGCCCGGTAGTGACTGCTACCTCTGCACCCCCTATAGCTATCCCCATAAAGCCAGGTTTAAAGTTCACTGTACTTTATTAATGCAGTTCAATAGATGGTTTATACAGGCACTGTATACATTAATTACAGTCTTTATAGTTGGTATATACAGTCCTCAAGCCTGTGTATGGGAGGCTGGTCTCTCTCTCTTTTCAAACAAGCTGCACAATCTCTCTTTTTCCAGCCTAAGCAGTGCAACTGATCTCTCTCACAATATGGTATCTCTGCAGAATCCTCAGTGAAATACAGTCTCTGAACAGACGGTCCTTCTGTACTTTTGATACGATGGGAAGCCTAAAGTGTATTGCTCCAACTAGTATACAGAGAAGTCTGTAGCCATAATGTACAAGTGTAATCTTTCTCTTGTAAATTCTCTGCACTTTCTCTTATATGGTCGCTGTACATTGGACTAAATCTAATAACTCTTTTCCCCAAGGAATGAAACATTGTCACTGTCACTTTGCTGCATATAATCTACAGGTTTGAAGTATTTCATGGCCAGGGAATATTGGACCGACTTGCTTCCTCCTATAGAGGAAGGGGTGGAGCCAGCCCTGCCTAGCAACATTTACTAGGAAACTCCCAAATTTCTCTGGAACATACAGTGACAATAACACTTTCGCTGGGACACTGCATAGAAGGCTTTTATTTTGTTCATTGCTTAAACTCACTTGGTTTGTCTAAAGTTCTGTACTTCTAATGACATGGTAGTGTATCCAACTTGATTGTATGGACATTATTAATTTTATTAACTTGTTCTTTGGTAATTCTGGAGGACACATATTAAGTAATAATTGTGACACATTTCTATAAGGTTGGCATAAGCTTCCACTCTGCAAACAATCTATAGCATTTCCATTTAAGAGCTAACACAGTAGGAAATCATTGCTTTATGTTTTCTCTCACTGAATATTCAACACTTATATCTATAAATATCAACTCCAGCTGTGACAACAAAAAACAAAAATGGCGATAATTTAATGCTGTATTACTCAGAATGTGAATGCGAACATGTTTCTATGTACTGTAAAGAAACTCCAAGAGAGACAACCGACAGCAAAAAAAAGTATAAACCACCGTGTGGTAACAAGATATGACCCACTGAAAGTATAACACCTCACAAAATTCTTTATTACAGTACATTATAGAAAACACTAAGATAAAATCATAACATATAATGCAGCATGGACTCACAATATGCTAGGCCCTCCCACCTCTACTGCAAGTACAGCTTTCCACCACATAACCCCTATAACAGCATGATGCAATAATATCCAGCCATAATTGATCAATAATAAATAAAAAATAAAAAAAAGTACACCGCAACCTATCAATAATATCCAGCCACCTATTGGTAATATCCCTGGCGGGCAATTGATAATGGATGAGAGTATGGTGATTACTGGAGCAATTCAATAATGGTATGGGAACATTCAATTATACCATATGCACAATTCCATAGTCTAACATGCTAAATCACGCACATATAATTCATAGCACATGGAGTAGGCATTAGAGTTGAGCAGACACCTGGATGTTCGGGTTCGAGAAGTTAGGTCGAACTTCATGAAAATGTTTGGGTTCGGGATCTGAACTTGACCTGAACTTGACCCTGAACCCCAACCTCATTGAAGTCAATGGAGAACCAAACTTTTGGGCACTAAAATGGCTCTAAAATAGCTGTGGAAAGGGCTAGTGGGCTGCAAAAGGCAGAAAAATGTAGGTAAATCCCCTGCAAACAAATGTGGATAGGGAAATTACCTAAAATAAAATAAATAAAAAATAACCAATATTAATTGACAACTTGGAGGAGGAGGTGGAATAGGAGGTTGGGGTGGTGTCAGGTGGGAATGCTATGGTAGTTGAAGTTTTACTCACATCTATAAAGGATTCATGTCTGCCTGCAGCGCCACAGGCCTCATTCACAGCTTCAGGCCCAAGGAAGCCATACATCGGAGTTGGAGAAGTTCTCATCACAGCCAAAAAGGTTTCATGCCTGCCTGCAGTGTCACAGGCCTCATGCACAGACTCAGGCCCCTGGAACCCACAAATATGCAATGGAACAGGCCATTATAATTTATGTAGGCCCTAGCACCCAGACAGAGGTGAGCGGTCCCATAACAGCAAAACAGGCATCATGTTACCCAGCAATGGAACAGAACACTTTAATTAATTTAGGCCCTATCACCCAAACAGAGGAGAGAGGTCCCATAACAGCAAAGCAGGCATTATGTCACCCACCAATACAGCAGGCGATTATCATTAATGAAGGCCACTGGCACCCAGACAGAGGAGAGAGATCCCTTAACAGCAAAACAGGCATCATGTTACCCAGCAAAGGAACAGGCCACGTTCAGCAATTTAGGCCCTAGCACCCAGACAGAGGAGAGAGGTCCCATAACAGCAAAACAGGCATCATGTCACCCACCAATGCAGCAGGCGATTATCATTAATGTAGGCCACTGGCACCCAGACAGAGGAGAGAGGTCCCATAACAGCAAAACAGGCATCATGTCACCCACCAATGCAGCAGGTGATTATCATTAAAGTAGGCCCCTGGCACCCAGACAGAGGAGAGAGGTCACATAACAGCAAAACAGGCCTCAGATAAACCTGCAAAGGAACAAGCCATTATCATTTATAGTCTCTGGGTAATTTAATTCCAGCTCACCCGCCTTTCCTTACTAGGTGCACGGATATAAAGGATGAAGCCTTGTTATGATGAGTTGAAAGAAGGAAATCTGGCACTCAAAATTGATATAAAGGATGAAGCCTTGTTAACAGCAAAACAGGCATCCTGTTACCCAGCAAAGGAACAGGCCACGTTCAGCAATTTAGGCCCTAGCACCCAGACAGAGGAGAGCAAAACAGGCATCATGTCACCCACCAATGCAGCAGGCGATTATCATTAATGTAGGCCACTGGCACCCAGACAGAGGAGAGAGGTCCCATAACAGCAAAACAGGCATCATGTCACCCACCAATGCAGCAGGTGATTATCATTAATGTAGGCCACTGGCACCCAGACAGAGGAGAGAGTTCCCATAACAGCAAAACAGGCATCATGTCACCCACCAATGCAGCAGGTGATTATCAGGTCAACCTGCAAAGTAACAAGCAATTATCATTTATAGTCTTTGGGTAAATTAATTCCAGCTCACCCGCCTTTTCTTACTAGGTGCACGAATATAAAGGATGAAGCCTTGTAACGATGAGTTGAAAGAAGGAAATCTGGAACTCAAAATTGATGAAGTCATAGGTTGCTTTATTTGGTCATGCTATATAGCAGGTACAGAGGTACAGAGTAATTCATAACCAGTGATGCCATTGTCAGTCTATGTGTTTCAAACGACAGCGTTCTTACTCATGAATATTCATGAATAAGAACGCTGTCATTTGAAACGCGTAAACTCTGTATCTGATATATAGCATGACCAAATAAAGGAACCTGCGTCTTCATCAATTTTGAGTGCCAGATTCCCTTCTTTCAACTCATTATCATTTATGTAGGTCCTGACACCCAGACAGAGGAGTGGGTAATTTGACAGGAAAAAGAGGTTAATGTCTCCCACCAATGCAGCAGGCGATAAAACAAAATATTGGCCCCTGACACCCAGACAGAGGAAAGGTCATTTGTCAGCAAAAAGAGGTTAATGTCTCCCACCAATAGAGGAGAAGATTAAACGTAATATAGGCCCCTGACACCCAGACAGAGGAGAAGTCATTTGACAGTAAAAATAGGTTAATGTCACGCACCAAAGCAGCAGGCGATTAGCTGAAATGTAGGCCCCTGGCACCCAGACAGAGGAGAGGTTCATTCAACTTGGGGTTGCCCAAAAATAATGGCACAATAAAAAAAAAAAAGATTCAATAAAGAAGTGCCCTGGAGTACAAGAATGTTTGGTTGAGGGCGAGGCAGTTATAAACATCTATTCTGCACAAGGTACAGACAAGTCCTGTGGGATCCATGCCTGGTTCATTTTAACCACTTCAGCCCCCCTAGCTTAAACACCCTTAATGACCAGGCCACTTTTTACAATTCCGCACTACACTACTTTCACCGTTTATTGCTCCGTCATACAACTTACCACCCAAATGAATTTTACCTCCTTTTCTTCTCACTAATAGAGCTTTCATTTGGTGGTATTTCATTGCTGCTGACATTTTTACTTTTTTGCTATTAATCAAAAATTACCGAAATTTTTGCAAAAAATGACATTTTTCACTTTCTGTTGTAAAATTTTTCAAAAAACTACATTTCTATATAAATTTTCTCTAAATTTATTGTTCTACATGTCTTTGATAAAAAAATCCAATAAGTGTATATTTATTGGTTTGGGTAAAAGTTATAGCGTTTACAAACTATGGTGCAAAAAAGTGAATTTCGGCATTTTGAAGCAGCTCTGACTTTCTGAGCACCTGTCATGTTTCTTCAGGTGCTAGAATGCCAGGATAGTATAAATATCCCCCAAATTACACCATTTTAGAAAGAAGACACCCCAAAGTATTCGCGGAGGGGCTTGGTGAGTTCATGTATCATTTCATTTTTTTTCACAAGTTAGCGGAAAATGACACTTTCTGAGAAAAAAAAAAAGAAAAAAAGTTTCAATTTCTGATAACTTCTGGCAAAAAAAAAAAAAAATCTCAGACGGACTCACTATGCCCCTCAGTGAATACCTTGGGGTGTCTACTTTCCGAAATTGAGTCATTTGTGGGGTATGTTTACTGTTCTGGCATTTTGGGCGGGGCTAAATTGTGAGCCGCCATGTAAAACCTAAAGGTACTCGTTGGAATTTGGGCCCCTTTGCGCACCCAGGCTGCAAAAAAGCGGCACTTATGTGGTATCGCCGTACTCAGGAGAAGTAGAGCAATGTGTTTTGGGGTGTATTTTTACATATATCCATGTTGGGTGAGAGAAATATCTCTGTAAATTGTCAACTTTGTATAAAAATTTTTAAAAGTTGTCGTTTACAGAGATATTTTTCACACAAAGTATGGGTATATATAAAAATACACCACAAAACACATTGCCCTACTTCTCCTGAGTACGGCGATACCACATGTGTGCCACTTTTTTGCAGCCTGGGTGCGCAAAGGGGCCCTAAAACCAAAGAGTACCTTTAGGATTTCACAGGGCATTTTTACGCATTTGGATTCCAGACTTCTTCTCACCCTTTAGGGGCCCCTAAAATGCCAGGACAGTATAAATACCCCACATGTGACCCCATTTTGGAAAGAAGACACCCCAAGGTATTCTGTGAGGGGTATGGTGAGTTCATGTAAAATTTTATTTTTGTCACAAGTTAGTGGAATATGAGACTTTGTAAAAACAAAATTAAAAAAAAAAAAAAAATTCGCTGACTTGTGCCAAAAAATAAAAATTCTGTGGACTCACCATGCCCCTCACGGAATACCTTGGGTGTCTTCTTTCAAAATGGGTCACATGTGGGGTATTTATACTCACCTGGCATTTTAGGGGCCCCTAAAGTGTGAGAATCCAAATGCATAAAAATGGCCTGTGAAATTCTAAAGGTACTCATTGGTTTTAGGGTCCCTTTGCGCATCTTGGCTGCAAAGTGTCACTCATGTGGTATTGCCGAACTCAGGAGAAGTAGGGCAATGTGTTTTGGGTGTATTTTACATATACCCATGCTGCGTGTGAGAAATATCGCTGTAAACGACAACTTTTTACATTTTTTTATTCAAAGTTGTCAATATACAGAGATATTTCTCTCACCCAGCATGGGTATATGTAAAAATACACCCTAAAACACATCGCCCTACCTCTCCTGAGTACGGCGATACCACATGTGTGACACTTTTTGCAGGCAAGATGCGCAAAGGGGCCCAAATTCCAATGAGTACCTTTTAGGAGGGCATTTTTACGCATTTTTCTTCTCACGCTTTAGGGCCCCTAAAATGCCAGGGCAGTAGAAATACCCCACGTGTGACCCCATTTTTGAAAGAAGACACCCCAAGGTATTCCATGAGGGGCATGGCGAGTTCATAGAATATTTTTTTTTTTTGGCACAAGTTAGTGGAAATTGATTTTTTATTGTTTTTTCTCACAAAGTCTCCCTTTCCGCTAACTTTTGACAAAAAGTTTAATTTTTCATGAACTCATTATGCCCCTCAGCGAATACCTTGGATTTCACAGGCCATTTTTACGCATTTGGATTCTCACGCTTTAGGGGCCCCTAAAATGCCAGGGCAGTATAAATACCCCACATGTGACCCCATTGTGGAAAGAAGACACCCCAAGGTATTCTGTGAGGGGTATGGCGAGTTCACAGAAAAAAAAAATTTGGCACAAGTTAGCAGAAATTGTTTTTTTTTTTTTTTTTTTTTTTACAGTCTCATAACCCACTAACTTGTGACAAAAAATAAAATTTTCCATGAACTCGCTATACCCCTCACGGAATACCTTGGGGTGTCTTCTTTCTAAAATGGGGTCACATGTGGGGTTTTTGTACTGCCCTGGCATTTGAGGGTCTCCGCAGTCATTACACGTATGGCCAGCATTAGGAGTTTCTGCGATTCTCCTTATATTGAGCATTACGGGTAATGAGATTTTTTTTTTCCGTTCAGCCTCTGCGCTGAAAAAAAAAAAAAAAATGAACGGCACAGATTTTTTCATTCGCATCGATCAATGTGGATGAAAAAATCTCTGCCAAAATCAGTGACTGCGGTGCGGTGGGCTGGGCGCTAGCTACCTAACAATTAGCTAACTAACTGGCGGTGATAGGGGACCCTTATGCCCCATTCACACGTCCGCAATTCTGTTTGCAGAACGGAATTGCGGACCCATTCATTTCTATGGGGACAGACTTTGTCCCGCTCGGATCCAGAATTATGGATCCGCGCTTCTGGGTCTGCACTTCCGTTCCACAAAAATATAGAACATGTCCTATTCTTGTCCGCAATTGCGGACAAGAAAAAGCATTTTCTATATAGTTCTGGCAATGTGCGGATCTGCAAAATGCGGAAAGCACATTGCCGGTGTCCGTGTTTTGAGGATCCGTGGATCGGATCCGCGGATCCGTGAATCCACGGATCCGTGAATCCACGGATCCGCAAAACACATATGGACGTCTGAATGAAGCCTTACAAGGGGTGTGATCAATGACAGGGGGGTGATCAGGGGGTCTAGATGGGGTGATCAAGGGGTTAATCGGTGAGGGGGTGGGGGGTTAGTGTAGTGTTTGGTGCAACTTTTACTGTAGTTACCTGGTTCCTCTGGTGGTCGATCCCAGAAAATGGGACCACCAGAGGACCAGGTAGCAGCTATATCAGACGCTGTTCATAAAACAGCGTCTGATATAGCTGTTTGATGCGATTTATATCGCATCTACAGCCTGCCAGCGATTGATCATCGCTGGCAGGCTGTAGTCCAACTCTCGAGACGCGCTTCACTGTGAACGTCTCGCGAGATGACGCCCCGGCGCGTCCAAACAGAAGATCCCGGCCGCCCGCAGGACGCAATCCTGCGTACGGCGGTCGGGGACTGGTTAATGAACGTGAGCAGGTCCACGCCCCCTGCCGTGCTAAATACACGTTCAGACAATACACTGGCCGCAGGGCAGGCCAGCACCTCTAGAGCATAAAGGGCAGGCTCTGGCCATGTGGACAATTTGGAGACCCGGAAGTTGAATGGGGCAGAACCATCAGTCAGTATGTGGAGGCGTGTGCAGACGTACTGTTTCACCATGTTGTTGAAATTATGCTTTCTGCTAACACGTTCCCTATCAGCTGATGGTGCAGTTTGCTGTGGCGCGGTGACAAAACTTTTCCACATCTCGACCATGCTAACCATGCTGTCTGAGGAGCTGGCCATGACACAGCTGCGTTGGTGAACTCTTCCTCCTCTGCCTCTGCATTTGCCTTGTGCTTCCACTTGTCCCACCTTGTCAGTTGGGAATGCAGGAGCATGTATTCGCATGTAGTCGCGCATCTTCCCATCACGCTCCAGTGCGGGAATTAAGGCGGGCACGTTGTCCTTGTACTGTGGATCCAGCAGGGTGGCAACCTAGTAGTCAGCACAAGTTAAAATGTGGGCAACTCTCCTGTTATTGCACAGGCACTGCAGTATGTAGTCGCTCATGTGTGCCAGGCTGCCCAGGGGTAAGGAAAAGCTGTCCTCTGTGGGAGGCGTATTGTCATGGTCCTCCGTTTCCCTCCAGCCACGCTCCAGTGATGGCCCTGAGCTGCGTAGGGTGCCACCCTGCAGCGATACCGATTCCTCCTCCTCCTCTACCTCATCCTCCTCGTCCTCCAGAAGTGTGCCCTTGCTGTTCACATGTGTACCTGGCCTCTGCTGGTGCAGAAACCCACCATCTGAACCGCTTCTGTATGACCTTCCTGAAACCCTGTGAAATGCCCCCTTTTCCTCCTCCTCCTGTGCTGCATCCTCTTCCATAATCGCCGTAATATTTTTTTCAAGGAGACATAGAAGAGGTATTGTAATGCTAACAATGGAGTCATCAGCACTGGCCATGTTGGTTGAGTACTCCAAAGACCGCAACAAGGTACAAAGGTCTCGCATGCAGGCCCAGTCACTGGTGGTGAAGTGGTGCTGATTCACAGAGCGACTGACTCGTGCATACTGCATCTGAAACTCCACAATCACCCACTGCTGCTTCCACAGTCTCTCCAGCATATGTAAGGTGGAGTTCCAACTGATGAGCATGTCGCATATGAGGCGGTGAGCAGGAAGGCCGAAGTTACGCTGCATTGCAGACAGGCGAGCAGCAGCAGGGTGAGAATGCTGAAATCGATCACATACGGACTGAACTTTCAGCAGCAGCTCTGTCTGGGTAGTTTTTCAAAAACTTCTGCACCACCAAATTCAGCACATGCGCCAGGCAAGGTATGTGCGTCCATCCGGCTAGTCCCAGAGCTGCAACGAGATTTTGCCCATTATCGCACACCACCAGGCCGGGCTTGAGGTTCACCGGCAGCAACCACTCATCAGTCTGCTGTTCTATGCTCCTCGAAAGCTCCTGTGCGGTGTGTGGTTTGTCACCCAAACACCTGATTTTTAAAATCGCCTTCTGACGTTTACCCCGGGCTGTGCTGAAGTTAGGGGTGAGGTTCTTTTGATGACCGGATGTGGGGGTGGTAGAAGAGGAGTAGGAGGAGGATGATGCAGAGTTGGAGGAGAAAGCAACAGGAGGCAAATAATAATGCCTTGTGATCCTCGGTGGTGGAAGGACATGCGCCAAATCACTATCCGCCTCGGGCCCAGCCGCCACTACGTTTACCCAGTGTGCAGTTAGGGAGATATAGAGACCCTGGCAGTGCTTACTGGTCCATGTATCTGTGGTTATGTGGACCTTTCCACAGATGGCGTTGCGCAGCGCACACTTGATTTTATCCTCCACTTGGTTGTGCAGGGAAGGGACGGCTCACCTGGAAAAGTAATAGGGGCTGGGAACAACGTACTGGGGGACAGCCACCACCATCAGCTGTTTGAAACAGTCCGTCTCTACCAGACAGAATGACAGAATTTCAAAAGCCAGCAATTTTAAAATGCTGGCATTCAGGAACAGGACTCGAGGGTGCGTAGGTGGGTATTTTCTTCTTCTCTCCAATGTTTGGGTGATGGACAGCTGAATGCTGCCTTGTGACATGGTGGAGATTCTTGGTGATGGTGTCGTATGTGGTGGTGTTGGTGGAACATCCTCTGTTTGCTGGTCGCCAGGTACCATGGTGATGCCAGAAGTGGAGGGAGAGGCCAAGCCAGCAGCAGAAGTGGGAGCAGGAGGAGCATGAGAGAGTTTGCATGTAGATGCCTGGTCATGCAGGTTGTGCTCAGGTTAAGAACGTTTATGCCTCGCTTCAGGGTCTGATGGCACAACATGCAAACCACTTGTGTCTTGTCGTCAGGACATTATGTGAAGAACTGCCACACCAATGAACTCCTTGGAGCAGGCCTTGGTGTGCTCGGTGCCTGGGTGCGGTGGACAGTAGCAGGCGTACTCTCTCTGGAATGACCGCTGCGCTTTTACACCCTGCTCCCTCTTTTGCTGTACTGTTGCCTCTGTACGACCACCGCTTCTTGCTAAGAACTGCATGCCTCACCAGCAAGACCTTAAGTCCAGTCTAGGACTTCATCATCCTCCAAATCATCTCCCATCCATTCATGACCCCTGCCCTCCTCATCGGTCTGCACATTGCAGAAAGCCACAGCAGTTGGCACCTGATTTTCGTCATCATCAGAGACGTTTTGCGGCGGTATTCCCATGTCCTCATCCTGCAACAAAAGTGGTTGAGCATCAGTGCATTCAAGGTCTTCCTCTTCTGGGGCAGGGATAGGTGGATGGGCCAGGGAAACCCTGCCAATAGAGCCATCAAAAAGCATGAGACTTTCCTGCATGATTTGGGGCTCTGACTGCTTGGCTGATTTGCAAGGGGGTGAAGTGGAAGACTCATAGGCATGGGCTGTAGATGCCAACTCTGAGCTTTCTGCAGAGGACTGGGTGTTAGATACTGTGAAGGAACTAGAGGCACTGTCAGCCACCCAATCTACTATCGCCTGTACATGTTCTGGCTTCATCATCCATAGAGTGGCATTTGGGCCTAACAAATAACGCTGCAGATTCTGTTGCCTACTCACACCAGAGGAAGGTGTTTGACCTGGAGCGGTACTTGGCGCTGAACGGCCATGTCCTCTCCCAGCAACAGTCAATTTACCTGCCACTAGTCGACAATTACGTTCGCTAAGGCAGTGCCCGTGTCATAAAAATGCTCTGTGGACCCAGAATAATGTATTTCGGGCCCAAAATAAACTGATTCTCAATTTCTATGTGGAAATCTAAACTTTTTTTTGGTACGCTGTATGTACAAGTGCTTTGTGGAACAAGAACAAGTATTTTTCTAAAAAAATAAAGAAAATTCGTGTTCCACTACTGTAAATTGAAATTAATTATTTATACGCCGGATGCTAAACACGGCTTTTTTCAATATAACCCCAAAATGCAGTTTTTTAGCTGCTGTACATTAACAATAGATAATTATACTATGTATGGACACCAGATTTGGGGACCCAGAACACAGATTTGGTCGCCAAAATTCACAAATGGAGTATTTGACTGCTACAAATTGAAAATAATTATTTAAACGACGGATGCACAACTGTTTTTTCGGCCTAAAACACAGCTTTTTTCAATAAAACCCTAAAATGCAGTTTTTAACTGCTGTACATTAACAGTAGATATTTATACTATGTATGGACACCAGATTTGGGAACCCAGAACACGGATTTGGTCACCAAAATTCACAAATGCAGTATTTAACTGCTATAAATTGGAAATAATTATCTGCCTTTTTTTTTCTGCCTAAAACACAGCTTTTTTCAGTAAAACCCCAAAATGCTGTTTTTTACTGCTGTAAATTTAAATTAGATATTTATACCGTGTATATACAACTGCTTTGTGAATATTGCTTTTTTCCCCACAAAAAAGAATAATGCACTATTTCTCAGCTGTAATGTGAAATTGATATTTAAGCGGTGTATTTCAAGATGCTCAGTGGATCAGGATACCACTTTTTTGTCAAAAAACATACACTTAAAGTATGCTGTATTTCACAGTATCAATGTAAAATAAGTGGTTGGAATGGGTATTTTAGACTGTTTGGTGGACCTTTAATAACGTTTTTTTTTCTATAAAAAACAAAGAAGCACCATTTCCCTGCAGAAATATAAAATATGTCGTTGGATGGTGTATGCAGAACTGTTTTGTGGACAAGGAATTCGTTTTTTCCCCCAAAATTACACGGATTCTCCATTTCACCGCAGAAATGTCAAATATATATTTTGGCGGTGTAAAATAGGCTTGGTGGATCAGGATGACCACTTATTTTAACTAAAATACACTGATGCACTATTTGATAACTGAAATTGAATATACGTTTAGTGCATATTATAGAAAAATGCTCTGTGGCACCACAGGTCCCAGTCTAGACAAATGGACTACGTCACAGCTTTTGTCACCAAAAATCATAAATGCCGTTTTCCACTGCTGTAAATTAAATGTTGGAATTTATACCATGTATGTACAACTGTTTTGTGAAG
Organism: Bufotes viridis; assembly: GCA_033119425.1. NCBI lineage: Eukaryota > Metazoa > Chordata > Amphibia > Anura > Bufonidae > Bufotes > Bufotes viridis. Next base: position 393,549,282 of record CM065591.1, on the reverse strand, counting down.
CCGGAATTTTGCTTTTTTCACACAAAAAAAGAATAATGCACTATTTCTCAGATGTAATGTGAAATCGGTATTTAGGTGGTGTATTTAAAAAAAAACATCTTCTCCAGTCTCAGGAAACTAATGGCAGTATGACAACTAGCAAAACTAGGCCACGCCTGTATCGCGCATGTGCATTACGCGCTTACTGCATTGCCGATTTCACAATCAAGAAAGTAATCTCGAATTCTCTAATTCTACCGAATTCTATCGAATATTCGCTAATAATTGCAAATTCAAATATTGGCCCTGCCGCTCATCACTAGTCGCTGCTAAACGTCAGCAAGGCTAACCATGGGCGTGTAATATCTTCTATAATGCCGCAAGACATCCTGGACCCTGGGATATTTGGGAACAAATCACTGCACGACTAAGTTCAGGACGTGGGTCATTTTGCCCTGTCTCAGCTCGCTCAGCAGATTGGGACCGTTGTCGCACACCACTTTACTTTTCCGTAAAAGTTTGGGTTCCAGTTCGGTGTTCGGCCATTTAATAAAGCTAGTTGAAAGGCTGCAGGGCAGCCAATCAACAAGCGTTTAAGATGTGTGCCCTTAGAAGCCATCACAGCCATGCCTACTAATGGCATGGCTGTGATTGGCCAGTGCAGCATGTGACCCAGAGTCTTTATAAGCTGGAGTCACAGAGCGCTGCAGGTAACATCAGCTCTTACTAGTGTAGGGATAGGATGCTGATGCTGTGAGGGAGAGATTAGAAAAGAATCTGATATCAGAGCTTGGTGTTAAGTCTGCAATCTACAGCGTTTTTTTTTTTTTTTTTATGGGTGCAATGAAACATTTATGTACCCTGCCCTGAGCCCAGTGACACAGAAAAATAAGCTTTAATCCGTCTGTTAGTTAGGTGGGTGTCGGCGGCTATATTGTGCAAGTGCAAAGCGAGGACAATAATTTAATCCTGTTCTTGTAGTTCAGTGGACAACATATACCCATTTTTTAAGTGCACCTGCACTGCATATGTGCCAAGGGAAGAAGGGAAGGGAAAATAATATAATAATATAGGTAATCCGTCTGTAAGTTCAGGGACCCAGGGGGTGACATATTAAATTTTTTTACTGTAAAGTACCCCTGTGATGCATATGTGACAGTGTAATCAATTCAGTAAATCCATCTGTTAGATTCTGAGGGGACAAAACATTTTTTTTTTGGCTAAAAAGTACGTTTGCAGACTGTGCTGCATTTGTGATAGAAAAAGAAAATCAGTAAATCCATCTGTTTCATTGTGGGTAAGGCAGGTATATATCACTCACAATGAAACAGATGCATTTACTGATTTTCTTTCTCTATTACAAATGCAGCACAGTCAACGAAAGTACTTTTCAGCAAAGAGAAAATTTATTTGTCCCCACAGAATCTAACAGATGGAAAATCAGTAAATCCATCTGTTTCATTGTGGGTGAAAAAAATCAAAAATTTTGCCAGAAAGTACATTTGCGGCCTGTATATAAATCACTGAAACAGGAGGGGAGCCAGGAAGCACTAATAAACTATAAGGAAAAAAATAGAATATGTAAAAACTAATAAACACAAACTAGAGACTGAGAGATTAATTGCCAAAGAGAGTAAAACTAACCCTAAAATGTTCTTTAATTATATAAATGGTAAAAAATATAAATCTAAAGGAGTCGGCCCTCTTCACAGCAATGAGGGGGGTGTTGCAGAGAGTGACGAGGATAAAGCAAAAATAAACTGTCAGTTGAAATGCAGAATGTAAAAGTAAATTCCCCATTAAAAGTGCCCTGTCTGACCCAGGAAGAAGTACAGTTTTTTATCTGCTTCATTTTGGGTGAAAAAAAATCATCTTTTTTTTGCCAGAAAGTACCTTTGCGGCCTGCACTGCATTTCTGATAGTAACATATAATCAGTAAATACAATTGGGACATTGTGGGTTAAAAAATCATTTATTTTTTTTGTCATAATGTACCTGTGTGGCCTGCAATGCATTTGTAATAGTAACATATAATCAGTAAATACAACTGTGACATTGTGGGTGAAAAAAAAATCACTTTTTTTTGCCATAAAGCACACTTGTCGCCTGCACTGCATTTGTAATAGAGAAAGAAAATCAGTAAATCTATCTGCTTCGTTTTGGGTGAAAAAATCTTCTTCTTTTTTTTTGTCAGAAAGTACCTTTGCGGCCTTCACTGCATTTCTAATAGTAACATATAATCAGTAAATACAACTGGGACATTGTGGGTGAAAAAAAAATATCACTTTTTTTGCCATAAAGCAACTGTTCGGCCTGCAATGCATTTGTTATAGAGAAAGAAAATCAGTAAATCTATCTGCTTCATTGTGGGTGAAAAAAATCATCTTTTTTTTTGCCAGAAAGTACCTTTGCAGCCTGCACTGCATTTCTGATAGAAACATATAATCAGTAAATACAACTGGGACATTGTGGGTTAAAAAATCATTATATTTTTTTGCCATAAAGTACATTTGCGGCCTGCACTGCATTTATGATAGTAACATATAATCAGTAAATACAACTGTCACCGCCGGTTCTGGGAGACGGTCGGTCAGAGGTTCCTCCCAGTCTTGTGTATGACGTTCTTTGTTTTGGTTTAACTTTGCTCAGTTCCTTTCTCTCCCTCGGCTGCCTCTTATCTTGATTAATTGGCTTGCTTTATATTTCCTCCCATACTGCTTCTCTTTGCGGTTTATATTACTTCCTGGATGAAGTGTGTGCTGCTGGAGGCTGCAGTTGTTTTGCTCTAAGATAAGTGCATTCCGTTTACTTTGTGTTTTGTTTGCTGGCTTGATTCTAGGTGACCCTGACTCCGTATTCTGTGCAGGGAGCCGGTGGCTGTTTCCCTCACTACTATAGGGAATTCAGGTGTCACTCAGTTATAGGTACGAGGGCATGTATCTGTCTACCACCGGGACTTGTACATGTGCATAGCACTTAGGGAGAGTTCTTAGGGATTTATAGGGCCCTCCTATGTTTTCCTTAGTTTGGGATCAAGCCAGTCTGCTGTTATTTATCAGTTCCTGCTAACTGTTCTCCATCCTTGACAACAACTGGGACATTGTGGGTGAAAAAAAAAATCACTTTTTTTTTGCCATAAAGAACCTTTGCGGCCTGCACTGCATTTCTAATAGTGAAAGAACATCAGTTACTTCAACTCTTAGATAGTGGGTGAACATTTCCATGGTTATCAGGCCAGTTACTCACAAGTGGCTTGGAGGGTGTGCTCCAAGGAGATCCCTGGCGTGGCAGTTCTTCAGACAATATGCTGACAACAAGACACAAGTGGTTTGTACGCTGTGCAACCAGAGCCTGAAGCGAAGCATAAACGTTGTAAACCTGAACACAACCTGCATGACCAGGAATGCACGAGCTGCAGTGGAGTAAACACCTCAAACACCAAGAAAGGTCTCAGGCTTCTCCTGCTCCCTCTTCTGCTGCAGTCTCGGCCTTTTCCGCCACCTCTGGAGTGACAGTGGCACCTGCCACCCCGCAAACAGAGGATGTGGTAGCAACGCCACCACCTCCGTCATAAGTATCTCCACAGTTTCCCATGGAAGCGTTCAGCTCCCAAATATTGGAGAGAAAGAGGAAGTACCCCCCTACCCACCCGCGATCCCTGGCCCTGAATGCCAGCATTTCAAAATTCCTGGCCTTTAAAATGTTGTAATTCTGTCTGGTGGAGACAGACACTATTAAAAACCTTATGGCGATGGCTGTCCCACTGTGTGTGGTTCCCAGGCGCCACTACTTTTCCAGGCGAGCCATCCCTTCCCTGCACACTGCCAAGTGGCGGACAAATCAGGAGTGCACTGTGCAGCGGCATCTGTGGCAAGGTCCACATAACAACCGATACATGGACTAGTAAGAAGGGGAAGGGACGTTATATCTCTCTAACAGTACACTGAGTAAATGCAGTGGCGGTTGGGCCTGAGGCGGACAGCAGTTTGGTGCATGTCCTTCCGCCACCGAGGAACCAAGGGCATTTCTCTCTTCCTCCTTTTGCTTCCTCCTCCTACTCTTCTTCCTCCTCTACCACCTCCTCATCCGCTTGGTGTAACACCTTCACCACCAACTTCAGCACAGCCAGGGGGAAACAACAGCAGGAAGTTTTTAAACTCATCTGTTTGGCGGGAAAAAAACACACTGTGCAGGAGCTGTAGATGGGCATGGAACAACAGACTGATGAGTAGTTGGTGCCAAGGAGCCTCAAGCCCGGCCTAGTGGTGTGCGATAATGGCCGAAATTGTGTAGCAGCTCTGGGCCTTGCCGGTTTGACGCACATCCCTTGCCAGACGCATTTGCTGAATTGGGCGGTGCAGAAATTCCTGAAAAACTACACCGATATGTCAAAGCTTCTGCAGAAAGTGTGGGCCATTTGTGAGCGCTTTCGGCATGCTCACCTTGCTGCTGATCGCCTGTCTGCACTGCAGCCTAACTTCGGCCGTCTCACTCACCGCCTCATATGCGACTTGCCTACAAGATGGAACTCCACCTTCCATATGCTGGAGAAATTGTGCGAGCAGCAGCAGGCGATAGTCGAGTTTAAGCTGCACAATGCACGGGTGAGTCGCTCTGCGGAATAGCACCAACAATAAGTGGGCCTCCATGCGAGACCTGTGTGCCATGTTGCACTGTTTCGAGTGCTCCACCAACAAGACCAGTGCCGATCACGCCGTGATCAGCGTTACTATCCCACTTCTATGTCTCCTTAAAAAAAACACTGTTCAAAGCAGGGTGGCACCCAAAGAAGCTCAGGGCTATCACTGCTGCATGGCTGGGGATACAGAGGACACAGACGATACACCTTCCACAGAGGACAGTTTGTTGTTGCCTCTGGGCAGCATGGCACACATGAGTGACTACATGCTGCATTGCCTGGGCAATGACCACCAAGTTACCCACATTCTAACCAATTCTCATTATCCCTTCTGTATCCCCGTTACAAGGACAACGTGTCATCCTTAATTCCCTCACTGGAGTGTGCTCGGAAGATGCGCGACTACAAGTGCGCGCTGGTAGACACACTGCTGATGGCATTACCATCTGACACCGGGGCCTCAGTGGAAGCACAAGGCGAAGGCAGAAGTCACTATCGCAGCTAGAGAACCACCAGCACCTCAAAAGGTAGGGTTAGCATGGCCAAAATTTGGAAAAGCTTTGTCAGCACGCCACCCTAACCAGCACCACCAGTTGTTATGGAACATCTTAGCAGGAGGCAGCATTTCAGCAACATGGTGGAAAGTAGGTGTGCACACGCCTACACATACTGACTGATGAGTCTGACCCATTCAACTTCTGGGTCTCAAAATTTGGTACATGACCTGAGCTTGTCCTTTACGCCTTGGAGGTGCTGGCCTGCCCTGCAGCCAGTGTATTGTCTGAGCGTGTGTTTAGCACGGCAGGGGGCGTTAACAAAGACAAGCGCAGCTGTCTGTCCACAACCAAGGTGGACAAGCTCACATTAATTAAAATGAACCAGGCATGGATCCCACAGGACTTGTCCGTACCTTGTGCAGAATAGACATGTATACCGGCCTCACCTAGCCTTTGTTATACTCCAGCACTCCAGTGCCCCAAAGGGGTTCGTGTTCGGGTCAAGTTCGGGTCTCAAACCCGAACTTTGCTGCAAAGTTCGGCCGAACACGGCGAACCCAAACTTCCTGGTGTCTGTTCAACTCTACCCTTAATCAGTATTTTGTGGAAGCAGGTACCTCGCAGGCCTCAATAAATATTTGTTGGAAGGAGGTATATCAAACCCCATAATCAGTATTTTGTGGAAGCAGGTATCTCGCAGGCCTCAATCAATATTTGGTGGAAGTAGGTATATCAATCCCCTTAATCAGTATTTTGGGGAAGTAGTAATATCGCAGGCCTCAATCAATATTTGGTGGAAGCAGGTATATCAAACCCCTTAATCAGTATTTTGTGGAAACAGGTATATCGCAGGCCTTATTTAGCATTTGGTGGAAGCAGGCATATCAAACCCCTTAATCAGTATTTTGTGGAAGCAGGTCTATCGCAGGCCTCAATCAATATTTGGAGCAAGCAGGTATATCAAACCCCTTAATCAGTATTTTGTGGAAGCAAGTATCTTGCAGGCCTCAATCAATATTTGGTGGAAGCAGGAATATCAATCCCCTTAATCGATATTTTGTAGAATCAGGTATATCACACCCCTAAATTTTTTTTTTTTGCCACAACACATATCACACCACCCTGTTTATTTGGGGCAACAGTTTACAGGTATAACACAGCCGTCAATCAGTATTTTGTGGAAGCAGGTATATTACACAGTAAATCATTTTTTTTTTGGGGGGGGGGGCAACAAGTATATCACACCTGTTGCAAATAGTTGTTTCAATAGCGCTTGTCCCTCTATAAAGCTGCGGTATCGCAGCAGAACCGCACACAACTGCAGTATCACACCCCTCAGTATATCACATCTATCGATAGCACACCCATACCAGTCCTTAAAAGGACTTTTGTGGTCCTATTAGCTAGCGTCTCGTGTTCCTAACAGCCTATCCCTCCTCCACAAAGTAAATGCTCCCTACACTGGCAAAACACAGAATGTAAAATGGCTGCCACATCGGGTTCCGTTATAGGTTAAGAGTGTGTCCAGGTGCTGAAACATCTCAATTGGCTGTCCTGTCCCACCTGATGGATGTGTCCTGTGTCAAAGTTTGTAGCAATGCAAAAGAATATGGGCGCACATCGCCATATGTTCGCGTGTTCGGCGAATCGCAAAACGCTCAAAGTTCGACCCAAAACGACCACCGGTCGAACCACAAGGCCATCACTACGGATAACCCTCTTGCCCAATGTCTGACCGCTGGTTGTGCGGTATATTTGTCCTGGTCATGTGATTGATATATATCTTATAGTTCTCTGTTTTACAGTGAGTCGATAACATGACCCAGAGAGATTTTTATGCACTTCGAGGAATAAAAAAACTAAACTAAAACCCTTTATATATCCTGAAACCCTTTATATATCCTGATATAAAATTTGTAAGGTTTTTAAGGTTATTATTGTATCAGGCAAACTACATTATTACATGTGCATACAGGTCCTTCTCAAAAAATTTGCATATTGTGATAAAGTTCATTATTTTCTGTAATGTACTGATAAACATTAGACTTTCATATATTTTAGATTCATTACACACAACTGAAGTAGTTCAAGCCTTTTATTGTTTTAATATTGATGATTTTGGCATACAGCTCATGAAAACCCAAAATTCCTATCTCAAAAAATTAGCATATCATGAAAAGGTTCTCTAAACGAGCTATTAACCTAATCATCTGAATCAACTAATTAATTCTAAACACCTGCAAAAGATTCCTGAGGCTTTTAAAAACTCCCAGCCTGGTTCATTACTCAAAACCGCAATCATGGGTAAGACTGCCGACCTGACTGCTGTCCAGAAGGCCATCATTGACACCTTCAAGCAAGAGGGTAAGACACAGAAAGAAATTTCTGAACGAATAGGCTGTTCCCAGAGTGCTGTATCAAGGCACCTCAGTGGGAAGTCTGTGGGAAGGAAAAAGTGTGGCAGAAAACGCTGCACAACGAGAAGAGGTGACCGGACCCTGAGGAAGATTGTGGAGAAGGACATATTCCAGACCTTGGGGGACCTGCGGAAGCAGTGGACTGAGTCTGGAGTAGAAACATCCAGAGCCGGCTTGTGCAGGAAATGGGCTACAGGTGCCGCATTCCCCAGGTCAAGCCACTTTTGAACCAGAAACAGCGGCAGAAGCACCTGACCTAGGCTACAGAGAAGCAGCATTGGACTGTTGCTCAGTGGTCCAAAGTACTTTTTTCGGATGAAAGCAAATTTTCCATGTCATTCAGAAATCAAGGTGCTAGAGTCTGGAGGAAGACTGGGGAGAGGGAAATGCCAAAATGCCTGAAGTCCAGTGTCAAGTACCCACAGTCAGTGATGGTCTGGGGTGCCATGTCAGCTGCTGGTGTTGGTCCACTGTGATTTATCAAGGGCAGGGTCAATGCAGCTAGCTATCAGGAGATTTTGGAACACTTCATGCTTCCATCTGCTGAAAAGCTTTATGGAGATGAAGATTTCATTTTTCAGCACGACCTGGCACCTGCTCACAGTGCCAAAACCACTGGTAAATGGTTTACTGACCATGGTATTACTGTGCTCAATTGGCCTGCCAACTCTCCGGACCTGAACCCCATAGAGAATCTGTGGGATATTGGGAAGAGAAAGTTGAGAGACACAAGACCCAACACTCTGGATGAGCTTAAGGCCGCTATCAAAGCATCCTGGGCCTCCATAACACCTCAGCAGTGCCACAGGCTGATTGCCTCCATGCCACGCCGCATTGAAGCAGTCATTTCTGCAAAAGGATTCCCGACCAAGTATTGAGTGCATAACTGAACATAATTATTTGAAGGTTGACTTTTCTTGTATTAAAAACACTTTTCTTTTATTAGTCGGATGAAATATGCTAATTTTTTGAGATAGGAATTTGGGGTTTTCATGAGCTGTATGCCAAAATCATCAATATTAAAACAATAAAAGGCTTGAACTACTTCAGTTGTGTGTAATGAATCTAAAATATATGAAAGTCTAATGTTTATCAGTACATTACAGAAAATAATGAACTTTATCACAATATGCTAATTTTTTGAGAAGAACCTGTACATGGCCATGTTTATTGCTCTGTTTGTTGGAAACTGTTTGAATTTTCCTTTAAACAACAACAAAAAAAAAAACTAAACAAAAACAAGAGGGCAGTTTTTTTCAGGTACTAAATGAGTCCTAGATGGATGATAGACGTTAAGGAAAGGCTAATTAAATGTATCTATTTCATCTGTTTTGCCAAGATTTCTAACTAGCAGTAAAAGGAGGCATTTGAGTGCCCTATTTTCACCTCGATGATCACTTAAAAAGTAATTTACTGTTGTGTTCAACTACTACATGATGCAAACGTGTTTACTGTTTGGCCTTGCAGCATCCTAACTACCAAATGATGATAAATGTGAATAATAATTAGATGTATTTTAATAAAAATAAAGCATTAAAAGCCAAACAGTATATTTGAAGCAATCAGCATGCATTTCCTCTCAAATCTTTAAAAATAGAGCAACATCTGTCAAGAGAATGAGCTAACCCATATGTAAAAAAATAGAGTTTGTACATGATGATGGGCTTCTTGGGGAAACCTGTAATCTTATTTGAAGAAATATCATGACTGTATACGTTACATTATTCATACATAGATAGTTCTTGGCTGTCAAACTAAGCAGCTACTTGTTATCACCCTGGGCTCAAAGATTACTTCAAAAAAGTAATTTCTGTCTATAAAGTTACAATAATTAAATAAATGTTTTATTCCTTTCAATATAAAATGAATAAAAACATCAGGAAAGAAAAAATGTGATACCTATACTTAATGTCAAAAGAAAGGAGAACACTAAACATACATTTTATAGTATATTAGGTGTGGCGATAAGAGAATTTTTTAAAAATTTGATTTGACCGGGTCGCCAAATTAATTGAAAAAATTTAGTTTGATCTAAGTTTATTTGCGATGAATCACGTTAAAAAAAACTATTATTTCCTGTTTTCAGAGAGCCTTTATAGTGGTGTTGAATACTGTGCCTTACAGTAGCATGTATAGGGAGTCTGCTGTGGTAGTGAAATCATACAGTGAGTCCGCATGACGTGCAGATGACACTTCACTTATTTGGGCAGTGAAGGGGCCAAAACTGCCAAATAGAACATTTAGAACATATAACTGCACCGCTGAATGGCAAATATATCTTTCTTTTGCCTCTAATACATGCCACAAAAGGCTTTAGAAAATATAACTGCACGGTTGACCTGCAAAAATATTTTACTTTTGCCACTAATACAGTACTCGTCACAAAAGGCTGTAGAACATATAACTGCACCATTGAACGGCAAATATATTATACTTTTGCCTTTAATACATGCCACAAAAAGCTTTAGAACATATGACTGCACTGCTGAATGGCAAACATATTATACTTTTGGTACTAATACACACCCCAAAATGCTTCAGAACATATAACTGCACTGCTGAATGGCAAATATATTTTACTTTTGCCACTAAAACATGCCAAAAAAGGATTTAGAACATATAACTGCACCACTGAACAGCAAATATATTTCACTTTTGCCACAAATACACACCACAAGAGGATTTAAAACATATAAGCGCACCGTTAACCTGCAAATATATTTTACTTGTGCCACTAATACACGTCACAGAAGGCTTTAGAACATATAACTGCACCACTGAACGGCAAATATATTTTACGTTTGTCAATAATACATGCCACAAAAGGATTTAGAAAATATCACTGCGCCACTGAATGACAAATATATTTTACTTTTGCCATTAATACATGTAAAAAAATTGCTTTAGAACATATAACTGCACTGCTGAAAGGCAAATATATATATTTTTTTTCACTATTACATGGCAAAAATGGCTTTATAACATATAACTGCATCGCTTAACGGCAAATATATTTTTCTTTTTTCCACTAATACATGCCACAAAAGGCTTTAGAACATATAACTGCACCACTGAAAGGCAAAAATATTTTACTTTTGCCACTAATACATGCCACAAAAAGCTTTAGAACATATCACTGAACCGCTGAACTGCAAATATATATATGCACCGCTGGACAGCAAATATATTTTTCTTTTGCCATTATTACATGTCAAAAATGGCTTTATAACAAATAACTGCACCGCTGAACGGCAAATATATTTAGCTTTTGCCACTATTACATGACAAAAAGGGCTTTAGAACATATAACTGCACCGCTGAATGGCAAATATATTTTTCTTTTGCCACTATTACACGACAAAAAGGAATTTAGAAGATATAACTGCACCACTGAACAACAAATATATTTTTCTTTTTCCACTTATACATGCCACAAAAGGCTTTAGAACATATAAGTGCACCGCTGAACAGCGAATATATTTTTCTTTTGCCCTTATTACATGACAAAAAGGGCATTAAAAGATATAAATGCACCGCTGAACGTCAAATATATCTTACTTTTGCCAGTAATACATGCCACAAAAGTTTTTAGAACATATAACTGCACAGCTGAACGGCAAATATATCATACTTTTGCCACAAATACGCGCCCTAAAAGGCTTTAGAGCATATAACTGCTACGCTGAACGGCAAATATATCATACTTTGCCACTAATACATGCCACAAAAGGTTTTAGAACATATAACTGCACCACAAAACGGAACGGCAAACATATTATACTTTTGGTACTAATACACACCACATAAAGCTTTAGAAAATATATACAGCACTGCTGAATGGCAAATATATTTTACTTTTGCCACTAATACATGCCACAAAAGGATTTAGAACACATAACTGCACCACTGAACAGCAAATATATTTAACTTTTGCCACTAATACAAGCCACAAAAGGCTTTAGAACATATAACTGCATCGGTGAACTACAAATATAGTTTTCTTTTTCCACTAATAAACACCACAAAAGGCTTTAGAACATATAAGTAGAGTTGAGCGAACACCTGGATGTTTGGGTTCGAGAAGTTCGGCCAAACTTCCCAAAAATGTTCGGGTTTGTGATCCGAACTCGACCCGAACTTCACCCTGAACCCCATTAAAGTCAATAGGCACTCGAACTTTTGGGCACTAAAAAGGCTGTAAAATAGTCCAGGAAAGGGCTAGAGGGCTGCAAAAGGCAGCAAACTGTAGGTAAATCCCCTGCAAACAAATGTGAACAAATAAATGAATTAAAATAAAATAGGCAATATCAATTGGAGAGAGGTCCAATAGCAGAGAATCAGGCTTCAAGTCACCCACCAATAGAGAAGGCCACTTTCATTTTTTTAGGCCACAGCACCCAGACAGAGGACAGAGGTCGCATAACAGAGAATCAGGCGTCATGTCACCCACCAATGGAGAAGGCCACTTTTCGATTATTAGGCCCCTGGCACCCTACAGAGGAGAGAGGTCGCATAGCTAAGAATCAGGCTTCATGTCACCAAGCAATAGAGAAGGCCACTTCCAGATATTTAGCCCACTGCACCCAGACAGAGGACAGAGGTCGCATAGCAGAGAATCAGGCTTCATGTCACCAACCACTGGAACAGGCCACTTTCAGATAATTAGGCCCCTGGCACCTAGATGGAGGAGAGGTTCATTCAACTTTTGGTTGCACCGCAATATAATGGTAAAATTAAAAAAAGTGGATTCAATAAAGAAGTGCCCCGGAGTACAACTATATATGGTTGAGGGGGAAGCAGTTATAAATGTCTATTCTGCACAAGGGATGGACAGGTCCTGTGGGATACATGCCTTGTTCATTTTTATGAACGTCAGCTTGTCCACGTTGGCTGTGGACAGGCAGCTGCGTTTGTCAGTAATGACGCCCCCTGCCGTGCTGAATACACGTTCAGGCAAAACACTGGCGGCCGTGCAGGCCAGCACCTCCAAGCCATAAAAGGCTAGCTCTGGCCACGTGGACAATTTGGAGACCCAGAAGTTGAATGGGGCCGAACCATCAGTCAGTACGTGGAAGGTTTTGCACACGTACTGTTCAACCATGTTAGTGAAATGCTGCCTCCTGCTAACACATTCTGTATCAGGTGGTGGTGCAGTTAGCTGTGGCATGGTGACAAAACTTTTCCACATTTCTGCCATGCTAACCCTGCCCTCAGAGGAGCTGGCCGTGACACAGCTGCGTTGGCGACCTCTTGCTCCTCCTCTGCCTTGGGCTTCCACTTGTTCCCCTGTGACATTTAGTAATGCTCTCAGGAGCGCGTCTACCAGCGTGCGCTTGTACTCGCGCATCTTACTATCACGCTCCAGTGCAGGAAGTAAGGTGGGCACATTGTCTTTGTAGCAGGGATCCAGCAGGGTGGCAACCCAGTTGTCCGCACACGTTAAAATGTGGGCAGCTCTGCTGACGTTGCGCAGGCACTGCAGCATGTAGTCGCTCATGTGTGCCAGGCTGCCCAGAGGTAAGGACAAGCTGTCCTCTGTGGGAGGCGTATCGTCATCATCCTCCGTATCCCCCCAGCCATGCAGCAGTGATGGGTCTGAGTTTTGTTGGGTGCCACCCAGCTGTGAACCTGCTTCATCCTCATCCTCCTCCACCTCCCCCTCATCCTCCTCGTCCTCCAGTAGTGGGCCCTGGCTGGCCACATTTGTACCTGGCCTCTGCTGCAAAAAACCTCCCTCTGTGTCGGGATTCAAACCCGTGACCGGCCATGTCCCAGGCGGTAGCTCTAGCCACTAGACTACCAGCCCTTCTGGACTTTTCCTTCTGCTGAACTCTTTGATATACCTTGTTCCAGCCTTGCCTTATTAATCTCTGTGATTCCTTGCACCTGCTACTTCCTCTTTATAAGCCCAGCCTCTTGCACCTGACCCCCGCTGGTTATTGTTCTTCTGAACTTGATCCTGCTGCATCTTCTGCTGTGTCTCAGTTGCTACTACTTACCAACTCGACTGCTGCCAACCTCGGAAATGTCCACGACTACTCTTCTGCTTGATCCTCTGCTACCGTCTACCTCTCTGTTGCCGACCCGGACGCCTCCACCCGCCTCTTTTCCTTGCTGTCTCCCGCTACTGGACTCCACCCGCTACACTGCCCGGTGCCCTCAAAAGCAGGTGAGCTAGCACCCCTAACAGAATAACCAGCCCTAAAATGGAGTCCGCGATGGCCACCCTGCGCAAACAAGTCTCCGAACTTCAGGAGTTTGGCACCACTGCCCAAGAGGAAATTACTCAACTTAAAGGCGCAATCCAGAGCCAACAGAGGGAAATTATCAACCTGCAGCGTCAACTACTAGACGTACGCGGTGCGGCACCCGTATGCCTCTCCCGTCAAAGTTTAACTGCGAATGGAGCCAATTTTGGGGGTTCCTCAACCAGTGCCGTATTTACTTTCAGATGCAGCCGGGTTCCTTTACCTCAGACAGAAAGAAGATCCTGTTCATCATCAACCTTCTAACTGATGAGGCCCTGGCATGGGCATCCCCATATGTGGAATCCCACAGTCTCATATTAAATAACATAGACAACTTCACCACAGCCATGAGCCAAGTGTTCGACGACCCTAACCGCTGCGCGACGGTCGAGGCTAGGCTGCACAGTCTACGGCAGGGAAGACGCTCTGTAGCCAAGTATACCTCAGAGTTCCGCCGCTGGGTCACGGACACCACCTGGAACCCAGCTGCCCAGAAAAGTCAATTTCGCAGTTGACTCTCCGAACCTATAAAGGATGAGCTCGCCAGGGTAGACGCCCCAGAGGATCTGGATGATTTCGTCCAACTGTGCAGCCGGATTGACCGGAGACTTGCGGAAAGAAGGAAAGAAAGACTCTGGTCTCTAGATAACAGGCCCGCGTACCCTTTCACTCCAACGACTCAGCCGGCTCACCAACCCTCCACCGAGCCGATGCAGGTCGACGCACTGCGCAAGACTCTATCGGCTGCTGAAAAGGAGAGACGACTGGCCGCAGGCCTTTGTCTTAACTGTGGCGAGCCAGGGCACTTCGCTATTAGGTGCCGCAATAAGACTCGCCGAACCATCGCTGTCACAGAATTACGGGAATTACAACAGGCCACAATCTCACCCTTGGCCTCTGAAACCATAGACACTACAGGTACCGGGTACCACTTCATTGTATCCATCCTTATCACCATTGTGGAACGACAGCTTCCCTGCTCTGCAATGCTTGACTCGGGGGCCGGCGGAAATTTCATGGACTTGACCTTCGCCCATGAGAACAACATACCACTGGTAACCAGGGCAGCCCCCATCGATCTGGAAACCGTCGATGGGACCCCGCTCTCTTCTGGGCCAGTTACGCACCAGACCGCTGACCTTCAGCTCTTCATCAAACCCGATCATCAGGAGACCATTCACTTCTCCCTGATCGCCTCCCCTAAGTTTCCGGTGATCCTAGGCATCCCTTGGTTGGCCAACCACAACCCCTCGGACGCCCGCTGCATATGGTTCCCCTCGGACTTTTGTTCTCAGAACTGTTTACGTGGATCCGTTCCTCCTCCGCCCAAAGAACCTACCATATTCGTACTATCCACCAAGGAACTTTTACCCCCTCAATATCGGGAGTTCCAGGATGTCTGTGACAAAAGAAATGCAGACAAACTGCCCCCACATCGGCCTTATGACTGCCCAGTTGAGCTGCTACCTGGAGCTGAAATACCCTTTGGCAGTATATACTCCCTCTCCGAGCAGGAACTCAAGGCCCTGAAGGAGTACTTAGATGAAAATCTAAAAAAAGGTTTTATCCGACCTTCCACATCTCCTTCTTCTTCGTGGAGAAAAAAGACTCTTCTCTACGCCCTTGCATAGATTATCAAAAGCTCAACAACGTTACACTCTCCCCCTGATTTCTGAACTCCTCGAGAGACTTAGGGCGGCAAAAGTCTTCACTAAGCTCGATCTCCGAGGAGCCTACAACTTGGTCCGAATTCGCTCAGGGGACGAGTGGAAAACCGCCTTCCGAACCCGCTACGGTCACTACGAGTATCTGGTCATGCCTTTCGGCCTCTGCAATGCCCCTGCTACCTTCCAACATTTTATCAACGACGTCTTCAGGGACATGCTTGTCCAATTTGTGGTAGCATATCTGGACGATATTTTGATTTTCTCAGAAGACCTCGAACAACATTGTGGGCATGTCCGCAGGGTGCTACAGAAACTCTGTGAACAGTCTCTCTATATTAAACTGGAGAAGTGTGAATTTGAACAGACTTCCACCCAATTCCTCGGCTACATTATTTCCCCGGAGGGCTTACGTATGGATCCCCGGAAGATCCAGGCCATGACTGAGTGGCCCGCACCAAAGAACGAAAAGGAGGTCCAGAGGTTTGTAGGTTTCGCAAACTTTTATCGGAAGTTCATCAGGAACTTTTCAAAAATCATCGCCCCAATCACTCAACTAACAAAAAAGACTGTCCCCTTCGTATGGACCCCGGAGGCACAGGAGGCCTTAGCTAAACTGAAGTCCTTCTTCACCTCTGCCCCGATCCTGGCCCACCCAAACCCTGAATTACCATTTACTGTCGAGGTGGACGCCTCCAAAGCTGCTGTGGGCGCAATTCTGTCTCAACGTTCAGGAGTAAAGATGCTCCTGCACCCTTGCACCTTCTTCTCCCGCCAGATGTCCCCTGCTGAACAGAATTACGACATCGGAAATAAGGAACTGCTGGCAATCAAGGATGCTTTCACCGAGTGGAGACACTTGCTGGAGGGGGCCCACAATCCCATCTCTGTATACACCGACCACCGGAACCTAGAGTTTATCCGCAGCGCCAAGAGACTCACCGCCAGACAGGCCAGGTGGAGTCTGTTTTCCTCCAAATTCAATTTTGTTATCTCCTATCGCCCCGGGTCGAAGAACGGCAAAGCGGATGCTCTCTCAAGGATGTTCTCTGAACCCTCTCAGATCAATGAGGCTCCAGCCGCTATCCTTCTCGACAGATGCATCCTAGGAGCAACCTACTTAAGGAAATTCCTGGGTTCCCTCAAGGAAGGGTATGAGAACGATCCCCTCCTCACTTACCTACCTGGAGATGTAAACCTTACTTTCAAGGGTGGCTACTGGTTGTACCGGGATCAGCAGTTGTACGAACCAGAATCTGCACGACTTGACGTACTTAAACTCAACCACGATTCTAAACCGGCCGGCCATCTGAGTATCAGAAGGACCCAGGAGATCCTTTCCCGTTTCTTCTGGTGGCCAACTTACAGAGAAGATATCAAGAGGTTTGTATCCTCGTGCATGACGTGCACCCGCAACAAGACCCCCCACTCCTCCCCCGTGGGCTTGCTATGTCCACTCCTGGTTCCCTCTCGCCCTTGGGGTTCAATCCCCATGGACTTTATTGTGGACCTTCCTCACTCCAAGGGCATGAACACCGTCCTGGTCGTCGTCGACCGTCTCACCAAAATGGCTCACTTCATTCCTTGGACGATGTGGTTTCGGATCGGGGAGTACAGTTCACTTCCAGGTTCTGGAGAAACTTCTGTCAAACCCTTGGGATCAAGGTGAACCTGTCCTCTGCGTTCCACCTCCAATCCAATGGGCAGACCGAGAGAACAAATCAAATCCTCGAGCAGTATTTGCGCTGTTTCGTCACCCATCTGCAGGACGACTGGCTGGACCACCTCTCTACGGCCGAGTTCGCCTATAACAATGCGGAGCACAGTTCTACCCAATACAGCCCGTTCTACGCCAACACCGGCCTACACCCAACCTTCATCCCTCACTTGCCCATTTCCACCACAGTTCCAGCCGTGGCCGAACGCCTTGCAAGTCTACAACAGGCACAGGAAAACATTCGGGACAATCTACATCGAGCCCAGAGCCGCTTCAAGCAGGCAGCGGATAAATGCCGCAAACCCGTTCCGGAATTCCAAGTAGGAGACAAGGTGTGGCTCTCCACCAGAAACCTAAGCCCAAAGGTTCCCTCCCGGAAGTTGGGCCAAAAATACATGGGTCCTTTCCGGATCAAGGCTCGAATCAACGAAGTCACCTTCCGACTCGAACTTCCCAACTCCATCCGAGTGCACCCAGTTTTTCACTGCTCTCTCCTGAAACCACATGTTGAGAACACCTTCCCCCAAACATATGAGTTTCAGAACGGCCTTCCTGACTTTGGGGTGCTCAGTCCCTGGTGGCGGTGGCCAGTAGCAGGCGAACTCTCTTGGCGGCGGCTGTTCTGCTTTTGCCCCCTGCTCCCTCTTTTGCTACGCTGTTGGCTCGGTCTCACCACTGCCTCTTCCTCTGAACTATGAAAGTCATTGGAACGACCTTTAGTCCATGTGGGGTCTAGGACCTCATCGTCCCCTGCATCGTCGTCCACACAGTCTTCCTCCCTGACCTCCGGTTCGGTCTGCACACTGCAAAAAGACGCAGCAGTTGGCACCTGTGTTTCGTCATCATGAGAGACGTGCGGAGTCCGATGAGGTGGTATTCCTATGTCCTCATCATCAGGAAACATAAGTGGTTGTGCATCAGTGCATTCTATGTCTTTCACCACTGGGGAAGGGCTAGGTGGATTCCCTTGGGAAACCCTGCCAGCAGAGTCTTTAAACAGCATGAGAGACTGCTGCATAACTTGGGGCTCAGAAAGCACAGGTGCGCTTTCTGCAGAAGACTGGGTGGGAGATAATGTTGTGAACGTGCAGGATACACTGTCGGCCACCCAATTGACTAGCGCTTTACCTGCTCAGGCCTTACTATCCTTAGAACGGCATTAGTCCCCACCAAATATCGCTGTAAATTCTGGCGGGTACTGAAACCTGATGTAGTTGGTTCACTAGGACGTGTGGCTGTGGCAGAATGGCCACGTCCTCTCCCAGCACCAGAGGGTCCACTAACACCACCACGACCGCGTCCCTTACTAGATGTTTTCATCATTGTTACCATTCACCAAGCACCACAATAAGAAAAAAATATTTGGTCCAATGTATTGATTTTAAATTCAGGCCATTTTTTTACAGGCACCTAACACTATCTGCCTATTTATTTATGTACCGTATTACACTAATCCAGGCACAGCAGTAACCACTGATTTAGAGGGATATCAATTGAAGGTCTAGTATTTAGGCCCTGGATGAAAGGTATCTTTTTATGGACAGATTTACACTTAGAGATGCACAGTAGCATGTGAAAAAATATGTAGGATTATGCCTTCAGCAATTGTATTTTAACACTTTGTGTAATATACCCTTTAACTTACAGAAATACACTTTGAGATGCACAATAGTGCGTGCAGATTTACAGGATTATGATTTCAGCAATTGTAATGTAACACTTTTCGCAATATACCCTTTAACGGACAGAAATACACTTGGAGATACGCAATAGTGCATGCAGATTTACAGGATGATGCTTTCAGCAATTGTAATGTAACACTTTTTGTCATATACCCTTTTGCGAAAGAAATATACTTGGAGATGCACGCTGAGGGTAATATACTCTTTGACGGACAGATTAACACTTGGTCTGCAACAGCTGGAACACCAGATTCAGGGTATTGCTATATTGGACAGTGAATTTCACCCCAGAACAAATTATATCCTTTGACGGATACTATTAAACTTGTCCAGTCCCAGCTGGAACACCAGATTTACGGTATTGCTATTTTGGCAATTGAATTTTACCCCAGAACAAAATGTATCCCTTGCCCGACACAATTAATCTTGTCCAGTCACAGCTGGAACACCAGATTTACTGTATTTCTATTTTTGAAACTGTATTTCACCCCAGAAAATAATATTTCCTTTGACTGACACTAGGCAAATTGTCCAGTCACAACTGGAACACCAGATTCAGGGTATTGCTATTTTGGCAATTACATTTCACCCCAGAAAAAAATATACCCTTTTACGGACAGATTTAAACTAGGCCTGCAACAGCTGCAACACCAGATTCAGGGTATTGCTATTTTGGCAATTACATTTCACCCCAGAACAAAATATACCCTTTTACAGACAGATTTAAACTAGGCCTGCAACAGCTGGAAAACCAGATTTAATGTATTTCTATTTTTGCTACTGACTTTCACCCCAGAAAATAATATATCCTTTGACAGACATTCGTAAATTGTCCAGTCACAGCTGGAACACCAGATTCAGGGTATTGCTATTTTGGCAATTAACTTTCACCCCCGAAAATAATATATCCTTTGCCGGACACTATTAAACTTGGCCAGCCACAGCTAAAACCACTAATTTATGGTATTGCTATTTGGGCAATTGAATTTCACCCCAGAACAAAATCTATCCTCTGCCGGACACTATTAAACTTTGCCAGCCACTGCTGGGACACCAGATTTACGGTATTGCTATTTTGGCAATTGAATTTCATCCCATAAAAAAATATATCCTTTGCTGGACACTATTAAACTTGTTCAGTCACAGCTGGAACACCAGATTTACGGTATTTCTATCTTTGAAACCGAATTTCGCTGCAGAAAATAATATATCCTATGACGGAAACTATGAAACTTGTCCAGTCACAGCTGGAACTCCAGATTTACGGTATTGCTATTTTGACAAATGAATTTCACCCCAGAACAAAATCTATCCGTTGACGGATACTATTAAACTTATTAAGTTACAGCTGGAACACCAGATTCAGGGTATTGCTATTTTGGCAATTGAATTTCACCCCAGAAATTTTTTTTATCCTTTGCTGGACACTATTAAACTTGTTCAGTCACATCTGGAACACCAGATTCAGGGTATTGCTATTTTGGCAATGAAATTTCCCCCCAGAAAAAAATATACCCTTTTACGGACAGATTTAAACTAGGCCTGCAACAGCTGGAACACCACATTCAGGGTATTGCTATTTTGGCAATTAAATTTCACCCCAGTAAAAAATATTTCACCCCTGTAAATAATATATTTTGTGACGGATACTATTAAACTTGGCTAGCCACAGTTG
Organism: Bufotes viridis; assembly: GCA_033119425.1. Lineage (NCBI taxonomy): Eukaryota > Metazoa > Chordata > Amphibia > Anura > Bufonidae > Bufotes > Bufotes viridis. The sequence continues at coordinate 393,528,764 of CM065591.1, read as the reverse complement.
AAACCACTGATTTATGGTATTACTATTTGGGCAATTCATTTTCACCGCAGAAAAAAATATACCCTTTTACGGACAGATTTAAACTAGTCCTGCAACCGCTGGAACACCAGATTTACTGTATTTCTATTTTTGCTACTGACTTTCACCCCAGAAAATAATATATCCTTTGACAGACACAAGGGAAATTGTCCAGTCACAGCTGGAACACCAGATTCCGGGTATTGCTATTTGGGCAATTGAATTTCACCCCAGAACAAAATCTATCCTTTGCCGGACACTATTAAACTTTGCCAGCCACTGATGGGACACCAGATTTACGGTATTGCTTTTTTGGCAATTGAATTTCACCCCAGAAAAAAATATATCCATTGCTGGACACTATTAAACTTGTTCAGTCACAGCTGGAACACCAGATTTACGGTCTTTCTATCTTTGAAACCGAATTTCACCGCACAAAATAATATATCCTATACCGGAATCTATCAAACTTGTCAAGTCACAGCTGGAACACCAAATTTACTTTATTTCTATTTTGGCAACTGAATTTCACCCCAGAAAATAATAAATCCTTTACCGGACACCATTAAACTTGTCCAGTCACAGCTGGAACACCAGATTTACGGTATTGCTATTTTGGAAATTTAATTTCACCCCAGAATATTATCTATCCTTTGCCGGACACTATGAAACTTGTCCAGTTACAGCTGGGACACCAGATTTACGGTATTGCTATTTTGGCTATTGAGTTTCACCCCAGAACAAAATATATCCTTTGCCAGACAGCAGACAATATTACACTTGGCTAGCCACAGCTGGAACACCAGATTTAGTTGATTTGGCAATTGAATTTAACCTATAAATAAAATATAGAAATTTCTATCCTGAGTTTCTGGGAGTGACAATAAACATAGCCAAGCCCCTGATGTAGGATATAGCAAAAAAAAAAACTAGTGTAGATGGATTGATGGACTTGGTGGCAGCTTGTGCTGGTGCACCACAAGACACAAAATGGCCGCCGATCAAAGTGACAGAAAAACGCTCTGTGCAGTCTAAAAAACTGAGCAATTAACTAGCAGAAGTTGAATGATTCACAGCTGTAGATCGATCACTTCATTAGGTATATTTGCTGACTTTTCCCTGCCTTATCTCGCCCTCACAGAACCTGCTTCCTCTCCCTACACTAATCAGAGCAGAGTGACATGCGGCGCTACATGACTCCAGCTTAAATAGACGCTGGGTCACACGCAACACTTGGCCAATCACAGCCATGCCAGTAGTAGGCATAGCTGTGATGGCTTCTTAGTTCGAGAAGTAAAACGCTAGCTGATTGGCTGCTGTGCAGCCCTTTTAGAAAGCAGGAAGAAATCGCTGAACAACGGAGCCGAACCCGAATTTTTTGAAAATGTTTGGGTCCGTGTCCCGAACACTCCAAAATTCGGTACGAACCCGAACTTTCCAGTTCGGGTTTGCTCATCCCTACATATAAGTGCACCGCTGACCTGCAAATATATTTTACTTTTGCCACTAATACATGCCGCAAAAGGCTTTATAACATATAACTGCACCACTGAACAGCAAATATATTTCACTTTTGCCACTAATACACGCCACAAAAAGCTTTAGAACATATAAGTGCACCGCTGAATGGCAAATATAGTTTTCTTTTCCCACTAATACACGCCAAAAAAGCCTTTAGAACATATAACTGCACCGCTGAACGGCAAATATTTTTTTTCTTTTGCCACTATTGAACGACAAAAAGGGCTTTAGAAGATATAACTTCACCACTGAACGACAAATATATTTTTCTTTTTCCACTTATACATGCCACACAAGGCTTTAGAACATATAAGTGCTCCGCTGAACAGCAAATATATTCTTCTTTTGCCACTATTGCATGACAAAATGGGCTTTATAACATGTAACTGCACCGTTGAACGGCACATATATCATACTTTTGCCACTAATACAAGCCCTAAAAGGCTTTAGAGCAGATAACTGCACCACTGAACGGTAAATATATTTTACTTTTGCCACTAATACACGCCACTAAAGGATTTAGGACATATAACTGCACCGCTGAACGGCAAATATATTTTTCTTTTGCCACTATTACAGGACAAAATGGGCCTTAGAACATATCGCTGAACTGCTGAATGGCAAATATATTTTTCTTTTTCCACTTATACACGCCACAACAGGCTTTAGAACAAATAACTGCACCGCTGAACGGCAAATAATATTTTTTTTTTGCCACTAATACATGACAAAAAGGGTTTTATAACATATAACTGCACCGCTGAGAGGCAAATATATTTTACTTTTGCCACTAATACACGCCACAAAAAGCTTTAGAACATATAACTGCACAGCTGAATGGCAAATATATTTTTCTTTTTCCCCTAATACACAACAAAAAGGGCTTTAGAACAATAACTGCACCACTGAATAGCAAATATATTTTTATTTTGCCACTAATACATGACAAAAAGGGCTGTAATTTTAGCACTTCACCACACAATGGCTAATAAGCCCTTTTTTCCCACTAATACATCCAAAGAATTCTTTAGAACATATAACTGCCCCTCACAGAGGAAAATAAGACAAATATTTCCTTGTAATAAGCCCTGTTAATGTCTGTATTAAACAGCACTTGCACTCCAATAACAAGAATGGTTTGCTGGAATTAGAGCTGTATAATGGCAATTTGGGTCCCCAGTCAGTACAGCAACATGTAATAGGATTGTTCCTTTTACCCAGACTGTAACCTCCCCTACTGAACCCTGTTCAACATAAATGCTGTGGAATGATTTCTCACAATACTTTCCCTACACCTTGAATAATCTTTCCCTGAACAATCGTTTTTTTAACACAATAAAGTTTTTTCTAGCAAAGTCACTAGCGCCTGCTGATGTCTCTCCCTGCACTAAGTACACTGGAAAATGGCAGATTCAAAGATAGCTGATGCTATTTATAGAGCTGTGAGATCACAGGGCTGACTTCTGATTGGCTGCATGCATGGCATTATGGGTGATTCCGCCTTTCCAGAGTTCCTTGCTCCATGTCCTCACACGTGCAGCAGCCATTTTAGGAAAAAATGTGATTCGTTACAATGAAATGTGAGGCAATTTGGATTCGGAACAAATCAAATTCTTCCTGAAATTCTGATAGAATTCCACTTTGTCAACTTTGATTCGCATATCTCTAATTAAGGGCACAAATAAAGATTGAAACCTCAATAGCAACAATAAAAATGTCATTGTATAATCCAATTTTTATGCTATTGCAGCACTTGTAGAAACCACATCACCATGCAGGCTATAACAAGGGCTGACGACAATTTTCTTCTTTTTTCTAGACCAAAAATTATGGACAGACATGCGGTATGAAATACTATAGTTAATTGACCTCATCACGCCGGCCAGCTTGTTGACGTCATACGTCACCACGCATGGGATTTTGGCCAAGATCTTCAAGATGACAGCAGCCGTCGCGTTATGAGCAAATAGAAGAGGTACTGCATGTAGTATTGAGTTCATGTCCAGACCGAACTTTACAATTTTTGGTACCTGGAACAGAACCCTGATCTTTGCCAGAAAAGTTTTATTTCGGTGTTCGGGCATTTAATAAAGCTTGTTGAAAGGCTGCAGGGCAGCCAATCAACAAGCTTTTAAGCTATGTGCCCTTAGAAGCCATCATAGCCATGCCTACTAATGGCATGGCTGTGATTGGCCTGTGCATCATATGACTCAGTCTCTATATAAGCTGGATCATGTGTAGCACTGCCCATCAATTCTCAGTACAGAAGGGACAGAAAGCAGGCAGCTGAAGTGAGGGACTGTATTAGTGCGATTTTTGTTGTGGGTGTACGAATAGAGAGACCAGAACAAGTAGAAGCTGTAGTAGATTGGGTTGCTGACAGTGCCTCCAGTTCCTTCACATTGTCCACCACCCGTTCCCCTGCTGAAAGTGCAGAATTGGAACCTGCAACCAATGAGCATCTGTCTTTCACTTCACCCCCTTGCAAATCAGCCAAGCAGTCTGGGCCCCAAGTCATGCAGCAGTCTCTTATGCTTTTTGATGACTCTGCTGGCAGGGTTTCTGTGGGCCGTCCACATAGCCCTGCCCTAGAAGTGGAAGAGATTGAGTGCAAAGATGCCCAATCACTTATGTTTCAGGATGTGGACATGGGAGGACCACTGCAGCACAACTCTGATGATGACGAAACACAGGTGCCAACTGCTGCGGCTTTCTGCAGTGTGCAGAACGGCAAGGAGGGCAGGGGTGAAGAGTGGGTGGAAGATGATATGGAGGATGATGAGGTCCTAGACCGCACATGAAATCAAGGTCATACGAGTAGTGTTGAGCGAACAGTTCGAGCATTGTTCGGGTTCGTACCGAATTTTGGGGTGTCCAGGACACGGACCCGTACCCGGACATTTTCAAAAAAGTTCGGGTTCGTTGTTCGTCGATTACTTCCCGCTTTCTGAAGGGCTGCACAGCAGCCAATCAGCTAGCGTTTTACTTCTTGCCCTAAGAGCCCATCACAGCCATGCCTACTAAAGGCATGGCTGTGATTGGCCAAGTGCAGCATGTGACCCAGCCTCTATTTAAGCTGGAGTCGCGTAGTGCCGCACGTCACACTGCTCTGATTAGTGTAGGGAGAGGACGCAGATTCTGTGAGGGCGAGATTAGGCAGGGAAAAGTCAGCAACAGCACCTAATGAACGGATCGATCTACAGCTGTGAATAATTGAACTTCTGCTAGTTACTTGCTCATTGGTTTTTAGGCTGCACAGAGCGTTTTTCTGTCACTTATTTTCTGGGGTGATCGGCGGCCATTTTGTGACTTGTGGTGCACCAGAAGAAGCTGCCACCAAGTCCATCAATCCATCAATACTAGTCTTTTTTTGCTATATCCTACATCAGGGGATTGGCTGTGCTAATTGTCACCCCTAGAAACTCAGGATAGCAATTACTATATTTTATTAAGGGGTTAAATACAATTGCCCAAATGCCAATCCCCTAAATCTGGTGTTCCAGCTTTGGCTAGACAAGTATAATACTGTCTGCTGTCTGGCAAATGATAGATTATTTTCTGTGGTGAAATTCAATTGCCAAAATAGCAATACCATAAATCAGTGGTTTCAGCTGTGGCTGGCAAAATATAATAGTGTCCGCCAAAACATATATTTTGTTCTGGGGTGTAATTCACTTGCCAAAATAGCAATACCCTGAATCTGGTGTCCCAGCTGTTGCAGGCCACGTTTCATAGTGTCCGCCAAAACATATATTTTGTTCTGGGGTGAAATTCAATTGCCAAAATAGCAATACCCTGAATCTGGTGTCCCAGCTGTTGCAGGCCAGGATTCATAGTGTTCGCAAAAACATATATTTTGTTCTGGGGTGACATTCAATTGCCAAAATAGCAATACCCTGAATCTGGTGTCCCAGCTGTTGCAGGCCAAGTGTAAATCTGTCCATAAAAGGATACCTTTCATCCAGGGCCTAAATACTAGCCCTAAAAGAGATATTTCCCTAAATCAGTGGTTACTGCTGTGCCTGGATTAGTGTAATACGCTACATAAACAAATAGGCAATTAGTGTTAGGTGCCTGTAAAAAAAGGCCTGAATTTGAAATCAATACATTGGGCCAAATATTTTTTTTCCTTATTGTGGTGCTTGGTGAACGGTAACAATGAGGAAAACATCTAGTAAGGGACGCGGACGCGGTCATGGTGGTGTTAGTGTACCCTCTGTTGCTGGGAGAGGACGTGGCCATTCTGCCACAGCCACACGTCCTAGTGAACCAACTACCTCAAGTTCCAGTACCCGCCAGAATTTACAGCGATATTTGGTGGGGCCCAATGCTGTTCTAAGGATGGTAAGGCCTGAGCAGGTACAGGCGCTAGTCAATTGGGTGGCCGAGAGTGGATCCAGCATGTTCACAACATTATCTCCCACCCAGTCTTCTGCAGAAAGCGCACAGGTGGCACCTGAAAACCAAGCCCATCAGTCTGTCACATCATCCCCATGCATTTCAGGGAAACTGTCAGAGCCTCAAGTTATGCAGCAGTCTCTTATGCTGTTTGAAGACTCTGCTGGCAGTATTTCCCAAGGAAATCCACCTAGCCCTTCCCCAGTGGTGGAAGACATAGAATGCACTGATGCACAACCACTGATTTTTCCTGATGATGAGGACATGGGAATACCAACTCATCGGAGTCCGCATGTCTCTGATGATGATGAAACACAGGTGCCAACTGATGCGTCTTTCTGCAGTGTGCAGACCGAACAGGAAGTCAGGGAGGAAGACTGTGTGGAAGACGATGCAGGGGACGATGAGGTCCTAGACCCCACATGGAATGAAGGTCGTGCCACTGACTTTCATAGTTCAGAGGAAGAGGCAGTGGTGAGACCGAGCCAACAGCGTAGCAAAAGAGGGAGCAGGGGGCAAAAGCAGACCAGCCGCCGCCAAGAGATTTCGCCTGCTACTGGCCACCGCCACCAGGGACCGAGCACCCCAAAGGCAGCTTCAAGGAGTTCCCTGGCATGGTACTTCTTTAAACAATGTGCTGACGACAAGACCCGAATGGTTTGCACGCTGTGCCATCAGATCCTGAAGCGAGGCATTAACGTTCTGAACCTTAGCACAACCTGCATGACCAGGCATCTACATGCAAAGCATGAACTGCAGTGGAGTAAACACCTTAAAAGCAAGGAACTCACGCCGGCTCCCCCTGCTCCCTCTTCTGCTGCTGCCTCAGCCTCTTCCTCCGCCTCGGGAGGAATGTTGGCACCTGCCGCCCACCAAACAGAGGATGTGCCACCGACAACACCACCTGCGTCACCAAGCATCTCCACCATGTCACACGGCAGCGTTCAGCTCTCCATCTCACAAACCTTGGAGAGAAAGCATAAATTCCCACCTAGCCACCCTCGAGCCCTGGGCCTGAATGCCAGCATTTCTAAACTACTGGCCTTTGAAATGCTGTCATTCAGGCTGGTGGACACAGACAGCTTCAAACAGCTGATGTCCATGGCTGTCCCACAGTATGTTCTTACCAGCTGCCACTACTTCTCCAAGACAGCCGTGCCTTCCCTGCTCAACCAAGTATCCGATAAAATCAAGTGTGCACTGCGCAACGCCATCTGTGGCAAGGTCCACCTAACCACAGATTCGTGGACCAGTAAGCACGGCCAGGGACGCTATATCTCCCTAACTGCACACTGGGTAAATGTAGTGGCGGCTGGGCCGCAGGCGGAGAGTTCCTTGGCGCACGTCCTTCCACCGCCAAAGATCGCAGGGCATCATTCTTTGCCTCCTGTAGCCTCCTCCTCCTACTCGGCTTCCTCCTCCTCTGCTTCCACCAGCTCATCCAGTCAGCCACACACCTTTACCACCAACTTCAGCACAGCCTGGGGTAAAAGTCAGCAGGCCATTCTGAAACTCATATGTTTGGGGGACAGGCCCCACACCGCGCAGGAGTTGTGGCGGGGTATTGAACAACAGACCGACGAGAGTTTTCTGCCGGTGGGCCTCAAGCCCGGCCTGGTGGTGTGCGATAATGGGCGAAATCTCGTCGCAGCTCTGGGACTAGCCAGTTTGACGCACATCCCTTGCCTGGCGTATGTGCTGAATTTGGTGGTGCAGAAGTTCATTCACAACTACCCCGACATGTCAGAGCTGCTGCATAAAGTGAGGGCCGTCTGTGCGCGCTTCCGGCGTTCACATCCTGCCACTGCTCGCCTGTCTGCGCTACAGCGGAACTTCGGCCTTCCCGCTCACCGCCTCATATGCGACGTGCCCACCAGGTGGAACTCCACCTTGCACATGCTGGAGAGACTGTGCGAGCAGCAGCAGGCCATAGTGGAGTTTCAGCTGCAGCACGCACGCGTCAGTCGCACTGCGGAACAGCACCACTTCACCACCAATGATTGGGCCTTCATGCGAGACTTGTGTGCCCTGTTGCGCTGTTTCGAGTACTCCACCAACATGGCCAGTGCCGATGACACCGTTATCAGCGTTACAATACCACTTCTATGTCTCCTTGAGAAAAGGCTTAGGGCGATGATGGAAGAGGAGGTGGCCCAGGAGGAGGAGGAGGATGAGGGATCATTTTTAGCACTTTCAGGCCAGTCTGTTAGAAGTGGCTCAGAGGGAGGTTTTTTGCAACAGCAGAGGCCAGGTACAAATGTGGCCAGCCAGGGCCCACTATTGGAGGACGAGGAGGATGAGGATGAGAATGAAGCAGGTTCACAGCGGGGTGGCACCCGACACAGCTCAGGCCCATCACTGGTGCGTAGCTGGGGGGGATACGGATGACGATACGCCTTACCTCTGGGGAGCCTGGCACACATGAGCGACTACATGCTGCAGTGTCAACAACAGCAGAGTTGCCCACATTTTAACGTGTGCGGACTACTGGGTTGCCACCCTGCTGGATCCCCGGTACAAAGACAATGTGCCCACCTTACTTCCTGCATCACGAGTACAAGCGCACGCTGGTAGAGGCGCTCCTGAGAGCATTCCCAAATGTCACAGGGGAACAGGTGGAAGCCCAAGGCGAAGGCAGAGGAGGAGCAAGAGGTCGCCAACGCAGCTGTGTCACGGCCAGCGCCTCTGATGGCAGGGTTAGCATGGCAGAAATGTGGAAAAGTTTTGTCTCCACGCCACAGCAAACTGCCCCACCACCTGATACGGAACGTGTTAGCAGGAGGCAGCATTTCTCTAACATGGTTGAACAGTACGTCTGCACACCCCTCCACGTAATGACTGATGGTTCGGCCCCATTCAACTTCTGGGTTTCCAAATTGGCCACGTGGCCACAGTTAGCATTTTATGCCTTGGAGATGCTGGCCTGCCCGGCGGCCAGCGTTTTGTCTGAACGTGTATTCAGCACGGCAGGGGGCGTCATTACTGACAAAAGCAGCCGCCTGTCCACAGCCAACGTGGACAAGCTGATGTTCATGAAAATGAACCAGGCATGGATCCCACAGGACCTATCCCTCCCTTGTGCTGAATAGACATTTATAACTGCCTCCCCCTCAACCATGTTTTCTTGTGCTCCGGGGCACTTCTTTATTGAATCCTCATTTTTTTAACTTTACCATGATCTTGCGGTGCAACCCAAAGTTGAATAAACCTCTCCCCTGTCTGGGTAGTTGGGCCGAAATAACTGAAAGTGGCCTTCTCCGGTGGTGGTTGATATGACGCATGATTCTTTGCTGTGGGACCTCTCTCCTCTGTCTGGGTGCTGGGCCGAAACAAATGAGAGTGGCCTTCTCCAGTGGTGGGTGATATGACGCATGATTCCTTGCTGTGGGACCTCTCTCCTCTGTCTGTGTGCTGGGGCTGAAATAACTGAAAGTGGCCTTCTCCGGTGGTGGTTGATATGACGCATGATTCCTTGCTGTGGGACCTCTCTCCTCTGTCTGGTTGCTGGGGCCGAAATAACTGAAAGTGGCCTTCTCCAGTGGTGGTTGATATGGCGCATGATTCCTTGCTGTGGGACCTCTCTGTACTATCTGGGTGCTGGGGCCGAAATAACAAAGTGGCCTTCTTCAGTGGTGGGTGATATGACGCCTTATTCCTTGCTGGGGGACCTGTATTCTCGGTCTGGGTGCTGGGCCGAAATAACTGAAAGTGGCCTTCTCCAGTGGTGGGTGATATGACGCACGATTCCTTGCTGTGGGACCTCTCTCCTCTGTCTGTGTGCTGGGGCTGAAATAACTGAAAGTGGCCTTCTCCGGTGGTGGTTGATATGACGCATGATTCCTTGCTGTGGGACCTCTCTCCTCTGTCTGGGTGCTGGGCCGAAATAACTGAGAGTGGCCTTCTCCGGTGGTGGTTGATATGACGCATGATTCCTTGCTGTGGGACCTCTCTCCTCTGTCTGGTTGCTGGGGCCGAAATAACTGAAAGTGGCCTTCTCCAGTGGTGGGTGATATGACGCATGATTCCTTGCTGTGGGACCTTTCTCCTCTGTCTGGGTGCTGGGGCCGAAATAACTGAAATTGGCCTTCTCCAGTGTTGAGTGATATGACGCATGATTTCTTGCAGTGGGACCTTTCTCCCATTGATATTGGTTAAATTTTATTTATTTTATTTTAATTCATTTCCCTATCCACATTTGTTTGCAGGGGAGTTACCTACATTTTGCTGCCTTTGGCAGCCCTCTAGCCCGTTCCTGGACTATTTTACAGCCTTTTTAGTGCCTAAAAGTTCGGGTCCCCTTTGACTTTAATAGGGTTCGGGATAAAGTTCGGGTCGAGTTCGGATCCCGAACACGAACATTTGCACTGTTTCGAGTACTCCACCAACATGGCCAATGCTGATGACGCCGTGATCAGCGTTACTATCCCACTTCTATGTCTCCTTGACAAAACACTTCGGGTGATGATGGAAGAGGATGTGGCACAGGAGGAAGAGGAGGAGGAAAAGGGATCATTTCCACGGTTATCAGGCCAGTCATTCACAAGTGGCTTGGAGGGTGGGTTCCTGCACCAACATAGGCCAGGTACACAATTGTCCAGCCAGGGCACAGGTGTGGAGTATGAGGAGGAGGAGGAGGAGGAACCGTGTTCACAGCAGGGTGGCACGCAAAGCATCTAAGGGCCATCACTGCAGTGTGGCTGGGGGGATACGGAGGACACAGATGACACATCTCCCACAGAGGACAGATTGTCGTTGCCTCTGCGCAGCCTGGCAGACATGAGCGACTACATACTGCAGTGTCTACGCAATGACCGCCGAGTTGCCCACATTCTAACCAGTGCTGATTACTGGGTGGCAACCGTGATGGATCCCACTTACAAGGACAACGTGCCGTCCTTATTTCCCTCACTGTAGCGTGATTGGAAGATGCGCGACTACTAGCGTACGTTTGTAGACGGGCGGCTGAGGGCATTCCCATCTGACACCGGGGCCTCAGTGGAAGCACAAGGCAAAGGCAGAGGAGGAGGTAGAAGTCACCAAAGCAGCTGGGGTACTGCCAGCTCCTCTGAGGGCAGGGTTAGCATGGCTGAAATGTGGAAAAGCTTTGTCAGCACGCCAAAAGAACTAGCACCACAAGCTGATATGGAATGTCTTAGCAGGAGGCAGCATTTCAGCAACATTGTGGAACAGTATGTGTGCACATGCCTACACATACTGACTGATGGGCCTGACCCATTCAACTTCTGGGTCTCCAAATTGGGCACATGGCCTGGGTTTGCACTTTACGCCTTGGAGGTGCTGGCCCACCGTTCAGCCAGTGTATTGTCTGAACGTGTGTTTAGCACGGCAGAGGGTATTATCACAGACAAGCGCAGCCGTTTGTCCACAGCCAATGTGGACAAGCTCACGTTCATTAAAATGAACCAGGCATGGATCCCACAGGACTTGTCAGTACCTTGTGCTGAAAAGACATGTATACCGGCCTCACCCAGCCTTTGTTATACTGTAAAAATACAAACAAAACCAAAAGCAAAACAGTGTTGTCGACTACCTCCTCCACCACCGCTTCCACCTACACCGCCACTTCCACCACCTCCTCAACCCCCTACTCCATATGGTCCTCCTCCTCCTAGTTCAAGATCATTATTTTAAATTTTTATGTATTTTGTGTTATTTTAAGTCATTTCCTTATCCACATTTGTTTGCAGGGCAATTGTTCTGTTCTTATCCCCATGTTCCTTCCTTTTGCAGCCAGCTAGCCCTTTCCATGACATTTATAGAGCCATTTTAGTGCCCCAAAGTTCGGATCCCCATTGACTTCAATGGGGTTTGGGGTCAAGTTCAGGTCCGGAACCCGAACTTTGCGGCGAAGTTCGGCTGAACCCGAACTTACAGGTGTCCGCTCAACTTTATTCAAGATTATTTTTTGACTTTTTTTATATACTATGTTATTTTAACTTATTTCCCACTTCAATGGGGATCGGGATCAAGTTCGGGTTAAGTTCAGGTCCCAAACCCGAACTTTGCGGCGAAGTTCGGCCGAACTCGGCGAACCCGAACTTTTTTACACTATTTCAACTGAAATTGTTTCGTTGTCATGAAGCCCAAGGAAATTCGGCTTTGCAGCATATCAAATTTATCCTGAAATTCTGATTGAATTCCACTTCATTGGATTTGATTCGCTCATCTCTACTGCACATGCTTTTCATGCTTCAAACAATTAATGAAAGCATTCATTTTTTCATCTCCCTGGAAATTAATGTAGGTGATATTTTAGGTGGATCTTAAGATCTGCCTGCTCTTATGAATACTTGGATTGCCCATAGAATATCAAATTAATACACATGAGTAATGCAACCATTCACTGGCCTCAACAATGAGGCCAGTTATTGGCTTCAAAGGTTACCTGTCTTAGCCTCTTATGAGGTTACAGCTTAAAATGTATTTCTTACACACAGGTTCACAAACTTGTGCTCAGTATTCCATATTTGTAAATGATTGATAGGGTTTTGGAATTTTTTATTTACTGGTCATGATTTAAGAATATCCCACCTTACCTATGGTAAGTCCTGATGCATTGACACTAATTATATTACCTGCTCAGTACTAAGGAAATCCTGAAAACATGATCAACAGGTGGGCCCTGAGTAATGAAGTTGAGGAACACTGCCTTAGGAGACTTTAATATGCCATCTTCTGGTCCCTTGTAGCATAGACTGCAATGAAATGCTTTTGCAGTCTATGGGATCTTGACACACTTCCAATTAAACTATGGCACAGGAAAGACTTAATAGGCAGTCTGCTATGGCAGGGCCCAGCCTGCTATAGTAACTAATTAGAACCCTGCAATTTCCCCATGTGGGATTTGTTTGGAGGACAACCGCTCCGATCGCCTGAGATGCTATGGTGGGTATTAACCACAGCAAAGATTTTCAATGCTTAATATATGTGCAAAGGTGAAAGATAAGCTCTCTTATTATTATGCTCTATTTCCTGGTTTTCAAAACACCCTACCTGTATACCCTACCTTAATTGTATGCCTGGACGTATGAGAGCGCTATTCCCATTTTGAGGCCCAATGTGGTGATTTATGCAGATTGTGCTGACATTTTGGAATCTCCTCATGTCACGGTATAGAAGTGTGAAATGAGCATTTTGACACCACAGGTGTTTTGCAGAATTTAATGTGCAGCAGACTACAAAATGAAAATTGCAACTTTTCTACACATAGAGCATTTCAATGCCCAGTATACTGTGCCGAGCTGTATAAAGAAAAAGCAGCCATTCTGCTATTGCTATTTGGATACACTGTGTGGGAAAAGCAATATGTTAACCTTATTGTGCTGGTCAGTAACAAAACCTGTGATTTCTCATTTAGGGGAAACCACTGACATTTTATATATAGGCCTCATAATAAAATGTCTGGAAAATGAAAGAATGCAAAATGACAGACCCATGCCTCATCCTCCCACAGTCATAATGTACTGTAGGTAGTAGCAGCACAAGACATCCAGATAGTAGTAGTAGTAGTAGTAGTAGTAGTAGTAGTAGTAGTAGTAGTAGAACAAGACCACACTTCTCCATGAAAGGTGAAATATTATTATCGAGGATAACGATGATGAGATTGTGGAGTGAATGGCTTACTCTTCCTCTCAGTCACAGCAGGATGATGTGGAGGTTACCTCTGAGTCAGAAGCCATGCCTTGGGGCCAGGGATAAGGCATTTTTTCCTGCTCTTTCTCCTTGAAACCCCAAAGAAGCCTTTTAGTTGCATCATCTCTGTATTTACTGCCCCCTCCTAGTGGGGTATCTTGTTTTTCCTAAGAGGCAAATAAACCCCACCACATACTACAGAAGATACTCAAAAGAGTCTCCTGTTGATGAGTTGTGTGAGAACAGTCAGCGTTTGGACTGCGATGAGGAGGTGGTTCAAAGAAAGGTGGCGGGTCCCATGCATAGCTGTGTTTGTAGTGATAGTAGTGGCATCTGTAGCCACTGTAGTGGTGGTAGCAATAGTGGCACTTGGGGAAAATACAGAGCAGGGAATCAGGAGGAGGGCAAAGTAGCCTACGATAACATAACACATAACTCCAAAAATATAATGAGGAAACATCAATATTTATCAAAAAGTTCTTTATTAATAAATAAATTATAAAAAATGATTGAATATTAAAAACCAAAGGTGGTGATTAGTGTTGAGCGAACAGTTCGAGCATCGTTCGGGTTCGTACCGAATTTTGGGGTGTCCGGGACCCGGACCCGAACCCGGACATTTTCAAAAAAGTTCGGGTTCGGGTTCGTCGTTCGGCATGTATTTAGGCGCATTTTGAAAGGCTGCAAAGCAGCCAATCAACATGCATCATACTACTTGCCCTAAGATGCCATCACAGCCATGCCTACTATTGGCAAGGCTGTGATTGGCCGAGTGCAGCATGTGACTCAGCCTCTTTATAAGCTTGTGCGCACGTTGGGACGTGCTCACTCCCGATGTGAATAGAACAGGGATAGACGCAGCTGATGCTAGGGCGAGAATAGGCAGGGATAATTGAATAACTGGAAGCAAATTTCTCTCTCCACCTGTGATTCATCTGAACAACTGCAGCTGAGCTGCTTTTTTGATAGGGATTGGCTATTTTTAGAGTGGCCAGAGTGATTTTTCCATCCACATGTACCTGGGCTGACCGCCGGCCGCCATTTTGCGACTTGTAGTGCTGCAGCAGAAGCTGCCACAGTGTGCATTCCAAAGCTCCAAACAAGTCAGACATCTACACCTGGGATTCAGACCAATAGCGATTTAGCAGCACAGTCCAAGGCTATTTTTTTTAAAGGTTGTGCAGACCATTTTGTGGCACATGTTACTGGGCTGATAGGCGGCGGCCATCTTGGGACTAGTGCTGCAGCACAATCTCTCCCAACGTCCATTAATCACTTGTAATAGTGGTCTGTGCAATAGAAATCCTACATCACGGACTTGGGTGTGCTTGTGTCACCCCTACTAATACCAGTCCACCTGTAATCCATACAGTCAAAAGACTGAAAGTATTCCAGTAAGGGAATTTTTTTTTTATTTAAAAAAGGCCAAGTTAGTTTATCTGGCGTTCAATATACTAGATACAGTTAGGCCTGCGTTTCATACATCTGGAATTAGCAAATTAATGTGCTGGGGTTGGGAAAACATATATGTACCCATACTAGAATCTGTCAAAGAAAGCGGTACTCACATATAACAGTCATTCCATCTGTAATCCATACAGTCAAAAGACTGAAAGTATTCCAGTGAGGAATTTTTTTATTTAAAAAGGCCAAGTTAGTTTATCTGGCGTTCAATATACTAGATACAGTTAGGCCTGCGTTTCATACATCTGGAATTAGCAAACTAATGTGCTGGGGTTGGGAAAACATATATGTACCCATACTAGAATCTGTCAAAGAAAGCGGTACTCACATATAACAGTCATTCCATCTGTAATCCATACAGTCAAAAGACTGAAAGTATTCCAGTGAGGGAATTTTTTTATTTAAAAAGGCCAAGTTAGTTTATCTGGCATTCAATATACAAGATACAGTTAGGCCTGCGTTTCATACATCTGGAATTAGCAAACTAATGTGCTGGGGTTGGGAAAACATATATGTACCCATACTAGAATCTGTCAAAGAAAGCGGTACTCACATATAACAGTCATTCCATCTGTAATCCATACAGTCAAAAGACTGAAAGTATTCCAGTGAGGGAATTTTTTATTTAAAAAAGGCCAAGTTAGTTTATCTGGCGTTCAATATACTAGATACAGTTAGGCCTGCGTTTCATACATCTGGAATTAGCAAACTAATGTGCTGGGGTTGGGAAAACATATATGTACCCATACTAGAATCTGTCAAAGAAAGCGGTACTCACATATAACAGTCATTCCATCTGTAATCCATACAGTCAAAAGACTGAAAGTATTCCAGTGAGGGAATTTTTTTTATTTAAAAAGGCCAAGTTAGTTTATCTGGCGTTCAATATACTAGATACAGTTAGGCCTGCGTTTCATACATCTGGAATTAGCAAATTAATGTGCTGGGGTTGGGAAAACATATATGTACCCATACTAGAATCTGTCAAAGAAAGCGGTACTCACATATAACAGTCATTCCATCTGTAATCCATACAGTCAAAAGACTGAAAGTATTCCAGTGAGGGAATTTTTTTTTTATTTAAAAAAGGCCAAGTTAGTTTATCTGGCGTTCAATATACTAGATACAGTTAGGCCTGCGTTTCATACATCTGGAATTAGCAAACTAATGTGCTGGGGTTGGGAAAACATATATGTACCCATACTAGAATCTGTCAAAGAAAGCGGTACTCACATATAACAGTCATTCCATCTGTAATCCATACAGTCAAAAGACTGAAAGTATTCCAGTGAGGGATTTTTTTTTATTTAAAAAAGGCCAAGTTAGTTTATCTGGCGTTCAATATACTAGATACAGTTAGGCCTACGTTTCATACATCTGGAATTAGCAAACTAATGTGCTGGGGTTGGGAAAACATATATGTACCCATACTAGAATCTGTCAAAGAAAGCGGTACTCACATATAACAGTCATTCCATCTGTAATCCATACAGTCAAAAGACTGAAAGTATTCCAGTGAGGGAATTTTTTTTATTTAAAAAAGGCCAAGTTAGTTTATCTGGCGTTCAATATACTAGATACAGTTAGGCCTGCGTTTCATACATCTGGAATTAGCAAACTAATGTGCTGGGGTTGGGAAAACATATATGTACCCATACTAGAATCTGTCAAAGAAAGCGGTACTCACATATAACAGTCATTCCATCTGTAATCCATAAAGTCAAAAGACTGAAAGTATTCCAGTGAGGGATTTTTTTTTATTTAAAAAAGGCCAAGTTAGTTTATCTGGCGTTCAATATACTAGATACAGTTAGGCCTACGTTTCATACATCTGGAATTAGCAAACTAATGTGCTGGGGTTGGGAAAACATATATGTACCCATACTAGAATCTGTCAAAGAAAGCGGTACTCACATATAACAGTCATTCCATCTGTAATCCATACAGTCAAAAGACTGAAAGTATTCCAGTGAGGGAATTTTTTTATTTAAAAAAGGCCAAGTTAGTTTATCTGGCGTTCAATATACTAGATACAGTTAGGCCTGCGTTTCATACATCTGGAATTAGCAAACTAATGTGCTGGGGTTGGGAAAACATATATGTACCCATACTAGAATCTGTCAAAGAAAGCGGTACTCACATATAACAGTCATTCCATCTGTAATCCATACAGTCAAAAGACTGAAAGTATTCCAGTGAGGGAATTTTTTTATTTAAAAAGGCCAAGTTAGTTTATCTGGCGTTCAATATACTAGATACAGTTAGGCCTGCGTTTCATACATCTGGAATTAGCAAACTAATGTGCTGGGGTTGGGAAAACATATATGTACCCATACTAGAATCTGTCAAAGAAAGCGGTACTCACATATAACAGTCATTCCATCTGTAATCCATACAGTCAAAAGACTGAAAGTATTCCAGTGAGGGAATTTGTTTTATTTAAAAAAGGCCAAGTTAGTTTATCTGGCGTTCAATATACTAGATACAGTTAGGCCTGCGTTTCATACATCTGGAATTAGCAAACTAATGTGCTGGGGTTGGGAAAACATATATGTACCCATACTAGAATCTGTCAAAGAAAGCGGTACTCACATATAACAGTCATTCCATCTGTAATCCATACAGTCAAAAGACTGAAAGTATTCCAGTGAGGGAATTTTTTTATTTAAAAAGGCCAAGTTAGTTTATCTGGCGTTCAATATACTAGATACAGTTAGGCCTGCGTTTCATACATCTGGAATTAGCAAACTAATGTGCTGGGGTTGGGAAAACATATATGTACCCATACTAGAATCTGTCAAAGAAAGCGGTACTCACATATAACAGTCATTCCATCTGTAATCCATACAGTCAAAAGACTGAAAGTATTCCAGTGAGGGAATTTTTTATTTAAAAAAGGCCAAGTTAGTTTATCTGGCGTTCAATATACTAGATACAGTTAGGCCTGCGTTTCATACATCTGGAATTAGCAAACTAATGTGCTGGGGTTGGGAAAACATATATGTACCCATACTAGAATCTGTCAAAGAAAGCGGTACTCACATATAACAGTCATTCCATCTGTAATCCATACAGTCAAAAGACTGAAAGTATTCCAGTGAGGGATTTTTTTATTTAAAAAGGCCAAGTTAGTTTATCTGGCGTTCAATATACTAGATACAGTTAGGCCTGCGTTTCATACATCTGGAATTAGCAAACTAATGTGCTGGGGTTGGGAAAACATATATGTACCCATACTAGAATCTGTCAAAGAAAGCGGTACTCACATATAACAGTCATTCCATCTGTAATCCATACAGTCAAAAGACTGAAAGTATTCCAGTGAGGGAATTTTTTTATTTAAAAAGGCCAAGTTAGTTTATCTGGCGTTCAATATACTAGATACAGTTAGGCCATGCGTTTCATACATCTGGAATTAGCAAACTAATGTGCTGGGGTTGGGAAAACATATATGTACCCATACTAGAATCTGTCAAAGAAAGCGGTACTCACATATAACAGTCATTCCATCTGTAATCCATACAGTCAAAAGACTGAAAGTATTCCAGTGAGGGAATTTTTTTATTTAAAAAGGCCAAGTTAGTTTATCTGGCGTTCAATATACTAGATACAGTTAGGCCTGCGTTTCATACATCTGGAATTAGCAAACTAATGTGCTGGGGTTGGGAAAACATATATGTACCCATACTAGAATCTGTCAAAGAAAGCGGTACTCACATATAACAGTCATTCCATCTGTAATCCATACAGTCAAAAGACTGAAAGTATTCCAGTGAGGGAATTTTTTTATTTAAAAAGGCCAAGTTAGTTTATCTGGCGTTCAATATACTAGATACAGTTAGGCCTGCGTTTCATACATCTGGAATTAGCAAACTAATGTGCTGGGGTTGGGAAAACATATATGTACCCATACTAGAATCTGTCAAAGAAAGCGGTACTCACATATAACAGTCATTCCATCTGTAATCCATACAGTCAAAAGACTGAAAGTATTCCAGTGAGGGAATTTTTTTATTTAAAAAGGCCAAGTTAGTTTATCTGGCGTTCAATATACTAGATACAGTTAGGCCTGCGTTTCATACATCTGGAATTAGCAAATTAATGTGCTGGGGTTGGGAAAACATATATGTACCCATACTAGAATCTGTCAAAGAAAGCGGTACTCACATATAACAGTCATTCCATCTGTAATCCATACAGTCAAAAGACTGAAAGTATTCCAGTGAGGGAATTTTTTTATTTAAAAAGGCCAAGTTAGTTTATCTGGCGTTCAATATACTAGATACAGTTAGGCCTGCGTTTCATACATCTGGAATTAGCAAACTAATGTGCTGGGGTTGGGAAAACATATATGTACCCATACTAGAATCTGTCAAAGAAAGCGGTACTCACATATAACAGTCATTCCATCTGTAATCCATACAGTCAAAAGACTGAAAGTATTCCAGTGAGGGAATTTTTTTTATTTAAAAAGGCCAAGTTAGTTTATCTGGCGTTCAATATACTAGATACAGTTAGGCCTGCGTTTCATACATCTGGAATTAGCAAACTAATGTGCTGGGGTTGGGAAAACATATATGTACCCATACTAGAATCTGTCAAAGAAAGCGGTACTCACATATAACAGTCATTCCATCTGTAATCCATACAGTCAAAAGACTGAAAGTATTCCAGTGAGGGATTTTTTTATTTAAAAAGGCCAAGTTAGTTTATCTGGCGTTCAATATACTAGATACAGTTAGGCCTGCGTTTCATACATCTGGAATTAGCAAACTAATGTGCTGGGGTTGGGAAAACATATATGTACCCATACTAGAATCTGTCAAAGAAAGCGGTACTCACATATAACAGTCATTCCATCTGTAATCCATACAGTCAAAAGACTGAAAGTATTCCAGTGAGGGAATTTTTTTATTTAAAAAGGCCAAGTTAGTTTATCTGGCGTTCAATATACTAGATACAGTTAGGCCTGCGTTTCATACATCTGGAATTAGCAAACTAATGTGCTGGGGTTGGGAAAACATATATGTACCCATACTAGAATCTGTCAAAGAAAGCGGTACTCACATATAACAGTCATTCCATCTGTAATCCATACAGTCAAAAGACTGAAAGTATTCCAGTGAGGGAATTTTTTTATTTAAAAAGGCCAAGTTAGTTTATCTGGCGTTCAATATACTAGATACAGTTAGGCCTGCGTTTCATACATCTGGAATTAGCAAACTAATGTGCTGGGGTTGGGAAAACATATATGTACCCATACTAGAATCTGTCAAAGAAAGCGGTACTCACATATAACAGTCATTCCATCTGTAATCCATACAGTCAAAAGACTGAAAGTATTCCAGTGAGGGAATTTTTTTATTTAAAAAGGCCAAGTTAGTTTATCTGGCGTTCAATATACTAGATACAGTTAGGCCTGCGTTTCATACATCTGGAATTAGCAAACTAATGTGCTGGGGTTGGGAAAACATATATGTACCCATACTAGAATCTGTCAAAGAAAGCGGTACTCACATATAACAGTCATTCCATCTGTAATCCATACAGTCAAAAGACTGAAAGTATTCCAGTGAGGGAATTTTTTTTTATTTAAAAAGGCCAAGTTAGTTTATCTGGCGTTCAATATACTAGATACAGTTAGGCCTGCGTTTCATACATCTGGAATTAGCAAACTAATGTGCTGGGGTTGGGAAAACATATATGTACCCATACTAGAATCTGTCAAAGAAAGCGGTACTCACATATAACAGTCATTCCATCTGTAATCCATACAGTCAAAAGACTGAAAGTATTCCAGTGAGGGATTTTGCTTATAAAAATAATATATTTCATTGTGGTGCGAGTTGAATCGCAACAATGAAGAAAAATACTATTAAGGGACGAGGACGCGGTCGTGGTGGTGTCCGTGGAGCCTCTGTTGCTGGTAGAGGACGTGGCCGTTCGCCCCAGGCGCACACAGTAGGGAACGAACTCCCTCAACTAGCCGGCAGAATGTACCGCAATATCTCGTGGGGCCCAATGCCGCTCTTAGGATGGTAAGGCCTGAGCAGGTACAGGCATTAATCGATTGAGTGGCCGACAGTGCTTCCAGCACGTTCACCACATGGTCTTCCACCCAGTCTTCTGCGGAAAGCGCACAGGTGGCACCTGAAAACCAAGCCCATCAGTCTGTCACATCACCCCCAAGCATATCAGGGAAACGGTCTGAGCCACAAGTTATGCAGCAGTCTCTTCTTCTGTTTGAAGACTCTGCTTCCAGGGTTTCCAGGGGCGTCCACCTAGCCCTTCCCCAGTGGATGAAGACATACCATGCACTGACGCACAACCACTTATGTCTCCAGATGAAGAGGACATGGGAATACCACCACAGCAGAGTCACCGACGTCTCTGATGATGACGAAACACAGGTGCCCACTGCCGCGTCTTTTGCAGTGTGCAGACTGAACAGGAGGAGGTCAGGGAGGGAGACTGGGTGGAAGACGATGCAGAGGACGATGAGGTCTTAGACCCCACATGGACTGAAGGTCGTGGCGATGACTTTCACAGTTCAGAGGAAGAGGTAGTGGTGAGACCGAGACAACAGCGAAGCCAAAGAGGGAGCAGGGGGCCAAAGCAGACGAGCCGCCGCCCCCAGAGTTCGCCTGCTACTGGACATCGCCAACAGGGACCCAGCCCCACAAAGGCAGCTTCAAAGAGTTCCCTGGCATGGCACTTCTTTAAACAATGTCCTACCGACAAGACCCGAGTGACTTGCACGCTCTGCCATCAGAGCCTGAGGCGAGGCATTAACGTTCTGAACCTCAGCACAACCTGCATGACCAGGCATCTACATGCAAAGCATGAACTGCAGTGGGGTACACACCTTAAAAACCAGGCACTCGCTGAGGCTCCCCTGCTCCCTCTACCGCTGCTGCCTCGGCTTCCGCCTCGAGAGGAATGTTGCCACCTGCCGAGCAGCAAACAGAGGATGTGCCACCGACACCACCACCACCGCCACCGTCAACTAGCGTCTCCACTATATCACACAGCAGCGTTCAGCTCTCAATATCTCAAACCTTAGAGAGGAAGCGCAAATTCCCCGAGTCACCCTCGAGCTCTTGGCCTGAACGCCAGCATTTCTAAACTGCTGGCCTTTGAAATGCTGTCATTCCGGCTGGTGGACACAGACAGCTTCAAACAGCTGATGGCCATGGCTGTCCCGCAGTATGTGGTTCCCAGCCGCCACTACTTCTCCAAGACAGCCGTGCCTTCCCTGCACATGCAAGTGTCCGATAAAATCAAGTGTGCACTGCGCAACGCCATTTGTGGCAAGGTCCACCTAACCACAGATACGTGGACCAGTAAGCACGGCCAGGGACGCTATATCTCACTAACTGCACACTGGATGAATGTAGTGGCGGCTGGGCCCCGGCGGACAGTTCCTTGGCGCACGTCCTTCCGCCCCTAGGATCGCAGGGCATCATTCTCTGCCTCCTGTAGCCTCCTCCTCCTACTCGGCTTCCTCCTCCACTGCTTCCACCAGCTCATCCGGTCAGCCACACACCTTCACCACCAACTTCAGCACAGCCCGGGTAAACGTCAGCAGGCCATTCTGAAACTCATATGTTTGGGGGACAGGCCCCACACCGCACAGGAGTTGTGGCGGGTATTGAACAACAGACCGACGAGTGGTTTCTGCCGGTGGGCCTCAAGCCAGGCCTGGTGGTATGCGATAATGGGCGAAATCTCGTGGCAGCTCTGGGACTAGCCGGTTTGACGCACATCCCTTGCCTGGCGCATGTGCTGAACTTGGTGGTGCAGAGGTTCATTCACCACTACCCCAACATGTCAGAGCTGCTGCATAAAGTGCGGGCCGTCTGTGCGCGCTCCGCCGCTCACATCCTGCCGCTGCTCGCCTGTCTGCGCTACAGCGGAACTTCGGCCTTCCCGCCACCGCCTCATATGCGACGTGCCCACCCGGTGGAACTCCACCTTGCACATGCTGGAGAGACTGTGCGAGCAGCAGCAGGCCATAGTGGAGTTTCAGCTGCAGCACGCTCGCGTCAGTCGTACTGCCGAACAGCACCACTTCACCACCAATGATTGGGCCTCCATGCGAGACCTGTGTGCCCTGCTGCGCTGTTTCGAGTACTCCACCAACATGGCCAGTGGCGATGACACTGTTATCAGCGTTACAATACCACTTCTATGTCTCCTTGAGAAAACACTTAGGGCAATGATGTTAGAGGAGGTGGCCCAGGTGGAGGAGGAGGAGGAGGATGAGGGCTCGTTTCTAACACTTTCGGGCCAGTCTGTTCGAATTGGCTCAGAGGGAGGTTTGTTTAAGCAGCAGAGGACAGGTTCACAAGTCGCCAGCCAAGGCACTGTACTGGAGGACGAGGAGGATGAGGAGGAGGAGGTGGAGGGGGACGAGGATGACGCAAGTTCACAGCGGGGTGGCAGCCCAGGCCCATCACTGGTGCGTGGCTGGGGGATACGGTGGACGATGACGATACGCCTCCCACAGAGGACAGCTTGTCCTTACCCATGGGTAGCCTGGCCCACATGAGCGAATATATGCTCCAATGCCTGCGCAACGACAGCAGAGTTGCCCACGTTTTAACGTGTGCAGACTACTGGGTGGCCACCCTGCTGGATCCCCGGTATAAAGACAATGTGCCCACTTTAATTCCTGAACTGGAGCGCGACCGTAAGATGCGCGAGTACAAGCGCACGCTGATAGAGGCGCTCTTGAGAGCATTCCCACATGTCACAGGGGAACAGGTGGAAGGTGAAGGCAGAGGAGTGGCAAGAGGTCGCCAACGCAGCTGTGTCACGGCCAGCTCATCTGAGGGCAGGGTTAGCATGGCAGAAATGTGGAAAAGTTTTGTCTCCACGCCACAGCTATCTGCACCGACACCTGATACGGAACGTGTTAGCAGGAGGCAGCATTTCACTAACATGGTTGAACAGTATGTCTGCACACCCTCCACATCCTGACGGATGGTTCGGCCCCATTCAACTACTGGGTTTCGAAATTGTCCACGTGGCCAGAGTTAGCATGTTATGCCTTGGAGGTGCTTTCCTGCCCGGCGGCCAGCGTTTTATCTGAACGCAGTATTCAGCACGGCAGGGGCGTCATTACTGACAAGCGCAGCCGCCTGTCCACAGCCAACGTGGACAAGCTGACCTTCATAAAGATGAACCAGGCATGGATCCCACAGGACCTGTCCCTCCCTTGTGCAGAGTAGTCCTTATTAACTGCCTAAAACATGTCTTGTTGTGCTACGGGCCACTTCTTTATTTGATACAAATTTTATGAAACCCACAGTTGAATGAAACTCTTCTCTGTCTGGGCGCCGGGCCTAACCAGATGAAAGTGGCCGGTTAAACTAACGGGTGACATGAAGCCATAACCTCTGCCATGCTACCTCTGTCTTCTGTCTGGGTGCTGAGGCCTAAGTCAAATAAAGCGGTCTTCTGCTGTGCTGGGGGATATGAAGCTAATCTCTGACCTCTCTCCTCTGTCTGGGTCCAAAGGCCTAAATCACTGAAAGAGGCCTTCTCCTGTGGTGTGTGATATGATGCCAGAATATGTGCTGTGGGGCCTCTCTCCTCTTCCTGGGTGCAGGGGTCAAATAAACTAAATTGTGGCCTACTCCTGTGGTGGTTGATATGATGCCTGATTCTCTGATGTGGAACCTCTCTCCTCTGTTTGGGTGAAGGGGTCAAAGTAACTAAATGGTGGCTTCTCCTGTGGTGGCTGATATGATGCCAGAATATGTGCTGTGGGGCCTCTCTCCTCTTCCTGGGTGCAGGGGTCAAAGTAACTCAATGGTGGCTTCTCCTGTGGTGGCTGATATGATGCCAGAATATGTGCTGTGGTGCCTCTCTCCTCTTCCTGGGTGCGGGGTCAAAGTAACTCAATGGTGGCTTCTCCTGTGGTGGTTAGTATGATGCCAGAATATGTGCTGTGGGGCCTCTCTCCTCTTCCTGGGTGCAGGGGTCAAAGTAACTCAATGGTGGCTTCTCCTGTGGTGGCTGATATGATGCCAGAATATGTGCTGTGGTGCCTCTCTCCTCTGTCTGGGTCCAAAGGCCTAAATCACTGAAAGAGGCCTTCTCCTGTGGTGTGTGATATGATGCCTGAATATGCGCTGTGGTGCCTCTCTCCTCTTCCTGGGTGCGGGGTCAAAGTAACTCAATGGTGGCTTCTCCTGTGGTGGCTGATATGATGCCAGAATATGTGCTGTGGGGCCTCTCTCCTCTTCCTGGGTGCAGGGGTCAAAGTAACTCAATGGTGGCTTCTCCTGTGGTGGTTAGTATGATGCCAGAATATGTGCTGTGGGGCCTCTCTCCTCTTCCTGGGTGCAGGGGTCAAAGTAACTCAATGGTGGCTTCTCCTGTGGTGGCTGATATGATGCCAGAATATGTGCTGTGGGGCCTCTCTCCTCTTCCTGGGTGCAGGGGTCAAAGTAACTAAATGGTGGCTTCTCCTGTGGTGGTTGATATGATGCCTGATTCTCTGCTGTGAAACCTCTCTCCTCCATCTGGGTGTAGGGGTCAAAGTCTTTCAAAGTCGCCTTCTCCTGTGCTGATTGATATAAAGCTGATGGTTGTGCCATCTGACATGGTTGCCAGGGTCTGATTCAATGGGGGCCTACTCCTGTGGTGGGTGATCTAAATGCCTGATTCTCTGCTGTGAAACCTCTCTCCTCCGTCTGGGTGTAGGGTCAAAGTCTTTCAAAGTCGCCTTCTCCTGTGCTGATTGATATGAAGCTGATGGTTGTGCCATCTGACATGGTTGCCGGGGTCCCATTAAATTGGGGCCTACTCCTGTGGTGGGTGATCTAAATGCCTGATTCTCTGCTGTGTAACCTCTCTCCTCCGTCTGGGTGTAGGGGTCAAAGTAACTAAATGGTGGCCTACTCCTGTGGTGGGTGATATGATGCCAGAATATGTGCTGTGGGGCCTCTCTCCTCTTCCTGGGTGCAGGGTCAAAGTAACTCAATGGTGGCTTCTCCTGTGGTGGCTGATATGATGCCAGAATATGTGCTGTGGTGCCTCTCTCCTCTTCCTGGGTGCAGGGGTCAAAGTAACTAAATGGTGGCTTCTCCTGTGGTGGTTTATATGATGCCTGATTCTCTGCTGTGAAACCTCTCTCCTCCATCTGGGTGTAGGGGTCAAAGTCTTTCAAAGTCGCCTTCTCCTGTGCTGATTGATATAAAGCTTATGCTTGTGCCATCTGACATGGTTGCCGGGGTCTGATTCAATGGTGGCCTACTCCTGTGGTGGGTGATCTAAATGCCTGATTCTCTGCTGTGTAACCTCTCTCCTCCGTCTGGGTGTAGGGGTCAAAGTAACTAAATGGTGGCCTACTCCTGTGGTGGGTGATATGATGCCAGAATATGTGCTGTGGGGCCTCTCTCCTCTTCCTGGGTGCAGGGGTCAAAGTAACTCAATGGTGGCTTCTCCTGAGGTGGCTGATATGATGCCAGAATATGTGCTGTGGTGCCTCTCTCCTCTGTCTGGGTCCAAAGGCCTAAATCACTGAAAGAGGCCTTCTCCTGTGGTGTGTGATATGATGCCAGAATATGTGCTGTGGTGCCTCTCTCCTCTTCCTGGGTGCGGGGTCAAAGTAACTCAATGGTGGCTTCTCCTGTGGTGGCTGATATGATGCCAGAATATGTGCTGTGGGGCCTCTCTCCTCTTCCTGGGTGCAGGGTCAAATTAACTCAATGGTGGCTTCTCCTGTGGTGGTTAGTATGATGCCAGAATATGTGCTGTGGGGCCTCTCTCCTCTTCCTGGGTGCAGGGGTCAAAGTAGCTCAATGGTGGCTTCTCCTGTGGTGGCTGATATGATGCCAGAATATGTGCTGTGGGGCCTCTCTCCTCTTCCTGGGTGCAGGGGTCAAAGTAACTAAATGGTGGCTTCTCCTGTGGTGGTTGATATGATGCCTGATTCTCTGCTGTGTAACCTCTCTCCTCCGTCTGGGTGTAGGGGTCAAAGTAACTAAATGGTGGCCTACTCCTGTGGTGGGTGATATGATGCCTGGTTCTCTGCTGTGGGACCTCTCTCCTTTGTCTGGGTGCTGTGGTCAAAATAATAGTAAGTGACCTTCTCCATTGGTGGGTGACTTGAAGCCTGATTCTGTGCTATGGGACCTCACTCCAATTAATATTGTTTAATTTTTATTTATTTTATGTTAACTCATCATTTCCCTATCTACATTTGTTTGCAGGGGATTTAACTACATTTTGCTGCCTTTTGCAGCCCTCTAGCCCTTTCCGGGTGTGTTTTACAGCCTTTTTAGTGCCCAAAAGTTCGGGTCCCCATTGACTTCTATGGGGTTCGGGTTCGGGATGAAGTTCGGGTCGAGTTCGGATCCCGAACCCGAACATTTTTCGAAAGTTTGGCCGAACTCGTCGAACCCGAACATCCAGGTGTTCGCTCAACTCTAGTGGTGATCATACATGAAGGGCTAAATGCCCTTACAGGAGAATAAACTGATTCAATGACAATCCGTAACATATCAATAATGTTAGAGGGGAACAAAAGAGCAATATACTCCAAAGCCCATTATAATACACTTAAAGTGCTTGTGCAAACTTGATACCATGATTAGTGGCCATCAAACATTTAATAAAAGCCATTGGGAAGTATACAGAAAAAGCAATTATACAAATAATAAAGTGCCAGTGCAAAAGTTAGTTCATATATATATATATATATTTTAAAGACATATGTGCCTCCTCAAAAAATACCTTCAGTCAGTACCTATTGTGCAGTGTCAGTCCCCCGTATCCCAACGCGCGTTTCACGTAGAATGCTTCTTCAGGGGATCCTTATTCCAAACCTCTTGAGCTTTTACAGTCTCAAGAAGATGACAATCGTGAACCGCAATCGAATGAGGTGGATGATGATGAGACACAGTTGTCAATCACTGAGGTTGTGGTTAGGTCAAGTCAGGATAATGAGCAGAGTGAGGAAGTGGAAGAGGAGGTGGTGGATGATGAGGTCACTGACCCAACATCAGTAGATGAAAAGCCGAGCGAGGACAGCAGTACAGAGGGGGAGGAATCCGCAGCACCACAACAGTCTGGAAGAGGCAGTGGGGTTGCAAATGGGAGAAGTCGACCCACACCAAACAGGCCCGCAACCATTACACCGAGCACCCCCATGTGTAAATCTACCTTGCCAAGGGGTAGATGTTCCACAGTATGGCACTTTTTTGAGGAAAGTGCAGATGACAAAAGAGTGGTAGTTTGCAACCTGTGCCGTACCAAAATGAGCCGGGGCGTGAACACTAGCAACCTCACCAGCATGATCAGCCACATGGCATCCAAGCACCCTAATAAGTGGGCAGAACGCCTGGGTCCACAATCTAGGTCTGCGGGTCACACCACTGCCTCCTCTTACCCTGTATTACACACTGCTGGCCAATCCCCTGTCGAAGGCGCAGGCCCAGATGCCCCTCGCCCTGCACCTGGACCTTCACATGAACCGTCAGCAACAACATCCACTTCCCTGTCCCAGCGTAGCGTCCAAATGTCGATGACCCAGGCATTTGAAAGCAAGCGCAAATAGCTACCCACCCACAGGCCATAGCACTAAATGTGCAACTTTCGAAATTACTGTCCCTTAAAATGTTGCCATTTAGGCTTGCGGACAAGGAGGCTTTCCCCTGCCTGATGTCGGTGGCAGTCCCTGGGTACACAGTCCCCAGCCGCCACTATTTCTCATGGTGTGCTGTGCCCGCCTTACACCAGCATGTGTCCCAGAACATCACCCGTGCCCTGACCAACGCACTTACTGGGAAGGTCCACCTCACCACGGACACATGGACAAGTGCTGTTGGCCAGGGATGCTATATTTCCCTGACCGCACACTGGGTGAATGTTGTGGAGGCTGGGAGTGAGTCGTACCGTGGGATGGCACAGGGGCTACCCACGCCCAGCATTGTGGGCCCTACCTCAATCAGGGTCTCCGCCAGCAGCTATGTCACTTGCTCCAACCCTCACTTCTCCTCCTCGTCCACTTCCACCTCCAACAGCAGTCATCCATCAGTCACAGCTGGAAGCAGTGTAGCACTGCTGTGGGTGAGTGTCAACAGGCCGCGCTGAGCATGATCTGCTTAGGGGACAAACAGCACACTGCCGTAGAGCTTTGGCAGGGTATAAGGGACCAGACCAAGCTGTGGCTCTCACCACTCAACTTATAAGCAGGCATTGTTGTGTCTGACAATGGCCGTAACTTGGTGGCATCTTAAACTTAGTGGTTCAACGGTTTATCAAAACCTACCCCAATTTGCAAGAGCTACTAGTGAAGGTGCGCCGCGTATGTGCACATTTACGCAAGTCATCCACAGCTACAGCTAGTCTGTCAACGCTGCAGCAGCTGTTGCGGCTTCCAGCTCACTGACTGTTGTGCGATTTGAGCATGCGCTGGAACTCAATGTTCTACATGTTGGCCAAGCTTTATAATGTATTCAATCTACTGTAATGTCTTCCCATACACCTTTTCCACCACAAAATAAGAGTGTATGGTTGACACTTGTTTTCTCTTCCTCCTCATCCAGATTGTATATATTCCCTCCACTCTAATTTTTTTATAGGGTCAGCTCAACAGCAGGCCCTCAACTCAATTTTTTTAATAGGGTCAGCTAAACAGCATGCACTCGCATATAATGTTTTAGAGCGTCAGCTGTACAGCATGCACTTGCTTATAATGTTTTAGAGCGTCAGCTGTACAGCATACACTCGCATATAATATTTTAGAGCGCCATTTGAAAAGCATGCACTCGCATATAATGTTTTAGAGCATCAGCTCACCTGCAGGCACTCGCATATAATCAGGGTCGAAATGAGATCCCTCAGGGCCCCCAGGCAAAATTACTCAAGGGCCCACCTTCCAATCCCCACCCATGTTCCGCCTCCAGCCACGTCCATGTTCCACCTCCAGCCACACCCATGTTCCGCCTCCACCCTCCCAGTCGCAGTCGCACCGCGATCGTTACTCTCCTGATCCCATCACAAAAATACAGCGCCCCATACCTCTTACATCCAGTGACGTTTCCTTTGATGTAGATTTTCTCTGTCCTTATCTTCTCCTTTCAGACCTTTGGACCAGACCACCATTTTGTCGCCATTTTCCGTCTCTGCAGTTTGACAACAAAAAAATAATCTTAGTTTGCTACTTTTACATCATCCTCCCTTCTTCTGGACAAATCATCATACTACCCCCAATACTGTGCTGCTGTGCTCCCCAACACTATACTGCAGAAACAGATATTACCCCTGATAATACTAGTACCACACAGAGCCCCCCAAATAAAAATACCCCTTCTTTGTGGCCTCAGTAGAAGC
This sequence comes from Bufotes viridis, assembly GCA_033119425.1. Lineage (NCBI taxonomy): Eukaryota > Metazoa > Chordata > Amphibia > Anura > Bufonidae > Bufotes > Bufotes viridis. The sequence continues at coordinate 393,498,362 of CM065591.1, read as the reverse complement.
CACCATAGTACCCCATAATAATGTGCCAGTAATGAGTGCCCCCCCATAGATGCCCCCCAATCATGTGCCAGTAACAATTGCCTCTCCATGCCCCCACATGTGCCAGTAACAAGTGCCTCTCTTCCCCCATGTGCCAGTAACAAGTGCCTCTACCCCCCATTAGAGATGTCCCGAACTATTCGCCGGCAAAAAGTTCCCGGCGAACATTGCATGTTTGTTTTTGCCACGGCGGGTGAACATATGCGATGTTCGTACGCCCCCTATACGTCATCATTGAGAAAACTTTGACCCTGTACCTCACAGTAAGCAGACACATTCCAGCCAATCAGCATACCCTCCCTCCCAGACCCTCCCACCCCCTATCAAAAAGCAAAGACAGCATCCATCTTAGGGTCCATTCACATGTCCGTAATTTGGGTCCGATTCCATTCCGCAATTTGCGACCTATTCACTTTCAATAGGGCTGGAAAGGATCAAATTTTCGGGATCCTCATCCGTTTTTTCGGGATCTGCATCAATTTTTTTCAGAATCTGCAATTCCGTTCCTGAAAAAATATAGAACATGTCATATTCTTGTCTGCAATTGTGGACAAGAAAATGCAATTTTGTATTATAGTGCTGGCTATGTGCTGTCTGCAAATTGCGGATCACACATTGCCGGTTTCCGTGTTTTAAGGATCCGCAATTTGCGGATCCGCAAAACACTTACGGACGTGTGAATGGACCCTTAGATTCATTCTGAAGCTGCAGTGTTAGTTAGAGTAGGGAGAGTGCTGCTGCTGCTGAATTAATAGGGAAAGCGTTAGCTAGGCCAGTGTTCTGTGTACACTCCAGTCCTCAAAGACTCATCTGCTGTAAGCACTTTTTAGGGCTGGTACATCCGTCTGCTTTTTTATTTTCTTCTATATATATTATATTTCAGTTGCCTGCCTGTGTGTGAGAGACCGCAGGCCCACAGACTGTACTGTGTGCACACCACTCATATGGGGTGGCACAGTAGCTAGCAGATAAAATAGTAATTTCATTTTTACCCTTTAATATAATTTCAGTTGCCTGCCAGTGTGTGTCAGGCCCACACAGACTGTACTGTTCCCACTGCCAGTGCCCACCACTCATATCGGGTGGCACAGTAACTTGCAGATAAAAAATTAATTTAATTTTTACCCTTTAATATAATTGCAGTTGCCTGCCAGTGTGTGTCAGGCCCACAGACTGTACTGTGCCCACTGCCCACCACTCATATTGAGTGGCACAGTGCCTTGCAGATAAAAAAGTCATTTAATTTTTACCCTTCGATATAATTGCAGTTACCTGCTAGTGTGTGTCAGGCCCACAGACTGTACTGTGCCCACTGGCCACCACTCACATAGGGTGTCATAGTACATTGCACGGCGCACGCGCAGTGACCTAAAATTCAAATGAAGGGGACCGAGCATGGGTCTTTTTCCATCTTCCGCTTCCAAAAATCTATTTACTACACCAGCCCTGGCCCTGATAAGGGACAAAACAGAGATTAAACTGATAAGAATAGTACTTAGTTAACACTAGTTGCATTAGTGGCAAATTCCATTGCAAGTGCCCAAAATTAGAAGGAAGCGGACAGAGCAAGCTTTTTTCTCTATCTCCCCATGTAAGGATTCAATTCAATACACGTCCCCTGATAGGGGACTTAACAAAGATTAAAATGGTAAGAATAGTAGTTCACACTATTTGTATTGGTGGCACAGTACATTGCGCGGTGCACGCGCAGTGCCCCAAATTGGAAGTAAGAGGACCGACCAATCATCTCTTTCCATCTCCCGTTTCCTAAAATCTATTCGATGCACATCCCCTTATAGGGGACGTAACAGGGATTAAACTGATAGGAATATTACTACTTAAAACACCACTCATATGGGGTGGAACAGTACAATCCATGATGCACGCGCAGTGCCCCAAATTGATAGGACATTTAAAAAAAAGAGGACAGCCTCTGCGGAGCTGGATATTTTTTGGCCTGCGTTACTGAAAGCTCATGCACAATGGCTGTAGGCTCATGCGTCCTTTTGCAGAGGTGACAAACCTGGTCAGTCAAACCCAAGGCAACATGATCGACCTCATCCCATATGCGTTTTTTCTGGAGAGTGCCCTGTGAAGAGTGCAGGTTCACGCCGTAGATGAGCATGAAGAGGAAGAGTTGTGGTCACCATCACCAGCAGAAGCAGCCTTGTCGTCGTCGATTGCTGGACCTGCGGAAACACATAGAGAGGAGTCTGAAGAAGAGGAGTCAGAGGAGGAAGGTGGCTTTGAGGAGGTGGAAGACCAACCACAGCAGGTATCCAAGGGGGCTTGTTGTTACCTTTCGGGGACCCTTGGTGTTGTACATGGCTGGGTGGAGGAAGAGACCTTCAATGACGTCAGTGAGGACAAGGAACGGGACATGGCTAGCTTGGTATCCAGCCTTGTGCAAATGGGGAGTTTGTGGTTGTGCAAATGGACTGTTTGCAGTTGTTTGCGGTGCGTTAAACGGGAAGTTTGGTCTGTCAGAATTTGGTCTGTCACTGTGAAGCGGGCATAACACTTACACTACCTGATCGATACAACATCATACCTGATCGCATACAGACACTGGATGTTTTAAAGCACGATATTCCAAACAAGTTAGGTGATTTATGCCCTTTATGGATTAAAACCTGACTCTGGGTGAACTACGTAATTTTCCATGGGAGTTTTGCCATGGATCCCCCTCCAGCTTGCCACAGTCCAGGTGTTAGTCCCCTTGAAACAACTTTTCCATCACTATTGTGGCCAGAAAGAGTCCCTGTGGGTTTTAAAGTTTGCCTGCCTATTGAAGTCTATGGCGGTTCGCCCGGTTGGCCCGTTCGTGAACATTTGCGGAAATTTTATGTTTGCGACATCTCTACCCCCATGTGCCAGTAACAAGTGCCTCTCTTACCCCCATATGCCAGTAAAAAGTGCCTCTCCCCCCTCCCACATGTGCCATTAACAAGTGCCTCTCCATGCCCCCCATGTGCCAGTAACAAGTGCCTCTCTCCCCCCACTTGTGCCAGTAACAAGTGCCTCTCCGTGCTCCCCCATGTGCCAGTAACAAGTGCCCCCCCCCCCCTTATATGCCAGTAACTGATAGTCAGGTATAAAAAAAAAAAAAACACTTTTACTCTTTTACTTGCCTATGAAAGATGACTATGACTATAGAGATGAGCGCTTCCCCTTCCCGGCCAGGCCCTCAAACCACTTTTTGGCAGCCCTTTCACTTAGTCCATGGGCTTTATGAGTGTAGGAGTCCCACCACCTGAACAATTGTACCACAATGTGAATGAGGCTCTCATTTATGTGATATACAGACTGTTTCAGAGTGCCTCTTGATTGTAAATTTTGGCAGCACTTGCACTTTATATACAATTTAATATACAGTAAAGAATGTTTCCTATCAATTTTTTCTTTGAAATTGATTATTTATTTTTTATTTTTTGGGGGGGGGGGGTTGTGCGTATTTTTGTCAGTCTGTAAAAGAGGCTTACAACTCGGAAAACATGGTTCCCCGCAGCGACCTGGTGGGAGTCCAAGATGCATCCAGACATGATCCTCATGTGATCCATTTTGGTGGTGTTTCTGTCACTTTCTGATTTTTTCCAATGGACCAGGCACCCTCCCCTCTTCAGAGCAGGGGGTGCCTGGTTGTCTCCCATTGACTTCCATTATACTTGGGTGCTCGGCTGAGCACACAAATATAGCAATGTGTTCGGGCCAACACCCTAATACTTTGGTGCTCGATCATCACTACTTCTTACACTTATGTTTGCTAGTTATAAACTGGGTGTCTTAAATCAACTGGATGGAAATTCTATACAGTTGTCACTTGTCACAATATAAAATTACATGCTGTTAAATCACCTGTTGTCCACACACCAACATGGGTTTTGCACACAAGCGAATTCAGGTCAGTTCAAGGGCAGTGCATACTTCTACTTATTCATCAAACGTCTAACATGTCTGGCAATAACATTTAATTGTAGTCTTTAAAATAATCAAATCAAACCGTTTAAAGCAATGGGCAGCTCATTAGTTCAGACAAATGGCAGCGACATACATCAATGTGAATGAGACCTTCAGAATATTGTATAGTCAGATCTCAAGAGATGCAGTATATGTTGAAAAATCAATTCATAGGAATCAATTTGGCTCACCAAAGAAAGTGTCACCAAGGTTCCGGCCTTGTTGGATTAAAGGCCCTAGTTTGGGTGTCCACTAAAGTAGTTAGCGGACACCATAATACAGGGATGGCGAACCTGAGGCTCTTCAGCTGTTGAAAAACTACAACTCCCAGCATGCCCAGACTTCCTACCTACTTCCTACAGCTACAGCCTACAGCAGTGCATGAAGGGAGTTGTAGTTTTACAACAGCCGGAGAGCCTCAGGTTAGCCATGCCTGCCATAATACATAGCATAGCTGGTTCCAGCTAGTTCATGGCGGGCTTTTCTGGGAACAGGCAATGTGCTGGCTGGGTGCCTGTTCCCCATGTTTCAGTCCGGGACTTGCTCACTGCCAGCAATTCAATTTAGTCTGCTTGCTGGACTCTGGGGAGCGAGTCTTTGATGGCACAGAGGCCTAGAGCAGAGGCTCTGTGTGAAGTAGTCTCAGTCAGGTGGACTGTGTGACCACAAGGCTATGCAAAGCCTGATCTATCCACGGTGTGGACTGTCACAGATAAGTGAAACCTGCTAAGGCTTGGAGCCTGAGATACTGACTGGTACTAAGCCCAACTTAGAGGGGAGGTAGGGAACCGTGAATGTTTAGGCATAGCCCAGAAGGGCAAGGAGTTTTTTGTTTATGTTTATTTTATTATGCTGTGTGCCAAAATAAATCACACTGTTTGGACCGGAAATCAAGTGGTGATAAAGATCTTTGTGTGAATGATCTCCGAGACCAGAGCTAATCCCTTGCAAGTGGTGTAGAACACTGTGCCTTGCAGTAACACGCATTGGGAGACTGCTGTGTTAGTGAAATAATACTGTGAGTTAGTATGACATGCATATGACAGGCGTCACTCTTAGAATCACTGCACACTTCACTTATTTGGGCAGTCACGGGGCCAAAACTTACCAAATAACTCAAGTATAAACTCAGCCTTATAGGTCGATGTTAGCGCCAAGAAGAAGCGCACTCCTTTTACACCATCATCAGCTGATTCCACATAGATGTCTACAGAACCTGTTCTATTAAATGCTTATACAAGAAGAGCCGCCCGACAGAGTGGAGAGGGTGTCAGCAGTAAGTTTGTGTTGACATCACTGATTATTTTGCGCTTCCTCTGATTCCTCAGAACAATAACCCCCCAAAAAACCTGTCTGCAGAGCATCTGCCTTCACTCGGTCAGCATTTGGTCAGTAATCCATCAGTATTGCTAATGCCCCAAAAAAAAAAAAAAAAAAATAGGAGTGGATCCAAAACAGAGAAGAAACATTAATGGAATATTTGCATGGCTTCTGTGTTTTACACCCACTCCTGCTTTTGGCTACCAAATCAAAAGCCAATTCTGATAGGACCATACAGGTCTAACAACTGCTACACAGACAGGATCCGTTGTGCGTCTCATTTTTTCATCCTTCTGACAGATCAGAAGAAGGGTCAAATAAATGATGATGTCAACCAGGCTGAAAGGCAAAATAGTCTCCCAGTCATAGTGGGGAGGGTCGGAACAGCATGAGAAGTCCACAGAGTGGAGGTGGTGGCAGCATCAGGGGGCCACAGAGTGGCACAATGACAAAGTGTGGAGGTGGCAGCAGCAGAAGGAGGAGGAGGCCACAGGGTGGCACAATGACAGTGTGAAGGTGGCATCAGCAGAATCAGGAGGCCATAGAGTGGCAAGGTGACATAGTGTGGAAGTGGCAGCAGCATCAGGAGACCACAGAGTGGCAAGGTGACATAATGTGCAGGTGTCAGCAGCATCAGGAGACACCATAATACATAGGTCATCAATAAATAGGATAGGTCATCAATAAATATAACTTGGACAACCCCTTTAAGCACTTTTGTTTTGTTTAGAACATATAACCGCACTGCACAAGGGTAATTAAGACATAGAGATATTTTCTTGTAATAAACCCTATTAATGGCTGTATCAAACAGCACTTGCACCCCAATAAAAATAACGATTTGCTGGAATTACAGAGTTGTATAATGGCAATTTGGGTCCCCAGACAGTGCAGCAAGGTGTAATAGGATCGTTCATATTACCCAGGCTATAACACTCCCTACTGAATCCTGTTCAACATAAATGCCGTGGAATGATTCCTCCTTATCCTTTCTCTACACCTTGAATAATCTTTCCCTACACTTGTAAATCGTTTTTTTAGCACAATGAAGTTTTTTCTAGTACTGTCCCTAGCGCCTGCTTACGTCTCTCCCTGCACTAAGTACACTGGAAAATGGCAGAATCCAAGATGGCTGAGGGTATTTATAGGGCTGTGACATCACAGGGCTGGCTAATTGGCTGCATTCATTGCATTATGGGTATTCCTGCCCTCCCAGAGTTCCTTACTCCATGTCCTCACACTTGCAGCAGCCATTTTAGGAAAAAAAGGCGATTTGTTACCACGAAGCGTGAGAAAATTCGTATTCAGTGTGAATCAAATAATTCCTAAAATTTGGATCAAATTCCACTTTGTCAGCTTCGATTCACTTATCTCTAATCACAATGTGTTTAATTTTAAGAAGTAAACAAATTTTATTTATTTTTTAAATAATGCAATTTCTTCAAGTTGTATATCAGCCTCATTTTCTAAAAACAAAAAATGCAACTTTTGGAATAATTTGCTATGGTTACTTTTGTTTAAAACAGCCAAGACTTGTGCAACTTCCAAGCTTCTTGTTCCATGTGACTTCCTTAGCAATGCAGGTCCATATTACAGTTGTGTTCACCCATGTACACCGATCATGGGCAAAAATATCTTGGTTATGGCAGCTTAAAAACTGGCATTTATCCCACACAAAGTTATTACGCAGTGAATGGGGCATTTCAAGTATTAATATAGTGCCAATAAAACTGTCACCTTGTCCCGTTATTTCCAAAATGGGGTCACTTTTTGGGAGTTTCTACTCTTTGAAGCCTTTAAATGTCACATAACAATTTAGAATTGTCCCAGTGAAATCTTCCGTCCAAAATCCATATGGCGCTCCTTTCCTTCTGCACCCTGCCGTGTGCCTATACAGCAGTTTACAATCATATATAAGATGTTTCTGTAAACTACAGAATCAGGCCTCATGCACACGGCCATTGCCGTCCTTGGCCAGTATTGTGGCCGGAAACAGCGGGTCCGCAATATGTGTTCACCGGCTGTGTGTTGCCCGGCCGTGTTCACCGGCCATGTGCTGGGTCCACAATCCAGAGATGCTGTGCGGAACGGAGGCACAGAACCCCACAGAAGCACTACGGAGTGCTTCTGTGGTGTCTCTGTCTGTGCTTCCGCACCGCAAAAAAGAATAGAACATGATCAAAGACCCATTAAAGTTGAATGAGTCTGGATCCATCCCGGCTGCCACACAGATGTTGCCCATGTTTTGGGAACCACAAATTGCTTCAGAGTGATAAACATTGAGTTTTCTTTGGCTGTTAATTAAAATGGAAAATTTGCCAAAAAAGTGAAACTTAAAAATTTCATTTTGTTTTTTCGTACCTAAAGGGTTAACAAAGTTTGTAAAATCGGTTTTCAATAACTTAAGGGGTGTAGTTTTTATAATGGGGTTATTTATGGGTGGTTTCTGCTATTTAAGCCCCACAAAGTGACTTAAGAACTGAACTGATCCTTAAAAAAGTAGGTTTTGGAAACTTTCTTAAAAATGATAAAATTTGCTTCTAAAATTTTAAGCCTTATAACATCCTAAAAAAAAAATAATACATTTTAGTGAACACATGGGAAATGTAAAGTAATAACTCTTTTATTATGTATCACTATCTGCCTTAAAAGCAGAGAAGTTTTATGTAAATGTTGGATTTTCTAAGAAATAAAGATGAATTATATTGATTCAAATTTTCCACTATCATTAAGTACAACAATAGACTCTGAATAGTTTGTTTAAGTAAAAGCATTCCAAAGTTATTTCCACATAAAGTGACTATGTCAAATTTCCTTAAAATTGCTTGGTCCTTAAGGTGAAAAGTGGAAATCTTAAGGGATTAAACACAAACGTTGTTATGGGATTTAAAAAAATAAAAATATGTCTTGGGGCAAAAAACACAGCAGCCATACAGAATAGGTTGGTAGTTATAGGCAGACAGACAGAAACAGTGGCAAGATGGTGCAGCAAGACGATGTGTATTCAAATCATGTATTGATGCCTAAATCATCCATTTACGTGTATTCACTTTCCACACTGTTGATTTTTTTTTTTTTGGGGGGGTGGGTGGGTGGGGGGTATATATACATGCTGTATGTATTGTACTACATTGAAACAGGCATCAGACCCTAAATAGTTGAAGTTCCTATACTGGGACAAGAATAAAATGTGAAAAAATAATAAAAAAAGTGTTTTATGAAAGAAAAGAAAATGTGTACAGCAAAAAAAAATAGTGCTCCTTTGGTCCTTTCCCTTCATCAAGCAGTTTTAATTTATAGAAATGAATAAAGATAGACATATTAGATATTACTGTGTTTGTAACGAGTGACTCTATAAAAATATCACAACCAACCCAGTGCTAAAAACTGTGCTAAAAAGTGTATTATTGAACAATGAAAAAATCTAATGTACCCAAAAATGGTACCAATAAAAACATCAACTCTTCCTGCAAAAAACAAGCCCCTACACTAGACGATCATCAGAAAAATAAAAAATTATATGGCTTTCAGAAAATGGAGTCACAAAAACATTTTTTTTTTTAAAATGCTTCACGTGTTTTGTAAAACTGAAACAAAAAAAAATATATGTAATATACATAATAGATATCATTGCATCCATAACAACCTGCTCTTTAAAAATAACATGTGATCTATCCTGTCAGGTGTATGCCCTAAAAAAAGTAAAAAATAAATAAAAACAGCCATTTTTTGGTTACCTTGTTTACAAATCATATGTACCCCAAAAGAGTACCAATAAAACTGTCACCTTATGCTATAGTTTAAAAAATATGCTCACTTTTTGGTAGTTTCTACCGTAGGGGGTCTTCACATGTGACATGACAACTTAAAAAAATTTCCCAGCGAAATATGCACTCCAAAATTCATATGTTTCTTCTTCCCTTCTGCGCTCTGCCGTATGCCCATACGGCAGTTTACATCTACTTATTTGGTGTTTCTGTAAACTACAGAATCAGGGTAACAAATATTGAGTTTGGTTTTGTTGTTAACACTTATTGACTGGCAGGAAAAAATGGAATAAAATTGAACATCTGAAAAAAGAATAGACATTTTGAAATTTCTCCTCTATTTTCCCTTTAATTCTTATGGAACACCTAAAGGGTTAACAAAGTTTGAAAATCATATTTTAATAACTTGAGGGGTATATTTTCTAAAATGGGGAGATTTATGAGTGGTGTCTTCATAAGTGAGCTTCATAAGTGAATTGGTCTTTTGAAAAGCGGATTTTCGAAACTTTCTTAAAATTTTTCAAAATTCGTCAAAAATTGTACTCTATCTAGTATTAAAAAAAGTAAAATAAAAGGACATTTACATAATGATGCCAAAATAAAGTAGACATATTGGAAATTTTAAGTAATTACTATTTTATGAGGTATCACTATTAGAGATGAGCGAACACCTGGAAGTTCGGGTTCGGGAAGTTCGGCCGAACTTCCCGAAAATGTTCAGGGTTCGGGATCCGAACTCGACCTGAACTTTATCCCGAACCCAAACCCCATTGAAGTCAATGGGGACCTGAACGTTTAGGCACTAAAAAGGCTGTAAAATAGTCCAGGAACGGGCTAGAGGGCTGCCAAAGGCAGCAAAATGTAGGTAAATCCCCTGCAAACAAATGTGGATAGGGAAATGAATTAAAATAAAATAAAATAAATAAAATTTAACCAATATCAATTGGAGAGAGGTCCCACTGCAAGGAATCATACGTCATATCACCCAACACTGGAGAAGGCCACTTTCAGTTATTTTGGCCCCAGCAGCCAGACAGAGGAGAGAGGTCCCACAGCAAGGAATCATGCGTCATATCACCCACCACTGGAGAAGGCCACTTTCAGTTATTTCGGCCCAGCACCCAGACAGAGGAGAGAGGTCCCACATAGAGATGAGCGAACTTTAAAAAAAAGTCTGGTGTTCAGCATTCGGGTTGTGGTAAGTCGCGCATCCCGTTATGGATTCCACTATAGCGGCATATTGAATCCATAAGGGGCGGCTGCCACCAACCCGAACTGTTGAACAGCCGAAGGACCTGGGGTGACGTCACTGTCATGTGATCAGTGCAGGGGGCGTGGCTTAGCACGGGATCAAATACAGTGCTTAGCCACGCCCCCTGCACTGATCACATGACGGTGATGTCACCCCAGGTCCTTCGGCTGTTCAACAGTTCGGGTTGGTGGCAGCCGCCCCTTATGGATTCCATATGCCGCTATAGTGGAATCCATAACGGGATGCGCGACTTACCACAACTCGAACACCGAACACCGGACTTTTTTTTTAAGTTCGCTCATCTATAGTCCCACAGCAAGGAATCATGCGTCATATCACCCACCACTGGAGAAGGCCACTTTCAGTTATTTCGGCCCAGCACCCAGAAAGAGGAGAGAGGTCCCACAGCAAGGAATCATGCGTCATTTCACCCACCACTAGAGAAGGCCACTTTCAGTTATTTCGGACCCAGCACCCAGACAGAGGAGAGAGGTCCCACAGCAAGGAATCATGCGCCATATCACCTACCACTGGAGAAGGCCACTTTCAGTTATTTCGGACCCAGACAGAGGAGAGAGGTCCCACAGCAAGGAATCATGCGTCATATCACCCACCACTGGAGAAGGCCACTTTCAGTTATTTCGGACCCAGCACCCAGACCGAGGAGACAGGTCCCACAGCAAGGAATCATGCGTCATATCACCCACCACTGGAGAAGGCCACTTTCAGTTATTTCAGCCCAGCACCCAGATAGAGGAAACAGGTCCCACAGCAAGGAATCATGCGTCATTTCACCCACCACTAGAGAAAGCCACTTTCAGTTATTTAAGACCCAGCACCCAGACAGAGGAGAGAGGTTCCACAGCAAGGAATCATGTGTCATATCACCCACCACTGGAGAAGGCCACTTTCAGTTATTTCGGCCCAGCACCCAGACCGAGGATACAGGTCCCACAGCAAGGAATCATGCGTCATATCACCCACCACTGGAGAAGGCCACTTTCAGTTATTTCGGCCCCAGAACACAGAGAGAGTAGAGAGGTCCCACAGCAATGAATCATGCATCATATCACCCACCACCGGAGAAGGCCACTTTCAGTTATTTCGGCCCCACCACCCAGAAAGAGGAGAGGTTCATTCAACTTTGGGTTGCACCGCAAGATCATGGTAAAGTTAAAAAAATGAGGATTCAATAAAGAAGTGCCCCGGAGTACAAGAATACATGGTTGAGGGGGAGGCAGTTATAAATGTCTATTCTGCACAAGGGAGGGACAGGTCCTGTGGGATCCATGCCTGGTTCATTTTTATGAATGTCAGCTTGTCCACGTTGGCTGTAGGCTGCGTTTGTCAGTAATGACGCCCCTTGCCGTGCTGAATACACGTTCAGACAAAACACTGGCCGCCGGGCAGGCCAGCACCTCCAAGGCATAAAATGCTAACTCTGGCCACGTGGCCAATTTGGAGACCCAGAAGTTGAATGGGGCCGAACCATCAGTCAGTACATGGAGGGGTGTGCAGACGTACTGTTCAACCATGTTAGTGAAATGCTGCCTCCAGCGAACACATTCCGTATCAGGTGGTGGTGCAGTTAGCTGTGGCGTGGAGACAAAACTTTTCCACATTTCTGCCATGCTCACCCTGCCCTCAGAGGAGCTGTCCGTGACACTGCTGCGTTGGCAACCTCTTGCTCCTCCTCTGCCTTCGCCTTGGGCTTCCACCTGTTCCCCTGTGACATTTGGGAATGCTCTCAGGAGCGCCTCTACCAGCGTGCGCTTGTACTCACGCATCTTCCTATCACGCTCCAGTGCAGGAAGTAAGGTGGGCACATTGTCTTTGTACCGGGGATCCAGCAGGGTGGCAACCCAATGGTCCACACACGTTAAAATGTGGGCAACTCTGCTGTCGTTGCGCAGGCACTGCAGCATGTAGTCGCTCATGTGTGCCAGGCTCCCCAGAGGTAAGGACAAGCTGTCCTCTATGGGAGGCGTATCGTCATCGTCCTCCGTATCCCCCCAGCCACGCACCAGTGATCGGCCTGAGCTGTGTCGGGTGCCACCCCGCTGTGAACCTGCTTCATCCTCATCCTCCTCCACCTCCTCCTCGTCCTCCAGTAGTGGGCCCTGGCTGGCCACATTTGTACCTGGCCTCTGCTGTTGCAAAAAACCTCCCTCTGAGCCACTTCTAAAAGACTGGCCTGAAAGTGCTAAAAATGACCCCTCATCCTCCTCCTCCTCCTGGGCCACCTCCTCTTCCATCATCGCCCTAAGTGTTTTCTCAAGGAGACATAGAAGTGGTATTGTAACTCTGATAACGGTGTCATCGCCACTGGCCATGTTGGTGGAGTACTCGAAACAGTGCAACAGGGCACACAGGTCTCGCATGGAGGCCCAATCATTGGTGGTGAAGTGGTGCTGTTCCGCAGTGCGACTGACGCGTGCGTGCTGCAGCTGAAACTCCACTATGGCCTGCTGATGCTCGCACAGTCTCTCCAGCATGTGCAAGGTGGAGTTCCACCTGGTGGACACGTCGCATATGAGGCGGTGAGTGGGAAGGCCGAAGTTCCGTTGTAGCGCAGACAGGCGAGCAGCGGCAGGATGTGAACGCCGGAAGCGCGCACAGACGGCCCGCACTTGTGAGATGGAGAGCTGAACGCTGCCGTGTGACATGGTGGAGATGCTTGGTGACGCAGGTGGTGTTGTCGGTGGCACATCCTCTGTTTGGTGGGCGGCAGGTGCCAACGTTCCTCCCGAGGCGGAGGAAGAGGCCGAGGCAGCAGCAGAAGAGGGAGCAGGGGGAGCCTGAGTGAGTTCCTTGCTTTTAAAGTGTTTACTCCACTGCAGTTCATGCTTTGCATGTAGATGCCTGGTCATGCAGGTTGTGCTAAGGTTCAGAACGTTAATGCCTCGCTTCAGGATCTGATGGCACAGCGTGCAAACCACTCGGGTCTTTTGGTCAGCACATTGTTTAAAGAAGTGCCATGCCAGGGAACTCCTTGAAGCTGCCTTTGGGGTGCTCGGTCCCTGGTGGCGGTGGCCAGTAGCAGGCGATCTCTCTTGGCGGCGGCTGGTCTGCTTTTGCCCCCTGCTCCCTCTTTTGCTACGCTGTTGGCTCGGTCTCACCACTGCCTCTTCCTCTGAACTATGAAAGTCTGTGGCACGACCTTCATTCCATGTGGGGTCTAGGACCTCATCGTCCCCTGCATAGTCTTCCACACAGTCTTCCTCCCTGACCTCCTGTTCGGTCTGCACACTGCAGAAAGACGCAGCAGTTGGCACCTGTGTTTCGTCATCATCAGAGACGTGCGGACTCCGATGAGGTGGTATTCCCATGTCCTCATCATCAGGAAACATCAGTGGTTGTGCATCAGTGCATTCTATGTCTTCCACCACTGGGGAAGGGCTAGGTGGATTCCCTTGGCAAACCCTGCCAGCAGAGTCTTCAAACAGCATAAGAGACTGCTGCATAACTTGAGGCTCAGACTGTTTCCCTGATATGCATGGGGGTGATGTGACAGGCTGATGGGCTTGGTTTTCAGGTGCCACCTGTGCGCTTTCTGCAGAAGACAGGGTGGGAGATAATGTTGTGAACATGCTGGATCCACTGTCGGCCACCCAATTGACTAGCGCCTGTACCTGCTCAGGCCTTACCATCCTTAGAACGGCATTGGGCCCCACCAAATATCGCTGTAAATTCTGGCGGGTACTGGAACCTGAGGTAGTTGCTTCACTAGGACGTGTGGCTGTGGCAGAATGGGACAGCTGGGACACCAGATTCAGGGTATTGCTATTTTGGCAATTGAATTTCACCCCACAACAAAATATATGTTTTTGCGGACACTATGAATCTTGGCCAGCCACAGCTGAAACCACTGATTTATGGTATTGCTATTTTGGCAATTGAATTTCACCACATAAAATAATCTATCCTTTGCCAGACAGCAGACAGTATTATACTTGGCTAGCCAAAGCTGGAACACCAGATTTAGGGGATTGGTATTTGGGAAATAGTATTTAACCCCTTAATAAATATAGAAATTGCTATCCTGAGTTATAGGGGTGACAATTAGCACAGCCAAGCCCCTGATGTAGGATATAGCAAAAAAAAAAATAGTATTGATGGATTGATGGACTTGGTGGCAGCTTGTTCTGGTGCACCACAAGTCACAAAATGGCCGCCGATCACCCCAGAAAATAAGTGATAGAAAATTGCTCTGTGCTGCCTAAAAACCAGTGAGCAAGTAACTAGCAGAAGTTCAATAATTCACAGCTGTAGATCAATCAGTTCATTAGGTGCTGTTGCGGACTTTTCCCTGCCTAATCTCGCCCTCACAGAAGCTGCGTCCTCTCCCTACACTAATCAGAGCAGTGTGACGTGCGGCGCTACGTGATTCCAGCTTAAATAGAGGCTGGGTCATATGCTGCACTTGGCCATCATTTGGCCATCATTAGTAGGCATGGCTGTGATGGGCTCTTAGGGCAAGAAGTAAAACGCTAGCTGATTGGCTGCTGTGCAGCCCTTCAGAAAGAGGGAATTAATCGCCGAACAACGAACCCGAACCTGAACTTTTTTGAAAATGTTCGGGTCCGTGTCCCGGACACCCCAAAATTCGGTACGAACCCGAACTATGCTCGAACTGTTCAACACTAATCACTATCTGCCTTAAAAGCAGAGAAATCTAAATATTTGCAACATTTTTTGTATAAATAAAGTTGAAATTTATTGACTCAAATTTCCCACTGCTATGAAGAACAATGTGTCACAAAAAACAATCTCAGAATGGCTTGGATAAGTAAGTGTTCTAAAATTATTAACATCTAAATGTCACATTTGTAAAAAATGGCTCGGTCCTTAAGGTGAAAACTTGCCCACGTTAGACAGAGTTAATTAAATTGAACCCCACAGAAAAAGATCTCTGTGAAAAATTGGGAAAAAGAGAGTATTTGCTTACACTTGCAGTCACAGGTCGTGTCTTCTCTTTCAGTCAGTCAGTTAACCTGTACACAACAGAAACAATTCTTCTTTGAAATCCTAGCCTTTCCCATCACTCTCCCTGGAAATAAGCTTCCGTCTTTTTCTAACTGTCCATGATTGTTTTTTTCACTCTCCCTGACTCCCTAAGATCGTCTTCCTGGCACTATAACACCCAACCACCCTCATTCACAGCCCAGAACAAAATGGCGTTCTGCTAGGGCACCTCCCTTCCTTCTGCAGTACTGATTGGCTCATCCAGGCTGTCTGTAAGCCTGGGAGCCAATCAGGACAAGCCCCAATCTCTTCCTCTCAGGGTTATGTGAGAATGCGTCTTCTTCCACCCTAGTGCTATTTTCCTGCCGACATGTTTTAGTGGATTCATCCGAAACTAATCTGAAAATATTTGGGTTCGTCTGACTTTTGAAAAATAGCAAAGTTCAGACCGAATATGGTTCAGTCCAAACTGGTTCACTCATACTTAATATATATTTATATATATAATGAACCTGATGCTTTTTAAATTTGCTTTGGACGAATCAAGTAAAATGGCACACAGTGCACTTTTACTGCATATGATGGGAAAAAACACAAGGGAAAAAGAAGAAGGATGCACATAGTAATCTGAAAGGAAGTGTGAGGAGGGTCTCTCCCTGAAAAACAGCCTCTTTAGCCAATCAGGCGTGGCAGCAAGCAGGGAGATGCCTGTGCAGAGCAAGTAGATGTTATTCTGTGTTGAGCTGTTAATGAGGGTGGATGGGTGTATGCAGTGTCTCACAGAAAATTATTTGAAACAGTATATAAAGGCACAAGCAAACATGTCTTCTACTGTTACAGGGACAGTGTAGGAAAATAATACAAATAAATAATTGTGTATGATACCAGGGGCTGTTCAGGAAAAGCAGTTTCAGAGTGTGAGGGGCTGAGTGGGGCAGAGTCAGCGTTTAATAATACAGCTGCTGCAGAACCTCACCCTAGCAGTTCTACGCTGCAAAACCAGCCCCTGCAAGAAAAACATATTATTTTTTTCTCCAATGAACAGATAGATGTTTTTTTTTTTTTTACCAAAACCTAAAGTTTATATATATTGATGTAGCAGAGTTAGCAATCAAACTCAAATTTCTTAACTTATCGTGATATCCTGAAACAAAAGCCATTAAAAAGCAATTGAAGGAGTCAGCTTAATATAACTAGTTTAGATAACATTAGAGTTGAGCGAACACCTGGATGTTCGGGTTCAGGATCCGAAGCCGACCCGAACTTCATCCCGAACCCCATTGAAGTCAATGGGGACCTGAACTTTTGGGAGCTAAAAATTTTGTAAAATAGTCCAGGAAAGGGATAGATGGCTGCAAAAGGCAGGAAAATGTAGGTATATGCCCTGCAAACAAAAGTGGATAGGGAAATGAATTAAAATAAAATAAAATAAATAAAAATTAACCAATATCAATTGGAGAGAGGTCCCAAAACACAGAATCAGGCTTCAAGTCACCCACCAATGGAGAAGGTTACTTTCTGGTATTTCGGCCCCAGCACCCAGACAGAGGAGAGAGGTTCCATAGCATAAAATCTGGCTTCATATCACCCACCACTGGAGAAGGCCACTTTCAGTTATTTAGGCCCCAGCACCCAGACAGAGGAGAGAGGTCCCACAGCAAGGAATAAGGTGTCATATCACCCACCGCTGAAGAAGGCCACTTTCAGTTATTTCGGCCCCAGCACCCAGACAGAGGAGAGAGGTCCCACAGCAGAAAATCAGGCATCATATCACCCAACACTGGAGAAGGCCACTTTCAGTTATTTAGGCCCCAGCACCCAGACAGAGGAGAGAGGTCCCACAGCAAGGAATAATGTGTCATATCACCCACCACTGGAGAAGGCCACTTCCAGATATTTAGCCCACGGCACCCAGACAGAGGAGAGAGGTCGCATGGCAGAGGTTCAGGCTTCATGTCACCCACCATTGGAACAGGCCACTTTCAGTTATTTAGGCTCCGGGGCCCAGATTGAGAAGAGGTTCATTCAACTTTGGGTTGCACCGCAAGATCATGGTAAAGTTAAAAAAATGAGGATTCAATAATGAAGTGCCCCGGAGTACAAGAATACATGGTTGAGGGGGAGGCAGTTATAAATGTCTATTCTGCACAAGGGAGGGACAGGTCCTGTGGGATCCATGCCTGGTTCATTTTTATGAACGTCAGCTTGTCCACGTTGGCTGTGGACAGGCGGCTGCATTTGTCAGTAATGACGCCCCTTGCCGTGCTGAATACACATTCAGACAAAACGCTGGCCGCCGGGCAGGCCAGCACCTCCAGGGCATAAAATGCTAACTCTGGCCACGTGGACAATTTGGAGACCCAGAAGTTGAATGGGGCCGAACCATCAGTCAGTACGTGGAGGGGTGTGCAGACGTACTGTTCAACCATGTTAGTGAAATGCTGCCTCCTGCTAACATGTTCTGTATCAGGTAGGGGTGCAGTTAGCTGTGGTATAGAGACAAAACTTTTCCACATTTTTGTCATGCTAACCCTGCCCTCAGAGGAGCTGGCTGTTACACTGCTGCGTTGGCGACCTCTTGCTCCTCCTCTGCCTTCGCCTTGGGCTTCCACCTGTTCCCCTGTGACATTTGGGAATGCTCTCAGGAGCGTGTCTACCAGCGTGCGCTTGTACTCACGCATCTTCCTATCACGCTTCAGTGCAGGAAGTAAGGTGGCCACATTGTCTTTGTTTCGGGGATGCAGCAGGGTGGCAACCCAGTAGTCCGCACACGTTAAAATGTGGGCAACTCTGCTGTCGATGCGCAGGCACTGCAGCATGTAGTCGCTTATGTGTGCCAGGCTCCCCAGAGGTAAGGACAAGCTGTCCACTGTGGGAAGCATATCGTTATCGTCCTCCGTATCCCCCCAGCCAGGCACCAGTGATGGGCCTGAGGTTTGTCAGTGCCACCCGGCTGTGAACCTGCTTCATCCTCCTCCTCCTCATCCTCATCGTCCTACAGTAGTGGGGCCAGGCTGACCACATTTGTACCTGAGAAAATAGTATTAAAGGGATGGCACACTGATCATATGGTATGTAAAATCGACGATATTTATTAATATTTGATAAAATATAATCCTCTACTTAGGGATATTTTGGTTCTGAATGGCCATTGTGTTGGCTTTAAATTAATATGTCTACTTAGTCCATATAGTTGTTCCCTATATAGTTCACATAAGTATTAGTACATAAATAGATCACAATAATTCATAATAACTCATAAAAATTCATAAAAAAAGTTCATAAAATCAATGAAAAATCGGTAAAAAACAATATGAAATCAATAGAGGATCAGTGAAGGTAGTTTATATAAAGTCCATTATCCTTGGAATGTCTTATTGTAATCAAAGTATGCAACTGTAGAAAATATGTAACTGTAAAAAATGTAACTGTAGAAATTATGCAACTGAAAGAATAGTCCGGTGGTTATAACAGTCTGCGATGGTGATTATGCTAATATATATGTCCAAGGAGGACTGTACATTACCGCTCCTGCAGCTGTGTTGGTAGTGCCGTCTGTTAGCGGCGTCCTCGTGCTGTTTGCCGCGCGTGTGGTTCGGCTCCCTGGGATATCACATTTGTACCTGGCCTCTAATATATCCTTTTCCAGACACTATTAAATTTGGCCAGCCACTGCTTGGACAGCAGATCTACTGAATTTCTATTTTTGCTAATGACTTTCACCCCAGAAAATAATATGTCTTTTTACGGACAGATTTAAACGAAGCCTGCAACAGCTGGAACAACAGTTTTACTGTATTTCTATTTTTGCTACTAACTTTTACCCCAGAAAATAATATACCATTTTACGGACAAATTTAAACGAAGCCTGCAACAGCTGGAACAACAGTTTTACTGTATTTCTATTTTTGCAACTGAATTTCACCGCAGAAAATAATATATCCTTTGCCGGACACTATTAAACTTGGCCAGCCACAGCTGAAACCACTGATTTATGGTATTGCTATTTTGGCAGTTGAATATCACCCCAGAACAAAATATATCCTATGCCGAACACTATTAAACTTGGCCAGCCACTGCTGGGACACCAGATTTATGGTATTGCTATTTTGGCAATTGAATGTCACCCCAGATCAAAATATATCCTTTGCCGTACACTATTAAACTTGGGCAGCCACAGCTGAAACCACTGGTTTATGGTATTGCTATTTTGGCAATTGAATTTCACCCCAGAACAAAATATATCCTTTGCCGAACAGCATTATACTTTGCCAGCCACTGCTGGCACACCAGATTTAGGAGATTGCTATTTTGGCAATTGAATTTCGCCACAGAAAATAATCTATCCTTTGCCAGACAGCAGACAGTATTACACTTGGCTAGCCACAGCTGGAACACCAGAATTAGGGGATTGCTATTTTTGCAATTGAACTTAACCCCCACCACAAGTCACAAAATGGCCGCCGATCACCCCAGAAAAAAGTGACAGAAAAACGCTCTGTGCAGCCTAAAAACCAGTGAGCAATTAACTAGCAGAAGTTGAATGATTTACAGCTGTAGATCTATCACTTCATTAGGTGCTTTTGCTGACTTTCTCCTGCCTAATCTCGCCCTCACAGAAGCTGCGTCCTCTCCCTACACTAATCAGAGCAGTGTGACGTGCGGCGCTACGTGACTCCAGCTTAAATAGAGACTGGGTCACATGCTGCACTTGGCCAATCACAGCCATGCCATTAGTAAGCATGTCTGTGATGGCTTCTTAGGGCAAGAAGTAAAATGCTAGCTGATTGGCTGCTGTGCAGCACTTCAAAAAGCGGGAAGAAATCGCTGAACAACGGACCCAATTTTTTTGAAAATGTTCGGGTCCGGGTCCATGTCCCGAACACCCCAAAATTCGGTACGAACCTGAACTATGTTCGAACTGTTCGCTTAACACTAGATAACATGTCTCATTAAGTATGTGTGCTAACTTTACTACCGTGGTATTATTATTGCTAGCATAGCACCTTAAAAGCATTCTGCTGCTAGGCGATTGTACATTTTTATTTCATTTCATTATATATGTCAGGTGTTATTAAATGTGTTACATTATAGCAAAGGAATTTCAACCACTTCAGCCCCCCTAGCTTAAACACCCTTAATGACCAGACCACTTTTTACAATTCTGCACTACACTACTTTCACGGTTTATTGCTCGGTCATACAACTTAACACCCAAATGAATTTTACCTCCTTTTCTTCTCACGAATAGAGCTTTCATTTGGTGGTATTTCCTTGTTGCTGACATTTTAACTTTTTTTATATTAATAAAAAATTACAGAAATTTTTGCAAACAAATGACATTTTTCACTTTTTGTTGTAATTTTTATTTTAAAAAAACTACATTGCTATATAAATTTTTCTCTAAATTTATTGTTCTATATGTCTTTGATAAAAAAAATGCAATAAGTGTATATTTATTGGTTTGGGTAAAAGTTATAGTGTTTACAAACTATGGTGCAAAAAAGTGAATCAGGATGATCGTGCGAACACTGCGTTTTTTGTAGAGCCTAAGGTGACCCTAATGTACTGATATAGATCTGATTGCGATCAGTCTTGATCACTTCTTGATACTATATAGTACTAGTGCTGATTAGCGACAGCGATGATGCTAATCTGCGACTAATTAGTGACTGCGGTGCAGTGGGCGCTAACTACCTAACAAGTAGCTAACTGGCGGTCATAAGGGACCCTTAGGCCCCATTCACACGTCCGCAATTCTGTTCCGCATTTTGCGCAACAGAATTGCGGACCCATTCATTACTATGGGGACAGACTTTGTCCCGCTTGGATCCGGAATTGCGGATCCTCACTTCCGGGTCCGCACTTCCGTTCTGCAAAAAACTATTTGGGAATGTTAGGTGATTTATGCCCTTTATGGATTAAAACCAGACTCTGCTTCAACCATGTAATTTTCCATGGGAGTTTTGCCATGGACCCCCCTCCGGCATGCCACAGTCCAGGTGTTAGTCCACTTGAAAAAACTTTTCCATCACTATTGTGGCCAGAAAGAGTCCCGGTGGGTTTTAAAATTCGGTTATTAACGGTAGATACTCAGATTGGGTCACTGTAACTAGTGGGGTACCTCAGGGGTCAGTATTGGGCCCTATTCTCTTCAATATATTTATTAATGATCTTGTAGAAGGCCTGCACAGTAAAATATCTATTTTTGCAGATGACACTAAACTGTGTAAAGTAATTAACACTGAAGAGGACAGTTTTCTGCTACAGAGGGATCTGGATAGATTGGAGGCTTGGGCAGAAAAATGGCAGATGAGGTTTAACACTGACAAATGTAAAGTTATGCACATGGGAAGGAATAATGCAAGTCACCCGTACATATTAAATGGTAAAACACTCGGTAACACTGACATGGAAAAGGATCTAGGAATTTTAATAAACAGCAAATTAAGCTGCAAAAACCAGTGTCAGGCAGCTACTGCCAAGGCCAATAAGATAATGGGTTGCATCAAAGGGGCATAGACGCCCGTGATGAGAACATAGTCCTACCACTTTACAAATCACTGGTTAGACCACACATGGAGTACTGTGTACAGTTCTGGGCTCCTGTGAACAAGACAGACATAGCAGAGCTGGAGAGGGTTCAGAGGAGGGCAACTAAAGTAATAACTGGAATGAGGGATCTACAGTACCCTGAAAGGTTATCAAAATTAGGGTTATTCACTTTAGAAAAAAGATGACTGAGGGGAGATCTAATAACTATGTATAAATATATCAGGGGTCAGTACAGAGATCTGTCCCATCATCTATTTATCCCCAGGACTGTGACTGTGACAAGGGGACATCCTCTGCGTCTGGAGGAAAGAAGGTTTGTACACAAACATAGAAAAGGATTCTTCACTGTAAGAGCAGTGAGACTATGGAACTCTCTGCCTGAGGAGGTGGTGATGGTGAGTACAATAAAGGAATTCAAGAGGGGACTGGATTTATTTCTGGAGTGTAATATTATTACAGGCTACAGCTACTAGAGAGGGGTCGTTGATCCAGGGAGTTATTCAGATTGCCTGATTGGAGTCGGGAAGGAATTTTTTTTCCCCTTAAGTGAGGAAAATTGGCTTCTGCCTCACAGGGGTTTTTTGCCTTCCTCTGGATCAACTTGTAGGAAACAGGCCGAACTGGATGGACAAATGTCTTTTTTTGGTCTTATATACTATGTTACTATGTTACTTTGTCTGCCAATTAAAGTTTATGGCGGTTCGCCTGGTTCGCTGGTTCTTGTATATTTGCGGAAGTTCACGTTTGCCGCTCGCGAACGGAAAATTTTATGTTCGCAACATCTCTAATGCTTGAGCGAGTATTACTGTCATAGATGGTATACCACAGGAACCAGAGGCTGACCAGAAATTTCCACATTTTGCCATGAATCAAAACTTAGTATATCGGGTTATCAAATTCAACAACGAAATTGTGGAGCAGCTCCTGGTACCTAAATCTTATAGGCGTATAGTGTTAGACCTAGCCCACAACCACGTACTTGGGGCTCAGTTAGGGACTAGCAAAACGCAGGAGAGGATACTACAAAGGTTTTACTGGCCTGGA
Organism: Bufotes viridis; assembly: GCA_033119425.1. Taxonomy (NCBI): domain Eukaryota; kingdom Metazoa; phylum Chordata; class Amphibia; order Anura; family Bufonidae; genus Bufotes; species Bufotes viridis. Next base: position 393,475,463 of record CM065591.1, on the reverse strand, counting down.
ATAGATGAGGAAGTAAAATTGTACTGCGAGTCGTGCCCCACCTGTCAGATAAGTGCCCCAGCGTCCCACTTCTGGAGTCCCTTGGTGCCACTTCCCATCATTAAGGTACCTTTTGAAAGAATTGTCATGAATTTGGTGGGTCCCATTGTTAAGTCGGATAGGGGACACCAGTATATATTGGTTGTCCTGGACTATGCCACTCGGTACCCGGAAGGGGGACCCCTGCGAAACATGGCATCCACAAATATTGCCCGGGAGTTGTTTTATCTGTTCTCCCGCACATGGATCCCTAAGGAAATTCTCACAGACCAGTGTAACCCCTTTATGTTGAAGGTAATGAAAGAGTTATGCAAATTGTTTAAAATCACCGAAATACGTACATCGGTGTACCACCCTCAAACGGATGGATTAGTTGAGAGTTTCAACAAAACCCTGTAGCAGATGTTAAGGAAAGTGGTAGAAAATGATTGACGTGACTGCCTCCTACCCTACCTTATGTTTTTGATCAGGGAGGTACCCTAGGCTTCTACTGGGTTTTCACTCTTTGAGTTAGTATATGGCTGACATTCAAAGGGTTTACTAGATGTGGCCAAAGAAACCTGGGAGACAGAGGCTACACCCTATAAAAGCGTCATTGAACATGTCGCTCAAATGTAAGACAGGATAGCGACTGTGATGCCCATGGTTAAAAAGCATCTGCAAAGAGCTCAGGAGGCTCAAAGCAAAGTCTATAACAGATTGGCCCGGGTAAGGGGCTCTAATCCTGGGGACAGGGTCATGATTTTAGTTCCCACCATGGAGAGTAAGTTTCTGGCAAAGTGGCAGGGTCCCTACGAGATTGTAGAAAAAATAGGCGAGGTGAACTATAAGGTGCATCAACCAGGAAGGAAAAAATCCTTCCAGATTTACCATGCAAATCTGATCAACCCATGGAAAGATAGGGAGTCATTGGTGGCCACCCAGACCAAGGTTAAGGAGGGGTCGCAACCAATTTCCCCGGTAAAAATTAGTGATGCCCTGTCAGTACACCAGAAATGAGAAGTAAAGGAGTTTCTGCAGAAAAATAGAAGATGGTTTTCTTTTCTGACCTACCAGGCCATACCCACTTGATAAAACATTACGTGAGAACTGAGCCCCACAGTAAGGTGAATCCAAAGCCCTATAGGATACCAGAAACACGCAGAATGGCGGTATCCTCTGAGGTCAGGCGCATGCTTGAGTTAGGGGTCATTGAGGAATCTACCAGTGAGTGGTCAAGCCCTAGTGTATTAATCCTGAAGCCGAATGTGACCTGGAGGTTCTGCAATTATTTCTGGAAGTTAAATGAGGTGTCAAAATTTGATGCGTACCCCATGCCCAGAGTAGATGAACTGATTAAGAGGCTTGGGAAAGCAAGGTACATCACGACCCTGGACCTTAAAAAAGGATACTGGCAGATACCATTATCAGAGGATGCTAAAGAAAAGACTGCATTCTCCACTCCAGAGGGGCTGTTCCAGTACACAGTGATGCCATTCGGCTTACATGGAGCCCCTGCTACATTTTAGAGGTTGATAGACCTAATCTTGAGGCCACATCATGACTTCGCTGCCACTTACCTTGATGATGTGGCAATTTTTTACCTGATTGGAAAAGTCACCTCTGGAATGGTACAGGCCGCGACAGACTCCATTAGTGATGCGGGTCTAACCAGAAGCACTGAGAAGTGTGCAGTGGGTCTAGAAGAAGCAAGATACCTGGGCTACATTATTGGTAAAGGGCTGGTTAAACCCCAGGTCAATAAAGTAAAGGCAATACAGAACTGGCCTAAGCTCTTAACAAAAAAAACAAGTCAGGGCCTTTCTTGTCATACTACCGGCGGTTCGTGCAGAATTTTGCTTCAATGGAAACACCATTGACTGGACCCCAGAGGCAGAAAAGGCTTTTCAGAGCCTGAAGTCTGCCCTCTGTCAACAGCTAGTGTTCATTTCCCCGGATTTTGGAAAATAATTTCTGGTCCTGATGGATGCGTCTAATACAGGCTTGGGAGCGGTCCTGTCACAGGTGGTAAATGGGGAGGAGCACCCGGTGATGTACCTAAGCAGAAAGTTGACCCCGGCAGAGAAAAATTATGCTGGAGTAAGAACAGTGGAGCAAGAATGTCTGACCATTAAATGGTGAGAAAATTTGTGTTGGTGACAGATCATGCTCCTTTAGCCTGGATGAAAATGCTAGAGTGACCAGATGATTTCTCTCCCTGCAAAATTTTAATTTCAAGGTAGAGCATAGGCAGGGAAATGCAGACTCTTTATCTATGATGCACTGTTTTGTTGCTGAAAATACCCAGACCTCAGGTCTGGAGAAGAGGGGTGGGAGTATGTGTGGTAAAGTGAACGGAAAAGTGTATGGTAAAGTCCTGGAAGGCGTGTATATCCCACCCAGATTCCTCTACTGGGTGAGGTAAAATAAAGTCCAGATAGATAAAATGGTCTCAGCAATGTGTAGGTTGCTGAAACACTTTGTTAAATTCATGGGCTGAGGGATTCCCAGCTGAAGCCAGCTGGGATCGTTAAGGGGAAATAAAACTCATCCCAGAAGGTCAGTCTGGGAGAGCTGTACCTGGAACAAAGTGGGAGAAGCCAGACTCTCTGTGTGTTAAGTTCAAAATGTGAGATAGAACCTTCTCTGAATTAGTTAGGCCCAGATGGGCAGATGTTTATTTTGTTTTGTTTTGTTTGGATTCCGAGGCGCTGGAACCTCACCTTACCTGTATGTGATGGAGTGGCATTAAAATAAAGCACCATTTTGATTTTAACTCTACTTTGTGCAAAGGACTTTGTCAGCGCCGCCCTGATGGAGAGAAGCAAACCCCCTATAATATACAGTATATATTCCTTGGTCTTTCACGTGGCCAGCACGGTCAGAGAGTTCTTTTGCTATATTCCTGACAAGCTGATTAATTAACGCCCGGAGATATTTGTGAGTGAGCAGTAATCGCTCACTACTGGCAATGCAGGGAGGCAGGCGAAAGCAGGGGGAAGTTGTTTTACTGTATATAATTGCAGTTATATTTTATAGCATTCCCTATATACATTAGAACAGCTTCTCCCTGCATTGCCAGTAGTGAGCTCTTACTAGCAAATGTAGACTGGTGGCACTGTCCTAGGCTACTCCGATACAATGTTCATTTAAGGCCTCCACGGTAATCCCTTTTGCCGTGTACACAGGTGCACTATCCTACACAGTCAATAGTGTCAAACGAATCTTCAAGGTTCAGAAGAATAATAGGCAGCACTCACCACAGCGTTTTCTTTCTTCCTTTATTTCATGTATATATTACACACACGATTAAGCGGTTAGACGGCAGTTACAGCCCAATTTCACCCACAGCGGCGACGGCCGTTTCGCGCAAGCTCACTGCGCTTCTTCTGGCCACTACGTCGACGTAGTGGCCAGAAGAAACGCAGTGAGCTTGCGCGAAACGGCCGTCGCCGCTGTGGGTGAAATTGGGCTGTAACTGCCGTCCAACCGCTTAATCGTGTGTGTAATATATACATGAAATAAATGAAGAAAGAAAACGCCGTGGTGAGTGCTGCCTATTATTCTTCTCAACCTTGAAGGAAAGTGAGCTCTTACTGCTCGCTCACACTTATCTCAGCAGTGCTGTACTGTATTAGGAATATGGACTAGAGCGCTACTAAGGGACATTTCTGGCCATGTTTTGTAGTATAAGTGTACATAATCTCTAAATAAACTTTGTTCTTTATCTCGGTCCCTAATCATTAGAAACATTTTTTACAATTAGGACAGTTACAATTTAACTCTAGACATCCGCCACAACTACTACTACTACTACTACTGCTACTACTACCTTTAAACAGCCAATATATTGCCTTGTATGTTCCATGCTATACTGGTACTGCTGCAACTACTGTTGTTGCCACATCTATTACCTTCTCTTTTCCACAATGTATTTATCACTTGTGTGTGTAAAAATACGGGCATGCATTCTGCCCCCATTAATGCATAATTTTTGGAGGCTTATTTTCAACAAGCAACTGTTTCTTCTGACAAGTGACACTTGTGTGTGTCATATGGGGAGTTATTCTACCCATGTGAAGGAATAATTTTTGGATGCTTGGTCCCCCAGCAAAGCACTGTTTTCTTTCTGTCTGTGTTTAAAGAGGCTCTGTCCCCAGGATCAACCCTATTAAACCAGACATACTGGTTTAAATAGCTGCATAGAAATATGAGTTTTTATTCCTATGCAAATGAGCAATTGGAGCACTAGTAGGCGATGGCTAAATAATCTGAGCACTGCTTTATAAAAAACCCTGTGCTCTGCAGACTTCCCCTCCCCTTGATTGACAGAGCTAGACATCCGGCTAAGGGCAGAGTTTTGTGCTAGCAAGTAAATATCATATATTTCATACACTATAGCTTCACCACACTGAGATCTGCTCAGAAAGCTAATCTACATATTACTGCTTAATTCACAGGCAGAAAATAAGATTATAAAGACACAAGTAAAAGATGTAGCTTCTAAGCATAGAAAAAAAAAAATATATATATATATATATCTTTATGTAGTGATGCTATAGTTTAGTGGTATAGTGGTTAACCATTAGTGATAGATGTACATCGGCTGGGACGTGTCGCAAACGCACGTTTGCGCTCAAATGTTCGCGAACCGTGCGTTCGCTGCGGGCCCCATTCACTTTAATGGCAGGTGAACCTGAAAAACCTTCAGGTCATATTTTCAGCCACCAAATACTTACTAGAAATGCACAAATAGTTCCACAACATGGACAGTGACATACCAGAGAGGGATCAATGGCAAAAATTCCCACAAAAAATATATATTTTAATCAGGGGACATTTTTATGTGTCTTAAAGGGAAACTCTCAAAAATGTGCCCTGCTAGAGCCCTGAAAAATTTTCTTAGGCCATGGGAGTATGGGCCACAAAAATTAGGCATTCACCTGACAGAAAACAACAAGTGATTAATTTGGCTGGCGGTATATTAGACAATCAGTGGATAACAATTTTACTGTAGGCCAGTGGAGTAAAGGCCCTAAGCATTAGGCATTTACCAGACAGAAAAGACCAAGTTATTATGTGTCTGGAAGTATAATAGACCGTCAGTGGATAACAATTTTACTGTAGGCCAGTGGAGTACCGGCCCCAAACATTAGGCATTCACCGGACAGAAAAGAACAAGTGATTATGTGGCTGGAGGTATATTAGGCAGTTAGTGGATAACAATTTTACTGTAGGCCAGTTGAGTACAGGTCCCAAACATTAGGCATTTACCGGAAAGAAATGAACAAGTGATTATGTGGCTGGAGGTATATTAGGCGGTCAGTGGATAACAGTTTTATTGTAGGCCAGTAGAGTGCAGGCCCCAAACAATAGGCATTCACCAGACAGAAAAAAACTTGTGATTATGTGGCTGGATGTATATTAGGGGGTAAGTGGATAACAATTTTACTGTAGGCCACAGGAGTACAGGCCCCAAAAATTAGGCATTCACCTGACAGAAAAGGCCTTTTATGCCGCTGTATATAGATAAGACAAGAACCATTCTTTGTTCTGGGTGGTGGCGGATATGTGTGGGCTGGCATGAGAAAATTCAATTAAACGTGGTCGTCACAGGTGTTGAATTCCTCCGAGATCCATGCCTCATTCATTTCTAGAAATGTGAGGTAGTCCACACTGTCGTAAGCAAGGCGAGTGTGCTCATCGGTCATGGCCCCCCGTCCTTTCGGACAGGACACTTGACGAGGGGCAAGGCAAGAGTTCCATGGCAAATTGTGCCAGCTCTGGCCATAGGTCAAGCCTGCACACCCAATAGTCCAGCGGTTCCTCGCTTCTCAGAGCGCCCACATCGGCTGTTAACCCAATGTAGTCGGACACCTGTCGGTCTAGGCTTTCCCTGAGGCTGAATCCAGAGGGCGGCTGTCGATGAGTTGGCTGCAAGAATGATCTGATATCTGAAGTGACAAACACATCTTCAAACCGCCCTCTTCTTGCAGGTGTGTTAGGATTGGTACCCGCACCTGTTTCGCTGTGGGTGGAGATTCCTCTGCCAGAGCCCGCAACAGCAGAATCCAGCATCTCTCGCAGCAAGGCCTAAAAATGCTGCATTCTGCCAGCCCTCTGTGATGCTGGTAACATGTCTGCCATTTTTTTGTTTGTACCGGGGGTCCAAGTACGTTGCCACCCAGTACTGGTCCTTGCCCTTTGTGCTTTTTATACGGGGGTCCCACTTCAAACACTGGAGCATGAAGGCCCCCATTTGCACTAAATTGGAAGCGGTGGACCTCCCTGGCTCCTGTTCATCACCCAAGAGAATGTTGTCCTCGGTCTCCTCCCCCCAGCAGCGGACAACACCAGGGATTCCTGAAAAGTTTAAAGTCCCCCTCAAAGCCTTCTCTTATTGCTCCTCCCATCCTGTGACTGCAGAGCTGAAAGCAGTGCAGGACCAGTGTTGCTCTTAGCTTCTAGGTACAACAGCCTCAGCACAGCATGGTAACGTCTCATCTGGCAAGTCAAATAGCTTCTGGGGAGCTTGGGGGGCGCAGCAGAAGAGGCGGTAGCAGTGAAACAGGAGGAGTCAGCCGAGGAAGAGAAGGAGTACGGAGTAGGAGGAGGAAAAGAAGATTCAGGCCTGCATGCATTCAGTGGTGGTAATACCAAATCAACACAGGGGCCAGCGGTTACATGCTTGACGGCTGTCAGAAGGTTCACCCAGTGGGCAGTAAAAGTTATGTACCTTCCCTGCCCGTGTTTGCTAGACCACATGTTTGTGGTCAGATTTATTTCCTCACTGACACTGTGTGCCAGAGATATATTCACTTGCCGCTGAACGTGGCCATATAATTTTGGGATGCCCTTCTGGGAGAAATATTTCCTTCCATTGCGGTGTGCCAATGGCAGCAAATTTTCTAAAGGCCTCCGAGTCCACCAGTTTATATGGCAGTAGTTGGCGGGCTAGAAGTTACGACAAGCCAGCGGCCATTTGGCAAGAGGGTTATCCAGCACAGGCTGCAGATGGCAACACTATTGTCAGCTTTTGACACGTTATAAAAAGCCCACACTGCGGAGCCATGTGCCAGCATCCTGGGAGCGCCAGATGTGACCGTGCATGGTGGATGGCTCGCTCCAGATACATATGCAGTCTACTTTTTGCCTCCTGTGCCCTGCGAGCTCTGCCTGCTTCTCCTCCCTCTCTGCTGCTCCGTCTCTCCCTCTGAACGCCCCTCCTCTTCCTCTCTTGTGGGCACCCATGTGACATCCATTGATACGTCATCATCATCCCCTTCACCACCACTGACATTTGAGATCTAAGAGTAGGCAGCAACAGTGAGGACCTCCCTCCTTGGGCTCATCTGGGTACTGTTGTCAGATTGCTGGGTGGCGGTCGTTTCTACATCCTCTTCATCCGATGTCAAGAATGGCTGTGCATCGGTAAGGTCTGGGAATGGATTAGAAAATAATTCCTCTGACTCGAGGGGTTATGGTGCTGGTGGTGTCTTTGGGGGTGCACACAGCAGAGAGTGAGATGTAGAGATGGCCCAAACTATCCGCCGGCGAACAGTTCCCAGCGAACATAGCTTGTTCGCGTTCGCCGCAGCGGGCGAACACATGCGATGTTCGGTCCGCCCACTATACATCATCATTGAGCAAACTTTGACCCTGTACCTCACAGTCAGCAGACACATTCCAGCCAATCAGCAGCATTCCCTCCCTCCCAGACCCTCCCATCTCCTGAACAGCATCCATTTTAGATTCATTCAGAATTTGCAGTCTTAGTGAGAGGAGGGAGAGTGTAGTTGCTGCTGATTTAATAGGGAAATCAATAGCTAGGCTAGTGTATTCAGTGTCCACTCCAGTCCTGAAAGACTCATCTGATCTCTGCTGTAAGGACAGCGTCCTGACAGCACCCCAAAAAGCCCTTTTTAGGGCTGCAACATTAGTCTGCTTTTTTTTTTTTTCTCCATATACATATTGCAGTTGCCTGGCTTGCCTGTGTGTGAAAAGCTGCAGGCCCACAGACTGTAGTGTGCCCACTGCCAGTACCCACCCCTGTCATCCCGTGTGGCACAGGACTTTGCATAAAAAAAAAGCATTTAATTTTTACACTTTAGTGTAATTTCAGTTGCTTGCCTGCTAGTGTGTGTCAGGCCGACTTCCACAGACTGTAGTGTGCCCACTGCCAGTGCCCACCCCTGTCATACCGTGTGGCACAGGACTTTGCATCAACAAAAGGCATTTAATTTTTACACTTTAGTGTAATTTCAGTTGCTTGCCTGCTAGTGTGTGTCAGGCCGACTTCCACTGACTCTAGTGTGCCCACTGCCAGTGCCCACCACTGATACCGGGTAGCACAGTAGCTTGCCGATAAATAAGGCATTTAATTTTTAGACAGCAGTCTAAATTCAGTTGCTTGCCTGCTGCCAGTGTGTGTCAGGCCCACTTCCACAGACTGTAGTGTGCCCACTGCCAACCACTGATACCGGGTGGCACAGTAGCTTGCCGATAAATAAGTCATTTAATTTTTACACATCAGTCTAATTTCAGTTGCTTCCCTGCTGCCAGTGTGTGTCAGGCCCACTTCCACAGACTGTTGTGTGCCCACTGCCAGTGCCAACCACTGATACCGGGTGGCACAGTAGCTTGCCGATAAATAAGGCATTTAATTTTTAAACGGTAGTCAAATTTTAGTTGCTTGCCTGCTGCCAGTGTGTGTCAGGCCCACTTTCACAGACTGTAGTGTGCCCACTGCCAGTGCCAACCACTGATACCGGGAGGCACAGTACCTAGCACGCGTAGTACCACTTATCTAAAAAAAAATGACAGGCAGAGGCAGGCCACCCCGCAGGGGCCAACGTGGTCGTGGTGCTGTGATTTCCACTGTCCCTGGAATAATGCCTAGTGTTCAGAAGCCACGTACCCTGAACCCGAAAAATTCTGAGGACGTAGTTGACTGGCTTAGACAGGACACCCAATCTTCAACAGCTTCCGCTAAGAACCTTGACGCACCATCCTCCTCCAGCTCAGCTTTGGTCACCTGCTCTCAAGTTACCACCACTACCACCACAGCCACCACATCGGCTTCTCTTGATCCGTCAGAGGAGTTATTTACACATCAGTTGGATGCAATTTGTGATGCGCAACCATTATTGCCAGATGATGTAGATTACAGGGATATGTCTCAGTCAGGCAGTATTACATGATGTTGTACCCGCTGCTGCTTCCTTTGCTGAGGTGTCAGATACAAGTGAAGAGGTTGATGATGACGATGTGTTCACGGATGCCACGTTCGAAGAGAAGAAGAGGGGGAAAGTTCAGAAGGGGAGACAGAATGAGGAGACCAGTTGGAAGCAGGGGGAGGTCGTCGCAAGGAGTTAGTGGCACAGTCAGACAGCATGTATCGGCACCTGGGGTCAGCCAGACAGCACGTCAGTCAACGCATGCTGTTGCCACCACCAGAATGCCGTCATTGCAAAGCTCAGCAGTGTGGCATTTTTTTTGTGTGTCTGCCTCTGATAACAGCAATGCCATTTGCAACCTGTGCCAAAAGAACCTGAGTCGTGGGAAGTCCAACACCCACCTCGGTACAAATGCTTTGTGAAGGCACATGATCTCACATCACAAAGGCCTATGTGATCAACACATGAGTACAAGCAGCACACAAACTCAAAGCCACCATGCTCCTCCTGGTACAGCATCTTCAGCCACGTCAACCACTGCTGTCCTCCCTGCGCCCTCTCAACCAACCGCCACTCCGCCTCTTACCTTCAGCAGTTCCTGCTCATCTGCCCACAGTCAGGTGTCTGTCAAGGACATGTTTGAGCTTAAGAAGCCAATGTCACAGAATCACCACCTTGCCCGGCAACTGACAGCTGGCTTGACGGAACTCTTAGCCCGCCAGCTTTTACCATACCAGCTGGTGGAGTCTGAGGCCTTCAAAAAATTTGTCGCTATTGGGACACCACAGTGGAAGGTACTCGGATGAAATTTTTTTTTAAAAAAGGCAATCCCAAACCTCTACAATGTCATTGAAAAGGAAGTCACGGCATCTCTGGCATACAGTGTTGGGGCAAGGGTCCATCTGACCACTGATACCTGGTCTGCAAAGCACGGTCAGGGCAGGTATATCACATACACTGCACATTGGGTCAACCTGCTGACAAGCATGGAATGCGTGGCTCCGCAGCGGAGTTGGTGACACCGCCACGACTTGCAGGCAGACCTACTGCCACCTCCTCTACTCCTACTCCATCCTCTTCGATATCCTCCTCGGCTGAGTCCTCTTCTGCTGCGGCGTCTGGCTGCACATCAACTGAATCCCCCCAGCTCCCCAGGGGCTATTCCACATCCCGGATACGACAGTGTCACGCTGTCTTGGGGTTGACTTGCCTGAAAGCAGAGAGCCACACAGAACCAGCACTCCTGTCCGCCCTGAACGCACAGGTGGATCAGTGGCTGACTCCGCACCAACTGGAGATCGGCAAAGTGGTGTGTGACAATGGAACAAATTTGTTGTCGGCATTGAATTTGGGCAAGTTGTCACATGTGCCGTGCATGGCACATGTGTTGAATCTCATCGTACAACGCTTTGTGTCCAAGTACCCAGGCTTACAGGACGTCCTCAAGCAGGCCAGGAAGGTGTCTGGCCATTTCAGACGTTCCTACACGGTCATGGCGCACTTTTCCGATATTCAGCGGGCGAAACAACATGCCAGTGAGACGCTTGATTTGCGACAGCCCGACACGTTGGAATTCAACACTCCTAATGTTCGACCGCCTGCTCCAACAAGAAAAAGCCGTCAACGAGTATTTGTATGACCGGGGTGCTAGGACAGCCTCTGCGGAGCTGGAAATTTTTTTGTCATGTTACTGGACGCTCATGCGCAATGCCTGTTGGCTCATGCGTCCTTTTGAGGAGGTGACAAACCTAGTCAGTTGCACCGAAGGCACCATCAGTGACCTCATCCCATTTGTTTTCTTCCTGGAGCGTGCCCTGCGAAGAGTGCTGGATCAGGCTGTAGATGAGCGTGAAGAGGAAGAGGAAGAGTTGTGGTCACCATCACCACCAGAAACAGCCTTGTCATCATCGCTTGCCGGACCTGCGGCAACGCTGGAAGAGGAGTATGAGGAAGAGGAGTCAAAGGAGGAATATGGCGGCTTTGAGGAGGAGGAAGACAAACCACAGCAGGCACCCCAGGGTGCCCTTTGTTGTCACCTATCTGGGACCCATGGTGTTGTACGTGGCTGGGGGTAAGAACAGACCGTCAATGACATCAGTGAGGACGAGGAACAGGAAATGAGTAGCTCTGCATCCAACCTTGTTCAAATAGGGTCTTTCATGCTGTCATGTCTGTTGAGGGACCCTCGTATAAAAAGGATGAAGGAGAACGACCTCTCCTGGGTGGCCACGCTACTAGACCCCCGGTATAAGCAGAAAGTGGCAGAAATGTTACCAAATTAACGAAAGTCGGAAAGGATGCAGCAGTTCAAAACCAAACTAAAAAATTTGCTTTACACAGCTTATAAGGGGGATGTCACAGCACAACGGGAATCTAACAGGGGAACAGGTGAGTGTAATCCTCCTCCTTCCACGGCGGCAAGTACTGGACGATTTACAGATGTGTTGTTGATGGAGCACATGCGGAGCTTTTTCAGTCCTACACATCGCCACAGCCCTTCGGGATCCAGCCTTAGAGAATGACTCGACCGACAGGTAGCAGACTACCTCGCCTTAGCAGCAGATAGACACTCTGAGGAGCAATGAACCCCTTCACTACTGGGTGTGCAGGCTTGACCTGTGGCCTGAGCTATCCCAGTTTGCAATAGAACTTCTGGCCTGCCCTGCTTCAAGTGTCCTGTCAGAAAGGACCTTCAGTGCAGCAGGAGGCATTGTCACTGACAAGAGAAGTCGCCTCGGTCAAAAAAGTGTTGATTACCTTACCTTCATAAAGATGAATAAGGCATGGATCCCGAAGGGACTGACAGTGGGAGATACATTTGACTAACAAAAGGCCTGATTACATGCCTTGGCCTCAAAATGGTCCCCACGCTGCTGTATTTAATGTCTGCATACCGGATGACTTTTGTGAATTCTCCACCACCAACTAGGGTTCAAGCCGCAATGTTTTAGTCACTTTTCTCCCTGGAAAACATCAATTTTTCCGGCCGCTGCTACAATAGCGGCTGCAACAATGCCATTATTTTTCAGGCGTCTGTACATGCCTAATTTTTCTGTCCTATGGTGCAGCACTGTGGCTGCAAAAACAAACCAAAAAAAAAAAGGCACATACAAGTGTCAATTCCCCTTCGTGATCGTTACCTTGTTGTGGTGAAGGGGCTTGCGTATCACAATGACGCAATCATCACCTCTATGAGTGTGTTGGCAATGTTGCCACACTCCAGGTGATAAGGCCATTGCTTCATTATGGTCAGACCAAAAGCGATCGGACGGCTGGATAATATTTAATAGAAAAAACATTAATTTACCTTTTTTTTTTTATGTTGTATGGGTTTTTATTACATAAAATAAAAAATCATAATAAAGTCTCCTAATAGTTTATTAGAAATAATGCAGACAATAAAAAAAATCCCCATCAATTCCAATACAAAGCAAGTACAGAGCGCAGAACGAAATTATTTCATGATGTCGTAAGGGTTCGTTAATTCAACAATGTTTAATCAATTCGACACACGTCCCCGGATAGGGTCCGTAACAGGGATTAAACTGATAGGAATAGTTCTAGTTAAGACACCACTCATATAGGGTGTCACAGCAAATTGCTCTGTGCACGTGCAGTGCCCCAATTTGGGAGTAAGAGGACCGACCAAGCTGCTTTTTCCATCTCCCGGTTCCTGAAATCAATTCAGTTTGGTGTATGAGAGTTTGGTCTGTCACTGTGAAGGCAGTCGAAGGTACCCGGCCTAAATTTTTTTTTCACAAAAGGCAATCCCTGATATGGGATGTAACAGGGATTAAACTGATGAGAATAGTACTACAGAAAATACCACTCATATGGGGTGTGACAGTAAATTGCACGGCGCAGACGCAGTCACCGTGGATTAAAACAGAGTGGAGGGAGCCAGCGTTTTTTTAACCATCTCCCCGTTCGAAAAATCAATTCAATAAATGGACCCCAGATTGCGGACATTAGAGGGATTAAACTGATGAGAATAGTACTACAGAAAATACCACTCATATCGGGTGTGACAGTAAATTGCATGGCGCAGACGCAGTGACCGTGGATAAAAACAAAGGGGAGGGAGCCAGCGTTTTTTTAACCATCTCCCCATTCAAAAAATCAATTCAATTCACCTTTCGGGGACCCTTGGTGTTGTACGTGGCTGGGTGGAGGAAGAAACCTTCAATGACATCACCGGGACATGGCTAGCTTGGTATCCAACCTTGTGCAAATGGGGAGTTTGCGGTTGTGCAAATGAACTGTTTGCGGTTGTTTGCGGTGCATTAAAAGGGGAGTTTGGTCTGTCAATGTCTGAAGCGGGCGTAACCCTTACACTACCTGATCAATAAAACATCATACCTGATCGTATACACACACTGGATGTTTTAAACCACGTTGTTCAAAAACATTTAGGATTGTTAGGTGAGTTATGCCTTTTATGGATTAAAACCCAACTCTGCGTCAACTATGTAATTTTCCATGGGAGTTTTGCCATGGATCCCCCTCCGGCATGCAACAGTCCAGGTGTTAGTCCCCTTGAAACAACTTTTCCATAACTATTGTGGCCAGAAAGACTCCCTGTGGGTTTTTAAAATTGGCCTGCCTATTGAAGTCTATGGCGGTTCGCCCGTTCGCGAACATTTACGGAACTTCGCGTTCGCCAACGAAAATTTTATGTTCGCGACATCACTAGTGAGAAGGGTGCAGAAGCGGAAGGCTAAGTGAGCCACTCAGCCAACTCTGGTGCGTCCTTTGAAGTAATCGCACGCACCTTTTTCCAACTTCCCACCTAGACCCCTACCACCCCTGTGGAAAGGCCTGCCTCTTCCTCTGCCTGTCATTTTAAAAATAATCCGGTGCCTAAGTCCCTAGAAAAGAGCAGTACTGGTGGAAGCAGGTATATCCCAGCCCTCAAAATTTATTTTGTAGAAGCAGGTATATCAAACCTCTTAATCAGTATTTGGTGGAAGCAGGTATATTAAACCCCTTAATCAGTATTTTGTTAATGCAGGTATCTCGCAGGCTTCAATCAATATTTGGTGGAAGCGGTTATATCAATACTTTTAATCAGTATTTTGTGGAAGCTTTTATATCTCAGGTGTCAATCAGTATTTGGTGGATGCAGGTATATCAATCCACTTTATCACTATTTGTGGCAGCCGGTGTATCGCAGGCCTCAATTAATATTTGGTGGAAGCAGGTATATCAATCCCCTTAATCAGTATTTTGTGGAATCAGCTATATTGCAGGTCTCAATCAGTATTTGGTGGAAGCAGGTCCATCAAACCCCTTTATCAGTATTTTGTGGAAGCAGGTATGTCGTAGGACTCAATCAGTATTTGGTGGAAGCAGGTATATTAAATCCCTTAATCAGTATTTTGTTAATGCAGGTATCTCGCAGTCCTCAATCAAGATTTGGTGGAAGCAGGTATATCAATCCCCTTAATCAGTATTATGCGGAAGCAGATATATCACAGGCCTCAATCAGTATTTGGTGGAAGCAGGTATATCAATTTCCTTAATCAGCATTTTGTGGAAGCAGGTGTAATGCAGGGCTTAATCGGTATTTGGTTGAATCAGGTATATCAGTCCCCTTAATCACTATTTTGTGGAAGCAGGTGTATCGCAGGCCTCAATCAGTATTTGGTGGAAGCAGGTATATTAATGCCCTTAATCAGTATTTTGTGGAAGTTGGTATTTTAAACCCCTTAATCAGTATCACACCCCTCAATTTTTTATATTTTTTTTGCCACAACAGTTATATCACACTACCCGGTTTATTTTGGGCAACAGGTTACAGGTATATCGCAGCCATGAATCAGTTTTTTTGGGGGGTCAACAGGTATATCATACCAGTTGCAAATAGTTGTTCCAATAGCGATTGTCCCTCTATATTCCTGCGTTATCGCAACAGAACTGCACAGAACTGCTGCACAATTCAAATGCACTATATACTTTCTATGTTAGAAAGTATATTATAGGTATATCTCACCCATCAATCACTTTTTTTTGGGCTAACTGGTATATCACACCAGTTGAAATTAGTTATTCCAATAGCGTTTGTCCCTCTATATACCTACGGTATCGCAGCAGAACCGCACAACTGCTGCACAATACAAATGCACTATAATATTCTTTCTATGTTAGAAAGTATATTATAAGTATATCACACACCTCAGTATGTAACAACTATCGATAGCACACCTATACCCCTCATTAAAAGGACCTTTTGGGCCCTATAAGCTAGCGTTTGGTGTCCCTAACAGTCTGTCCCTGCTCCACAAAGCAACCTCTCCATACACTGGCAAAACACAGAATGTAAAATGGCTGCCAGATCTGGTTCATTTATAGGGTGGGGGTCGGTAAATGTGCTGAAACATCTCAATTGCCTGTCCTGTACCACCTGATGGATGTGTCATGGGTCAAAGTTCGGCGCAATGCAAAAGACTATGGCAAAGTTCGTAGCGAAATGACAGTCGGGTAAACCGCAAGGCCATCTCTAGCTGCGATCTGTGCCTTTACCAGAAACATTTAGGCCTCTGCCACTCCCCTGTGCCGAGCCTGACACTTCTCTGTCTGGCATACTGTTAGCTTAAATAAATATATAAAAAGGGAATTAAAACACCTCCAAAAAGTCTATACTTTCCTCACTTCACCACATAAGCCATTTTTTTTCCAGTAATACACCACAAAGAAGACTTTAGAACATATAACTGCACCGCTGAACAGCAAATAGGCCCTTTTTTACACTTATACACGCCACAAAAGGCTTTAGAATCTATAACTGCACCACAGAACGGCAAATATATATTTTTTTGCCATTAATACAGGCCAAAAAGGGTTTTAGAACATATAACTGCACTGCTGAACAGCAAATAGGCCCTTACTTTTTTTCCACCTATACACGCCACAAAAGGCTTTAGAACATATAACTGCACCAAAGAACGGCAAATAAGATATATTTTTTTGCCACTAATAGATGCCAAAAAGGGCTTTAGAACATATAACTACACCATTTAAAAGCAAATAGGCCCTTATTTTTTTCCACTTATACAAGCCACAAAAGGCTTTAGAACATATAACTGCACCACAGAACGGCAAATATTTTTTTTTTTGCCACTAATACACGCCAAAAGGGGCTTTAGATCATTTAAATGCACCGCTGAATGGCAAATATATATTTTTTTGCCACGAAAACTCACCAAAAGGAGCTGTAATTTTCTCACTTCCCCACATACTTTTTTGTGTGACACTAATGCACGCAAAAAAGTGCTTTAGAACATACAACTGCACTGCTGAACGGCAAATAATATATATTTTTTTGCCACTAATACACGCAAAAACGTACTTTAGAATATATAACTGCACCACTGAACAGCAAATATATATTTTATTGCCACTAATACATGCCAAAAAGGGGTGTAATTTTCTCACTTCACCACACAACGGCAAATACTTTTTTTTTGTGCCACTAATACACGCCAAAAAGGACTTTAGAACATTTAACTGCACCGCTGAACCGCAAATAATATATATTTTTTTGCCACTAATACACTCCAAAAATGTCTTTAGAACATATAACTGCACTGCTGAACGGCAAATATATATTTTTTGCTCCTAATACACTCCAAAAAAGGGCTGTAATTTTCTCACGTCACCACACAACGGCAAGTGCTTTAGAACATATAACTGCACCACTGAAGGGCAAATATATATTTTTTTACAACTAATACACGCCAAAAAGGGCTTTATTTTTTTCACTTCACCACACAATGGCTAATAAGACCTTTTTTTCCCAATAATACAAGCCAAAAAATGCTTTAGAACATATAACAGCACTTCACAAGGGCAAATAAGACAGATAAATATTTCTCTGTAATAAACGCTGTTAATGGCTGTATCAAACAGCACTTGCACCCCAATAACAAGAACGGTTTGTTGGGATTACAGAGCTGTATAATGGCAATTTGGATCCCAGTCAGTGCAGCAAGGTGTAATAGGATTGTTCCTATTATCAAGGTTGTAAACTCCCCTACTGAACCCTGTTCTGCTTCAATACTGTGGAATGATTCCTCCCCATCCTTTCCTTGAACTTTATACACCAAAATAAAAGTTTTAAAGTCTTTTCTACCACTGTCCCTATCGCCTGCTGATGTCTCTCCCTGCACTAATTACACTGGAAAATGGATGAATCCAAGCTGGCTGAGGCTATTTATAGGGCTGTGACATCACAGGGCTGGCTGGCTGCTGATTGGCTGCATGCATGGCATTGTGGGTGATCCCTTGTTCCCAAAGTTCATTGATCCATGTCCTAACACGTGCAGAATCCATTTTACGAAAAAAATCGTGATTTGTTACCATGATGCTTGATAAAATTCCGATTCGGTGCAAATTAAATTTTTCCTGAAATTCCGATCTGATTTCACTTCATAAACTTCGATTTGCTCATCTCTAGTTGCAACCTGGTGTTAAAAAAAAATATATATGTTTTCCCCTATCATTCTGCAGCATTATACAAATGTTTGCAAATGTAAAAATAGCATAAAATGTAATATTTCGCATGAGTACTCAAGTGCTATACTATAACACTTGAAATTTAGCTCTGATTGGAGTTCACCTTTGGTAAATTCAGTTAATTGAATATGATTTGATGATGACAATGCATATCAGAACAATGCTACAAGAAGGATTGAACTGCCTGCAGAATTCAGAGTTAATAATAATGATTTTTATTTATATAGCACCAACATATTCTGCAGCGCTTTACAATCAGAGTTTATGTAGAAGCAAAAACATACATTACATGGCAACAAACAAGTCAACAATTAAACAATAGGAATGAGCGTGGGGAATGAGAATCTATTTTGTATAAACATGTCCTCCATCTTGTGCATATGTGGAAAATTAATGAGCCAACTAGAAGGATATAGGGAGTTTCAGTGTATATAGATCAAATGTTCCCAGCTGCAAGGTCAAGATAGCAGAATTAGTAATGACATGGCATCATAGAATCATGTCATTACTGATTCTATTTGCTCCTGAAGAAGGGGTCTGATATAGGACCCTGAAACGCGTTGAGCTTCCATTAAAGATTTCCTTGAAAATATTGGAGGTCCTTCGAGACATCCTTAAATTGGGACACCAAGGATTTTAACATACTACAGGCGATCTCGGCGAGGGGGTAGTGGGCTCCAAGTGTCTTGAGTTTATCTTGACCCACCCCCCTGGTGAAGTGAGAAGAAACTGGTGATACCTTTGTTAGCTACTGTATGTTTTTATTTATTCTTCCAGTTCTTGAACCTGACTGGTGACAAACCGGTGGATTTTATTCTGAGATTCCCCGTGCTTTCACTTTGGCGCTCCATGTCGACTTGTTCTTCTAGCTATAGTATCATAGTAACATAGTTTATAAGGCTGAATAAAGACATCTGTCCATCCAGTTCAGCCTGGTATCCTGCAAGTTGATCCATAGGAAGGCAAAAACAACTCTGAGGTAGAAGCCATTTTTCCTCACGTTAGGGGGGGGGGGGGGGCCAATCCTTCCCGTTTTTTGCTGATAAGAGCAAGACTTTAGGTTCGGATTGTCTTTATAGAGAAACTCTTAAGTAGACTACAGCTACTGTACACTTCAAAGAAAGTTTTATAATATGATTTTTATTAAATATAATAAGTAGTATATACACATAAATATATAATGTCCTTCTTTTGCACTTATCTACATACAAAGGATAAAGAACATAATACACAATTATATCAGCACTTCAACTAGAGCCCTGACTACATCCAGAATGAAGGCACATCACCGATTGAGTTAACATCATCTGACAGCGACATCAGCTGGGAATCCCTATCAGCTAAAGCAGTCAGAGTCTTAATCGGGAAAACACCAAATAGGTCCCTATACGAGGTATCCCCCCATAGTAGGAGCTTCTGACTTCTTTCCTGAAGTTATAGCTTTATATTGATTAAACAACAGGTCCATTTGCTAGTGGAACGTAGACAGCGCTTGCGCTCCATAAATTTAATTGTGTACGTGTTGTTTTTCTGCTCTCTCTCCCGACCTTGGAGCAGCCAGGTCTGCAGTGAGTCAGAATCCCAAAACAATCTTGAGAAAATATATCTTCATACGTTATTCCGACTGCAATCAGCCAATCAAAAAAACTCCCTGGATCAACAACCCATCTCTAATAACTATAACCTGTAATATTATTACATTCCAGAAATTTATCCAGGCCCCTCTTGAACTCTTTAAGTGAATACACCATCACCACCCTCTCAAGCAGAGAGTTCCATAGTCTCACTGCTCTTAACGTAAAGAATCTTGTTCCATATTTGTGTACATATTTTCTTTCCTCTAGACACAGAGGATGTCCCCGCGTCACAGTCCTGGGGATAAATAGATGATAGGAGAGATCTCCGTTCTGATCCCTAACATATGTATACATTGTTAGATCTCCCCTTAGTCGTCTTTTTTCTAAGGTGAATACCCCTAATTTTGATAATCTTTCTGGGTACTGTAGTCCACCCATTCCAGGCATTACTTTAGTTGATCTTATCTGAATCCTCTCCAACTCTGCTATGTCTGCCTTGTTCACAGGAGCCCAGAACTGTACACAGTACTCCATGTGTGGTCTGACTAGTGATTTGAAAAGTTACAGGATTATGTTCTCATCAGGGGCTTCTTTTGATGCAACCTCTTATTGGCCTTGGCAGCAGCTGCCTGACACTGGTTTCTAAAGCTTAGTTTGCTGTTAATTAAAATTCCTAAGTCCTTTTCCATGTTAGTGTTGCCCAGTGTTTTACCATTTAGTATTTACTGCTGACATGTATTTTTACTTCCCATGTGCATAACCTTACATTTGTCAGTTTTTAACCTTATCTGCCACTTCTGCCCAAGCCTCCAATCTATCCAGATCCATCTGCAGCCGTATACTGTCCTCTTCCGTAATAATTACTTTACATAGCTTAGTGTCATCCTCAAAAATTGATATTTTACTGTGCTAGCCTTCTACAAGATAGGGCCCAATATACTTACCTCCTCTTAAAAACTGATTAAATTAGTTTGACATGACAGATTACTCATGAAGCCATGCTGATATGGCATTATTTGCTTATTTTTATTGAGGTACACCAAGATAGCATCTCTTAGAAAACCTTCAAACAATTTACCCACGACCGATGTTAAACTTACCGGTTTATAGTTTACGGGCTCTGTTTTTGGACCCTTTTGAAAATTGGCCACACATTTGCTATGCGCCAATCCTGTGGAACATTCCCTGTCATTATAGAGTCCTTAAATATCAGAAATAGGGGTCTGGCTATGACATTACTTAATATCTTAGGATAAGGGGGTGTATGCCAGCTGGTCTCTGCGATTTTAATCTTTTAAGATGCCACTGTACTTCTTCCTGGGTCAGATAAGGCACTTTTCATGGGGAATTTACTGTTAAATTCTGCATTTCATCTGACAGCTTTTTTACCTCAGTGAATATCCAGTGGAGAAAAAAATATTTAATAGCTGTGCTTTCTCCTTATTGCTGTCTACAACTCCTCCCTCTTCACTGTGGAAAGGGCCGACACCTTCAGATTTATACTTTTTACCATTTATATAATTGATGAACATATTTGGGTTAGTTTTACTCTTTTTGTCTAAAAATCTTTCTGCCTCTAGTTTGGCTGCTTTTATTTGTCTTTAATATACAGGTGAGACTCGAAAAATTAGAATATCTTGCAAAGTTCATTTATTTCAGTAATGCAACTTAAAAGGTAAAATTAATATATGAGATAGACTCATTACATGCCAAGCGAGATATTTCAAGCCTTTATTTGTTATAATTTGGAGGATTATGGCTTACAGCTTATAAAACCCCAAAGTCAGAATTTTGAGGTACCCTTTGCTCAGGGGGTATGGATTAATTAGCTGACTAGAGCGTGACACTTTGAGCCTAGAATATTGAACCTTTTCACAATATTCTAATTTTAAGTTGCCTTAATCCAATTGCTTTTAATTTGCATTACTGAAATAAATGGACTTTTGCACGATATTCTAATTTTTCGAGTTTTACTTGTAGTTTTTTTTCCTTATATTTTTTCAATGCTTTCTCCCTACCCTCCTGTTTTAGTGATCTAAATGCTTTATTTTTGTCATTTAATGCTTTCTTTACAATTCTATTTATCCACATTGTTTCTTTCTTGTTACCTTACCCTTTTATTCCAATAAGATATGCACCTCTCACAATTAGAGTTTATGATGCTTTTAAAAACATCTAATTTTGAGTCTGCATCTTTATTTTTAAAGAACTTTGTCCCAGTTAGTTAGGCCAATGGCTTCTCTTAGCTGGCTAAATTTTGCTTTTGGTATTTTGTTCCTCTCTAAAGAAACATTTTTTTGAATGACAATTGAAAGGCTATTATTTTATGGTCACTATTTCCTAGGTGTCCCCCAACCTGCACATCGGTTGTTCTATCAGGTCTATTGGTTAATACTAAGTCCAGTATGGTCGTCCCTATAGTTGTGTCCTGAATAGTGATGTCACGAACATAAAATTTTCCGTTCGCGAACAGCGAACGCGAACTTCCGCAAATGTGCGCGAACGGGCGAACCGGGCGACCGCCATAGACTTCAATTGGCAGGCGAATTTTAAAACCCACAGGGACTCTTTCTGGCCACAATAGTGATGGGAAAGTTGTTTCAAGGGGTCTAACACCTGGACTGTGGCATGCCGGAGGGGGATCTATGGCAAAACTTCAATGGAAAATTACATAGTGGACGCAGAGTCGGGTTTTAATCCATAAAGGGCATAAATCAACTAACATTCCTAAATTGTTTGGAATAACATGCTTAAAAACATCCAGTGTGTGTATACGATCAGGTATGATGTTGTATCGATCAGGTAGTGTAAGGGTTACGCCCACTTTACAGACATTGACAGACCAAACTCCCCTTTTAATGCACCGCAAACAACCGCAAACAGTTCATTTGCACAACCGCAAACTCCCCATTTGCACAAGGTTGGATACCAAGCTAGCCACGTCCCGGTGATGTCATTGAAGGTTTCTTCCTCCACCCAGCCATGTACAACACCAAGGGTCCCCAAAAGGTGAATTGAATTGATTTTTCGAACGGGGAGATGGTTAAAAAAAACTCTGGCTCCCTCCCCTTTGTTTTTATCCACGGTCACTGCGTCTGCGCCGTGCAATTTACTGTCACACCCGATATGAGTGGTATTTTCTGTAGTACTATTCTCATCAGTTTAATCCCTCTAATGTCCCCGACCCTTGCCCCAACACTGTATGCCAGAGATGCCGTGACTTCCTTTTCAATGACATTGTAGAGGTTTGGGATTGCCTTTTTTTTAAAAAAATTTCATCCGAGTACCTTCCACTGTGGTGTCCCAATAGCGACAAATTTTTTGAAGGCCTCAGACTCCACCAGCTGGTATGGTAAAAGCTGGCGGGCTAAGAGTTCCGTCAAGCCAGCTGTCAGTCGCCGGGCAAGGCGGTGATTCTGTGACATTGACTTCTTAAGCTCAAACATGTCCTTGACAGACACCTGACTGCGGGCAGATGAGCAGGAACTGCTGAAGGTAAGAGGCGGAGTGGCGGTTGGTTGAGAGGGCGCAGGGAGGACAGCAGTGGTTGACGTGGCTGAAGATGCTGTACCAGGAGGAGCATGGTGGCTTTGAGTTTGTGTGCTGCTTGTACTCATGTGTTGATCCCATAGGCGTTTGTGATGTGAGATCATGTGCCTTCGCAAAGCAGTTGTACCAAGGTGGGTGTTGGACTTCCCACGACTCAGTTTCTTTAGGCACAGGTTGCAAATGGCATTGCTGTTATCAGAGGCAGACACACAAAAAAAAATGCCACACTGCTGAGCTTTGCAATGACGGCATTCTGGTGGTGGCAACAGCATGCGTTGACTGGCGTGCTGTCTGGCTGACCCCAGGTGCCAATACATGCTGTCTGACTGTGCCACTAACTCCTTGCGACGACCTCCCCCTGCTTCCAACTCGTCTCCTCATTCTCTCTGTCTCTCCTTCTGAACTTTCCCACTCTTCTTCTCTTCGAGCAGGCACCCACGTGGCATCCGTGGACACATCGTCATCATCAACCGCTTCACTTGTATCTGACACCTCAGCAAAGGAAGCAGCAGCAGGTACAACATCATCATCATCATCATCACACTGTACGTTCATGTGTGTAATCCTGCCTGACTGAGACATATCCCTGTAATCTACATCATCTGGCAATAATGGTTGCGCATCACTAATTGCATCCAACTGATGTGTAAAGAACTCCTCTGATGGATCAAGTGAAGCGGCTGTGGTGGCTGTGGTGGTAGTGGTGGTGGTGGCGGCGGGCGGGTGCATGGTAACTTGAGAGCAGGTGACCGAAGCTGAGCTGGAGGAGGATGGTGCGTCAAGGTTCTTAGCGGAAGAATTTTTCGGGTTCAGGGTACGTGGCCTCTGAACACTGGGCATTATTCCAGGGACAGTGGAAATCACAGCACCATGACCACGACGGCCCCTGCGGGGTGGCCTGCCTCTGCCTGTCATTTTTTTTTAGATAAGTGGTACTACGCGTGCTAGGTACTGTGCCACCTGGTATCAGTGGTGGGCACTGGCAGTGGGCACACTACAGTCAGTGGAAGTGGGCCTGACACACACTGGCAGCAGGCAAGCAACTGAATTTAGACTACTGTCTAAAAATGAAATGCCTTATTTATCGGCAAGCTACTGTGCCACCCGGTATCAGTGGTTGGCACTGGCAGTGGGCACACTACAGTCTGTGGAAGTGGGCCTGACACACACTGGCAGCAGGCAAGCAACTGAATTTAGACTACTGTCTAAAAATGAAATGCCTTATTTATCGGCAAGCTACTGTGCCACCCGGTATCAGTGGTTGGCACTGGCAGTGGGCACACTACAGTCTGTGGAAGTGGGCTTGACACACACTGGCAGCAGGCAAGCAACTGAAATTAGACTGTCTAAAAATTAAAATGCCTTATTTATCGGCAAGCTACTGTGCCACCCGGTATCAGTGGTTGGCACTGGCAGTGGGCACACTACAGTCTTTGGAAGTGGGCCTGACACACACTGGCAGCAGGCAAGCAACTGAATTTAGACTACTGTCTAAAAATGAAATGCCTTATTTATCGGCAAGCTACTGTGCCACCCGGTATCAGTGGTTGGCAATGGCAGTGGGCACACTACAGTCTGTGTAAGTGGGCCTGACACACACTGGCAGCAGGCAAGCAACTGAATTTAGACTACTGTCTAAAAATTAAAATGCCTTATTTATCGGCAAGCTACTGTGCTACCCGGTATTAGTGGTTGGCACTGGCAGTGGGCACACTACAGTCAGTGGAAGTCGGCCTGACACACACTAGCAGCAGGCAAGCAACTGAAATTTCACTAAAGTGTAAAAATTAAATGCCTGTTTTTGATGCAAAGTCCTGTGCCACACGGGATGACAGGGGTGGGCACTGGCAGTGGGCACACTACAGTCAGTAGAAGTCGGCCTGACACACACTAGCAGCAGGCAAGCAACTGAAATTACACTAAAGTGTAAAAATGAAATGCCTTTTTTTGATGCAAAGTCCTTTGCCACACGGGATGACAGGGGTGGGCACTGGCAGTGGGCACACTACAGTCAGTTTAAGTCGGCCTGACACACACTAGCAGCAGGCAAGCAGCTGAAATTACACTAAAGTGTAAAAATGAAATGCCTTTTTTTGATGCTAAGTCCTGTGCCACATGGGATGACAAGGGTGTGCACTGGCAGTGGGCACACTACAGTCTGTGGGCCTGCAGCTCCTCACACACAGGCAGGCCAGGCAACTGCAATATGTATATGGAGAAAAAAAAAGCAGACTAATGTTGCAGCCCTAAAAACGGCTTTTTGGGGTGCTGTCAGGACGCTTTCCTTACAGCAGAGATCAGATGAGTCTTTCAGGACTGGAGTGGACACTGAATTCACTAGCCTAGCTATCGATTTCCCTATTAAATCAGCAGCAACTACACTCTCCCTCCTCTCACTAAGACTGCAAATTCCGAATGAATCTAAAATGGATGCTGTTCAGGAGATGGGAGGGTCTGGGAGGGAGGGTATGCTGCTGATTGGCTGGAATGTGTCTGCTGACTGTGAGGTACAGGGTCAAAGTTTGCTCAATGATGATGTATAGGGGGCGGACCGAACATCGCATGTGTTCGCCCGTTGAGGCGAACGCGAACAAGCTATGTTCGCCGGGAACTGTTCGCTGGCGGATAGTTCAGGCCATCTCTAGTCCTGAACTCGTTTGTAAAGATAATTGTTATTGCCAAGAACATGTTTCCTTTATGAGGTCTACATGATTTGCCGGCTCATCTATCTAATTTAGTAGTAGAGTTTCTGTGAACTCTAGTATATGTGGGGGCTTATAATAAACTCCTAGTTTGGACACTAACACAAATTTTGTTTTTACTACCTGTTTAATAAAATATATTCAAGTTATAGTTATATAATGGACATGTTATATAAATTCCAGAATTTTAGCTTTCATTTGAGGGTATTCACATTAAAATTTAATGAAGGGTTTAGGAGTTTCAGCTCCTTAACATGTGGCACCCTGTTTTTAAATGGACCAAAAGTAATTGGACATTTGACTGAAAGACTGTTTCGGCAGGTGTGGGCAATTCCTTTATTATTTCATTCTCAATTAAGCACATAAAAGGCCTGGAGTTGATTTGAGGTGTGGTGTTTGCATTTTGAAGATTTTGCTGAGAAGTAAAGATGCAGTCAAACGAGTTATCCATGCAGGTGAAACAAGCCACCCTTCATCTGCAAAAACAGGAAAAAAAAACATTAGAGAAATTGCTACACTATTAGGAGTGGCAAAATCTACATTTTGCTAGATCCTGAGAAAGAAAGAGAGCCCTGGTGACCTCAACAATGCAAAAAGACGTGGACGCCCTTGGAAGACAACAGTGATGGATGATCACAGAATAATTACCATGGTTAAGAGAAACTCCTTCACAACAGCCAACCAAGGATATAGGCATATCAATATCCAAATCTACTATAAAGAGAAGACTGCATGAGAGTAAATACAGAGGGTTTACTGCACAGTGCAAGCCACTCATAAGCCTCAAGCATAACAAAGCTAGATTGGACTTTGCTAAAAAACATCTTAAAAAAACAGCACACTTCTGGAAGAACATTCTTTGGACAGATTAAACCAAGATCAACCTCTACCAGAATGATGGAAAGAAAAAAAGTATGGTGAAGGCATGGTAAAGCTCATGATCTAAAGCATACCACATCATGTGTAAAACACGGCGGAGGCAGTGTGATGGCTTGGGCATACATGGCTGCCAGTGGCACTGGGTCCCTAATGTTTGTTGATGATGTGACATAGGACAGAAGCAGCCAGATGAATTCTGGGGTTTTCAGAGGCATACTGTGTGCTCAAATCCAGGCGAATGCAGCCAAACTCATTGGTCGGCATTTCATAATACAGATGGACAATGACCCAAAACATAAAACCAAAGCAACCCAGGAGTTTATTAAAGCAAAGAAGTAGAATATTGTTGAATGGCCAAGTCAGTCATCTGATCTGAACCCAATAGAGCATGCATTTCACTTGTCAAAGACTAAAGTTCAGACAGAAAAGCCCATAAACAAACAGCAACTGAAATCCGCTGCAGTAAAGGCCTGGCAGAGCATTAAAAAGGAGGAAACACAGTGTCTGGTGAGGTCCATTAATTCAAGACTTCAGGCAGTCATTGCCAAAACAGGTTTTCAACCAAGTATTAAAAATGAACATTTTATTTACAATTATTTAATTTGTCCAATTACTTTTGAGCCCCTGAAATGAAGGGATTGAGTTTAAAAAATGCTTTAGTTCCACACATTTTTATGCAATCATTTTGTTCAACCCAATGAATTAAAGCTGAAAGTCTGAAATTCAACTGCATCTGAATTGTTTTGTTCAAAATCCATTGTGTTTACGCTGCTGCCCTATAAAAAGCCTCTCATAGACTACCTTTGGGTAATGTACCTCTTGATGAGATATTGTTTACTGTTAGGCATGCCTCTATGACACACTCAAATAGATTTTTCCCAGTTGGCAGACTTTGACGGGGGAGGGGGGTATAATTGGACTGAAAGAAGCTGGATAGTTGTTTAAATGAATTTCCCGCCATCTAAGTAGTTCTGAACTAGCTGTAAAAAGGTGTTAGGAGCAGTGGTTATATGAGAGCATGCACATATAACAGGCTCAAGTTGGCCCAAACAGACCAAAAGTTGAGAGTATCATTTGATCCACAGATACGCACGAACAGCCACAGTTTAATTGTCTACCATCCATATACTAGTTTCACCTTCATTACATACACCAGAAATGTGCTGTCATGGTGCCAATTATTTGCCCTGCTATTGACAGCCAGCTGGCATTGCCTTTGTCTGCAGAGAAACCGCTATAAATTGGAACCGTATTGTCTTTAGTGACAAATACAGGTTCTGTTTGGGATCAAATGATGCTCAGATTCAAGTATAGGGACCTCACGGTGAATGGTTCAATCCTAATTTGCTGTGGAGCCACACAGTGCTCCAACTGCTGGTGAGATGATCTGGAGAGCCATCACATATGACAGTCAGTCACCCCTAGTAGTGACACGAGGGACACCAACAGCTCATCAATATGTGCAGGACATCCTGTGAGCACTTGAGTTGCCTCTAATGGCAGAGCTTCCAACTGGCATTTTTCAGCAGGATAATGCTTGAGCACTCATAGTAAGGATTTCCCAGGGATGCCGACTTTTCCTGTTCAGTCACCAGATTTTTCACCAAATAAGCATTTATGGGATCAGCTGGGATGCCAGCTTCAGCAGCCTATAAATGTTCAGAATCTACAGGCCCAGCTGCAACATCTGTGGGCTAATTTTGTCTCAGGATAATATGCAGACCCTGTATAGCTCCAGATCCAACCATATGTAATCGTACATCCAGGCTAAAGGTAGCCCAACAGGGAACTAGAGCTTCTTTTCAATTGTACAGTTTTCCCCAATAATCTTCCCCAATAATCCCACTTATTCAATCCCTTCACTTTCCCCAATCCCTTCCATATATCATCATTACATTCACACATATAAAAAGTCATTTGATTCCAACAACTCCTTCTTAGTGAGTTATTTTTTTTGTCAGTTAGTGTATATATGCCTTGTTACTGCTTGATGAAAATGACCATGTAATGTTTCATGCCAAATATTAAAATTTGTTGATAAACTTGAATAGTTATTGAACCTTTTTGCTTAGCATTAGCAACTTAGTTAATGATAATTAGCGTTCTATTCACATCTCTCAGTACCTAGTTATGAATAAATTTGGAAGTAAAACAATAGCATTATTAACACTCAAATGAGTTCCATTTAATATGCTAAATGTGGAAGAAAAAAATCACCATGATCTGAAAATGCCATTGTTTTTATATAATAGTAATAATAATGAGTAGGAGTGTAGTTTGGGCTTTACAGAAATAATTATAACTTTAATATTTGATATACGTTGATATTTATATCTTTAAAATATATCTTTAACATCTGCATTTTCTTTAATAATACACTAAAGTTAAACCTTCTAAGTAGTTAAAGTAATATCTATTTATCTATCCATCTATCTATGTATCTATCTGTCTATCTATTTATCATGGAAACTGATGTGGATTTGCCGTACCACTGAACATATTTGGTTTGGGGCTACTCCTATCAACATTATCCTGGATCTATCTGGACTCTGTTGCAGGGAACCACCAGGCCAAAACCTCTCAGGATAGTCTCTGTTCAGTGGCTGCTGACCTATGGAGGGTGCAGAGCACCAAAAGATAAGGCAAAACCATTGTCAATAACCAAGCCAAGATCAGGACCTGCAGCATTTGTATAATCCAGTAAACGGTGCAATGGTTCAAAGGTCAGGGTACAGGGTCAATTTGAGGAATAAGCAGAGGTCAGATCAGACAGCAAAGGGTCACATACAGTAAACAAATTTGGTTAACCAACAGGGAGAGGTACATGGGTAAACAAACAGAAACCTGACACACCTTTGAAGCAAACTAGCAATTGTAGCCTATTTCTCAGGCACCCTACCACAGTGGATTACACCTTAAATACCCGAAGAAGGCAAACCATAGGCTAGACAATTTAGGATGTGTATGCTGGCCATTTAAGAGCTGGAGGAAGTGAGTAGAGATGAGTAGTGATGACCGAGCACCAAAGTATTCGCATGTTCGGGTATTCGGCCCAAACACATTGCAATATTCATGTGCTTGGCCGAGGTCCATTGGAAAAGATCAGAAAGTGACAGAAACACCACCTAAATGGATCGGGAACAGCATGGGTACGATTTCCGGATGCATCTTGGACTCCCAGGTTGCTGCGGGGAACCATGTTGTCCGAGTTGGACGCCACTTTTACAGACTGACAAAAATACGCACAAACCCTGGCTATCACCCTGGGTAATGTCCTCCCCCATTTTATCACCTGCAACATTCAGAGCGTCCTCCTTAATTGCGAGCAGCGATCGTTTGAGTAGACACAGCAGTGGGATGGTTACGCTGATAATAGCGTTATCGCCACTAACCATCTGTGTGGGTTCATGAACGCTTTTTAATTGTTGAATCGAAAGGCGATGGCCATGTTGCAACTGGTATTCCACAACTCCCCTCTGCTGCTCAAAAAGCCTGTCCAACATGTAGAACATAGAGTGGTACACCTTCACTAGTAGCTCTTGCAAATTGGGGTAGGTTTTGAAAAACTGCTGTACTACTAAGTTTAAGATGTAGGCTAGGCATGGGATGTGTGTCAGGTTACGGTTGCGGGCCTGTTTGGTGTGGGCTGACGTCTCCATTTTGCAACCCGACTGACTCTTCCAGACTGTTGCAGTGCTGCGGATCCCTCCCCCTCTGTACTGCTGTCCTCGCTCAGCTTTTCACCTTCCCATGTTGGGTCAGTGACCTCATCGTCCACCACCTCCTCTTCCACTTCCTCACCCTGCTCATCCTCCTGACTTGACCTAACCACAACCTCAGTGATTGACAACTGTGTCTCATCATCATTCACCTCGTGAATGAATGATTGACGTTCATCACCGTCATCTTCTTGAGACTATGAAGGCTCAAGAGGTTGGAATCAAGGCCAAATATCTCAGGTCCCTCCTCAAGCGTGCTTGGTGAGAGGGCAAAATCTAATAGTGGCGCTGGAAAGAGCTCCTCGGAATATCCGAGTGTGGGATCACTCGTTTGGCAAGCCTCTCCATGATGGGAGGAAGGATTATCAGAGTGAGGATTCGGTTGACCAGACTCTTGGCTACAGAGACTGGATGATAGGGTAGTGATTAACTGAGTGGAAGCATTATCTTCAGCAATCCAACCGACCAACTGTTCTTACTGGTCCCACTTGGACGGCGTTGTCCTGCGCCGCACAGCTAAATTGGACCTGAAGCTGGGTACGGTGGATGTTTATTTTTTTTTTCTGGTGCACTGGCAGCAGGAGTAGTTTCATTGCGCCCTGGGCCACGGCCTTTGTGTGCACCATAAGCATCATGCCCACTTCCCCGTCTCTTAGTGCTCGCCTTCTTCATATTAATGGTTTTGTATGGCGCAGATTGTTTTACTGTCTGCTAAAGACACAGTTTTCGTATGCAGGACAATATATGTCACAGAAACCCACAGAATATGGACACTATATTAGGCCCAGATTATTGGAATTTGTAATACAGACATTGTTTGTAAATGTTCTACAATATTAGATACAGAACACCACAGATTACGGATACTAAATGTGGCACAGATTATTGGAATTTGTAAAGCAGACAATGTTTGCAGATGTTCTACACCAGACATCCTCAAACTGCAGCCCTCCAGCTGTTGCAAAACTACAACTCCCAGCATGCCTGAAAAGTCTACAGGTATCA
This sequence comes from Bufotes viridis, assembly GCA_033119425.1. NCBI lineage: Eukaryota > Metazoa > Chordata > Amphibia > Anura > Bufonidae > Bufotes > Bufotes viridis. Next base: position 393,444,324 of record CM065591.1, on the reverse strand, counting down.
GCCTACAGCAATACATTGTGGGAGTTGTAGTGTTACAACAGCTGGAGGGCCACAGTTTGAGGATGCCTGTTCTACACTATTGGTTTCAGAACACCGCAGATTATGGACACTAGATGTGGCCCAGATTATTGGAATTTGTAATACAGACACTGTTTGCAGATGTTCTACACTATTGGTTACAGAAAACCACAGACTATGGACACTAGATGTGGGCCAGGTTATTGGAATTTGTAATACAGACACTGTTTGCAGGTGTTCTACACCAGGCGTCCTCAAACTGCGGCCCTTCAGCTGTTGCAAAACTACAACTCCCAGCATGCCTGAAAAGCCTACAGGTATCAGCTTACAGCAAGACATTGTGGGAGTTGTAGTTTTACAACAGCTGGAGGGCCACAGTTTGAGGTTGCCTGTTCTACACTATTGGTTACAGAACACCTCAGATTATGGACACTAGATGTGGCCCAGATTATTGGAATTTGTAATACAGACACTGTTTGCAGATGTTCAACACAATTGGTTACAGAACACCACAGATTATGAACACTAGATGTGGCCCACAATATTGGAATTTGTAATACAGACACTGTTTGCAGATGTTGTACAGTCTTGGTTACAGAACACCACAGATTATGGACACTAGATGTGGCCCAGATTATTAAAGACAGTCTGCAGATGTAGTACAGTATATGTCACTAATATATAAAAAATAAGAAATATCTTGTTGCTGTCAAACACACACAGTAGTCCTTAAAAGGACTTTGGGGTCTTTGAATAGCTTTTGGTAGTAAAAACAGCAAATATCTCTCCCTGCACTAACTGTCCCTCCTGAAGCACTGTCCCTGAGACTACAGCAGGTAAATAGATTGCTGCTCTAAAACACACACACAAACTCACAGTAGTCCTTAAAATGACTTTTGGGTCTTAGAAAATCTTTCTCTGAATAAAAACTGTGAAAATCGCTCCCTACACTGTCTTTTCCTTCCGAAGCTCTGCTCTCCCTCATCGGGTGTTATATAACCTAAGATATCACATTTTGGCCAGCCAATTACTGTGATGCCAGCAGCCAACATGGCTACTGGCATTACAGTGAGGGCAGTACTTATCTGCACCTTTATTGGCTGCTTAAAACCCAAGAAATGTGTGGGGCGCAGACTTCAGCATTGCGCTCGATTACATGTGGTACTCGACCGTGTGCTGAGCATAGCGATGCTGGAGCCTAACAAATATTCGGCCGAGCATGCTTGCTCATCACTAGAGATGAGCGAATTTCTCAAAATTGGATTCGGTCGGTTTGCCAATTTTTTCGAAAAGATTTGATTTGATCTGAATTTATTTGCGGTGAATTGCATTAAAAACTGTTATTTCCTGGCTGCAGAGAGCCTGTATAGTGGTGTAGAACACTTTGCCTTACAGTAACACACATAGTGAGTCTGCTATGGTAGTGAAACAATTCGGTGAGTCAGTATGACATGCACATGACAGGCATCACCCTTAGAATCACTGCACACTTTACTTATTTGGGCAGTTACGGTGCCAAAACTGACCAAATAACTCGATTTTTAGCGTCAAGAAGCAGCACACTCCTTTTATACCATCATCAGCTGATTCCACATAGATGTCTACATAACCTGTTCTATAAAACGCTTATACAAGTAAAGACCCCCGACGGAGTGGAGAGGGTGTGATCAGTAAGTTTGTGTTGACATCACTGATTATTTAGCCTATCCTCTGATCTGTCAGAACAATAACCCCCAAAAAACGAATCCTGTCTGTTGAGTATCTGCCTTTACTCGGTCAGCATTTGGTCAGTAATCCATCAGTTTTGCTAAAGCCAAAAAAAAAAAAAACAGGAGTGGATCCAAAACAGAGATGACATGTGAATGGAATATTTGCATGTCTTCTGTGTTTTGTACCCACTCCTGCTTTTGGCTACCAAATCATAACCCAATTCTGATGGACCCATAAAGGCCCTAAAGCTGCTACATAGACAGGATCCATTGTGTGTCTAATTTTTCCTTCTTTCTGACAAAATTAGAAGAAGGGTCAAATAAATGATGATGTCAACAAGGCCAAAAAGGCAAAATAGTGGCCCGGTCATGAAGTGGGGAGGGTTGTAACAGCATGAGAAGTCCACAGAGTGGCCCAATGACATAGCGGTGAGGTGAGAGAAGCATGAAGATACCACAGAGTGTTGATGGGGCAGCAGCATGAGGAGACCACAGAGTGGCTCAGAGACATAGTGTTTTGGTTTCAGCAACATGAGTAGACCACAGAGTGGTGATGTGGCAGCAGCATGAGGAGACCACAGGGTGGTACTGTAGCAGCAGCATGGGGAGACCACAGAGTGGCCCAGAGACATGGTGTAGTAGCAACATGAAGTTACCACAAAGTGGGGAAGTGACAGCAGCCTGAGGAGACCAAAGACTGGTCCAGTGATAGGATGTGAGGTGGCATCAGCATGGGGAGACCACAGAGTGGCCCAGAGACATGGTGTAGTAGCAACATGAAGTTACCACAAAGTGGGGAAGTGGCAGCAGCATGAGGAGACCAACGACTGGTCCAGTGATAGGATGTGAGGTGGCATCAGCATGGGGAGACCACAGAGTGGTGATGTGGCAGAGGCGTTAGGAGACCATAGAGTGGAAAAGTGGCAGGAGCATGATGAGACCACAGAGTGGTGATGTGGCAGGAACATGAGGAGACCACAGATTGGCCCAGAGACAGAGTGCTGAGGTGGCTGCAGCATGAGGAGACCATAGATTGGTGATGTGGCAGCAGCATTAGGAGACCACAATGTGGTGCTGTAGCAGCAGCATGAGGAGACCACAGGGTGGTCCAGAGACATAGTTTTGAGGTGGCAGCAGCATGTGGAGATCGCAGAGTGGCCCAGTGACACAGAGGTGATTTTCTAGCAGCATGAGGAGACCACAGCATGGCCCAGTGACATAGTGGTGATGTGACATCAGCATGAGGAGACCACAGAGTGGTGATGTTGCAGCAGCATGAGGAGACCACAGAGTGGCCCAGAGAATTGGTTTGGCAGCAACATGAAGTTACCACAGAGTGGGGAAGTGGCAGGAGCATAATGAGGCCACAGCATGCTGATGTGGCAGCAACATGAGGAGACCACAGATTGGCCCAGAGACATGGTGTTGAGATGGCAGCAGCATGAGAATACCACAGAGTGGTGAAGTGTCAGCAGCATGAGGAGAACAAAGAGTGGCCCAGTGACATAGTGGTGAGGTGGCAGCAGCATGAGGAGACTGCAGAGAGGTGAAGTGGCAGCATCATGAGAAGACCACAGAGTGTTGAGGTGGCAGCAGCATGAGAGAACCACAGAGTAGTGAAGTGGCAGCAGAATGAGGAAACCACAGAGTGGTGAAGTGGCAGCAGCGTGAGGAGACCACAGAGTGGTGATATGGCAGCAGTATGAGGAGACCACAGAATGGTGATAGGGCAGCAGCATGAAGAGACCACAGAGTGGTGAAGTGGCATCAGCATGAGGAGACCACAGAGTGGTGATATGGCAGCATAATGAGGAGACCCCAGAGACATAGTGGTGATGTGGAAGCAGCATGAGTGGTAGCATGATATGGCAGCAGCATGAGTGCGCCAATTATATAGTGGTGATGTGGCAATAGCATGAGGAGACCACAGTGGCAGCAGCATGAGAAGACTACAGAGTGGTAATTTGGAAGCAGCATGAGGAGATCACAGGGTGGTCCAGAGATATAGTGGTGATGTGGAAGCAGCATGAGAAGACCACAGAGTGGGGATGTGGCAGCAGTATGATGAGACAACAGGGTGGTCTAGAGACATATTGTTGAGTTTGCAGCAGCATTAGGAGATCACTGAGTGGCCCAGTGACATAGTGGTGATGTGGCAGCAGCATGAGGAGACCACAGATTGGTGAAGTAGAGAAGCATGAGGAGACCACAGAGTGGCCCGGTGACATAGTGGTGAGGTAGAAGCGTGGGAGACCACAGAGTAGTGAAGCGGCAGCAGCATGAGGAGACCATAGAGTGGCCCAGTGACATAGTGGTGATGTCAAACACAACAATAGCTGATCTCAGGGAGACCAGCTACAAAAAACACCGCGGAGCCTCACTTAAGAGTCTCAACACAGCAATCCAAAGTGCAAAGCTCCCTGGGAAACAGAAATATGCAAAATAAATGTGGAGCCCCAGTTATGGGTCTACAACACAATGAAAGCCAGATATCCCTCAAAGGAAGGAAAACTGAGCAAAGGGGTGTCTCCATTACAGAGATCACCAAATCCACCATATTAAGTGGCCCCTATGTCAAGATCCCGCTTTTTTACAAGCTTTAAGGATGTGACGGGGAAAACCTAAGCCAGGTATCCATCCACAGACAGCTGTTTCAGGGTGTTGCCCCTCATCAGTGTGGAGTAGGATTATGGCTAACCGGGAGCAATGCCTCGGAGACTACTCAAACACAACAATAGCTGATCTCAGGGAGACCAGCTACAAAAAACACCGCGGAGCCTCACTTAAGAGTCTCAACACAGCAATCCAAAGTGCAAAGCTCCCTGGGAAACAGGAATATGCAAAATAAATGTGGAGCCCCAGTTATGGGTCTACAACACAATGAAAGCCAGATATCCCTCAAAGGAAGGAAAACTGGCTTAGGTTTTCCCCGTCACATCCTTAAAGCTGGTAAAAAGCGGGATCTTGACATAGGGGCCACTTAATATGGTGGATTTGGTATCTCTGTAATGGAGACACCCCTTTGCTTGGTTTTCCTTCCTTTGAGGGATATCTGGCTTTCATTGTGTTGTAGACCCATAACTGGGGCTCCACATTTATTTTGCATAGTGGTGATGTAGCAGCAGCATGAGAAGTGCACAAAGTGAAACAGTGGTAATGTGGCATCAGCATGAGGAGACCACAGAGTGGTGAAGTGATAGCAGTAAGAGGAGACCACAGAGTGGTGAAATGATAGCAGTATGAGGAGACCACAGAGTGGTGATTAGTGTTGATTGCGATTAGAATATTCTAATCGCAAATTTTTATCACTAATATCGGCACTTCGAGAATTCTTCGAGAAAGATCTACAATATATTGCTATATCTTAGTAATTTTGAATATTCTAGATTTTTTTCCATCAGTACCATCACTGCTTCTTGCTTGTGGGCCAATGAGAAGATTGCAATATCTTTGAGCTTAGCAACATACCTAGCAACCAATAGGAAAGTTGTCTACTCCTTACTATATAGGAAAGTCCCTAGCAGGCACTTTCTGCTTTTTTTTTTTGCAGTTCTGAGAGAGATAGCAGTGTCATTGCTGTGCTCTGTGTTTTGCTGAGTCATTGGGATCCTTATTCAATTACATTAGATAGTTAATTATCTCATATATATCTAATACAGATAGTTAGTGGGAGATAGGCAGTGTAGGTTAGATAGTGATATAGTATAGCTTCCAGTGCAGGATGTTAGGTAGTGTGATAGGAATTACTGTGCTGTGATAGGGATTAGTGTCTAGCAGCTTGAAAAATGTAGCAAAAGTGAGCCATGCCTATATTATGCGCGCAATACGCTATATTACATTGTTGATTTTCGCAATCAAGAAAATAATGACTCGAGATCACGAATTCTAGAATTTGAGAATTTATGGATTATATCAGACCAAAAATTTGTGAAATATCGCAAAAAGGAATCTCATCACTAGTGGTGAATAGAGATGCCGCGAACATAAAATTTTCCGCTCGTGAACGGCGAACGCGAACTTCCGCGACTGTTCGCGAACAGGTGAGCAGGGCGAACCGCCATAAACTTCAATAGGCAGGTGAATTTTAAAACCCACAGGGACTCTTTCTGGCCACAATAGTGATAGAAAAGTTGTTTCAAGGGGACTAACACCTGGACTGTGGCATGCTGTAGGGCAGGCATGCTCAACCTGCGGCCCTCCAGCTGTTGCAAAACTACAACTCCCAGCATTCCCTGACAGCGTACAGCTTTCAGCCTACAGCATGGCATGGTGGGAGTTGTAGTTTTACAACAGCTGGAGGGCCGCAGGTTGAGCATCCCTGCTGTAGGGGGATCCATGGCAAAACTCCCATGGAAAATTGCGTAGTTGATACAGAGTCGGGTTTTAATCCATAAAAGGCATAAATCACCTAACATTCCTAAATTGTTTGGAATAACGTGCTTTAAAACATCCAGAGTGTGTATACGATCAGGTATGATGTTGTATTGATCAGGTAGTGTAAGGGTTACGCCCGATTCACAGTGACAGACCAAACTACCCATTTAACGCAAACAACCACAAACAGTCCATTTGTACAACAGCAAACTCCCCATTTGCACAAGGTTGGATACCAAGCTAGCCATGTCCTGTTCCTTGTCCTCACTGACGTCATTGAAGGTCTCTTTCTCCACCAAACCACGTACAACACAAAGGGTCCCCAAAAGTTGACAACAAGCCCCCTGGGATGCCTGCTGTGGTTGGTCTTCCACCTCATCAAAGCCACCTTCCTCCTCTGACTCCTCTTCTTCAGACTCCTCTCTCTGCGTTGCCGCAGGTCCAGCAATCAACAATGACAAGGCTGCTTCTGCAATGACAAGGCTGCTTCTGGTGGTGATGGTTACCACAACTCTCCCTCTTCATGCTCATCTACGACCTGATCCAGCACTCTTCACAGGGCACGCTCTAGAAAAAACGCATATGGGATGAGGTCGAAGATGTTGTCTTGGGTTTGACTGACAAGGTTTGTCACCCCCGCAAAAGGACGCATGAGCCTACAGCCATTGTGCATGAGCGTTCAGTAACGGGGCCACAAAATACCCAGCTCCACAGAGGCCGTCCTCTTTTCTTTTTTTTTTTTTTTTTTTTATTAAAAAAAAATCTGTTCTTACCAGTTTAATCTCTGTTTTGTCCCCTATCAGGGGCCGGTGTATGGAATAGATTTTAGGAACCGGGAGATGGAAAAAGATGGTTGGTCGGTCCTCTTCCTTCTAATTTGGGGCACTGCGCGTGCGCCGTGCAATGTACTGTGACACCCTATATGAGTGGTGTATTAAGTAGTACTATTCCTATCAGTTTAATCCCCGTTACGTCCCCTATCAGGGGACGTGAATAGATTTTAGGAACAGGGTGATGGAAAAAGATGGTTGGTCCTGTTCCTTCCAATTTGGGGCACTGCGTGTGCGCCGTGCAGTGTACTGTGCCACCCTATATGAGTGGTATGTTTAGTAGTACTATTCCTATCAGTTTAATCCCTGTTATGTCCCCTATCAGGGGCGGTGAATAGATTTTAGTAATCAGGAGATGGAAAAAGATGGTTGGTTGGTCCTCTTCCTTCCAATTTGGGGCACTGCGCGTGCGCCGTGCAATGTACTGTGACACCTTATATGAGTGGTGTGTTATGTAGTGCTATTCTTATCAGTTTAATCCCTATCAGGGGACGTGTATCAAATAGATTTTAGACATCCGCAAAGTATTGTCAATAGTTGACACACTCATGACACAAATTCTATTCCTCTATGCGTCAATCTTGGTGTAGTGATGACTGTGCTTGTGCGCCCGTTTGGGAGATTGCAGGCGATGGCAGTTTTTCAAAGCCTATGGTCGTGCTGAGGTAGTTCAGTGACAGTTAAGTGACGCAGAAAACAATGATTCTGCAGTGTGGGCCTATTGTTGGCCTAGTAGGCTTTAATGATCACCTTAAATGATCACAAAGAAAATTAAATGTTTTTTCTACGAAAAATTATCCAGCCGATCACTTTTGGTCTGTTCACAATGAAGCAATGACCTTAACATCTGGGGTGTGCCAACACACATATAGAGGAAATCACTTCATTGTGATACGCAAGCCCCTTCACCACAACAAGGTAACTATCACGAAGGGGAATTGACACATGTATGTGCCTTTCTTTTGCTTTGTTTTTGCAGCCACAGTGCAGCACCAGAGGCCAGAGAAATTAGGCATGTACACATGCCTGAAAAATTAGGTATTGTTGTAGCCGCTGCTACAGAAAAATTGTTGTTTTCCAGGCAGAAAGTAAAACATTGCGGCTTGAACCCTAATTGGTGGCGGAGAAGTCACGCAAGTCATCCGGCATGCAGAGATTAAACACAGCAGCGTGGGGACCATTTTTAGCCCAAGGCATCTCCTCAGGCTTTTTTTAGTCAAATGTATCCCCCACTGTCAGTCCCTTCGGTATCCACGCCTCATTCATCTTAATAAAGGTGAGGTAATGTAAACTGTTTTGACCTAGGCGACTTCTCTTGACAGTGACAATACCTCCTGCTGCGCTGACAGTCCTTTCTGACAGGACACTTGAAGCTGGGCAGGCCAGAAGTTCTATCGCAAATTGGGATAGCTCAGGCCACAGGTCAAGCCTGCACATCCAGTAGTCAAGGGGTTCATCGCTCCTCAAAGTGCCGATATCTGCAGTTTAGGCGAGGTAGTCCTGTCCTTGCCGGCGTAGTCGGGATAGGAGGAGGATTACTTTCACCTCTTCCCCTATTAGATTCCCGTTGTGCTCTGACATCACCCTTATATGCTGTGTAAAGCATACTTCTTAACCTGTTTTGGAACTGCTGCATCCTTTCCGACTTCCGGTAATTCGGTAACATTTCAGCCACTTTCTGCTTATACAGGGGGTCCAGTAGCGTGGCCACCCAGTACAGGTCGTTCTTCTTCAGCCTTTTAATATGAGGGTCTCTCAACAGGCATGACAGCATGAAAGACCCCATTTGCACAAGGTTGGATGCCGAGCTACTCATTTCCCGTTCCTCGTCCTCACTGATTTCATTGAAGGTCTGTTCTTCCCCCGAGCCACGTACAACACCACGGGTCCCAGATAGGTGACAACCACAAGCACTCTGGGATGCCTGCTGTGGTTGGTCTTCCTCTTCCTCAAAGCCACATTCCTCCTCCGACTCCTCTTCCTCAGACTCCTCTTCCAGCGTTACCGCAGGTCTAGCAAGCGATGATGATAAGGCTATTTCTGGTGGTGATGGTGACCAAAACAACTCTTCCTCTTCCACTTCACTCTCATCTACGGCCTGATCCAGCACTCTTCGCAGGGCATGCTCTAGGAAGAAAACAAATGGGATGAGGTCGCTGATGGTGCCTTCGGTGTGACTGACTAGGTTTGTCACCTCCTCAAAAGGACACATGAGCCTACAGGCTTTGCACATGAGTGTCCAGTAACGTGGTAAAAAAAATACCCAGCTCCGCAGAGGCTGTCCTAGCACCCTGGTCATAAAAATACTCGTTGACGGCTTTTTCTTGTTGGAGCAGGCTGTCGAACATTAGGAGTGTTGAATTCCAACGCGTCGGGCTGTCGCAAATCAAGCGCCTCACTGGCATGTTGTTTCGCCGCTGAATATCGAAAAAGTGTACCATGGCTGTGTAGGAACGCCTGAAATGGCCACACACCTTCCTGGCCTGCTTGAGGACGTCCTGTAAGCCTGGGTACTTAGACACAAAGCGTTGTACGATGAGATTCAACACATGTGCCATGCACGGCATGTGTCAACTTGCCCAAATTCAATGTCGCCAACAGATTGCTTCCATTGTCAAACACCACTTTGCCAATCTCCAGTTGGTGCGGGGCCAGCCACGGATCCACCTGTGCGATCAGGAGTGCTGGTCCGGTGTGACTCTCTGCTTTCAGGCAAGTCAACTCCAAGACGGCGTGACACTGTTGTATCCGGGATGTGAAATAGCCACTGGGGGGCTGGGGGGGTGCAGTTGATGTGGAGCAAGAGGCAGCAGCAGAAGAGGACTCAGCCGAGAAGGTTAGCGAAGAGGATGGAGTAGGAGGAGTAGAGGAGGTGGCAGCAGGCCTGCCTGCAACTCATGGCGGTGTCACCAACTCCACTGCAGAGCCACGCATTCCATGCTTGGCAGCCATCAGCAGGATTTCCCAATGCACAGTGTACGTGATACATCTGCCCTGACTGTGTTTTGCAGACCAGGTATCAGTAGTCAGATGGACCCTTGCCCCAACACTGTGTGCCAGACATGCCATGACTTCCTTTTCCACAATAGAGTACAGGTTGGGGATTGCCTTTTGTGAAAAAAAAATGTGGCCGGGTACTTTCCACTGCGGTGTCCCAATTTTTTGAAGGCCTCAGACTCCACCAGCTTGTATGGTAAAAGCTGGTGGGCAAAGAGTTCCGACAAGCCAGCTGTCAGACGCCGGGCAAGGGGGTGACTCTGTGACATTGGCTTCTAATGCTCAAACATTTCCTTGACAGACACCTGACTCTGGGCAGATGAGCAGGAACTTCTGAAGGTGAGAGGCGGAGTGGCGGGTGATTAAGAGGGGGCAAGGAGAACAGCAGTGGTTGACGTGGCTGAAGATGGTGGACCATGAGGAGGACTGAGGCTTTGAGTTTGTGTGCTGCTTGTACACATGTGTTGATCCCATAGGCATTTGTCATGTGAGATCATGTGCCTTCGCAAAGCAGTTGTACCTAGGTGAGTGTTGGACTTTCCACGACTCAGTTTCTTTTGGCACAGGTTGCAAATGGCATCGCTGTTATCAGAGGAAGACAGACAAAAAAAAATGCCACACTTCTGAGCTTTGCAATGACGGCATTCTGGTGGTGAGAACAGCATGCGTTGATTGGTGTGCTGTCTGGCTGACCCCGGGTGCCGATACATGCTGTCTGACTGTGCCACTAGCTCCTTGCGATGACCTCCCCCTGCTTCCAACTCGTCTACTCCTCCTCTCTGTCTCCCAATCTGAACTTTCCCCCTGTTCTTCTTCTCTTCGAGTGGGCACCCACGTGACATACATGGACACATCGTCATCATCAACCACTTCACTTGTATCTGACAACTCAGCAAAGAAAGCAGCAGCGGGTACAACATCATTATCATCATCACACCGTATGTCCATGTGTGTAATGCTGCCTGACAGACATATCGCTGTCATCTACATCCTCTGGCAATAATGATTGCGAAACACTCATTTCTTCCAAATTATGTGTAAATAAATCCTCTGACAGATCAAATGAAGCGGCTGTGGTGCTTGTGTTGGTGGTGGCGGCAGGCGGGCGAGTGGTAACTTGAGAGGTGCCCGAAGCTGAGCTGGAGGAGGATGGTGCGTCAAGGTTCTTAGCGGAAGCTGTAGAAGATTGGGTGTCCTGTGTAAGCCAGTCAACTATGTCCTCAGAAATTTTCAAGTTCAGGGTATGTGGCTGCTTAGCACTGGGCATTATTCTAGGACCAAAGGAGATCACAGCACCACGACGGCCCCTGCGGGGTGGCCTGCCTCTCCCTGTCTTTTTTTTTTTTATTAGTGGTACTATGAGTGCAAGGTACTGTGTCACCCTATATGAGTGGTAGGCACAGTACAGTCTGTGGGCCTGACACACACTGGCAGACAACTGAAATTATATTAAAGGGTAAAAATTTAATGACTTTAATATCTGCAAAGTACTGTGCCACCTAATATGAGTGGTGGGCACTGGCAGTGGGCACAGTACTGTCTGTGTGGGCTTGACACACACTGGCAGGCAACTGAAATTATATTAAAGGGTAAAAATGAAATTACTTTTTTATCTGCAAGGTACTGTGCCACTCCATATGAGTGGTGTGCACACAGTACAGTCTGTGGGCCTGCGGCCTCTCACACATGGGCAGGCAACCACAATATAATATATATAGAATAAAAGAAAAAAAACTGACGGATGTACCAGCCCTAAAAAGTGCTTTTTGGGTTGCTGTAAGGACGCTGTCCTTACAGCAGATGAGTATGAGGACTGGAGTGGACACAGAACACTAGTAGCTAACGGTTTCCCTAGAATCCCTATATTATTTCTACAGCAGCACTCTCCCTGCTCTAACAGTGCATCTTCAGAATGAATCTAAGATTGATGCTGTCCTTGCTTTTTGATAGGAGGTGGGAGAGTCTGGGAGGGAGGGTATGCTGATTGGCTGGAATGTGTCTGCTGACTGTGAGGTGCAGGGGCAAAGTTTGCTCAATGATGATGTATAGGGGGCCACAGAGTGGTGATGTGGCAGCAGCATGAGGAGACCACAGAGTGGCCCAGAGACATAGTGTTGAGGTGGCAGCAGCATGAGGAGACCAGAGTGCTGAGGTGGCAGCAGCATGAGGAGATCACAGAGTGGCCTAGTGACAAAGTGGGTAGGTGGGGGGGGGGGGAATACCAGTACCAGCTGAAGACGGTGGCTGACAGTAGAAGCACCTGACAGCAGCTGTGGCATCAGGCGGATGTCGGCCTCAGAATAGTAGCTGAAGCAGGTAGCCAGAAGAAACAGGTCTTTGTTGTCAAATTGTTGCTGTGGCACCATGGATGATCTAGTCTGATGCATAGGGCATTGGTGTTTAAAAATCCTGGCTGATCCATGCCTGATTCATTTTCACGAAGGTCCGTTTCTCTACATTTTGGGTGGACAGACGAGTTCTCCTTGGGGTAACTATGGCCCCCACCACACTAAACACTCGCTCCGATGCCACACTGCTGGCCTGGCAGGAAAGCTTGTCCAGGGCAAACTCGGACAGTTGCGGACAAAAATCGAGTTTGGCTGCCCAGTAGTCCAGGGGATCATTGATGTGGGGTTGCAGGTTCAGGTTCTGGTTCAGGTTCTGCTTTGTCTATCTGCTGCTCCTGAGTAGTTTCTTCAGTAGGCGGGTGAAGTAAACTGCTCATCAGCGACTCTAGACTTAGGTTGCTGCTGATGGAGCTGGACCTGCTCCTGCCCCCCTTCCCCCCACAGCAGCCATGAAAGTGGAACGTAAGCACAGAGGGCCCCCCTGGTAAGACCTGTGTGAGGATGGGCGATGGCGCAGATAGACAGCGATCAACTGACTACATAGTATGTCTTGATAGTAGTTCACTTTGTCCTCCCTCTCTCAGCGGGTGAAAAAGGGCCCCATTTTGGACCGGTAGCGAGGGTCTAACATGGTGGAGAGCCAGTAGTCAACCCTTCTTCTGGCTACCTGAAGCAGGTAGCCAGAAGAAAAAGGTCTTTGTTGTCAAAGTGTTGGTGTGGCAGTAGTTTCTTCAGTAGGCGGGTGAAGAAAACTGCTCATCAGCGACTCTAGACTTAGGTTGCTGCTGATGGAGCTGGACCTGCTCCTGGGCCCCCCCCCCCCCCCACAGCAGCCATGAAAGTGGAACCTGAGCACAGAGGGTCCCCCTGGTCAGACCTGCGTGAGGATGGGCGATGGAGCAGATTGGCAGCAGCCAACTAACTACATAGTATGTCTCGATAGTAGTTCACTTTGTCCTTCCTCTCTCAGCCTATGGAAAAGACCCCCATTTTGGACTGGTAACGAGGGTCTAACATGGTGGAGAGCCAGTAGTCAACCCTTTGGCGAATGGTGACAATTCAGCTGTCACTACACAAGCAGTGAGCATGCATCGGACCATTTGCACAATTGACTCTGAGGGTCTCCCTGCCTCCATCTCCACTCCATCTCCAGTGCATACTGCCACGGTGTGTCTAGGTCCTCTGCCTCGTCTTTCTTATTGCCCTGTCGCTTCTCTGTCTGCTCCTTCTCCTCCTCTCCTGTCACCTGTGTAGAAAAACCACCCATTTCTTTACGCATTGCTTGTGCTCAAATTTCCTCCTCCTCCTCTAGTTAAGCCCCCACAGGGCTCCTGTGGCCATGAGATATAGTCGCCACTTCTCCTATCCCCTGGCCATCCAGATTTAGCAGCATCTGTTCCAGGAAATGAATCAGTGGAATGACGTTGTTCATCCCATAGTCCTGGTGACTGACAAATAAAGTGGCCTACTCAAAGGGGCCGAGCAAATGGCAAGTGTCATGCACAAGATGCCACTGGCTAACATCAAAGTTACACAGGGGAGTACCTCTGTCCGCCTGTATCATCAAGAATTTGTTTATGGCCTTTCTAGGTTCATATAGTCAGTCCAACATATGGATGGTGAAATTCCAACGGGTGGAAACATCGTATATAGGCCTATGTTTGGGGATGCCGTTCTGCCGCTGCAGCTCAAGGAGTGTGTATATTTCTACACCACAAATAAAGAAATATAACATTCACAATTCACAGGAGAATGGCTAATGGGACATATGTATCTTTCCTATTAATACACCTCGTAAATGGCTGTTGTACAATGTAACTTCACTACTGAATGCCAATTATGACATATATTTTCTCCTTTTTTTTTCTATTTCTACACCCCAAAAAAGAAATATAACAATCACAATTCACCGCAGAACGGGTGATATCTTGTACATATATTTTCTTTTTCTACACCACGTTAATGGCTGTAGTACAATATAACTTCACCGCCAAATGGCACTTATGACATATATTTTTCCCTTTTTTTTCATATTAATGCACCCCAAAAAAAAATTAAACAATGTCAAGCAGAACGGCTAATGGGACATAAGTATCTTCACCGAACAGTGTGCTATCTTCCTGGCGCTAGAGTTCGGCACATCGCGGATTGGGTTGACAGATTACTGGGAGGTGCTGGAGAAGATCCAGCGGTCATGGTCCATATCGGAACCAATGACAAAGTTATGGGTTGGTTGAGCGTCCTTAAAAATGATTTCAGGGATTTAGGTCGAAAGCTTAGGGCAAGGACCTCAAAAGGTAGTATTTTCTGGAGGTACTGCATGTACCAAGAGCCACACAAGAAAGGCAGTGGGAGATTAGGGAGGTTTACAAGTGGCTCAAGAACTGGTGTAGGAAGGAGTGGTTTGGGTTCCTGGAGAACTGGGCCAACTTCTCTGTCGGCTACAGGCTCTATCGTAGGGACGGGCTGCACCTCAATGGGGAAGGAGCAGTTGTGTTGGGAAGAAAGATGGCGAGAAGGTTGGAGGAGTGTAAACTAGGGACTGGGGGGGAGGGAACTTACGTTATGGGGGGGGGGAGAGATAGTGCAGATAGATACCGGGGGCAAGGTAGTGGGACTGGGGGAGGAATGGAAGGAGGGACTAAAACAGTTCAGAAGGAAAGGTGTAAGCTTAAATATATACAAAAACCTCTTGATTGTATGTACACTAATGCCAGAAGCCTGACTAACAAAGCTGGGGAACTGGAATTAGTGATGTGTGAGGAGGGCTATGATATAGTGGGAATAACTGAGACATGGCTGGATGACAGCTATGACTGGGCAGATAATGTACAGGGTTACAGTCTGTTTAGAAAGGATCGTCAAAACCGGAGAGGGTTTTATGTAAAGTCCTATCTAAAGCCCACAGTCCGAGAAGATATAAGTGAGGGACATAAACATGTGGAGTCACTGTGGGTAGAGATACATGGAGCCAAAAACAATAATAAATTACTAATAGGAGTTTACTATAAACCACCTAATATACCAGAGTCTACAGAAAATCTATGGCCGCAAATCATAATGAAGTCATTATTATGGGGGACTTCAACTACCCAGATATAGACTGGGAAACTGAAAGCTGTACATCGCATAAAGGAAACAGGTTCTTGGCAATAACCAAAGACAATTATCTTTCCCAACTGGTTCAGGACCCGACTAGAGAGACGGCCATACTGGACTTAGTATTAACCAATAGACCTGACAGAACAACAGATGTGCAAATTGGGGGACACTTGGGAAATAGTGACCATAAAGTAATAACCTTCCAATTATTCAAAAGAGCATTTCTACAGGGAGGAACAAAAATACCAAACTTCAAAAAAGCTAAATTTTAGCCAACTAACTGGGACAAAGTCCTCAAAAACAAAAATACAGCCACAAAATGGGAGATCTTTAAAGCATCCTAAATTCTCATTGTGAGAGGTACATACCATATGGGAATAAAAGTTTAAGGAACAAAAAGAAAGGAATGTGGATAAATATAAATGTAAAGAAAGCAATAAATGGCAAAAAGAAAGCATATAAATCACTAAAACAGGAGGGTAGCGAGGAAGCACTGAAAAACTATAAGGAAAAAAATAGAACATGTAAAAAACAAATAAAAGCGGCCAAACTAGAGACCGAGAGATTAATTGCCAAAGAGAGTAAAACTAACCCTAAAATGTTCTTCAATTATATAAATGTTAAAAAGTATAAATCTTAAGGTGTCGGCCCTTTAAAGAGTAATGAAGGGGGAGTTGCAAAGAGCGATGAGGAGAAAGCAAAGCTGTTAAATATTTTTTTCTCCGATGTATTCATTGAGGAAAATAAACTTTAAGATGAAATGCTGAATGTAAAAATAAATCCCACATTAAAAGTGTCCTGTCTGACCCAAGAAGAAGTATAACAGCGACTTAAAAAGATTAAAATAGACAAATCCCCAGGATCAGATGGCATATACCCCCGTATCCTAAGGGAATTAAGTAATGTCTTAGCCAGACCCTTATTTATGATATTTTCGGACTCTATACTGACAGGGAATGTCCCACAGGATTGGCGCATAGCAAATGTTGTGCCAATATTCAAAGAGGGTCCAAAAACAGAGCCCGGAAACTATAGGCCGGTAAGTTTAACATCTGTTGTAGGGAAACTGTTTGAAGGTTTTCTGAGAAATGCTATCTTAGAGGATCTCAACAGAAATAAGCAAGTAACGTCATATCAGCATGGCTTCATGAGGGATAGGTCATGCCAAACAAATTTAATCAGTTTCTATGAGGAGGTAAGTTCTATACTTGACAGCGGCGAATCAATGGATGTCGTATATCTGGACTTCTCAAAAGCATTTGATACTGTACCACATAAAAGGTTAGTATATAAAATGAGGATGCTCGGACTGGGAGAAAATATCTTTAAGTGGGTAAGTAACTGGCTGAGTGACAGAAAACAGAGGGTGGTTATTAACGGTACACATTCAGGTTGGGCAACTGTCAATAGTGGGGTACCTCAGGGTTCAGTACTGGGCCCTATTCTTTTCAATATATTTATTAATGATCTTGTAGAAGGCTTGCATAGTAAAATATCATTTTTTGCAGATGACACTATACTGTGTAAAGTAATTAACACTGAAGAGGACAATATACTGCTACAGAGGGATCTGGATAGATTGGAGGCTTGGGCAGAGAAGTGGCAGATGAGGTTTAACACTGACAAATGTAAATTTATGCACATGGGAAGGAATAATGCAAGTCACCAGTACATACTAAATGGTAAAACACTCGGTAACACTGACATGGAAAAGGATCTATTTTAATAAACCGCAAACTAAGCTGCAAAAACCAGTGTCAGGCAGCTGCCGCCAAGGCCAATAAGATTATGGGTTGCATCAAAAGGGGCATAGACGCCCGTGATGAGAACATAGTCCTACCACTTTACAAATCGCTAGTCAGACCACACATGGAGTACTGTGTACAGTTCTGGGCTCATGTGAACAAGGCAGACATAGCAGAGCTGGAGAGTGTACAGAGGAGGGCAACTAAAGTAATAACTGGAATGGGGCAGCTACAGTACCCTGAAAGGTTATCAAAATTAAGGTTATTTACTTTAGAAAAAAGATGACTGAGGGGAGATCTAATAACTATGTATAAATATATCAGGGGTCAGTACAGAGATCTGTCCCATCATCTATTTATCCCCAGGACTGTGACTGTGACGAGGTGACATCCTCTGCGTCTGGAGGAAAGAAGGTTTGTACACAAACATAGAAGAGGATTATTTACGGTAAGAGCAGTGAGACTATGGAACTCTCTGCCTGAGGAGGTGGTGATGGTGAGTGCAATAAAGGAATTCAAGAGGGGCCGGGATGTATTCCTGGAGTGTAATAATATTTCAGGCTATAGCTACTAGAGATGGGTCGTTGATCCAGGGAGTACTTCTTTCCTCTGGATCAACTAGCAGGATGACAGGCCGAACTGGATGGACAGATGTCTTTTTTCGGCCTTATGTACTATGTTACTATTAATACACCCCATAAATGGCTATAGTACAATGTAACTTCAACGCTGAACAGCACTTATGACATATATTTTTTTCTTTTTATTTTCTATTAATACACCTCCCCCAAAAAAGTTAAAGAATGTAAAATCAATGCAGGATGGCTAATAGGACTTATTTATCTATCCTATTAATACACCCCAAAAAATGGCTGTAGTACAATTTAACCTCACCGCTAAACAGCAAATATGACATATATTTTTCCCTTTTTTTTCCTAATAATACCCCCCCCCCCAAAGAAAAAATAGTAAAACAATGTAAAATCAATGCAGAAAGGCTAATATGATGTCCATATCTTTCCTATTAATACACCCTGTAAATGGCTGTATCACAGAACTTGTTGCTGTATCACAGAAGATTTGCTGTAATTAGGGATGTATCATATAGTGCAAACAACCTAAAAGCAATTTGGATCCCCAATAAGTGCAGAAGGTGTAATAGAATCCCTCCTATTGCACCCTGTTCTCCTTTTATAGTGCAGATAATACATCCCTATCCTTTCCCTACACCTTGCCTAATCTCTCCCTGTACTAAGCACACTGGAAAATGGCAAAATCCAAAATGGCTGTGACATCACAGGGGCTGGCTGGCTGCTGATTGGCTGTATGCATGGCATTGTGGATGATCTCTCATTCCCAGAGTTCTTTGCTCCATGTCCTAACACATGCAGCAGCCATTTTAGGAAAAAATGTGATTCTTTACCACAAAGCGTGAGGAAGTTCAGATTTGGTGCGAATCAAATTTTTCCTTAAATTCTGATTGAATTCCACTTTGTCAACTTCTATTCGCTCATCTCTCTAGAAGTGAACATGCGCCGTAAGGGCAGATAGAGCCATTACAGGTGAAAATCAGACCTGTGTGAGACACGGACAGGAATGAACCCCCAGAGCATTTTCCTGATTCCCTACTACTGTGCTCCTGCAGTCCGTTCTCATTTGCATCTCTGTGGCGTGCTGATCATCTTTAGTGCCTCTATCTAGGGAACAAGGGGAATACCATGGACTAAATTTTTATCTATCTATCCAGCTGATGTCAATACCAGTGATCTGTCTCATAATTAGCACAATAAATCTGAATTGTCCTCACTAACAATAAATAAAAATGTTCAGAAATTCTAAACACCCCTCTGGAGAGAAGTGGGCTGGTTCTACTTCCTGCAGAAAGAGTGAGAACCAGTTCCAGTTAGTTCTAGTTTACCCCCAGCAAGGGAATGGGTGTGCAGGGGCAGGTCTCTGCTGGATGTGCCCATGCCAGTCAGAGCACCTTAAGCTTTGCTGGCCATGGAGGCCAAAGCTTGAAGCCTCAGGAGCCAGGAGGAAAGTTCCCTGGCATAACCTTGAGTCAGACTACAGAGAGAGAGAGTGCAGCATCAAGAAGCTTGTGAGTACAGCAGAAACGTTTATTCAAAGTAAAGCTCCCATTGAACTTTATCTCAAGATCTGGACTTTTTCCCCCCG
Organism: Bufotes viridis; assembly: GCA_033119425.1. Lineage (NCBI taxonomy): Eukaryota > Metazoa > Chordata > Amphibia > Anura > Bufonidae > Bufotes > Bufotes viridis. The sequence continues at coordinate 393,425,023 of CM065591.1, read as the reverse complement.
ATCCCTCAATTATTTCCCCTATTACTTGCTTCGGAGCCAAAGCCTGGGGTCCAGCAGTGTCCATGTTGGAGCACCGTGACACAAATAATGAGAGTAGGCCACTCTCCACCACTCTGCATTCCTATTAAACCTGAGGCGCGATATAGACGGTCCTGGGCGGAGACGGCCCATTGCACACACAGTGTTATGGGTAAGAAAGAAAGTGTGGCTTGTTTAGGCACAAATATTTTAATCCTGCAGATCTTGCACATGGCTGTGGTTTTGTGTTCCGGCCTTGTGGAGCAAAAACTGCAATATGGGAGTTGCTCGTACAGATATAGAGGCAGCAGAGCTTGGTCTAGGGCTGGAATGTTTTGAGCCTGTGCCCACAGTATCAGTGGCATCACCAGATCCTGAGCTGACCACAATAGAAACAGATATGGCCCTGTTAGCTATTTGAGGTTTTTGGAGTACATTCCCTTCACTCTTTGCCACTGCTGCCATCACCCTTTTTCTCAGATATCTCCTTATCCTCCTCAGCACCCAAATTCTGCTCCCAGTTCCCATCCAACACACAATCATTGTCATAGTCCTCACCTTGCTACTTCTATCAGACTGATATTTCATATCTCTAACTCCCTGCTGTATATTTGCACACTGTCCCTACTACTCCCGACCACTACCATGGCTACAAATGTCATTACCACTACCACCAACACATTTATGCATGGAGTCCTCCACCTTCCCTGAATTACCTCATCCTGGCAGTCCAAACCGTTGCAGAAGTCATCAACAGTGAGACTCACTTGACTATATGGCGTAGTGCATGGTGGGGGTTTGTTGCCTCTTTTTAGGAAAAAATATGGAGCCCCATTAGGAGGGGGCAATAAAGACAGAGAAGATGCACCCGAAAAGGCTTGTCTGAGGCTGCAAGGAGGAGCAGCATGAGGAATTGTCATGGTGGGGAGTGGGGGAAACCCCCCACTGTGCATTGTCCGCAACTACTGGGCAGGAATGCAGGTAACAAGGGAGCAGGTCACCTCCTGACCAGTCCCTATGACTGCCCCTTACCTCCTGATGCATGAGCCACCTCAGATGGTAAGGAGGCTCATGCCCACAAACCTGGAGCCCTAGGAATCCCTGCATAGCTTTAGAAGACAGAGACAGGACAGAGACCACACGCTCATGCTAGACCACGGATGAGCAGTATCTACTAGATGCATGGGGCCTTTAGGCAGGGCAGCACACAGTCTGGAATTTGCTTAAACCCCTCCGGGAAAGCAACCCCCTTCCGGAGGAGACACACCATAACAAAAACCTCCAAACAAAGCCCACACCATCACAACATACACCAGGTGGGGAAGGGCCAACAAAAGCACGCAGGAGGGGGACACAGAAACTGAGAAAGATAAACAATCAATATAACAAATAAGGGTGGCTCACACAGACAATACAGGGGAAACAACCAGCAACCCTTAACACATGCTTACACCATGGCTGGAGACAAACAAACCGACCTCAGGCTCCAACACACCAACATATATAGAGGCCTGAGGTCACACCCACCAAACCCACCACACACATTAACCCTGTGCACACCACACCAAGGGAAAGTGCACACGAACAAAGGTTAGTGTCTCGCATGCTCTAAAGCACAAAGTTGCCTGCGGCAACCGCACATAAGGTTACCGCGTAATAGCCCACACGTGTGGCAACCAGAAACCATGCGGCTGGCAAGAGCATGCGAGACCGCGGATCACGACCAAACCACAGGTGGTGGCACATCTGTTGCCAACGGCAACCACACGTGAGGCTACCGCGTAATAGCCCACATGTGTGGCTACCAGCACATAACCGCCGGCAACAGCATGCCACCAAACCAAGTCACGACCTCACCACAGGTCGTGACAGGAAGGCTGTGACTCCTGTGGTAAGGTGCAGGGTGCCGTTCTAGATGGCAGGTACGTGTCACCGAGGTTCATAGCCTCGGTGAGGTAAGAGCCGTTTGTTGATGTCAGTAGCAGGTAGTGCTACTGACACATTTGCTAAATAGCATGGCTGCAAAGCCGATCCGGGCCGGCTCTTACCGGGAGCAGCTAAAGTGTAGGGTGGGTGGCTGCTCCCCACGACCCAGTCCTGGTTTTGGGCTGGGTTTAAAAACTCAGCCAGCACCAGCAGCTGTGAGAGTTTTTGTCCTGGAGCTGATCACAGTGCTGTGGAGCTCTCTGACCTGGAGGAAGGAGCTCAGCCAAGTGGGGTTATTCCTGGAAGCCTGATGGTGGATTGTCCTGTGGCTGGGCTGACAGCCAGGTGCGAACCCGCACCTCAAACCTCCCAGGTGATTGGAACCTGTGTTTGGACTTTTGTTTTTCCACTCGTTTTCTGATGTGTGTGTGATTTAACACCAAGTGACTGTCTGCTGTTAATTTGATGCAAGTGTGAATAAAACACTGTTTTCCGCACCTTCTGGACTCCCTTGTGCCTCTATACTGCACCCGCACCGCTGTCTACCAGAGCGACTCCTGCACATTTGGTGTCGGATGCGGGCATGCGCAGTGAGGCTGGCGTGAACGCCGAACTTTGTTTTTTCTGGGAACGACTGGATGTCCTATATTCGGCCGGCAAAGTTGCAGCCTGTGTTCCCTGACAAAATGGAGGCGGCGGTGAAAGCTCTCATAGAGGCTAACGTGCAGCAGCGGGAGACCAACCAGCTACTGCTACAGCATGTGATGGCGTTACAAGCCGCAGGAGCGTCCCACCACGTCCATGATGCCCGGAAAGCGGTCCGTGCGGCGGTCCCAAAAATGACCCCCTCAGACGACGTTGAGACATACCTGGCGGTCTTTGAGAAGTTCGCCGTGAGGGAAAAGTTACCCCGTGACCAGTGGGCCGAGGTGGTTGCTCCGTTCCTGGCATCCGGACCCCAGCAAGTTTTTTGATTTAGCAGATGACCAGGCTGCTGATTATCCCACGGTGAAGGGGAGATCCTGGCCAGACTGGGGGTAAATGTGTTGGTCCGGGCTCAGCGGGTCCACCAGTGGGACTTTAAAGCGGCTGAACCCGCCAGGCCACAGTACTATGAGTTGCTGCACAGGTTGCAAAAATGGCTGCAACCTGACATTCTAAGTCCGACTGCTATGCTGGACCGTCTGCTGGCTGACATGTTCTGGAGGGCCTTGCCTTACCCCCTTCAGCACTGGATCGGCCAGGTATCACCCACCAATGCCCTAGAAATGGTCGACCTGGTGGAGCGCTATGAGGCCACCCAAAACTTGAAAGGGGGTGTTGTTGGGAGGGGGCCGGTCAAACCCCGGAGGACTCCCATCCAGTCCCGGCGACTGGTACCCGAGAAACCGGCTCGGCGTGTACCCCCTGTAGACCCGGCCCCGATCGTCTGCTGGCGGTGTCACGAGCCTGGCCACGTAAGGGCTGACTGTCCACAGTGGGGAGAACCCATGGAGGTTAATTATGGGTACCGGGCTTCCATGTATGCCCGGAGACTGTGTGCGACCGGCCCCCCCGAGACAATAGACAATCGTCATCTGTGCCAGGTGCAAGTCGGGGATAACCTGGCAGTGGCGCTGTTGGACTCAGGGAGCCTAGTAACCCTGGTAAGTGCTGCCCTGGTACAGCCCACCCAGTATACGGGCCGGAAAGTTGGGGTGGTGTGCATACACGGAGACTTAAAGGACTATCCCACTGCTGTAATGTCTCTGTCCACGGCGGCCGGCACATGGACTTGTGAAGTGGCGATCTCCTCAAAGCTACCCTATGAACTAATAATTGGGAGAGACTTCCCTGGTTTTCCGTCACTATGGCCTGAGGTGAAAGTGACTAATAGCCCTGAGACAGGGGTAACCCTAGCTGAGTGGCCTGGATCCAGTGGGAGGCCAGAGCCCTGGGGGCCCGAGTCCGAAGGGCCTGCGGTAGGGGTGACCACCACTTCTGTGATAGAGGGGGAGGCACCCCCACTGAGTGTAATGGTGGGAGACATGGAGGACTTGCCACCAGGACCTGAGTTGGCAGACCTCCACGTCTCCGGAGATAATTTTGGGACTGCCCAACACCGGGACCAAACCCTAACCAGGGCCTGGGAGAATGTGCTGGAAATTGATGGTAAACCTCAGAGACCAGGGGCTGAGGTAATATTTCCCAGCTTTGCTGTTCACCAAGAAATGTTATATCGGGTGAACCAAATCCGGGATGAACCTGTTGAACAGTTGGTGGTGCCCACAGCGTACCGCAAGCTTGTCATGGAGCTTGCCCACCAACATGTTCTTGGGGGACACTTGGGGTGGCAGAAAACCCAGGACCGCATACTGCAGCGGTTTTATTGGCCCAGTGTGTTCAAGGAGGTAGAGAATTATTGTAAGTCCTGTCCCACCTGTCAGATAAATAGCCCCCAGCCACATTTCCGTAGTCCCCTGGTACCTCTTCCAATTATTGAGGTCCCGTTTGAGCGAATTGCTATGGATCTAATTGGGCCTGTACCAAAGTCTGCCAGGGGCCACCAACACATTCTGGTAGTTCTCGACTATGCCACTCGGTATCCGGAGGCGGTGCCTCTGCGACATACCTCAGCTAAGCTCATTGCCAAAGAGTTAATGGAAATGTTTTCCCGTGTGGGCCTGCCAAAAGAGGTTCTGACAGACCAAGGGACCCCTTTTATGTCCAAAGTTATGAGGGAACTGTGTAAATTATTGCGTATAAAGCAATTGCGGACGTCCGTTTACCATCCATAAGCGGACGGTCTTGTCGAGAGGTTTAACCAAACTTTAAAAAATATGTTAAAAAGGGTGGTGTCTAGAGATGGGAAGGACTGGGACCTGCTTCTGCCCTATCTCATGTTCGCAGTGCGAGAGGTGCCCCAGGCCTCTACTGGGTTCTCGCCCTTCGAACTGCTTTATGGCAGACACCCTCGGGGCCTGTTGGATATCGCCAAGGAAGCATGGGAACAACAGCCTGTCCCCCACAAAAGTGTCATTGAGTATGTCACCCAGATGCAGGACCGGATGGAAAGGGTGTTGCCGCTGGTCCGGGAGCATATGGAGGCAGCGCAACAAGCCCAGAGTAGGGTGTACAATCGTCAGGCTCGGGTGCGGGGCTTCAATCCGGGAGATCGGGTTTTGGTTCTGGTACCCACCCTTGACAGCAAATTCTTAGCTAGGTGGCAGGGCCCCTATGAGGTGATCGAGAAGGTAGGGAAGTAAATTACAAAGTACACCCGCCAGGGCGGCGCAAGCCGGAGCAGGTGTACCACGTGAATTTACTAAAGCCGTGGAAAGATAGGGACACGGCCGACGACCACAGCCCCGGCCAGGGCTTCTAGGTGAAAAGGGTCCAGCCCCACAGTTCGAGGCCTGTGAAGCCGTAACCACGGTAAAAATTGCAGACAGCCTGTCTTCCAAACAAGTTCAGGAAGTCAGGGAGTTCATCAGTCGGAACACGGATGTGTTCTCGGACCTCCCTGGCCGCACGTCTCTCATCCGACATGACATCGTCACTGAGCCTCAGGCCAAGATCCGGTTAAAACCATACCGGGTACCCGAGGCTCGGCGACGGGCCATCGCGGAGGAAGTGCAATTAATGTTGAAGCTCGATGTCATTGAGGAGTCAAAAAGTGAGTGGGCCAGTCCCATAGTCCTAATACCCAAGCCGGATGGGACGTTGCGGTTCTGCAACGACTTTCGCAAGTTAAATGAAGTGTCCAAGTTTGGCGCGTATCCCATGCCCCGGGTAGACGAGCTTGTTGAGAATTTAGGACAAGCCCGTTATTTTTCTGTGCTGGACCTCACTAAAGGGTACTGGCAGGTACCCTTAACGGAGTCGGCCAAGGAAAAAACCGCTTTTGTTACCCCGCAGGGCCTGTATCACTACAAGGTGTTACCCTTTGGCCTGCATGGCGCCTCGCCACCTTCCAAAGGTTAATGGACATAGTGCTGCGACCACATCGTCGGTACGCCTCGGCCTACTTAGATGATGTAGTCATCCACAGCACCGACTGGGAAAGCCATTTGCCCAAAGTGCAAGCGGTAGTGGATGCCCTAAGGAAAGCTGGTCTAACCGCCAATCCAAAGAAGTGTGCGATTGGGTTGGAAGAGACCAAATACCTGGGGTATGTCATTGGGCGGGGAGTCATCAAGCCTCAGGTAAATAAGGTAGAGGCAATACGGAGTTGGCCCCGACCGGTCACCACCAGGCAGATAAAGTCGTTCCTGGGGATTGTGGGGTATTACATGAGGTTTGTGCCCCACTTTGCCACTATCGCTTCGCCATTGACAGAGTTATTAAAGGGGCGTAAGACAGGGATGATCCGCTGGAATGAGCAGGCGGAAAAGGCTTTCTCCGCCCTGAAATCGGCCCTGTGTGGGTCCCGGTTTTGGTGACACCCGATTTCAGGAAAGAGTTCGTTGTCCAGACCGACGCCTCTGAGGTTGGCCTTGGTGCGGTACTATCGCAGGAAGTCAACGGGGAGGAGCATCCCGTTGTCTTCCTTAGCCGCAAGCTCACCCCAGCCGAGACCAGGTACAGCATAGTCGAGAGAGAGTGCCTGGCCATCAAGTGGGCACTCGAGGCCCTCCGTTATTACCTGTTGGGCAGAAGCTTCCGCCTGGTGACCGACCACTCCCCACTCAAGTGGATGTGCCAAGCCAAAGAGAGGAATGCCCGGGTCACCAGGTGGTTTCTGTCCCTACAGAACTTTAAATTCACGGTGGAGCACAGAGCGGGCCGGTTGTTAAAAAATGCAGATGCACTCTCCCGGGTACACTGTTTGTCGTGTGTCCACCCCCTCAGGGTTGAACAAAGGGGGGGGGGGTATGTGGTAAGGTGCAGGGTGCCGTCCTAGATGGCAGGTACGTGTCACCGAGGTTCATAGCCACGGTGAGGTAAGAGCCGTTTGTTGATGTCAGTAGCAGGTAGTGCTACTGACATATTTTGCTAAATAGCATGGCTGCAAAGCCGATCCGGGCCGGCTCTTACCGGGAGCAGCTAAAGTGTAGGGTGGGTGGCTGCTCCCCACGACCCAGTCCTGGTTTTGGGCTGGGTTTAAAAACTCAGCCAGCACCAGCAGCTGTGAGAGTTTTTGTCCTGGAGCTGATCACAGTGCTGTAGAGCTCTCTGACCTGGAGGAAGGAGCTCAGCCAAGTGGGGTTATTCCTGGAAGCCTGATGGTGGATTGTCCTGCGGCTGGGCTGACAGCCAGGTGCGAACCCGCACCTCAAACCTCCCAGGTGATTGGAACCTGTGTTTGGACTTTTGTTTTTCCACTCGTTTTCTGATGTGTGTGTGATTTAACACCAAGTGACTGTCTGCTGTTAATTTGATGCAAGTGTGAATAAAACACTGTTTTCCGCACCTTCTGGACTCCCTTGTGCCTCTATACTGCACCCGCACCGCTGTCTACCAGAGCGACTCCTCCACACTCCTGACTTCAAGGCACGTGTCTGAATCAGAGGTGACCATCACATCATCCTTCTGTCACTGAAAGGAGGAGTAAACCATTCAGTCCACAATCTCCATCTCTTTGTCCTCAATAATGATGTTGCGTCTTTCCGAAGCCATGGAGATCTGTGGCCTATTACTACTACTTCTGTCCAGATAGCTGGTGCTGCTACTAGTAACATTTTGGCTTTGGGAGGAGGAGGCCTGGGTCTTTCTTTTGAACTCTTCTGTATTCCAGACATTTTTTTATGAGGCCTAATGAATACTCATGAAATTCCTAAATCAAAACTCATGGGTTTAGTACACAATCATACATATTATGGAACAGTTATAGCAAAATTGCAAGTGTGTTTTCTGTAATTTAAAGACAAAGGTACATTAAATATTCTTCCCCTTCTACAAACACACTCACTGGTTTTGACAATTTACTTAAGAATATTGTAGTATAAGATTTTTGTCTACTGTGTTATTTGCGTTTACAAATGCAGGTTCAAAAAATACCTTTCTACACTATTAAGATACATGTTGTAAACTTGTAATGTGACTATTGCCCCCCTAAAACCACCAATATAACGATGAAGAAATTGTCATCAAGATTTGTGCCTACTGTGTTATTTGCGTTTAAAAACACAGGTTCAAAAAATACTTTTCTTCACTATTAAGATACATGTTGTAAACTTGAGATGCCATTATGAAAAGAGTGAATACCTGATGAAAATGGTTGAAGTGAAATTATTCACCATTCCACCGTAATGGTATGCTGTTTTTTTCTGGCTTGTACTAGAAAATTTGAATTAAACATGCTTTATCTGTGTACAAAGAAATGGGTACCACATGCTAATATGTGCATTTATTATTTTATCTTTATACTGTAGCAGCATAATTAAATCATAATGCCATCTTCCACTTGTAAAGTTTACAGTTTAAGGTTCCTTTGTAAATGTCTAATCACTCTCTGTACTACAAGTCTTTGTCTCAAACATTTTTTTTTTCTTCATATGCAAATGATGTTCTGGTGTTGATATGAACAAGTTCCAGCTCATTGGTATGCTTTACATAATGCAAAAACATTTCTGGAAGCTAGCATGAAAAAGCTGTGCACAGTGTGACATCCCTGGGAATGGTTTTAAAATTCTGTTTAATATCGAAATGAAACGAGTAAACCTTCTTCTGCTCCTTGTCTCAAACCCCCCTGGAGAACATGGTTTTACTCATCCCTAAATGCAATAATAAGTATGCTAAATGTATATTGATCCAAGAGACCCAGTGCATTCTATATTTCAAACAATGGTCATTTAGAATAATTGGTACCTAGGGTCAGAACTATCAATGTATCACAGCTGTAAAATTGGCAGAGGGTCTTAAAAAAAAATGTCTCAGGTGACTTGCTCGATATTTATATAACAGCAGAGACCATGAGGAGATTTATCAATTGCATCACAGTATGCATAATTTATCGGAAAGGCCTGAAAGAATATATAAAGGTGGCATTTCACAAGGACATTATTTGTCTGTATGTCCTGTTAGGGTATATGAACACCATAGAAATAGAGCAATTGCTTGTGACCCCTTTCGCTCTCTTTATCAGCCAATGAAAAGAATCACTTGGCCTGTGGCATCTTTTTCTCGACACTGGGAGACCATACCCATGACTCTTGTATTAAATAGTGGCTTCATATTTGAATGGTTAACCTATAATATTACACCCCCCCCCCCCATCATCCATATTATGTAATACTTAGGGCTATACTTGTACTTAGGCAGTGTTGGTAAGCACAGGCCTCAATACATTGCTTCCTGCTACAACATACATGATTATTTCTGTGTTTTTATTTGTCTTATGGCATATAAATATAAAACTGATTGATAAATACTATTGTACCAAGATTAGTTTTCTAGTCCCTTTTAACACAAGATTCTCTTTACAATAAATATGCCCCATTGTCCTTTACTGTACTATTATATATTTCACTAAAATATATATATATATATAGATATATATATATATATATATATATATATATATATATATAGATATATATATATATATATATATAGATATATATATATATATATATATATATATAGATATATATATATATATATATATATATATATATGATCGTTTACATTTTTGGCCAGGGCTCAGGCTACAGAAGGCACTTGACAAGTGTTTATCCTGCTTTTTTCTAGGCAGAAATCATGGTGAATATATTGTACTGTATTCATAAAGTGTCACCACATTTTGGAGCAACCTTGCCATTATTTTAAGGGGAGCATTTCACCAGTTGTATGGGCAGGAAATAATAGTGATTGGAGAGAAGCCAGTTTAGCTGTGATATGACAGAATCCACTGACTAATTTGGGTCTCTCTTTCTCATTCTCTCATCTCTCGCTCTTTCCCAGTTCTCTAGAATCAAATCATATAAAACGTGTTTTACTTAAGTCTTGTACTGAACAGCTCCAGAGCCAGAACCAGGAGCTCATGAATATCAGGACTTATAGGCATGTGTTGAACTTGGGAGGACTTGACATGTAGTGCAGCATAGAACTGTGACAGATTCCCTTTAAGTGATGTTTCATGTTCACTAAGGGGGAGATTTATCAAATGTGTCACAAAACTGGCTTAGTTATCCTGAGCAACTAATCAGATTAAACCTTCATTTTGCAGATCAATCTCATTGGTTGCTATGGACAACTAAGTCAATTTTCTTTTGCATCACTTTTAATAAATATCCCCCTAAGTGTTAAAGGCCAAACTTCAAACAACAAAAATGGCTTTTCGTCCTTCAGGAGAATTGAGACTAAATGCTTCACACATAGAAAAAAATGTACATAAAGTAATGTAATTAAATACTGAAGGCAGACAGTCTAAGCTGTGTATGTCCAAGATAAGAAGACCTACATCCAAGCTATGTATGTACAATAAATGAAGATAAAATGCATTGATATACTAGTAATAGGTTAGGACAGATGTAAATGGGTTGGTTGCTTTGTCAAGAGTTTAGAGGCCATTTTTTTTTTTTTAAAGCGGTCCGCTCCCTCTTCATGACGGGGCATGCGACCCTCTCTCTACCTTGCAAATAAAGACAAAGATGAGAACATAAAAATAAAATCATGTAAGAAGCATGTGAAACACAATGAAATGATAAAAAATGGCAAGACACAAATGGAATTGATACAACATGCAATGATATAGAAGAATAATGATATAGGATGATAATTAGAATCATTGTCAAGAATATGATTGTACTCGGTCTCCTATCCATATCAACCAACAATATTAGAACAAACTGTATGCTATCTGATTAATATATATGTTTTATTATTTTATTGTAAATGTTGTCTGAGAAATAATGATCTGATAGATCATTTTACAGACTGAGTGACCAAAATGCAACCCAAAACCCCCTTATTTATCGCAAAGTGCCAAAGTGGCAATTTAACCTGAATACTACAGCCCAATATAGTATATCTTCCATGTACTTTATCAGTTAGCTATAATAGCCTGCCTACATTCAGTGTACTGCATGTGCTGTTCATAGCGTGCCTGGCGCTGATGAATGGCAGGTAAAGTCTGAGGCATATTAGTGCACCATAGACTTTTTCCAGAGTGCGGGTGCACATCCATGCCACCACTGTGATAGATCTACTCCTGAAAGTCTGGTTCAGGTTTTCTATGATCCAGATACACGGATCCACCATAATATTTATTCCCGAAATTTATTTAAACAAGAGAATGCTGCCATTTTCTATCCCACTAAGGAAGGTTTTGCAAGTTTTGCTGAGTTTCCCCATCCAGAAGGCTGCTCAAGTCAGAATACACAGCCAATCACTAAAAATGCTGCATTGTCGGCATGACCAGGACAAAGCCAGCAGGCTACTGTATGTGTCTCTGACAGTTTAACCAGGAAACTCCAGGTATGGCACCTTCACCAACCTATAATACTACCCCTTGAAGAGTGAGTACATGGCAGCAGCTTCAGTATCACTATATAATCTTCCTCTTACAGGTGATGATTGCATAATACTAGAGATGAGTGAATTTAAAAAAAAAAATAGATTCGGCCGATTCACTGAATTTTTTGAAAACAATTGGTTTGATCCGAATTTATTCACTGCAAATCGCGAAAAAAATGTCTATTTCCTAGCTATTACAGGGCGAAAACTGACCAAATAACTCAAGTGTGAACTCAGCCTCACAGGTCGATGTTAACGCCAAGATGAAGCACACTCCTTTTACACCGTCGTCAGCTGATTCCACATAGATGTCTACAGAACCTGTTCTATTAAATGCTTATACAAGCAGAGCCCCCTGACAGAGTGGAGAGGGTATTAGCAGTAAGTATGTTTTGATGTCACTATTTATTTTGCGCTTCCTCTGATCCGTCACAACAATAACCCCCCAAAAAACGATCCTGTCTGTAGAGCATCGGCCTTCACTCGGTTAGCATTTGGTCAGTAATCCATCAGTATTGTGAATGCCAAAAAAACAGGAATGCAAAACAGAGATGAAACGTGAATGAAATATTTGCATGTCTTCTGTGTTTTGTACCCACTCCTGCTTTTGGCTACCAAATGAAAAGCCAATTCTGATGGGACCATACTGGTCTTACAACTGCAGACAGGATCCGTTATGCGTCTCATTTTTCCTTCCTTCTGACAGATCAGAAGAAGAAGGGTCAAATAAATAATGATGTCAGCCAGGCCGAAAGGAAAAATATTGGCCCAGTTATTAAGTGGGGAGGGTTGGAACAGCATGAGAAATCCACAGAGTGACCCTATGAAATAGTGGCAAGGTGGAAGCAGCATTAAGACTAGAGACCACAGAGTGGCCAAATGACAGAGTCTGGAGGTGGCGGCAGCATCAGGAGGAGGCCAATGACCGGCACAATGAAAGTTTGGAGGTGGTGTCAGCATAAAGAGGCCACAGAGTGGCAGCATGACAGTGTTAGAGGTGGCAGCAGCATCAGGAGTCCAGAGAGTGGCAAAGTGACATAGTGTGGAGATGACAACAGCATCAGGAGACCACAAAGTGGCACGGTGACATAGTGTGGAAGTGACGACAGCCTCAGTGGACCACAGAGTGACCCAGTGACAGAGTGGGGAGGTGGGTGGCAATAGCAGCTGCTGAGGTTGAAAGAAGGAGCACTTGGCATCAGATGTGTGACAGCATCAGAATAGTAGCTGAGGCAAGTAGCCACAATAAACCAGTCTCTTTTGTCAAAGTGTTGGTGTGGCACCATGGATGATCTAGTCTGATGCATCAGGCATTGGTGGGTGGAAATTGTGGCTCAACCACGCCTGATTCATCTTGACAAAGGTCAGTCTTTCCACATTTTGGGTGGACAGGCGAGTTCTTCTTGGGGCAACTATGGCCCCCGCTGCACTAAACACCCGCTCTGATGCCACACTACTGGCCGGGAAGGACAGCTTTTCCAGTGCAAACTTGGCAAGTTGCGGCCGCAATTCCAGATTGGCTGCCCAGTAGTCCAGCTGATCTTCAATGTGGGGTGGCAGGGTGTCCAAGTATGCCACTACCTGCTGGTTCTGCCCCAGGTCTAGCTCCTGCCCCAGGTCTAGCTGCTGCTGAGTAGTCTCTTCACTAGGGCGAGTGAAGAAAGATGCTCATAAGCGACTCTAGACTCAAGTTGCTGCTGATGGAGCTGGAACTGCTCCTACCCCCCACCCCGCCATAGCAGCCATGGCAGAGAAGCATGAGTGCAGAGGGCCCCCCTGGTCATACCTGGGAAAGGATGGACGATGGCGCAGATAGCCAGCGGCCAATTGACTACAAAGGATGTCTCAATAGTAGTTCAGTTTGTCCGCTCTCTCAGCGGGTGTAAAAAAGGCCCTCATTTTGGACCGGTTGCGAGGGTCCAACAAGGTGGATAGCCAGAATTCATCACTCTGCTGAATGCTGACAATTCGGCTTTCACTACGCAAGCAAGTGAGCATGCATCGGGCCATTTGTGCAAGTGACTCGGAGAAACTCCCTGCCACCATCTCCACTGCATGTTGCTGTGGTGTGTCTGGGTCCTCTGCCTCGTCTTCCTCATCGCCTTCTAGCTCCTCTGGCTGCTCCTGCTCCTCATCTCCTGTCACCTGTGTGTAAACACCACCCATTTCGGTACACATTGCTTGTGCTCCAATGTCCTCTTCCTCCTCCAGTTCAGCCCCCACAGGGCTCATGTGTCATGTGGCCTTGAGACTTAAACGCCACGTCTCCAATCACTTGACCAGCCAGATTTAAAAGCATCTGTTCCATGACATGAAGCAATGGAATGGCGTTGTTAATCCTTTTGTCCTTGGGACTAGAAAAATGACGTGGCCTCCTCAAAGAGCTGGAGCAAACAGCCGGTGTCACGATAGAACTGCCAATGGCTGACAACGAAGTTACACAGGGGATTACTCCTGTCCACATTTGATCATCAAGAAATCGTTTATGGCCTTTCTCTGTTTAGATAGTCAGTCCAACATATGGAGGATGGAATTCCAACGGGTGGAAACGCCATATATCATCCTATGTTGGGGGATGCCGTTCTGCTGTTGCAGCTCAAGGAGGGTGTTCTTTGCGGTGTACGAGTGGCTAAAGTGCATGCAAAGTTGCCTGGCCATTTTTAGGATGCCTTGCAGATGGGTGGAAGACTTCAGGAACCTCTTGACAACCAGATTGAAGACATGTGCCATGCAGGACACATGGCTCAGCCTTCCATGACACAGCGCCAACACCATGTTCTTCCCATTTTCAGTCACCATGGTTCCGATTTTGAGTTGTCGACGAGAAAGCCAGGATTCAATTTCTTGATGAAGGACATGGAGCAGTTACTCTCCTGTGTGACTCTGTTCACCCAGGCAAACGAGGTGCAGAACATCATGACACCACCATGCCCTGCACATATGGTATGCCCAAGGGGCACTGTGAATTGTCCCTGCAGTGAAGGCTGAGGACACAGTGGAGGATGAGGAGGCAGAGGCGGACATTGTCGTAGGACCAACGGCGTGACAACATGGAGGCGGGGGCGGCGTCACCTGGCCAAGTTGCTGGTGTGGCTGTGCAGGAACCACATTTACCCAGTGGGCCGTAAAGGACATGTATTGACCGTAGTTACAGCTCCAAACATTGGCACTGCCGTGCACTTTGGCAGACACAGGCTCAAGGACTGGCCCACCTTCTGTTGTACATGTGTGTGCAGGGTTGGTACTGCCTTTTTGGCAAATAAAAGATGGCTTGAGACTCTCCTCCTTGGCTCAGTACAAGCCATGAGTTCTCTGAAAGGTGCAGAGTCCACCACTTGGAAAGGGAGGGACTGCAGCACCAGCAACTAGGACAGGAGAACATTCAGCTTCTGCGCTGTTGGATGACTGTATGCATACTGTTGTCTCTTGGCAACCGCTTCTGTGATCGATTGCTGACAGAATGACTGATGAGGAGTAGTAGGAGGAGCAGGAGCATCAGGACCAGCAGATGATGGGAAGTACAGACAGCTCCCTTCGGCTGAGTTGATGGAGCCTTGACTGCCTTAAACCATGTGCATGCCACTGGATGATGCAGCAGCAGGCTGGACCACCACATCGAAGCCACGGTTCTCTCAGGCCACTTTATGGTGACTCTGCATATGTGGATGCAGGGCCATGGTGCCAACATTGGCACCCTGGCCACGCTTCACCTTCTGCCCACATATTCTACATATGGCCATGCTCACCTCCTCCGGCGGCTTAACAAAAAACTGCCACACCGACGAGTAGGTGATTTTACCCCCAACACTACACACTGACTGACTGCTACTGCCGCTGCTTCTGTGAGCCCATTCACCACTACTTTCCGGGCAGGTAGTCTACCCTGGGCATGTTTGGCTACTGACCTCCCACTCCTGCCCTTTGCTGGCTCCCGGCCACTGTAGCGACTTGCTGGCTCTGCCGCTGCCTCACAAGCAAGCTGACACCCTCTTCTCCCGATGATGATGAAACCCCTAATTTACCCAGCTCCCATGTGCGATCAGCTACATCAACATCATCGAGTACTGTTTGCATGTCACTGATGTCTTCCTCAACAGTCTCTGGGTCAGGAGCCTCACCACTTGCAACATCTGTTCCTTAGCCACTCTCCTCATCAATACTTGCCCGCCTAGCGGAGAAATCGGCGGATGTCTTCTCCACATCTTGGCTGGGCAGTAGCTGCTGACTGTTCTCTAGTAGCTCATCCTTGCTGTATAGTGGGGCTGAGCCCACAGCATATAATACTTCTCTGGCTGAGGGAACAGAAAAGGACAGAGGCAGGTTGAGGACAGGTGAGGACACAGGGACTGTGGATGACCAAGTGGATGACAGAGTCAACAATTTAAGAATCGCTGGGTTGCTGGTCAAGACACGACTGCTAGATGACACCGGGAGCTCAGACTTCTCGCTGCGACTCCTGCTGCCATGCCCCCTTACTCTGTTTTGACATGTGCCTGCACCAGAAACATTTAGGCCTCTGCCACTCCCCTATGCAGGGCCTTACATTTCTCTATATGACATACTGTTAGATCAAATAAATAAATAAGAAGGAAATTAAAACACGCCAAAAAAGACTGTAATTTTCTCACTTCACCACACAACAGCTAATAAGCCCTTTTTGTTTTCCACTAATACACGCTAAAAAGGGCCGTAATTTTCCCACTTCACCACACAACGGCAAATGCTTTATTATGGCACTAATACACGCATAACATATAACTGCACTGCTGAACGGCAAATAGGCCCTTATTTTTTTCCACTTATACACGACACAAACGTCTTTAGAATATATAACTGCACCGCTGAATTGCAAATATATTTTTCTTTTGCCACTAATACCCAACAAAAAGGGCTTTAGAACATATAACTGCACTACTGAACAGCAAATATATTTTTCTTTTGGCACTAATTCATGAAAAAAAAGGGCTTTAGAACCAGTGGCATAACTAGAGTTCTATGGGCCCCCCGCAGGCCCAACCGCAAATACATCAAACACCCCCCCTCCACCTCTACCCCCCCGTCGCACCCTCTGCGACAGCAATCTCCACGCTCCCATCACTACAGAAATACAGGGTAATACAGCGCTCCACACCTCTTACATGTATATGTTCTCTTTCTTCATCTTCTCCTTTCAGACCTTCAGACCAGACCACGATTTTTCAGCCATTTTTCATCTCTGCAGTTTGAAAAAAATAAAAAATAAATCATAGTTTACTACTTTTCCATCATCCTCCCATCTTTTGGACAAATCATCCTACTACCCTCAATACTGTGCCACTGTGCTCCCCAATACTATGAAACAGATAAACCCCCTGATAATACTAATACCACACACAGCCCCCCATATAAAATACCCCTTCTTTGTGGCCTCAGTAGAAGCCCCCATTGTGCTCCCCAATAATGTGCCAGTAAGAATTGCCCCCATAGATGCCCCCAATAATGTGCCAATAAGAGGTCCCCCATAGATGCCCCCAATTATGTGCCAGTAACAAGTGCCCCATAGATGCCCCCCCAATCATGTGCCAGTAACAAGTGCCTCTCCCCCACAATCATGTGTTAGTAACAAGTGCCCCCATATATACCCCCAGTAATGTGCCAGTAACAAGTGCCCCAAACATGTGCCAGTAACAAGTGCCTCTCCATGCCCCCAAATCATATGCCAGTAACAAGTGCCTCTCCATCCCCCCCCCCCCCAACATGTGCCAGTAACATTTATAGTCCCGTATGAAAAAAAAAACACTTATACTTACCTCCATGGCAGTGATGCCATGCAGGCCTCTTCTGGCCTGTGTCCCCCGCTGTATGGCTTAGGCGGCGCGGTGACGTCATTGCATCGCACAGCCTGCACCGGCCTCTGATAGGCTGCCTGTGCAAGGCCCGCAGCCTATCAGAGGAACAGGGAAGGGAGACACCTTCCTCCACTGCCCGCCTGCAGCACAGCCATCTGTATCGCTGTCCTGAGGACGGTGTACAGATGACAATGGAGATGAGTGCATCCATAATGTAAGAGCTCATCTCCCTGTGCCCTGCCGCCACTGCTGCCAGCCTGCCCAGAATAAATTATTGCAGCCGGGCTGCGGGCCCCCTTCACTGCCGGGCCCGATCGCAGTCGCACACTCTGCAACCGTGGTCGTTGTGACCCTGTTTAGAACACATAACTGCACTGCTGCCACTATTACACGCCGAAAAGGGCTGTCATTTTCGCGCTTCACCACACAATGGCTAATAAGCCCTTTTTTCCCCACTAATACAAGCCAAAAAATGCTTTAGAACATATAACTGCACCGCACAAGGGCAAATAAGACATATAAATATTTCCTTGTAATAAACCCTCTTAATGGCTGTATCAAACAGCACTTGCACCCCAATATTAAGAACTGTTTGCTGGAACTATAGAGCTTTTTAATGCCAATTTGGATCCCCAGTCAGTACAGCAAGGTGTAATAGGATTGTTCCTATTACCCAGGCTGTAACCTCCCCTACTGAACCCTGTTCTAAATAAATTCTTTGGAATGATTTCCACCTATCTTTTACCTACACCTTGAATAATCTTTCCCTGAACTTGTAAATCGTTTTTTTTAGCACAATGAAGTCTTTCCTAGCACTGTCCCCAGCCTCTGCTGACATCTCTCCTGCACTGCAAAATGGCAGAATCCAAGATGGCTGAGGCTATTTATAGGGCTGTGACATCACAGGGATGGCTGGATGCTGATTGGCTGCATGCATGGCATTATGGGTGATCCCGTGTTCCCAGAGTTCCTTGCTCCATGTCCCCACACGTGCAGCAGCCATTTTAGGAAAAAAATGTTATTCGTTACCATGAAGCGTGAGTAAATTCGGGTTCAGTGAGAATCAAATTTTATCTGAAATTCGGATCGAATTCAACTTTGTCAACTTCGATTCGCTCATCTCTAACTACCACACCACCAGCCTAAGGCTACATGCACACGACCGTTGCCTGCCTCCGCGTCCGCTATTCCTTGAAATTTTGCGTCCGTCAAAAAAAACGGATGACGGACCGTTTTTTTTGACGGATCCGATTTTTATGGCAGATCCATTGTAAAAATGCCTATCCTTGTCCGCAAACGTGAAAAAAATAGGACATGCACTATTTTTTTGACGGAATGAAAACACGGATCACGGATGCGGAACAAAAACGGTTGACCATCCGCATTTTTTGACGGACCCATTGAAATGAATGGGGAAGCATCCTATCCGTGAAAAAAAAACGGAACGGACACGGAAACAAACAACGGTCGTGTGCATGGGGCCTAAATCTGTGATGGGATTTACTGCTCTCTTCTGTTAATAGATTTGTAACAGTTTTTAAACATATACTTTGCATCACCAATTGAACTATTTATACTTATTTTTATATTCCTTTTTTCCTATTCCTATGAAAGGATACATTGACTGAATCACACTTAACACTAACTACGAGGGCCCCGTAACTAGAAGCTCACTGTGAAGAATTATATATATATTTTATGTTTTATGTTCCATGTTTTATTTTATTATTTATTAAATTATTATTATATTTGAAATATTTTATATTTGAAATATTGTGTCTCATTGCCATACAGTGTGGCTTCCAGCACCTATGTATTCAACTAATACATTAGTAATTCTATACTTCTTTTTAAATCTATAGTGTATGCTTGAAACTGGACCTACTATTAAGCATGTAATGGGTTCTCTGAGACTTTATTACTGATTACCTATCCTTTAAATAGGTTACCAGTATCTGATCAGTGGGTATCAGACACTCGGGACTCCCACCAAATAGCTGTTTGAGAAGGCACCAGTGCCTCTTTTGAGCACCGCGGCCTTCTTGCAGCTTACCAAACACAGCACCGTACATTGTATAACAGTTGTGTTTGGTATCACGGCTCAACCCCATTTACTTCAATGGGGCTGAACTGCACTAGGCTATGTGACATAGCCCTAGGCTATGTGACCAATGAACGGGTCGTCACTTGGCCTAGGGAAAGCACCGAGAAGGCGGCCGTGCTACTGCAAGCACCTCTACTTTCTTGAATAGCCGATCGGCGGGGTCTCGGTAGTCGGACCCCACTGATCAGATACTGATCAACTATCTAGAGGATAGGTCATCAGTATTAAAGTCTCGGAAAACCCATTTAATGTTACACGTCACTAAAAAAACATGGGTATAAGAAAGCAAATTTAGTACACCTTGTACAGTATAAATTACATTCCAAAGACACTTTAAGAAAGAAAATATTAATCCTATACAAAAACTCTAAATAAAAAATAAATTTACTATCCAAGAGCTGACAAGTGAAAAATGTTGTCATTAAAAAAGACAATTAAAATGAGATGCAATCTTAATGCATTTAATTGTGGTATTTTATTTATTAGATACAAAGCTACAAATCTGAGTGGACGGCCATAGCTAATGTTGATTTCATTACTGAACATGTTTCAGTGCTCAGAGAATTATCATGCTGTTTAGATGTCATTTCACTAAGTTCTGTTTGCATCAACAGTTATTGCATACAACCAGCAGTACAAAATAATTCACTGAAAGAACACAATTTTATTAAAGATCAATATATATAATTAATTATGGGATAGAACAGAAGCCTTAATGTTGGATTGAACAAACCCTAAATGCGGCTATTTGGCTTGAGCGAATTGAGCTTCTTATCATAGAAGTTGCCAAAGTTGTGCAAGACTTCGGTGAATGAGTGTGGTATTCCTATCTGCATAACTGAGTGCGGTATTCCTATCTGTGTATTTAAAAACATTTTAACCAGTCCCGGACCGCCGTACGCAGGATTGCGTCCTGCGGGCGGCCGGGATCTTCTGAGTGGACGCATCGGCGCGTCCTCTCGCGAGACCCGTGAGTTCCTGTGAACGAGAGCGCGTTCACAGGGGCGCGCGTCTCGACAGTTAAACTACAGCCTGCCAGCGATGATCAATCGCTGGCAGGCTGTAGATGCGATATAAATCGCATCAAACAATGTATACCAGACGCTGTTTTGTGAACAGCGTCTGGTATACCTGCTACCTGGTCCTCTGGTGGTCCCATTTGCTGGGATCGACCACCAGAGGACCAGGTAACACAGTAAAGTTGCACCAAACACTACACTAACCCCCCACCCCCTCACCTATTAACCCCTTGATCACCCCATCTAGACCCCCTGATCACCCCCCTGTCATTGATCACACCCCTTGTAATGCTCCATTCAGACGTCCATATGTGTTTTGCGGATCCGTGGATTCACGGATCCGTGGATCCGATCCGCGGATCCGATCCGCAGATCCTCAAAACACGGACACCGGCAATGTGCTTTCCGCATTTTGCAGATCCGCACATTGCCAGAACTATATAGAAAATGCTTTTTCTTGTCCGCAATTGCGGACAAGAATAGGACATGTTCTATATTTTTGCGGAACGAAAGTGCAGACCCGGAAGTGCGGATCCGTAATTCCGGATCCGAGCGGGACAAAGTCTGTCCCCATAGAAATGAATGGGTCCGCAATTCCGCTCCGCAAACAGAATTGCGGACGTGTGAATGGGGCATAAGGGTCCCCTATCACCGCCAGTTAGCTAGCTACTTGTTAGGTAGCTAGCGCCCAGCCCACCGCACCGCAGTCACTGATTTTGGCAGAGATTTTTCATTCACATTGACCGATGCGAATGAAAAATCTGTGCTGCTCATTTTTTTTTTTTCAGTGCAGAGGCTGAACGGAAAAAATCTCATTACCCGTATGCTCAATATACGGAGAATCGCAGAAACTCCTAATGCTGGCCATACGTGTAATGATTATGGAGACCCTCAAATGCCAGGGCAGTACAAAAACCCCACATGTGACCCCATTTTAGAAAGAAGACACCCCAAGGTATTCGCTGAGGGCTATGGTGAGTTCATGCAAAATTTTATTTTTGTCACAAGTTAGTGGAATATGAGACTGTAAAAAAATATAAAAAAAAATCAATTTCCGCTAACTTGTGCCAAATTTTTTTTTCTGTGAACTCGCCATGCCCCTCACAGAATACCTTAGGGTGTCTTCTTTCCAAAATGGGGTCACTTGTGGGTATTTATACTGCCCTGGCAATTTAGGGGTCCTAAAGCGTGAGAATCCAAATGCGTAAAATGACCTGTGAAATCCTAAAGGTACTCATTGGTTTTAGGGCCCTTTGCGCATCGTGGCTGCAAAAAGTGTCACTCATGGTATCGCCGTACTCAGGAGAAGTAGGGCAATGTGTTTTGGGGTGTATTTTTACATATACCCATGCTGGGTGTGAGAAATATCGCTGTAAACGACAACTTTTTAAATTTTTTATTCAAAGTTGTCAATTTACAGAGATATTTCTCTCACCCAGCATGGGTATATGTAAAAATACACCCAAAACACATCGCCCTACTTCTCCTGAGTACGGCGATGCCACATGTGTGACACTTTTTGCAGCCAAGATGCGCAAAGGCCCAAATTCAACGAGTACCTTTTAGGAGGGCATTTTACGCATTTTCTTCTCACGCTTTAGGGCCCCTAAATGCCAGGGCAGTATAAATACCCCACATGTGACCCCATTTTGGAAAGAAGACACCCCAAGGTATTCGCTGAGGGGCATAATGAGTCCATGAAAATTAAACTTTTTGTCAAAAGTTAGCGGAAAGTGAGACTTTGTGAGAAAAACAATAAAAATCAATTTCCACTAACTTGTGCCAAAAAAAAAATCTTCTATGAACTCGCCATGCCCTCATGGAATACCTTGGGGTGTCTTCTTTCCAAAATGGGGTCACATGTGGGGTATTTCTACTGCCCTGGCATTTTAGGGCCCTAAAGCGTGAGAAGAAAATGCGTAAAATGCCCTCCTAAAGGTACTCATTGGAATTTGGGCCCCTTTGCGCATCTTGGCTGCAAAAGTGTCACACATGTGGTATCGCCGTACTCAGGAGAAGTAGGGCAATGTGTTTGGGGTGTATTTTACATATACCCATACTGGGTGAGAGAAATATCTCTGTAAATTGACAACTTTGAATAAAAAAATGTAAAAAGTTGTCGTTTACAGCGATATTTCTCACACGCAGCATGGGTATATGTAAAAATACACCCAAAAACACATTGCCCTACTTCTCCTGAGTACGGCGATACCACATGAGTGACACTTTTTTGCAGCCTGGGTGCGCAAAGGGGCCCTAAAACCAATGAGTACCTTTAGGATTTCACAGGCCATTTTTATGTATTTGGATTCTCACACTTTAGGGGCCCCTAAAATGCCAGGTGAGTATAAATACCCCACATGTGACCCCATTTTGGAAAGAAGACACCCCAAGGTATTCCGTGAGGTGCATGGTGAGTCCACAGAAGTTTTATTTTTTGGCACAAGTCAGCGGAAATTTTTTTTTTTTTTTTTTTTTTACAAAGTCTCATATTCCACTAACTTGTGACAAAAAATAAAATTTTACATGAACTCACCATACCCTCACAGAATACCTTGGGGTGTCTTCTTCCAAAATGGGGTCACATGTGGGTATTTATGCTGTCCTGGCATTTTAGGGGCCCCTAAAGCGTGAGAAGAAGTCTGGAATCCAAATGCGTAAAATGCCCTGTGAAATCCTAAAGGTACTCATTGGTTTTAGGGTCCTTTGCACCCAGGCTGCAAAAGTGGCACACATGTGGTATCGCCGTACTCAGGAGAAGTAGGGCAATGTGGTTTGGGGTGTATTTTTATATATACCCATACTTTGTGTGAAAAATATCTCTGTAAATCGACAACTTTTAAAAAATTTTATACAAAGTTGACAATTTACTGAGATATTTCTCTCACCCAACATGGGTATATGTAAAAATACACCCCAAAACACATTGCCCTACTTCTCCTGAGTACGGCGATACCACATGTGTGACACTTTTTGCAGCCTGGGTGCACAAAGGGGCCCAAATTCCAACGAGTACCTTTAGGTTTTACATGGCGGCTCACAATTTAGCCCCGCCCAAAATGCCAGAACAGTAAACACACCCCACAAATGACCCCATTTCGGAAAGTAGACACCCCAAGGTATTCACTGAGGGGCATAGTGAGTCCGTCTGAGATTTTTATTTTTTTTTTTTTGCCAGAAGTTATCAGAAATTGAAACTTTTTTTTTTTTTTTTCTCAGAAAGTGTCATTTTCCGCTAACTTGTGAAAAAAAATGAAATGATGCATGAACTCACCATGCCCCTCCGCGAATACTTTGGGGTGTCTTCTTTCTAAAATGGTGTGATTTGGGGGGTATTTATACTATCCTGGCATTCTAGCACCTAAAGAAAGTCAGAGCTGCTTCAAAATGCCGAAATTCACTTTTTTGCACCATAGTTTGTAAATTCTATAACTTTTACCCAAACCAATAAATATACACTTATTGGACTTTTTTTTTTATCAAAGACATGTAGAACAATAAATTTAGAGAAAAATTTATATAGAAATGTAGTTTTTTTTGAAAAATTTTACAACAGAAAGTGAAAAATGGCATTTTTTTGCAAAAATGTTGGTAATTTTCGATTAATAGCAAAAAAAGTAAAAATGTCAGCAGCAATGAAATACCACCAAATGAAAGCTCTATTAGTGAGAAGAAAAGGAGGTAAAATTAATTTGGGTGGTAAGTTGCATGACCGAGCAATAAACGGGTAAAGTAGTGTAGTGCAGAATTGTAAAAAGTGGCCTGGTCATTAAGGGTGTTTAAGCTAGGGGGGCTGAAGCCGTTAAAATAGGATAGTGGCATGCATTTGTCCTTAGCCCCCTGTACTGTGATACCCCTAAATAAAATCCAATGTTACCAACTGCCTTCAGATGTCACCTAAATAATAAATATAGTCCACCTATATATAATTTATTATTAGTATAACTACTGCTGTTCTGTGAAAGCCTTACGTTTGTTAGAGAACATTAGTGATCAAACAGCATCATGAAAACCAAGGAACACACCAGATAGGTCAGAGATAAAGTTGTGGAGAAGTGTAATGCAAGTTTAGGTTATTAAAAATAAATAAATAAAAAGTATCCCAAGCTCTGAACATCTCACAAAACACTGTTCAATCCATTAGCTGAAAATTGAAGGAGTATGAGAAAAATACAATCCTACTAAGACATGGTCATCCACCTAAACTGACAGCCCAGGCAAGGAGAGCACTAATTACAGAAGCAGCCAAGAGGTCACTCTGGAGGGAACGCAGAGATCCACTATCACGTCTGATATGGCAGGTAACAGATTGTGTTGCATAGGGGAGGGAAGGGGAGTACCCTTTCACTAGGGAGAGGGAGGAGTGGTGACTAGGGTTGAGCGAACTCGAACTGTAAAGTTCAGGTTCGTAACGAACTTTAAAGTTTTTGGTACCAGGACCAAAACCCAGACATTTCGGTAAAGGTTTGGGTTCGGTGATTTCTTGACTTTTTTTGAAAGGCTGCAGGTTAGCCAATCAACAAGCGTTTCACTAGTCTGCCCTAAGAAACCATCACAGCCATAGCTACTAATGGCATGGCTGTGATTGGCCAAGTGCAAAATGTGACCCAGCCTCTATATAGGCTGGAGTCACGTAGCGCCATATGTCACTCTGCTCTTCTCAGTGTAGGGATAGGATGCTGCTGCTGTGAGGGAGAGATTAGGGAGGAATTCTGGTTTACTTGGTGTTCAATCTTCAAACTACAGCAATTATTGAGGGTGCTATGTTACATTTTTGTACCCAGCACTGAGCCCAGTGACACTGAAAAATAAGTTTAATCCATCTGCTAGTTTGGTGGGCGTCGGCAGCTATTTTTGCAAGAGCAGTGCCATTGCAACTGCATGTGAACTGCATGTGTGCCAGGGACATTGTTCTGGTAGCTCAGTGGAGGACAAATTCCCTTTTTGGGCCAGTCAAGTACCCCTATGGCCTTCAGTGCATACCTGGCAGTGAAAATTATTCAATTACATTAGTCTGTCACATATTTATGTGGCCTAAAGCAATTTTTTTATTTGTCTACAACAGGCACTGCATATCTGACAGTCCAATAAAACCGTTAAATATTGCAGTTACCTTGCTGATATAAAAAAGCCCACTTTTTCGGCTACATAAAAAATGTATGGGCTATGCAGCATTCCTGACAGTCCAATTAAACCGTTATATACTGCAGTTACATTGCTGCTATAAAAAAAGCACAATTTTTGTGTTAGAAAGCAAATTTGCGTGCTACGCTGCACTTCTGACAGTCTAATACAACTGTAACATACTGCATTTACACTGGTGCAATAAAAAAAAAAAAAAACTTTTTGTGCTAGATAGGTGACAGGGATGTAAATTTGCAAAAATCGTCTGTTCCATTGGTGGGTGACATTTTACCATTTTTGCCTTATACAAACCCCTGCTCTGCATAGGTGACATGGAGGCGAATTTCTAAAAATCGTCTGTTACATTCTTGGGTGAGATTAACCCAGTTTTGCCATATACAAACCCCTGCTCTGCATTGGTGACAGGGAGGTAAGTTTCTAAAAATCACATATTATATTATTGGGTGACATTAACCCAGTTTTGCCATATATAAACCCCTGCTCTGCATAGGTGACAGGGATGTAAATTTCTAAAAATCATCTGTTACATTCTTGGGTGACATTAACCCCATTTTGCCATATACAAACCCCTGATCTGCATAAGTGACAGGGAGGTAAATTTGTAAAAATCATCTGTTAAATTCTTGGGTGACATTAACCCAGTTTTGCCATATAAAAACCCCTACTCTGCAAAGGTGACAGGGAGGTAAATTTCTAAAAATCGTCTGTTACATTGGTGGGTGACAGTTACCCAGTTTTGCCATATACAAAACCCTGCTCTGCATAGGTGACAGGAAAGTAAATTAGTAAAAATCGTCTGTTCCATTGGTGGGTGACATTTAACAAATTTGGCTGCATGCAAACCCCTGCTCTGCATAGTTGACAGGGAGATAAATTTGTAAAAATTATCTGTTAAATTCTTGGGTGACATTAACACAATATTGCCATATACAAACCCCTTCTCTGCATAGGTGACAGGGAGGAACATTTCTAAAAATCGTCTGTTCCATTGGTGGGTGACATTAACTTAGTTTTGATGGTGAGAAACCCCTGCTCTGCATTGCTGACAGGGAACTAAATTTAGTAAAAACGTCTGTTACTTTGGGGGGTGACCATAAAAAATGAGGAGAGAGTGTCAAATAAGGGACGTGGCCCTGGTCGTGGTGCTGCTGGTGTTGGTGGAGCTCCTGTTGCAGTGAGAGGACATGGTCGATCTGTGCCAGCTACATGCCCAAATCAAACACCTTCCTCAGGTACGAGTAGTGGTGAGAGTGCGAGTAGAAGACAGAGCCTTCAGCGATATTTAGTAGGCCTGAATGATGCTCTACGAATTGTAAGGCCAGAACAAGTACAGTCTCTAGTAGATTGGGTGGCTGACAGTGCCTCCAGTACATTCATATTGTATCCCACCCGGTCCACTGCTGAAAGATCAGAGTTGGCACCTGCAGGCCATGGGCATCTAGCACCTCACCCCCTTGCTAATCAGCCAAGCAGTCTGAGCTCCAAGTCATGCAGCAGTATCTTACTCTTTTTGATGACTCTGCTGGCAAGGTTTCCCAGGGCCATCCACCTAGCCCTGCCCCAGAAATGGAAGAGATTGAGTGCACTGATGCCCAACCACTTATTTTTCAGGAGGTGAACATGGGAGGATCAACTGCTGCGGCTTTCTGCAGTGTGCAAACCGACAAGGAGGGCAGGGGTAAAGACTGGGTGGGAGATAGCATGGAGAACGATGAGATCCTAGACCCCAAATGGAATCAAGGTCATGCGAGTGACCTGTGTAGTTCGGAGGGAGAGGCGGTGGTCTCACAGAGCCACCAGCACAGAAAAAGTGGGAGCAGGGTGAAAAAGCAGAGCAGCAGTCCCCTAGACAGTACGCCTGCTACTGTCCACTGCACCCAGGGACCAAGCACAACAAAACCAACTCCAATAAGTTCCCTGGAGTGGCAGTTCGTCAGACAATGTGCAGACGACAAGACACGAGTGGTTTGCATGCTGTGCAATCAGAGACTGAACGGAGGCATAAACGTTCTAAACCTGAGCACAACTTGCATGACCAGGCATCTAGGTGCAACGTACGAGCTGCAGTGGAGTAAACACCTCCAAAACCAGGCTCCTCCTGCTCCCTCTTCTGCTGCAGTATCGGCCTCTTCCTCCACCTCTGGAGTGACAGTGGCACCGACCACCCCGCAAACAGATGATGTGGCAGCAAAGCCATTACGTCCATCACCTTCAACAAGCAGCACCACAATGTCCCATGGCAGCATTCAGCTGCCCATCTTCCAAACAGTGGCGCAAAAGAGGAAATATCCCCCTACCCACCCGCGATCCCTGGCCCTGAATGCCAGTATTTCAAAATTCCTGGCCTTTGAAATGCTGTGAGTCTGTCTAGTGGAGACAGAGTTTTAAAAAGCCGTATGGCTTTGGCTGTCCCACAGTACGTCATTCCCAGCCGCCACTACTTTTCCAGGCGAGCCATCCCTTACCTCCACAAACAAGTGGGGGACAAAATCAGGTGTGCACTGAGCAACGCCATCTGTGGCAAGGTCCACATAACTACCGATACATGGACCAGTAAGCACGGGCAGGGATGTTATATCTCCCTCACAGCACACTGGGTAAATGCAGTGGCGGCTGGGTCTGAGGCGGATATCTGTTTGGCACATATCCTTCCGCCACCGAGGATTGCAGGGCATTTCTCTTAGACTCCTTTTGCCTCCTCCTCCTATTCCTTTTACTCCTCTAACACCTCTTTATCTGGTCAGCGTAACACCTTCACCAGCAACTTCCGCACAGCCAGGGGAAAACGACAGCAGGCAGTTTTGAAATTCATCTGTTTGAAGGACAAACTCCACACCGCGCAGGAGCTGTGGACGGGCATGGAACAACAGACCGATGAGTGTTTGGTGCCACTGAGCCTCCAGCCCAGCCTGGTGGTGTGCGATAATGGGCGAAATCTCCTAGCAGCTCTGGACCTAGCCGGTTTGACACACATCCCTTGCCTGGCACATGTGCCGAATTTGGTGGTGCAGAAATTCCTGAAAAACTACCTCGATATGTTAGAGCTGCTGCAGAAAATGCGGGCCGTTTGTGAGCGCTTTCGGCATTCTGACCCTGCTGCTCGCCTCTCTGTGCTGAATCGTAACTTCGGCCTTCCTGCTCACTGCCTCATATCCGGCGTGTCCACAGGGTGAAACTCCACCTTGCACAAGCTGGAGAGACTGTGCGAGCAGCAGCAGGCGATAGTGGATCTTCAGCTGCAGCATGCACGGGTGAGTCGCTCTGTGGAACAGCACCACTTCACCAGCACTGAGTGCGCCTCCATACGAGACATGTGTGCCTTGTTTCGCTGTTTTGACTACTCCACCAATATGGTCAGTGCTGATGACGCCATTCTCCGCGTTACTATCCCACTTCTATGTCTCCTAAAAAAAAACGCTTTGGCCGATGATGGAAGAGGATGTGGCACAGGAGGAAGAGGAGGAGGAAGAGTGATGATTTTCATGGTTATCAGGCCAGTCATTCACAAGTGGCTGAGACGGTGGGTTCCTGCACCAACATAGGCTAGGTACAGAATTGTCCAGCCAGGGCACAGTTCTGGAGAATGAGGAGGAGGATGAGGAGGAACTGTGTTCACAGCAGGGTGGCACCCAAAGCAGCTCAGGGCCTCACTGCAGCATCGCTGGTGGGATAACGAGGACACAGATGATACACCTCCCACAGAGGACAGCTTGTCTTTGCCTCTGGACAGCCTAGCACACATGAGCCACTACATGCTGCAGTGCCTGCGCAACGACGGTCGAGTTGCCCACATTCTAACTTGTGCTGATTACTGGGTGGCCACGCTGCTGGATCCCCATTACAAGGACAATGTGCCGTCCTTAATTCCCTCACTGGAGCGTGATTTGAAGATGCGCGACTATAAGCGCACGCTGGTAGACGCGCTGCTGATGGCAATCCCACCTGACAGCGGGGCCTCAGTAGAAGCACAAGGTGAAGGCAGAGGAGGATAAAGATGTCGCCAACACAGCTGGGGCACCGCCAGCACCTCAGAAGGCAGGGTTAACATGTCCAAAATGTGGAAAAGCTTTGTCACCATGCCACAACAACCAGCAGCACCAGCTGATATGCAATGTCTTAGCAAGAAGCAGCATTTCAGCAACATGGTGGAGCAGTATGTGTGCACACGCCGAAACGTACTGACTGATGGGTCTGCCTCATTCAACTTCTGGGTCTCATTGGGCACATGGCCTGAGCTTGCCCTTTTTTGCCTTGGAGGTGCTGGCCTGCCCTGCAGCCAGTATTTTGTCTGAATGTGTATTTAGCATGGCAGGGGTCGTATTCACGGCCAAGGGCAGCCGCCTGTACACAGCTAATGTGACCAAGCTCACGTTCATTAAAATGAACCAGGCATGAATCCCACAAGACTTGTCTGTACCTTGTGCAGAATAAACATTTATACCGTTCGTCCCTGGCTTACTCTGAAATAAGCCCTAGGTATTGAATAGGGTGGTGGGAGCACTAGTCCTCACCACTGACACCTAAGGTAACAACGGGGAAAGGACAAACAACACAAACATCACAAACAATCCCCAAAGGGAGACAACAAACAGGAGAGAACCAGAGATGCAACAGTTCCAGTTCCAATGGCTCCAATGGATCAACTGTTGTCCACTTGAGGTCAGAATAGAAGATTTAGAAAGAAGGTCTATATCTGGCAACAAAGAATCAGAAAGGGAGAATATATAGTAGCTGGGAGTGGCTGACCGAGAACAGCTGAAAGGAAAAGCTTCTGTACAGATTCCTACTTGGGACAAAAAGGATCGCAAACCTAAGAAGGAAAACCTGGATCAGAATCTATTCCCACCACTAGGTCATGAAACGATCTCTTGAAACAGAGTGAATAGCCACCCGCTGTGACCTTCTGACCCCAAGCACAACAGGGTCAGCGATATGTCGTGACACCCTCGGGACATCCAGAGCTAAGGTTGGAAAATATTTCCACTGGAGAACTTGTCATGTACTCCATGTAGTCCCATTCTAAGTTTCTTACTAGCTACATAGCGGACACAGCAAACATGTGGAAGAAGGTGCTCAGGTAAGATGAAACCAAAGTTGAACATTTTGGCCAAAATAATGATATCTGTGGCAGAAAACTAACACTGCCCATCCCCACTGTGAAACATGGTGGTGGCAGCATCATGCTGTGGGGATTCTTTTCTTCAGCAGGGACAGAGAAGCAGGTCAGAGTTGATGGGAAGATGGATGGAGCTAAATACAGGGCAACCCTGGCAGAAAACCTGGTAGAGGTTGTAAAATACTTGAGACTGGGGCAGTGGAGTAGTGTGGGGAAGGGGGAGGGCATTGCCCCATGACCCAATTTGCAGGGGACGCCAGGCAGCAGACAGAAATATGCAAGCGATGGAAGCCTATGGCTCCGTCCCCTTTGTTATGCCTCATAAGCTTCAGGCCACTAGACCTGAAGCCTATGAGGCAGTAGAACTGTGCAGGAGATCGCGATTATCTCACTGCGACCTCCTGCGTCGGGTCTCGCAGAATGACATGCTGGCGCGGAGCGGGAGAGCACGGTGATGTGTTCATGACCTCCTGCAGCGGGCGGAGAGCGGAAGAGAGGTAAGTATTTTTTTTTTTATATATGCATCTTAAGGTATGCCCTACTGGGGGCACTATGGGGATGGGGGAGGAGCATTACTACATAGATATCTACAGAGAGAATGGGCCATAATGATATAGCGGTGGCCAATGTACTATTAATGCAGAGGGGGTAATTATGCGAGAGGTCTTTTTAAATACTGGGGCTACTACAGGGGTCTTTATAAATAGTGTTGGGCGCGAATATTCGAATCGTGAATATCGCCACTTTGAGAATTTGCAAAGATTTAGAATATACAGTAGTGCTATATATTTGTATTTTCAAATATTCTAGATTTTTTTTTCCCTCTGAACCCATGATTCCTCCCTGCTTCTTGCTTGTGGGCCAATGAGAAGGCTGCTGTTTTTGTCTGAGCTTGGCCACATCCCTAGCAACCAATAGAAAAGTTGCCTACCCCTTACTATATAAGAGCCTCCCCAGCAGCCATATTCTGCAGGTTTTTTTTTTGGTTTTTTTTTTCAGTTCTGAGAGAAATAACATTGTTATTGCTGTGCTCTGCCACATTACATTAGCTAGTTAGTGTATATATATATATATATATATATATATATATATATATATATATATAGTTTTACAGATAGTTAGTGGGAGATAGTCAGTGTAGGTTAGATTGTGATATAGGATCCAGTGAAGGGTGTTAGGTAGTGTGATAGAAGTTCACAACAATACTGAGTGCACCAATCACTAATATGTAGTCAGACCTGCTAAAATGTGAAGTTGCACGTATTGCGCAAAAATATGCCCATCATTAATTGCCAATTTAAACAATCGTGAATATATTGGAGCACTCTATCAGCATATAAAGCTATTGCAATGTTCTGCCGTGCCAACCATATTTTCCAGTCTCAGGAAAATGTCTAGCAGCTTGAAAAAATGTATCAATAGTGACCCACACCCATATTGCGCACGCAATACGCGCATATTACATTGCTGATTTTCGCAATCAAGAAAATAATCACGTATTTTCGAATTTGCGAATTTATGATGAATATTTACCCAAATATTCACGAAATATCACAAATTCGAATATTGCCCCTGCCGCTCATCATTAGAATGGCCCAGTCAAAGTCCAGACTTAAAACCCCCAGAGAATCTGTAGCAAGACTTGAAAATTGCTGTCCACAGACACTATTCATCTAATATGACTGAACTTGAGCTATTTTGCAAAGTTGGTAGAGACATACCCCAAAAGATTTGCAGCTATAATTGCAGTGAAAGGAGGTCCTACAAATTATTGAATAAAAATATGCCACACTTTCTAGATTTTTATTTATTATCATTAGTATTATCATTTTCTTTTTACTTCACACGTACTTGCTACTTTTTGTTGGTCTCTCACATAAAATCCTAATAAAATACATTTAAGTTTGTGGGTGTAACTTGAAAAAATGTCAAAAGTTCAAGGGGTATGTATACCGTCTCTTCAGTGGGTGGCACTGATACTTTACTTCGGGGTCTAGATGTATGTAAATTTGTATGTATGTATGCACAGCTCTTTTTATGAACTTCTGTTTAATGTATTTTTCATACAGTAGGTATAGGTAATTATGCACAAAAGTCAAAAATTCTGTTTTCCTGGAATTAAAAGGCTTCATTAAAGGCCCCTTTTACTATAAATTTATAGCACTGACAAAGCTCATGAATCTTGTGTCAGCATGCTTATTATTAGTTAAAGAGGTTGGCTACTTTCAGACTACTGGTGACCAATGAATAGGTAAAATTACCATACGGAACTTATTAATATAGAACTTGTTGAAATTCTGTGCTGTTTTCTATATTCACAAGACATGCCCGCTTGTTAGGCAGATCTTCTGTACTGTCCACATAGAGGTCCTGTTAATAACATGGTCACTAATGGAGGGTCATGTGCAGGGGCGTAGCTAAAGGCTATTGGGCCCTGGTGCAAGAGTTCAGCTTGGGCCCCCCCCCCCTTTACTCAGCGCTGGTGCACCTAGCTTTTCTGCTGCCCGGGGCAAAAATTGAAACGCCCCCCCATGCCAAATTCTCAACCTAACCCCTTCCCTCCAGTCCTACTGTTAAAGGGGTTGTCCTCTTTTTACTACTGATGATACTGATGACTGGCACTCCCGATGAACAACTGTTTGAAGAGAGGGCAGTGTTCATATGAGAGCTGCTTTCTCTGCTCTGTTTACCTGCTCACCGTAGCATTTGCAGTGATGAGCAGGTAAACAGAGCAGAGTAGGCAGCGCTCGTACCAAGAAGACAAAAAAAAACAGACAACCCCTTTAAAGACATACTTGGAAAACATTACATACAGCGCTACAGAACATACAGAGTAATACAGCCCCACATATGTATCTCTTACATCCAGTGACTTCTCTTCTCTGATGTAGATATTATCTTTCCTCTTCTTCTCCTGTCAGACCAGAACGCCATGGTGACTTCTTTTAGCCGTGCCTCATCCTCATCTCTGCAGAGTTTAACAAACAGACATCTTACTTTCCTACTTTTCTATCATCCTCCCACCTTCTCAACACCCCATCCTGCCACCCCCAATACTGTGTCCACTGTGCTCCCCAATATTATCCTGCAGAAACAGTTCCTCTGAAAATACTGGTACCACACAGAGCGTCAGTACAAAAACACACCTTTATATTGTGCGCCAGTACAAAAAAATACCCCTTTCAGATCAGACCCCCCAGACCAAATCTCCTTTAGACCTCTATGTCAGACCTCAGATTAGAGCTGCGCTGCATTAGACCTCCATGTAAGACCCCGACCCAATATCAGAACTCAGATAAGACCCCCATTAGACCTACAGACCCTCAATCAGATCCCCATTAGACCTCTAGACCCCCAAGCAGACCTCCAGACCCCCTATTAGGCCTCTCCAGACCCCCAGTCAGACCTCCAGACCCCCCATTAGACCTCTCCAGGCCCCTGTCAGACCTGCAAACCCCTCATTAGACCACTCCAGACTACCCATTAGGCCTCTCCAGACCTCTATACCCCTAATTAGACCTCTCCAGACCTCCAGTGAGACCTCCAAACCCCTTGTGAGACCTCCAGACCCCCAGTCAGACCACTTCAGACCCCCAGTCAGACCTCCATACTCCCCATTAGACCTCTTCAGACCCCAATAAGACCTCCATATCAGATCTCAGATCAGACTGTAAAATAATAAAGTCACTTACCTCTTCTTCCACCACTCTCCCTGTCCTGGCTGTCTTCTCAGGGCCCACGCTGCACAGTCACTTGACCTCCTGCAGTGGCAGGTCAGAGTGTGCTCTGTACGTCCTGACGCTGCAAGCAGCCAGGAGACAGCAGAGTGGGCCCATAGAAGAACAAGCAGGAGGACTGGAAAGTACAGCGCTTCACCCCCGCCTCCTCCTCCTGCAGACTAGTGAGCACTTCCATTATGGAAGCGCTCACTAGTATTCCCTTTATAAGATGCACTGCATCTTATAAAGGGAAAAGTACAGCACCACTGGCAAGGGGCCAAGTTGCAACTGCGACCCCTATAGCTACGCCACTGATCATGTGACCAGACACATTACTGAGCCTTCTCCATTTTAATACACATCGCCTGAGTTAACACCCCAACAGTGAAATGCAGATGAAAGGTGCAGGGTATATGAATGGAGGAGACTGAGTGATTTATCGGGTCACATGACCTTTCATCGTCAGCCACTTTATGGACAAGACCTCTGTGTGGACAGGACAAAAACTTTGCAAACAAGAGAGCATACCTTATAAAATATAGAGTATGGTGCACTGCTGAGCATAAACAATGGTTATATTAGTAAGTGCCATCTAGACATCTTACAAATACATTGCTCAGCAATAACATGAAAGTGGCCAAGCCCTTTAACATTAATTTGGTTTTGACAACCTATGCAGTACATTGAACTGATAACATTTTTTACTATATATATTATGTATAAAATTCTGTCTAAAACCACACATTAAGAAAACTCTGGCTACAAAAAGTCTGTCTAAAATTCTGTCTAAAACCGCATAAAAAATCTTCGACTGATAGCTATATATCAATATTATTTCTATGCCGGGCTTCAGATTTGTAGACCTTATGTCAGCTATCAGCTTTATTCAATTTTTGTACAACTGTTTGAATTACATTAGTATTGTGTAAAACTCCCTCCTTTCTGTATTTGTGCTACATAAATGAACGGCCGAGGTTTTGTACACACCATTCTAATTTTACATCGCTAGTTAGGTGTGTTCCAAATGTAATACACATTAAAGGTTAGCAGCATTTATCAGGAAGAACAGCATAGCTCGGCAGCCTTCTACAAGGTACATTCATTAATTCTGCTGTGAATGGATAAAGGCTACCTTGCCCAGAAATGTGATGTATGAGACACAAAGACATGACATAGCATTAATTGGCAAGACAGCATCAAATGGTCTACAATAAGGTAATCACTCTTTAAAGGCCACCGGGTAATCAGGTTTTCCAAAATGATGCGCTTTACACAACCACTGGGAAAGTAATTTGCTACAATTTTCCATCCATAAACTAAATTTTAAAATAAAATAAGGGATATGAAGTCAATGATCATACTACTGTGTTACTGCTGCTACTAATAACAACAATATTAAAAAGGGGCATCTGAGATTACAAGAAAATGAATTACAGTAAATTATATCAAATAAAATGATACATTGGCTACCTGTTAAATACCATGCCGATCCAGCACTACCTTGGCGTTCCCTGGCAATGTTTCTTTAATTTCCTGGAGCAATAACATCTCGTCCCAGCATGTGAATGCTGCAGTCAATCACTAGCATGTGACTGCTGATGCCAGTGGTTGGCTACAGTGATCATGTTTCAATACAGCACCAGAAAAATAAGCTTTGTTGTGATTATGATTATTTTATTGTCATCTTTATTATCTTCATTACTAGCTGTAGTAATACTAATGTTAAATGGGTTTTCTGAGACTTTACTACTGATGACTAGAGAAATTTGATTTGGCAACCTCATCGAGGTTCACCAAGAAATTCAATTTGTTCCGAATTAATTGTTGACAAATCGCTATAAATCAGGTATAGTCAGGCCACTCTGCCTTAGGATACAGCCACATGGAGCAGCCGTGCTACAAGCGGGTTTTGGGCAATGCTGCAGTGAAGAACCGCGCCACCAATTAGCCCGTAGATGCCTTTCATTCAATAATGAAGGCCACACTGTATAGGCCTTCTTCCTAGTTAAAGGCCACGCTGCACCTTTAATGCTCCTTTAAACAGGGGCTATACCCACTTCTGCAACCCAACCGCTCTCCTGCCCTACAGGTGGTAGCCCTTCTTTTGCCATCTGCTTTTCTCCTTTTTCGATGAGAATATGTCATCAGGAACATCCAGCTCCTTCTCTCTCTGCTTTCTGACTTTTCTAGGACATGGAGACTTTGGAGGATGATTTGGAAGAAGTAAAGCCAGCAAAAGATGAGCATGGTCATCATTAACACCTGGCCACACAAAGGGGTGCATACTGGATGGAATTGGTTGGCACTCTGGCAGTGGAATAATAAAGGCTTCCATCTTATTAGCATTGAATTACATATCTTAGTTTACAGCTGATGTAGGAATAAGCAAATGTAGGAATAAATAAATAAAACTGATGCACAATAAGTCTCCCTGCACTCTCCTTGCAGTCCCCCTGCACTCTCCCTGCACCTGCTCTTCACTCTCCCTCTCCAATATTCTTTTATTAATCATTTTCAGCAACATTGTCCCTAGTGCATGAGCGCTTGCCACATATCATCCTATGCTCAGCTCACAGGACAACGGTGGAGACTGAGCGGGATGAGGGTTTTATAGGGCTGTGACATCACAGGGGATAGCTATCTGCGGATTGGATGACTGCATGGCATTATGGGTGATCTTGCATTCCTGGGCTTGTCTCCTCTAAACTTAGCTTTGCTTTGTAATACGTGCAGCCGCCATTTTAGGAAAACCTGGCTTGTTACCAAGAAGCACAAGGAAATTTGGATTTGTTTCAAATAGAAGTTTTCCTAAACTTCGGACCGAATTCTGCTTGGAATACTTAGCTTTGTTCAACACTACTGATGACATATCCTCGACACACGGGACCCCCACTGATCAGCTGTATTAAACGGGACCAGTGCTCACTGTAGCGCCACGGCCTTCTCTCAGTTTAGTCTAGGATATGTAATATTACATTCTTTGGTCACATGGCAGTGCAGCTCAGCCACACAGAAGTGAATGGGGCTGAGCTGCTATCTAATGGATGGTGCTGTGCTTGGAGTGTTTTCAGTGTGGGAAAAGAATCAGCTTCTACCAAACAGTTTTAATGGTGGCTTATTTCTCTTGAGAAGAAAAGTTGGGAGAATCGAGACACCTCAATGTACATTAGATGGTTGGCTAGGGTTGTGAAATCTGTGGGTTTTGCTGACATTAACCTAATATGTACAGTATAGCCACCTGGAGGAATAATGAAGTTCCTAATGTGGCTGATATTAAGTGGGCCATAGTTGCTAACACTGGGGATTTATTACTAGCGAAGTTTCTGAAATTCATTTCAGGTCCCATTCGATCAAATTGTCAGATTCAATTAGTCAAAATAAATTTGGTACAAATTGAAAGTGATTCAGTTGCCCCGAAAGGACGTATATGGCACTCTGAGGTCTCCTAGGACTGTATCCAACCTCTCTCAAGCTCTTTAACCCCAATATAACATTGGTAATGTCAAAGTGACGGTGACATATATGGCTATGGGTAAATGGATGGTAACTGGTGGTTTAAAAAAGTCTGTTTAACCAGTTCCCGACCGCCGTACGCAGGATTGCGTCCTGCGGGCGGCCGGGATCTTCTGTTTGGACGCGCCGGGGCGTCATCTCGCGAGACGCGAGAGTTCCTGTGAACGCGCGCGCGTGCGCGCGCGCGTTCACAGTGAAGCGCGGCTCGAGAGTTGGACTACAGCCTGCCAGCGATGATCAATCGCTGGCAGGCTGTAGATGCGATATAAATCGCATCAAACAGCTATATCAGACGCTGTTTTATGAACAGCGTCTGATATAGCTGCTACCTGGTCCTCTGGTGGTCCCATTTTCTGGGATCGACCACCAGAGGACCAGGTAACTACAATAAAAGTTGCACCAAACACTACACTAACCCCCCACCCCCTCACCTATTAACCCCTTGATCACTCCATCTAGACCCCTGATCACCCCCTGTCATTGATCACACCCTTGTAAGGCTCCATTTGGACGTCCATATGTGTTTTGCGGATCCGTGGATTCACGGATCCGTGGATTCACGGATCCGCGGATCCGATCCGCGGATCCGATCCGCGGATCCGATCCGCGGATCCGATCACGGATCCTCAAAACACGGACACCGGCAATGTGCTTTCCGCATTTTGCAGATCCGCACATTGCCAGAACTATATAGAAAATGCTTTTTCTTGTCCGCAATTGCGGACAAGAATAGGACATGTTCTATATTTTTGCGAGACGGAAGTGCAGACCCGGAAGCGCGGATCCGTAATTCCGGATCCGAGCGGGACAAAGTCTGTCCCCATAGAAATGAATGGGTCCGCAATTCCGTTCCATAAACAGAATTTCGGACGTATGAATGGGGCATAAGGGTCCCTTATCACCGCCAGTTAGTTAGCTACTTGTTAGGTAGCTAGCGCCCAGCCCACCGCACCGCAGTCACTGATTTTGGCAGAGATTTTTCATCCACATTGATCGATGCGAATGAAAAAATCTGTGCCGTTCATTTTTTTTTCAGCCCAGAGGCTGAACGGAAAAAAATCTCATTACCCGTATGCTCAATATACGGAGAATCGCAGAAACTCCTAATGCTGGCCATACGTGTAATGATTGCGGAGACCCTCAAATGCCAGGGCAGTACAAAAACCCCACATGTGACCCCATTTTAGAAAGAAGACACCCCAAGGTATTCCGTGAGGGGCATGGCGAGTTCATGGAAAATTTTATTTTTGTCACAAGTTAGTGGAATATGAGACTGTAAAAAAAAAAAAAAAAAAACAATTTCCGCTAACTTGTGCCAAATTTTTTTTCTGTGAACTCGCCATGCCCCTCACAAAATACCTTGGGGTGTCTTCTTTCCACAATGGGGTCACATGTGAGGTATTTATACTGCCCTGGCATTTTAGGGGTCCTAAAGCGTGAGAATCCAAATGCGTAAAAATGGCCTGTGAAATCCTAAAGGTACTCATTGGTTTTAGGGCCCCTTTGCTATCTTGGCTGCAAAAAGTGTCACTCATGTGGTATCGCCGTACTCAGGAGAAGTAGGGCAATGTGGTTTGGGGTGTATTTTTACATATACCCATACTGGGTGTGAGAAATATCGCTGTAAGCGACAACTTTTTACATTTTTTATTCAAAGTTGTCAATATACAGAGATATTTCTCTCACCCAGCATGGTATATGTAAAAATACACCCTAAACACATCGCCCTACTTCTCCTAGTGCTGCATGACCACATAGTGATACTTTGCAGGCAAGATGCGCAAAGGCCAAATTCAATGAGTACCTTTAGGAGGGCATTTTTACGCATTTTCTTCTCACGCTTTAGGGACCCTAAAATGCCAGGGCAGTATAAATACCCCACATGTGACCCCATTTTGGAAGAAGACACCCCAAGGTATTCGCTGAGGGGCATAATGAGTTCATGAAAAATTAAACTTTTTGTCAAAAGTTAGCGGAAAGGAGACTTTGTGAGAAAAAACAATAAAAATCAATTTCCACTAACTTGTGCCAAAAAAAAATATTCTATGAACTCGCCATGCCCCTCATGGAATACCTTGGGGTGTCTTCTTTCAAAAATGAGGTCACACGTGGGGTATTTCTACTGCCCTGGCATTTAGAGGCCCTAAAGCGTGAGAAGAAAAATGCGTAAAAATGCCCTCTAAAGGTACTCATTGGAATTTGGGCCCCTTTGCGCATCTTGCCTGCAAAAAGTGTCACTCATGTGGTATCGCCGTACTCAGGAGAAGTAGGGCAATGTGTTTTAGGGTGTATTTTTACATATACCCATGCTGGGTGAGAGAAATATCTCTGTATATTGACAACTTTGAATAAAAAATGTAAAAAGTTGTCATTTACAGAGATATTTCTCTCATGCATGTGGTATATATAAAATACACCCCAAACCACATTGCCCCACTTCTCCTGAGTGCGGCGATACCACATGAGTGACACTTTGCAGCCAAATGCGCAAAGGACCTAAACCAATGAGTACCTTTAAATTTCATGGGCCATTTTTATGCATTTGGATTCTCACACTTTAGGGGCCCCTAAAATGCCAGGTGAGTATAAATACCCACATGTGACCCCATTTTGGAAAGAAGACACCCCAAGGTATTCCGTGAGGGGCATGGTGAGTCCACAGAATTTTTATTTTTGGCACAAGTCAGCGGAAATTGTTTTTTTTTTTTTTTAATTTTGTTTTTACAAAGTCTCATATTCCACTAACTTGTGACAAAAATAAAATTTTGCATGAACTCACCATACCCCTCACAGAATACCTTGGGGTGTCTTCTTTCCAAAATGAGGTCACATGTGGGGTATTTATACTGTCCTGGCATTTTAGGGGCCCTAAAGGGTGAGAAGAAGTCTGGAATCCAAATGCGTAAAAATGCCCTGTGAAATCCTAAAGGTACTCTTTGGTTTTAGGGCCCTTTGCGCACCCAGGCTGCAAAAAGTGGCACACATGTGGTATCGCCGTACTCAGGAGAAGTAGGGCAATGTGTTTTGGGGTGTATTTTTATATATACCCATACTTTGTGTGAAAAATATCTCTGTAAGCTGACAACTTTTAAAATTTTTTATACAAAGTTGACAATTTACAGAGATATTTCTCTCACCCAACATGGGTATATGTAAAAATACACCCCAAACACATTGCCCTACTTCTCTGAGTACGGCGATACCATAAGTGCCGCTTTTTGCAGCCTGAGTGTGCAAAGAACCCAAATTCCAACAGTACCTTTAGGTTTACATGGCGGCTCACAATTTAGCCCGCCCAAAATGCCAGAACAGTAAACACACCCCACAAATGACTCCATTTCGGAAAGTAGACACCCCAAGGTATTCACTGAGGGGCATAGTGAGTCCGTCTGAGATTTTTTTTTTTTGCCAGAAGTTATCAGAAATTGAAACTTTTTTTTTTTTC
This sequence comes from Bufotes viridis, assembly GCA_033119425.1. NCBI lineage: Eukaryota > Metazoa > Chordata > Amphibia > Anura > Bufonidae > Bufotes > Bufotes viridis. The sequence continues at coordinate 393,383,752 of CM065591.1, read as the reverse complement.
TCAGAAAGTGTCAATTTCCGCTAACTTGTGAAAAAAATGAAATGATACATGAACTCACCAAGCCCCTCCGCGAATACTTTGGGGTGTCTTCTTTCTAAAATGGTGTAATTTGAGGGATATTTATACTATCCTGGCATTCTAGCACCTGAAGAAACATGACAGGCGCTCAGAAAGTCAGAGCTGCTTCAAAATGCCGAAATTCACTTTTTGCACCATAGTTTGTAAACGCTATAACTTTTACCCAAACCAATAAATATACACTTATTGGATTTTTTTATCAAAGACATGTAGAACAATAAATTTAGAGAAAATTTATATAGAAATGTAGTTTTTTTTGAAAAATTTTACAACAGAAAGTGAAAAATGTCATTTTTTTGCAAAAATTTCGGTAATTTTTGATTAATAGCAAAAAAAGTAAAAATGTCAGCAGCAATGAAATACCACCAAATGAAAGCTCTATTAGTGAGAAGAAAAGGAGGTAAAATTCATTTGGGTGGTAAGTTGTATGACGGAGCAATAAACGGTGAAAGTAGTGTAGTGCGGAATTGTAAAAAGTGGCCTGGTCATTAAGGGTGTTTAAGCTAGGGGGGCTGAAGCGGTTAAAAACACAGTGCAATGTCTGAGTATTTTATGCTTTTTTAAATTTAAAAACAGTCTAAAAATTTTGCGGTGGCAGATGCCAAAATGTTCACTTGGATACCGACTGAAGTACTATATAACAGAACTGTATAAATGCTTGATGCAGAATATGTAAATTTTGGAGGTCACTATTAGATACATGCAGAACAATGACTGGTGAGGTGATTAATATTATTGAAGAAATAGTGTGAATTATGTAAGACACTGAATATATATGAAGCAGCCCCCACTCACAGCAATGGCTGCCTGTGCCAGCCTAACTAACACACTGACGCTGACTGACTGAGTCTGGCTCTTATCTCTCTCTATAATAAATCTCTATCAATCTATTCCAAATCTTACTTTCTATTCTTTTTTTCTCTCCATGTGACACTAATACACTATCTGTTGTGTTGTTATGGTTCCTCCATGTGGCAGCAGCATGAAATTGCTGGGGGAACTGCTGGGCAGACCCCTGGAGCCCCGGGCCAATGGGGTGGCATGCGAGGCTTCAGATGGTCAGGATGCTCAGCTGGCAGCCCCACCCAGCGTTCAGGGATGCTGGAGTGAGCTGTTCCTCACTGAGTACAAAATGCTGGTACCTGCATGTGAATTTGTAGTCCTCTGGCTCCTCCTGTTGGTTACTTGCTGTAATTGAATACTCCTGTGGCTTGGATTTTCTAGATTGGTATTGTGACTATGTTTTTGGCTCCTGATTTTGAATTTCGGGCCTGTTTGGTTTTCTCGTTTGCTTCTGATGTTTTTGTACCTCATTGTCTGATTGGCATTTGATCCTTCGACTATTCTCTTAGTGTTTGTATGTACGTATTTATTAATGACCTGTCACGAGGGTGGCACAACCTATCGATGACCCTGTTGCGCCTGAGGTCAGAAGGTCGCAGCGGGTGGCTACGCGCTGACTTTCTCAAGAGATCGCTCTATGACCTAATGATGAGAATATATTCCGGTCCAGGTCTTCCTGCTTAGGTTTGCAATCCTTTTTATGTTCCATTTAGGAATCTGTAGCTTTTCCTTTCAGCTGTTCTCTGTCAGCCACTCCCAGCTACTAAATATTCTCCCTTTCTGCTTCCCTTGTTGCCAGATATAGACCTTCTTTGCAGATCTTCTATTCTGACCTCTGGTGGAGTTGAATCTGTTGGAACTGAAGCTGTTGGATCTACGGTTCTCTCCCTTCGCGGATTGTTTGTGTTGTTTGTTCTTTCCCCATTGTTACCCTAGGTGTCAGTGGTGAGGACAGTGCTCCCACCGCCCTATTTACTACCTAGGGCTTATTTCAGGGTAAGCCAGGGATGAGGCAAGTGGTCAGCGTACAGGTTAGCAGCCTGTCTAGAGAAATCAGGGCAGCTAGGTGCCAGTGCCAGGTGAGTTAGGAGTCACCACTCCTCCCTTTCCCTAGTGGAAGGCTACTCCTCTTCCCTCCCCTCTGCGCCGCACGTCTGTTACCTGCCATATCAGACGTGATACAAGCTTGGCATCAATGCATATGTGTAAGTATGTTCTCTATCAATAAGGTTTTTTTTATGGATTTCTTTTAATAAATATGTTATCTGTTTCTCCTGTGCAATTTTTAAGGGACACCATGTGATTTTTTTTGTCTTATCTGTAAAATGTCAATGGCTGTTTTCCACAAATCACATGAAATGAATCGTAAATGTTTCAGATTTGCTGATATCTTAAACTTTTGGGAAACGTGTTATGAATTCTATTTGTGCCAAATCAATCCTCTGATCTCTAATACCATTGTAAACTATAATGTTTGTGATACCAAGTCTTTTTTAATGAAAAAATATATTTTTTGCTTATTTTTACAAAATTTTTAAATCATTGCAATTAAAATCTGATGTTGGATGAATTGTCATGCTTTTAAATAAGCAATGGCAAGCACAATTGTTATGCAAGTTGGTTATGTTCAGAGAGTAAAAATCAATGACCACAAAGTCAGCATCTCTCTTCACAGCAATTCTTAGCATACCTGGATTTGCAATTCTGTCAGCAGTTACTATTATTAATATAGATCATATTGATACTGATCTCTTAGGACAAGCTTCTCGTTTCTATTTATTTTGCATTCAACCCATTCACTTTTGTTTGTCAAATACATTAATAGCTGTTGTGGAGTATTGAAACACTTTACAGTGGTGGGAGGCTTACATGAACCTCTATTATTCCAGGGCACAAACGGAGTCTGATAGACATCAAGAGTTTCAAGTAAAAGAAGTATACTCTGGCACAGACGCATAGTAATAGTCATAATGTTACATTAAAGTGGAAGCACAATCAAGAGATGATTCAGAGCTTACTTAGCTGCTGAAGCAGAGAATTTTAGTTGTGATAACATCACATGTATAATATGTCTCAATCAAATAAGTGGATATAGTTAGACATATGCAACTAAAATATGTTATTACGCACATAACATTTTATTAAAGGAACAGCTCAGGAAAATCTCATATAGGTAACACCAGGGGTGGATTAGCCTTGAACCATACAGGGAAATTTCCCAGTGGGCCACCCAAGTCCTCTTCTCTGCCGCTGACCAGATACATAATGAGCTCTTAACAGTAATTAAAGCTGTGAGAATCAGGTACTTATGAATCTGGCCAGTGACCACACATGGCCTCCTGAATTCAACTGCTCTGGCCCGTACCTCACCTCCTAAGCCCCCTGCTCCATAGACAACTGGAGGAGTAGGACAAAAGATGGTAGCTATTGATGGCCACCACAGAGGGCCAGCTTTTTGGGCAGAATATTGTGCTACACTGTGTTATTTGGTTCTGCTGGGATGGTATTTTGCACTATGGTATTGTTGACCCTGCCAACTTGTGTTGCCCCGCTTTCTGATAATTTGGACCTGCCTACAAAATAGAGCCACTTATATTTTTTTAGTTTTTTTTTTTTCTAGGGCCACGTTAAGTTCTCAGTTCTTCCCGGGTAACACAAACAATTGAACAAGTGTTATTCACCACCCCTCATACCTACCATAAAGCATAAATCACGGTATCACTTTTTCCAGGAGTTTTCCATTACCTCTTAAGGACACAGAGCGTACATGTATGCCCTGTATAGTTCCGGCCACCGCCGTGTGGTGCGGTGTGATCGGAACTGAGTGCCCGCCGAAATCATGCGGCAGGCACTCTGGTATAATGCCTAGGGGGGGTCCTGTGACCTAACCCCCCAGTATCGGCGATCGCAGCAAACCGCAGGTCAATTCTGAACTGCGGTTTTCTGCGTTTCTGGGTTATTCGGGTCTCTGGTGACCAAATAACCTGTTATAGGATGATGATCGGTGGTGTGATAATACACCACCAATCACCATCCTTCGATCCTGTGAGGTGATGGTGACATCACCTCACAGGATCGTTTCCTATTGGCTGCACGAGCGGGCGGGGGTTAAACTCCCCCTTCTCTCCTCCATTCTGTGTTCGGAGCGAGGAGAGCCTGCATCTTCTGTGCCCAGCACCTATTCAGCCCAGACCCCTCCTGTGACCCTCTAAAGTGCCATCTGGCACTATCAGGTAGGTTACGGAAAGCTTAGGGAAAGGTTAAGGTCAGGCAGGGAGACTTTGGGAGAGTTTAGAGTTATAATTTTTTCTTCTTTAGCTATTGCATGTTTTGGTGGGGCGCCAGCGTTTTTTCTTTGTATGCTGACAGTGGCCGACACTCTTTAGCATCCGCCCACCCCACCGCTGATCAGCGAGTTAGAATTTTTTAAAAATCTTATATTTTTTTGGCTCTCTTTTTTTTAGTTCTATTTTTTTTTCCTGTTAGGTTTAGGGAAAAGTCCGGGAACACCCATGCCCCCACACACTGAATAAAGGTTTACATGCATGCACATACATACACACACTCCCCTATGGCCCGCCGGATGTTCTCGGCCGAAGAGGCATATGCGCAGCTTGCCTCCCAGTCCGAGAGCCCCAGTGAGGACGAGGATGACCCCACATTCCTTTTGTCATCTAGCAATGATGATGAGCCCCCAATGCAGTGGAGACGCTGCAAAGGGACTGCCATGCTATGGACCCTGTGGCCCACCCTAGTACGAGCAGCTCTGGGGCTCGTATTAGTTTTCTGGCCCACCAGATAAGTTCACCCGAGCCCCCTACCGGTGAACTTGCCTGGTGTACCCCAGAGACTTTTTAGCCCGTGATTCCTGATTTTGTTGGTCAGCCAGGAATCCAGATTCCCACAGTGGGCTTCGCTGAATACAACTATTTTAGTCTTTTTTTTAGTGACCACTTTGTGATTCTGATGGTGGAACAAACAAATCTGTACGCCCAACAGTTCATTGCTCGACACCCGGGCTCTTTTTTGGCTAGGCCCGGTGGCAAAAATGATATTTTGTAAAACTAAAATAAATAAAAAAGTATACATATTACGTATCGCCGCGTCCATAAGAACCTAAACTATAAAAATACCACAAGAACTAACCCCTCAGAAAGACACCGCAAAAAAAGCAAAGTAAAGCCATTTTTTTTTTTCACCTAACATCACAAAAAGTGTAATAGTAAGCGATCAAAAGTCATATGCACCCCAAAATAGTGCCAATAAAATCGTCCTCTCATCCCGCAAAAAATTAGTCCCTAACTAAGACAATTGGCTAAAAACTAAAAAAAAAAAAATATGGACTCTCAGATTATGGAGATACTAAAATGATTTTTTTGGTTTAAAAAAAGATATTATAGTGTGAAACCTAAATAAATTTAAAAAAGTAGGCATCCTAGGTATTGTTGCGTCCTTCAGATTCTGCTCTATAAAAATAACACATGACCTAACTTCTCAGATGAACAGTCAACAAATTAAATAAAAACTGTGCCAAAACAGCTTTTATTTTGGCAAATTTTCCATTTTAATCCATTTTTTCCGTTAACAAAGCAATGCTGTATGGCCAAACAGCACTGTGCACAAGGAAAGGAACGCCATATGGTTTGTGGAAGGCGGATTTTGATGGCCTTTTTTTGACACCATGTCCCATTTGAAGAACCCCTGATGCACCCTTAGGCCTATTGGACACGAACGTGTGCGCCCCGTGCCCGTATTGTGGACCGCATTTGCAGATCCGCAATACACGGGCACCATTCCGTGGCCATTCCGCATCACGGATGCGGACCCATTCATTTCAATGGGTCCGCAAATCCGGAGATGGGGAACGGTGCGGAATGGAATGACGGAAAAGAACACTACAGAGTGCTTCCGCGGGGTTCGGTTCCGTACTTCCGTCCCGCAAAAAGATAGAACATGTCCTATCTTTTTGCGGAACTGGCCGATCGCGGACCCATTCAAGTGAATGGGTCCGCGATCCGCTGCGGCTGCCTCACGGCCGATGCCCAAGCATTGCGGGCCGCAATTTGCGGCCCGCAGCACGGGCACGGGGTGCACACGCTCGTGTGCAATAGGCCTTAGAGTAGAAACTCCATAAAAGTTACACCCCTCAGGGTATACAAAACTGATTTTACAAACTTTCTTAACCCTTTAGGTGTTCCACAAGAGTTAGTGGCAAATGGATATGAACTTTCAGAATTTCTATATTTTGGCAAATTTTCCATTTTAATCCATTTTTTCTAGTAACAAAGCAAACAGCCAAAAAAACTAAATATTTATTGCCCTGATTCTGTAGTTTATAGAAACACCCCATATTTGGTCATAAACTGCTGTATGACCAAAAGCCAGGGTGCAGATGGAACGCCATATGGTTTCTGGAATGCAGATTTTGACACCATGTCCCATTTGAAGAACAAATCTGCCACCTTATACCATACTCACAAAGTGACTTCAGACCTGAACTGGTCCTTAAAAAGTGGAAAATTTCAGAAAATTTTCAAGATTTGCTTCTAAATTTCTAAGCCTTGTAACATCCCCAAAAAATAAAATGGCATTCCCAAAATGATCCAAACATGAAGTAAACATATGGGGAATGTAAAGTAATAACTATTTTTGGAGGTATAACTAAGTATTATAGAAGTAGAAAAATTGAAACTTGGAAATTTGCTAATTTTTCTAAATTTTTGGTAAATTTGGTATTTTTTTTATAAATAAAAATGATTTTTTTTTACTCCATGTTAACAGTGTCATGAAGTACAATATGTGTCGAAAAAACAATCTCCAAATGGCCTGGATAAGTAAAAGCATTTTAAAGTTATTCGCACATAAAGTGAAACTGGTCAGATTTGCAAAAAATGGCCTGGTCTTTAACCCTGGGTTCAGACCTGAGCGTTCTAGAAACGCGCGTTTTACGCATGTATTACAGCGCGTTTTTGCAAATAGGAAAAGCACGTCGTACGCGCGTTCTTGTGATTGACTACTGTGGTGTCAATCACAATACGCGCGACAAACGCCCCAAAAAAAGCTCAAGTACTTGTTTATGTGTAGGGCGTTTTACAGCGCGTTCGAACGCGCGGTAAAACGCGCAAGTGTGAACTTAGGGTAAGGGGTTAATATGGATAAATTTTAATAAGAATAATTTTTTTGTTTTCTTCTGAAATACGCAACTAAAGGCTTTACCACATATAACTGCGGCACGGAGTGCAGAATAAATGTGTCGTTTACTACCGAAATACATCACTAAATGTTTTACCACAAATATTACTGCAGCGCTGAATATATTTTGATTTTCAACCAAAATATGTCACTAAAGGTTTTACCACATATAACTTCAAAAGTGAACTCTGAATATATTTTGTTTTTCTACTGAAGTAATATTAACTGCAGAAGTGAAATGCCTATATATTTTTCATTTTGTACTGAAATAGGCCACTGAACGCTTTCACCAACAAATGCAACAGTGAAGTGCGTATATTTGTTTTACTTTTTGTACTGAAATAGGACACTGAATGCTTTCACATGATATATCTGCATAATAGTGTTGATCGACCAACAAAGTGCTTGTGTGCTTGAGTAGAACACTTCGCGAAGCTTGGGTGCTCTACTGAGCACAATGGAGGTCAATGGGAGAACCCAAGCATTAAACCAGGCACCCACTGCTCTGAAGAGGGGAGGGTGTTGGGACTCTATTTTGGCTTAGGAGTCGCTGCTCTTATTCTCATATTGCTATGTCCATATATGGAGTCAGTGCTTGGGCACACCCCAGTGTATTTAAATCTAATTCAGCCTCTATTTCTATGCAGGAGATCACTGTACAGTCCATGGCTTAGGAGTCCCTGCTCTGACTCCATACATAGCTATGTCCATATATGAAGTCAGTGCTTTTGGACACCCAGTGTATTTAAATCTAATTTAACCTGCATTTCAGAAAAGTTTTTGCCAGGTTTCAAACTCACAACCTTCTGCATTAGAGGCAAGGCACTTAACCACTCAGCTATAATAGCTGCATAGCCAGTTATTTAAAAATAAAAATAAAATGAGACTTCTGTAGAGGAATACTTACTACTAGTACTACGTATGTATATGTATATATATTAATGACTGGCTATGCAGCTATATAGTGTAGTGGTTACATTTCTGGGCTGTGATGCAGAATCTCTGAGTTCAAATCCCGTCACAAACTTTTTCAGAAATAGAGGCTAAACATTGGCTATATATATATATATATATATATATATATATATATATTTATTTATTTATCTATAGCCATAGAATATTTACACATATTAAATATTTAGAATATATAATATAACATATGTAAATATATTTTGGCTTAAAGATCCCGCGCATGCCAAATAAGAAGTGACGGACATCGGCCTCAACAGCAGCTTCTGCGCATGCGCCCGGTACACTCACTCGCCGGGATCACATCGCGCCTGCATCCCCTATGCTTCTATGAGGCCCCTTCAGCATCTCCATTCAGCGCCTGCGCCAGGCACTCCTCAGGCACGATGTGATCCCGACGAGCGAGGGTGCCAGGCACATGTGCAGAAGCTGCTATTGAGGCCGATGCCCGTCACTTCTTATTGGGCATGCGCGGGATCTCCGACTGTTGGGGACAAGAAAATAGCGAAGTGAATACTAATGAGATGGGCATCCCTAGGAATCGGCAGTTGGGGCGAGGCTGGGCACAAATGAAAGTTGATTGACGGGTGAATGTAAAGATTATTTTTCAGGGTTTACAATGCGCACAGGGATAATACTTATATGAATTGGAAACTTATTAGAAGACCTGACAGTGTCCCTGTAAACATCAGTAGTAGTTTCCCATATATATATATATATATATATATATATTTGTGGTCATGGCTACGGCCAACGATGCTTGATGAACCCTAGGGATATAAACATCAAGAACAAGCTAACCCGGCTAGCCGTGTGCTAGCTAACCTAACTTAATGGCTTGAAGTGTGCCCTTAGCCATAGCCGTGGGTAGGCCTAGAAAAGGGGGCAAAAGCCAAGCCAAGTAGGTTATAGAAGAAACACAATGGAAAGTGCAAACAAATCCCTGACCAACTGCAAGGCATCGGCAATCTTGACCGCACGTTCAGGATGTATGAGGCAAAACCATAAGGAGACGTACATCACAGCTTGCAAATGACGAAACCAGAGACATAATGCTCGATGTTGCAGATAGTGCCCCGAAGCGGAATGAAGGACTGGGAATACGCTGTGGAAGGGAGCATGAAATATTAACTGAACCTGGTGAATTATGGTTCTAGTACTGACAATTGCCCTGGCCTCAGGAGTTTGTGGAACCGAAAGAGAAACCTGACTGCCTAGACTATGCAAGAAGTGAGGGGCAAAAGAAACCATGGAAGTAGGAAGGGAATCCTTGAATAGTTCCCCAGACATCATCTATCTGCTTGCCATGGTCCCTGCGTTCTTCTGTGAACCCCTGAGAATGGTTTAATGCTGAAACGGGAAAACCGACCCGGTATCTGAATCTAACATGGGGAATTGGTTGATTCGATGAGTTGTAGAGTCTGGTATTAGTATGGCAAGAAGCTAGGAAGCCATAGTATAGATCCTGTCTATGCCCTCCCGTGAGTGAGGGAATACAAAATTTGCGACAAAGCTACTGCGAAAATGAATTCCTAGATGTAGTAAAAGACAAAGGCTTTGTACGGGAACTTGGTTGACAAGGTATGCTCGACTACGAACAGGGACTAAAATGCTAGAGGGAATTACCCTACTTGTTCTTCCTCCAGCATGACCTGCACAAATTCTGCAGTTGTGATAGCTACCCTCGGAGGGAGCGGGACGGCCACGCGGAGTGAACAGCAGAGGAAGCAGCGCAGCAATGAGGAATGACCTGCAAAGGAAGCCGTATGGAAAACACTGTCCAACAGAGGGAGCCGTTTGGTTAAGAAGACTGACCAGTAGAGGGAGAAGTGCAGTAATGACCAATAAGACCAACTGTCCAGCGGATGCAGCCGTTCAGAAAAAAGACTCTCCAGTAGAGGGAGCAGTGCGCTAAGACCAGTGTAGTGGCAAAGGGAGCAAGGCAACGGAGAGGAGAGACCAGCAGGAGGGGGCAGTGCCATGAAAGGAAGTCCTGTGGAAAAGTTATGCAACAATGAGGAGAGACCAGCTAAGGAAATGAGGACTGTGCGGCAGAATGAAGCAGTGCGATAATAAATCATGTCTAGCCGAGGGTACTAGCAGTGATGAATAGTTAAATGAGGAGGATTGTCCTGCGGTATGGTGATATGGACAGGGGAGCAGAATTGAGCAGAAGAGAATATGACTGCATATGAACATACTGTACATGAATTAGCACACAACAGGAAATTAGACTATAACACGTGGCCTCAATAACGTGCTGGCAATTGAACAGTGGGCCTGGCTAACGTGGCAGGCGGAACCTGAACTGAACCTACGTGGCGCCAATACCTTGGCAGACGAATATCGTTGCAAAAATGTGACCTGACCAACATGGCAGGTGACCCTAAAGACTTGAGCTCCAGTAATTGAAGTGTGATCCTGGAGCATGGCGGACAATGGACAAGAATACAGTGTAACACCTAAAGAACGTAAGGAGCAGGAAACTTAGTTGAGTAACAAGTGAACCTGACTGAACACCGCAGGCGACAGACTTTAGTTTTAAAACATGGCTGTATGCAGGAGATCAGGGAAGCAGATATGAATGTGAGACATTTGGGCCCAATCAGCCTGGAATGATGGCTGGTCAACCAACCAGGCAGGACTGAAAACAAGTCGTCGGACCCCCCGAAGCCATGGGGCCGAAGCAGTCGTCGGACCCCCCGAAGCCATGGGGCCGAAGCAGTCGTCGGACCCCCCGAAGCCATGGGGCCGAAGCAGTCGTCGGACCCCCGAAGCCATGTGGCCGAAGCAGTCGTCGGACCCCGAAGCCATGGGGCCGAAGCAGTCGTCGGACTTCCGAAGCCATGGGGCCGAAGCAGTCGTCGGACCCCCGAAGCCATAGGGCCGAAGCAGTCGTCGGACCCCGCCAATCCATAGGGCCAAAGGAGTCGTCGGACCCCCCAAGCCATAGGGCCGAAGCAGTTGTCGGACCCCCGAAGCCATGGGGCCGAAGCAGGCATAGAGCCCCCCGGAACCAAGGGGCCGAAGCAGTCATAGGGCACCCCGGAGCCCCAAAGTAGTCATCGGGCCGGCGGAGCCAAGAGACTGATCTGAATGATGTGACAGTGACGAGAAGTGATTAAAACTTGATCCAGACCTGATGGGATAGTCGGCAACTTGGATGACTGGATTGGCTAAAAGTGGCCAAAAAGAAACATAACTGCCAAAAGGCATTGAAAATATAGACATTGGTAATCCGAAACAACGTGCATAAATAATGCGCTTTAGATGGGGGAAAAAAAAAAAAAAGCGCCTGAGGAAGTTTGCTCAGCGAAGTACCTTATTGCGACAAACAAATGAACAACTTGTAAAAACATGGTAGGAAACTCGCTCCTATTGGCCACTGGTCTCCGGTGAGAAGCTGTTTTGTTGAACTAGTTAGGAGACCAATCTGAGTGAATGCGAACCAGGAGTAAAAGGAGACCAATCTGAGTGAATACGAACCAGGATTTAAAAGGAATTATTATTTTTTTGTTTACACCACAGAGGAAAAAAACGTGAGCCTGAAAAGAAAGCAGCCAAGTTTGCCAAGAGCGGTACCAAGCAGTGTGTGCGGAGTGCCCAGTTGAGATTACTGAGAATAGCAAGTAACAGGAGAATGCAACTTTGAGTGGGAGCAGAGTGTAACACATGGTGTAACAGCAGATGGGTGAATGCCGCTCTGGATGTAAGTAACAATGTATGAGCGCGGCTCTGAGGATGGCTAGAGCATGAAAAACATGGTATAAAGCAGACGTAAGAATGCAAAACTGAATGTGAGCAGAGTATTAACGTGATGCATCAGCGGACACATGAACACAGCTCTAGTAGTTAATGGAGTAAAGGACAAGACGTAAAAGCAGACATGCGGACGTAGCTTTGAATGTGAATGAAATATTAACTCGAAGTGACAGCCGACATGGAAAGCGGCTCTGGCGAGTGGGGTATAAAACCTGTTGTAGCAGTAGACGTGTGAACACAACTCTGGTTATAGGCAGAGCATACAATTGGTATAACGGCAGCTCTGGTTGTGAATGGAGCATGACACATGCTGTGAAAAGTGACTTGAAATGGGCCTGGAAAGAACCTGTAGTAACAGTGGACGTGTTAACGCAGCTCTGGGTGTGAGTAGAGCAAACATGATATACCAATAGACGTATGAATGCAGCTCTGGTTGTGAGTTTGACCGCGTAAGTGTGAATGCTCCTCTGGGAATGAGCCGAGAATGAAAATCGGTATAACAGCAGCTCTAAATGTGAGTGGAGCATGAACATCTCCGAAACAAGCTTAGTATGAACCTGTTGTAACAGCAGACATGTGAACACAGCTCTGACTGTGAGCAGAGCAAACAAGGTATACTATCCGACGCATGAACGCAGCTCTAACCATCCACAACAACATGATGCAACAGCCAAGTGTGAACACCGGTCTGGTGCGGCCAGAAAAAAAACAAGAAAACAAAATGGAGTAACAGTAGCAGCTCTGGCCGTGGGCAGAGTATGAAACATGTAATAGCAGGCGTGTAATACAGTTCCGGATGTCAGCTTGGGTACGGAATGGCTGTAACAGCCAACGGGTGAATGCAACTCGAATGAGATTGACGTATGAAGCATGATGAAAATAGCAGACATGTGGACACAGGTCCAGTGAGCAGAGAGTAAAACATGTGTAACAGCAAAATGCAAAAGCCGTCTTGGAATGAGCAGCATGAAAGTGATGGACAATAAAAGACGTGCAGATGCATCTGAGGGTGTGAGGTGTATAAAGCAAGGTGCAAGCAGGCATGAGACAGAAGTAATAAAGATGGTGGTGGCTGGGGGAGGGGGAGTCACATGGCAAGGAACAGCTACAGCAATAGGCCTGAACAAACAATAGGTGCGTCCGATCTCCAATCATGACGTCACATGCAGCCCGGGTAACTGTTCCTTTACTGCGTACAAACTGAAGTAACTTTCCATGCGACAAACAAGCGAAGTAAAATTTGCAAGAAATATAGGAACTAACTCCTATTATCAAACAAACGAAGTTGAAAAAGAAATAGAATTTTTTTTGCCCCAACGAAACAAACCTGAGGCGGCAAATTCTGAGACGAAGCCTCCCGTTCGCTAGAAAAGTCGGGTTCGGACCTGCCAGGAGGCATGGCCATGGCCCAACTTACTTACGTATTGCAGCGCGTGCATTGATACGATAGCAGCGAGCAAAATAAAGCTCCCTTCTGGCTCCATGCTGCAAAGAAAGAGATCCTACCACCAGAGAAGCTAGTTCACTAATGACACCCAGCAGCACCTGTGCACCTGAAGAACACACGCCCAGGAGTGAGGCAGTGGCTTGTTTAAGAAGAGCCTCCGCCCCTCCCACAAATGACTAGTCAGCCTTAATATATATATATATATATTGGGGACTCGCTCTGGTAGACAAGGTAAGCGGGTGCAGTATAGTGGCAAAAACACGTTATAAATCAATCTGCAGTGTTTATTCACACTTTAGGCACAACAGTCATTTTCAGGCTTGGAGCTTGTTCACACACCGAAAACAAAACAGTGTTGGTGCTTGATCTTGCACGGCAAAACAGAAACAAAGTTCACCTGAAATCCTAGGTGTCAGTTCACACATGGCTGAATGCTCGGCAACACAAAAAGTCCACTGGCAGGCCAGGGGCTGACTGGCAACTTTTGGCCCAGGGGGCAAGTAACACCCAGAGGCCCACTGAGCCCCCCTCTACTTCCTGATTCGCTGTCACAAGAGGCTGGGCGGGGAACTGCGGGAGGAGAGCACAGCCTCCTTTGACAGCTATCTCCGACCCCACACCTCCGCTCTCCGAATCTGTCACAGGAGGCTGAGCATTGCGGAGAGGATAAATGTTGGCCACTCACATCGCTTATAGCCCCCCCCCCCTTATGTGCCAGTAGCCGTCCCCCTTATGTGCCAGTAGCCGTCCCCCTTAAGTGCCAGTAGCGGTCCCCCTTAAGTGCCAGTAGCCACCCTTATGTGCCAGTAGCCGCCCCCCTTATGTGCCAGTAGCCGTCCCCCTTATGTGCCAGTAGCCGCCCCCCTTATGTTCCAGTAGCCGCCCCTTATGCGCCAGTAGTCCCCCTTATGTGCCAGTAGCCGTCCCTCTTATGTGCCAGTAGCCGCCCCTTATGTGCCAGTAGCCATCCCCCTTATGTGCCAGTAGCCGTCCCCCTAATGTGCCAGTAGCCGCCCCCCTTATGTGCCAGTAGCCGTCCCCCTTATGCGCCAGTAGTCCCCCCTTATGTGCCAGTAGCCGTCCCCTTATGTGCCAGTAGCCGTCCCTCTTATGTGCCAGTAGCCGTCCCCTTATGTGCCAGTAGCCGTCCCCTTATGTGCCAGTAGCCGTCCCCTTATGTGCCAGTAGCCGTCCCCTTATGTGCCAGTAGCCGTCCCCTTATGTGCCAGTAGCCGTCCCCTTATGTGCCAGTAGCCGTCCCTCTTATGTGCCAGTAGCCGTCCCCTTATGTGCCAGTAGCCGTCCCCCTTATGTGCCAGTAGTCCTCCTTATGTGCCAGTAGCCGTCCCCTTATGTGCCAGTAGCCAGTCCCCCTTATGTGCCAGTAGCCGTCCCCCTTATGTGCCAGTAGCCGTCCCCTTATGTGCCAGTAGCCGTCCCCTTATGTGCCAGTAGCCGTCCCCCTTATGTGCCAGTAGCCGTCCCCTTATGTGCCAGTAGCCGTCCCCTTATGTGCCAGTAGCCGTCCCCTTATGTGCCAGTAGCCGTCCCCTTATGTGCCAGTAGCCGTCCCCTTATGTGCCAGTAGCCGTCCCCTTATGTGCCAGTAGCCGTCCCTCTTATGTGCCAGTAGCCTCCCCCTTATGTGCCAGTAGCACCCCTTAAGTGCCAGTAGAACCCCTTATGTGCCAGTAGCACCCCTTGTGCCAGTAGCACCCCTTATGTGCCAGTAGCCCTCCTTATGTGCCAGTCGCCCTCCTTATGTGCCAGTAGAATCCCCTCACCTTATCATGTGCCAGTAGAATTCCCCCTCACCTTATTATGTGCCAGTAGAATCCTCCCCCCCCCTCAGTTATCGTGTGCCAGTAGAATCCCCCCCTTATCTTATGAGCCAGTAGATTCCCCTTATCTTATGTGCCAGTAGATTCCCCTTTATCTTATGTGCCAGTAGATTCCCCCCCCCCCTTATCTTATGTGCCAGTAGATTCCCCCCCCCCTTATCTTATGTGCCCACAGTGGAAGCGTTCATCTCCCTGTGCCCTGCCGCCGGCCGCCCCCACTTGTCACCAGGGCCGCGGCAGGGCACATGCACTACAGAGGGGCCCGTTTACAGAAGCAACAGAGGGGCCAGGGGGCAATTGCCCCCTGCCCCCAGCCCAGTCCGCCCCTGTGGCAGGCTTAGCTGGCCTGCTCTCCTGACACACACGTCTCAGCTTTTCAGCCTAGCACAGGGCTCAGATCCCAAGCACACAGAGAGAGCTTTGCATAAACCCAGCTGTCTTTTAAAGACAGCTAGGTATTAACCAAAAACCCGGACCGGCACTTAAAACCTGGTCCAGTATTTGCCCTCACCTGGCTGCAATCAACCCAGCAGCACAGGCTGAGAGGAAAATACCTGTTTTTTTATCACCAAACCTCTCACTGTGTCACAACATATATATATATATATATATATATATATATATATATATGTGTGTGTTTAGTAATTACTAGTTCTACTCGAGCACACAAGCACCTTGGTGTTCGATCAACACTATCCCTATCGCCTTCTGACGTCTCTCCCTGCACTAACATGTTGTGCATTGATTCCTCTGTATCCTTTCCCTGCACTTATAAATCATTTTTCAGGGATTCTTTTTTTTTCACAATGAGGTTTTTCCAATTGGTGTCCCTAGCTCCATCTCACATTTGTCCCTGCACTCAGAATGCTGGAAAATGTCTTAATCTAAGATGGCCGCGGTATTTATAGGGCTGGCTGGCTGCTGATTGGCTGCATCATACATGTCAGTCTGAGTGATCTCGCCTTCCCATACTTCTTTTCTCCATGTCCTCACACGTGCAGCAGCCATTTTAAGAAAAATGTGATTTGTTACCACGAAGCGCGAGGTAATTCGCATTCGGTGGGAATCAAATTTTTCTTATTCCACTTTGTCAGCTTTGATTCGCTCATCTCTAATAGAGATGTCACGAGCATAAAATTTTCCGTTCGCATTTTACGCAAATGTTCGCAAACGAGCGAAAGGGGCGAACCACCATAGACTTCAATAGATAGGCGAATTTTAAAACCCACAGGGACTCTTTCTGGCCACAATAGTGATGGAAAAGTTGTTTCAGGGGGACTAACACCTGGACTGTGGCATGCCGGAGGGGGATCCATGGCAAAACTCCCATGAAAAGTGTGGTAAGTTGAATTCGCAATGCGATTAATATAACCTGCATTAATCGCATTGCGAATTCAACTTAGAGCTGGGTTCCTAATAGTTGTATTGCTAGAATTGACGAATATAACGAATATAGCACTATATTCTCAATCTTCGTTATATTCTAGCAATACAACCATTAGAAACCCAGCTCTAAGTTGAATTTGCAATGCGAATAATATAACCTGCATTAATCGCATTGTGAATTCAACTTAGAGCTGGGTTCCTTATTGTTGTATTGCTAGAATGTAACGAAGATTGAGAATATAGTGATATATTCTCAATCTTCGTTATATTCTAGCAATACAACAACCATTAGGAACCCAGCTCTAAGTTGAATTTGCAATGCGATTAATACAGGTTATATTAATCGCTTTGTGATTACAACTACTAACACTACAGCTTCAGAATTAATCCTGTGAGGTACAGGGTCAAAGTTTGATCAATGATAAAGTATAGGGGCGAACGCGAACATCGCATTTAAAAATATTTTGAACCAAAAGGTGTTCTTTTAGTGGGTTTCGAACTAACGGTGGTCTGTGGATGACACTGTTATGGGGGATCTTTGGATGACACTGTTATGGGGGATCTGTGGATGACACTGTTATGGGGGATCTGTGGAAGACACTGTTATGGAGATCTGTGGATGATGCACTGTTATGGGGGATCTGTGAATGAAGCACTGTTATGGGGGACCTTTGGATGACACTGTTTTGGGGATCTGCGGATGATGCTGTTATGGGGATCTGTGGATGACACTGTTATGAGGGATCTGTGGGTGACACTGTTATGGGGTTCTGTGGATAATACTCTTATGGGGATATCTGTGGATGACACTGTTATGGGGATATCTGTGAATGACACTGTTATGGAGGATCTGTGGATGACGCTGTTATGGGGATATCTGTGGATGACACTGTTATGGGGGGATCTGTGGATGGCACTGTTATGGGGGATCTGTGGATGACACTGTTATGGGGATATCTGTGGATGACAATGTTATTGGAATCTGTGGATGATACTGTTACAGGGATATCTGTGGATGACACTGTTATGGGGATATCTGTGTCTAGCACTGTTATGGGGAATCTTTGGATGACGCTGTTATGGGGATATCTGTGGATGACACTGTTATGGGGGGATCTGTGGATGGCACTGTTATGGGGGATCTGTGGATGACACTGTTATGGGGATATCTGTGGATGACACTGTTATTGGGGTATCTGTGGGTGACACTGTTATGGAGGATCTGTGGATGACGCCGCTATGGGGATATCTGTGGATGACACTGTTATGGGGGGATCTGTGGATGGCACTGTTATGGGGGACCTTTGAATGACACTGTTATGGGGATCTGTGGATGACACTGTTATGGGGATCTGTGGATGACGCTGTTATGGGGATCTGTGGATAACACTGTTATGAGGGATCTGTGGATGACACTGTTATGGAGATATCTGTGGATGACACTGTTATGTGGGGATCTGTGGATGACACTGTTAGGGTGGGATTTTTGGATGACACTGTTATGGTGGGATTTGTGGATAACATTGCTATGGGGGGGATCAGTGGATGAAACTGTTATGGGGGGAATCTGTGGATGACACCTATATAGCATCATCCACAGATCCCCCACATTACAGTGTCCCTGTGTAAATACTGACTCCCAATACAGGGGGTGGAGGTCGGCAAGTGATGTTGGAATTGCGGCGGGGTCCGGTGCAGTCACTGTACTCTATTACACCGGGCCCTGCTCATCACAGTCTTTACATGTAAAGTGTACACATGGGAAGTTTGTTAAAGTATGGCAATCCTCTACAGTAAAAAAAACATCAAGAGGAAGCGACGGCAAGACGTATGTCGGGGTATTGTGTCTCCTGATCGCTGGTTGGTATTCCCACAGTTGTGTCCATTCATGTGTATGTTTTAGGATGCTCAGTAGCAATATTGTGCTGGAGACTTGCTATTCGCACTCCCGGTTGGGGGCGTGGGTGCTTGTCTCTATTACACAGTTAGGCATTGTGCCTTCTGAGATGGATTGTTATTGATGGATGCTGGCTGGGTGCAGGACTTGGGTAGCGTTTGTTACCTATGATGGTTATAATTTGTTGTTATTGCCCTTGTGTCCTTACCATCTCAGTGTAATCGGGGACACACATTCTTCCATATTCTCTCCTGCATAATCTGTCTTTTATAGGTTTTGTTATATCTGCAGGGTGGGCCATTTATATGGATACACCTTAATAAAATTGGAATGGTTGGTGATATTAACTTCCTGTTTGTGGCACATTAGTATATGTGAGGGGGGAAACTTTTCAAGATGGGTGGTGACCATGGCAGCCATTTTGAATTCGGCCATTTTGAATCCAACTTTTGATTTTTCAATAGTAAGAGGGTCATGTGACACATCAAACTTATTGGGAATTTCACAAGAAAAACAATGGTGTGCTTGGTTTTAAAGTAACTTTATTCTTTTATGAGTTATTTACAAGTTTCTCTTTGTTTACAGCCATTGACATGTCGCCGAGGTTAACACGTGAGGAGCGGATAGAAATTGTGTTGATGTCTGGTGAACGCAGTAACCGGGTCATTGCAGCAGATTTCAATGCAAGACACCCTACAAAACCACCCATCTCCCATGCTTCAGTTAGCAAACTGCTTGCTAAGTTTCGTGAAACTGGTTCAGTGTTGGATTTGCTAAAATGTGGACGCATGAAATCTGTCACTAATGAAGAAACATCAGTGGCTGTCCTAGCTTAATTCAGCAAGAGCCCACAGCGTAGCACTCGCCGCATGTCACTGGAGAGTGGCAGTGGTCGAACATCCCTTCGGCGGATATTAGCTACTCACAAATGGCACCCTTACAAACTCCAGCTACTGCAGCATCTCAACGAGGATGACCCAGATCGGCAAACTGAATATGCAGAATGGGGAAAACAAAAATTGGAACAGGACCCTCAGTTTACGCAGAGGATTTTGTTCAGTGATGAGGCAAACTTTTATGTGAATGGTGAAGTTAACAAACAACCGCTATTGGTCTGACACTAACCCACATTGGATAGATCCCTCCAAGATTGTTGGAATAAAAAAATTGATGGTATGGTGTGGTATATGGGATGCAAAGTTAGTGGGGCCATTCTTCATCAATGGAAACCTCAAGGCCACTGGGTATGCGAAATTGCTACATGATGATGTGTTTCCCTCTTTATGCACTGAAGCTGGCATGTTGCCTGAGTTTTTCCAGCAAGATGGTGCACTACCACATTATGGGTGTCAGGTCCGAGCATTCCTAGATCAACAGTTTCCTTGAAAGTGGGTTGGTCGTCGTGGGCCAGTTGAATGGCCCCCAAGGTCTCCCGATCTGACCCCCTTAGACTTTTATCTTTGGGGTCATCTGAAGGCAATTGTCTATGCTGTGAAGATACGAGATGTGCAGCACCTGAAACTATGGATACTGGAAGCCTGTGCTAGCATTTCTCCTGCGGTGTTGCTATCAGTGTGTGAAGAGTGGGAGAAGAGGGTTGCATTGACAATCCAAAACAATGGGCAGCACATTGAACACATTTTATAAGTGGTCAGAAACTTGTAAATAACTCATGAAAGAATAAAGTTACGTTAAAACCAAGCACACCATTATTTTTCTTGTAATATTCGCAATAATTTTGATGTGTCGCATGACTTTCTTCCTATTGAAAAAACAAAAGTTGGATTCAAAATGGCCGACTTCAAAATGGCCGCCATGGTCACCACCCATCTTGAAAAGTTTCCCCCCTCACATATACTAATGTGCCACAAACAGGAAGTTAATATCACCAACTATTCCCATTTCATTAAGGTGTATCCATATAAATGGCCCACCCTGCATAATGTAACCATGGTATATAATAAAAGTTGATATTTTGAATATGTGTGTTCTCAAATTGGTGTTTGTTGTTATATTATCACACATCATTGGCTGTGATTTATGTAATGTTGGAGTTGCAATCCTCTATAATAGTAGCGCAATCCCCAGTAGTACTCACTATGAAACTCCAGTAGCAGGAAGGCCGGGAGCATAATGTCACTCACTATGTCACGCGCCTGCTCTGCCTGCTTCATTCATAAAGTAGGAGGAGCAGGTGCGTGATGTAGTGAGTGACATTACACTCCCGGCCTGCCTGCTACCGTAACTAACTATCTAATGTAATGTGACCCAGGAAAGCAGAGAGTACATCAATGACTCTGTCGGGAGGTTCTAAAGGGGTAGGCAACATTCCTATTGGTTGCTAGGGAAGTTGCTAAGCTCAGACAAAGACATTGCAGCCTTCTCATTGGCCCACAAGCAAAAAGAGAGGTTACTGATAAAAAAAAAGTTGATTATTCAAAAATACTAATATATATCACTATATTCCAAATATTTGCGAATTCTCGAAGTTGCGATATTCGCGATTAAAATTCACTATTCAAATTTTCTCGCCCAACACTAATCATACTCAGTACAGACCAGTAAACTGTGCATTTTAGCATTCTTAGTGTATTAGGTCCAAATAGAAAAACAATAACAGCACTGCCTCCGTGCGCCATAAGCATTCAACTGGAGCATTTCCTCTGGCAAGTCAACATTCATTGGTTAACAGCTAACAGTCCAAATTTTATGTGTCCAGAATACAAAAAAGTAGCGACCCTCTCCAAATTTGAAATGTTAGCATTTTATTCTTTAAAGACTCATATGGTGAAGAATTTGCTTACCTTACACAAATAAGACTAAAAATATGGAAAGCTTTACACAAAGATGACATGCAAATTTGTGACGCATTCTATGTTTTTGTGTGTGAGTTTTTAAAAAATAAAGTTCTGCAGTTTCATATTTGTTAAGTGCTGATACATTTTTCTATATGCAACACACTCGTGGGTGGATTTCTTGATACCTTTAATATTTTTGTTTGTCATTCTGGAAGCTTAAGGCCTCATGCACACGACCGTTTTTTTATGCTGTCCGCAAAAAGGGGTTCCGTTGTTCAGTGATCCGTGTCCGTTTTTGCCTTCCGTTGTGTTTCCGTGTGTCTTCCGTTTTTTTTAGCGGACATGACCCAAAAGATTTTACCAAAAGACAGGCTGACAATGTTTCCCAAGTGCCTGCCAAGGGATCCGCAAAAAAAACGGACACGGAACGCGGATGACACACGGATGGCCATCTGCATTTTTCACGGACCCATTGACTTGAATGGGTCCGTGAACCGTTTTTCACGGACAAGAATAGGGCAGGTTATATTTTTTTGACGGACTGGAATCACGGACCACGGACGCGGAGGACAAACGGTGCATTTGCCGAGGTTTCCACGGACCCATTGAAAACCAATGGGTCCGCAGAAAATCACGAAAAACGGAGCAACGGACACGGAATCAAACAACGGTCGTGTGCATGAGGCCTTACTATGATAGTTAATGTTTTCTTCGGCCATCTCTGGTTACTCCTGGTTGGCATTTGTTTGCAAAATCCAATAAAAACAGGAAAAAAAAGAAAATATGGAAATGGAATGTTTTGTCTATACACCCAAATAATTGTCTATGCTATACTATAGACTTATAGCGGTGAAAGGTACAAAATAAGGAAGAAACAATTAGAGATGAGCAAATTTCATATTTTGAAATTCGTTCACGCTTGTTTGGTGGTAAAAGCAGATTTGCGTTATGGATTCCGTTACCATGGACCATAACGCAATTCTATGACGGAATGCATAATGGAAGGCCTTTGGAATGCCTTTAGCACAGTGCTGCTGTCTGAGAGTGAGCTGTTCAAAAGGACATCCTTGTGTCCGTCCAGGCCCTGCGCCAGGCGGAGCACTGGGAGTCTGAAAGTCGGACTGTCCGGTCTAAAACTGGACCTCTGGCTATCCTCGGGGCAGACTGCTGTGGAGGTCACAGTTAAGGGAATGGTCTGCTATGAAGGTTAGTGTTAAGAGACCGATTGTAGTTAAGGTCACTTTTAAGGGGGCGGGCCCCTGTGGAGGTTACTGTAAAGGGGGAGGTGTGCTATGAAACTTACTGTTAACTACTATAGGACCGCCTAACGCAGGGATGCGTCCTGCGGGCGGTCCTGTAGCTCTGAGTTGACGCGTCGGCGCGTCATCTCGTGAGAGCCGAGATTTCCTGTGAACAGAGAAGCGCGGCACGGCAGTTAGGCTACAGCCTGCCAGCGATGATCCATCGCTGGCAGGCTGTAGATGCGAATAAAATCGCATCAAACAGGTATATCAGACGCTGTTTTATGAACAGCGTCTGATATAGCTGCTACCTGGTCCTCTGGTGGTCCCATTTGCTGGGATCGACCACCAGAGGACCAGGTAACACAGTAAAGTTGCACCAAACACTACACTAACCACCCCCACCCCCTCACCTATTAATCCCTTGATCACCCCATCTAGACCCCCTGATCACCCCCCTGTCATTGATCACACCCCTTGTAAGGCTCCATTCAGACGTCCATATGTGTTTTCCGGATCCGTGGATTCACGGATCCGTGAATTCACGGATCCGCGGATCCGATCCGCAGATCCTCAAAACACAGACACCGGCAATGTGCTTCCCGCATTTTGCAGATCCGCACATTGCCAGAACTATATAGAAAATGCTTTTTCTTGTCCGCATTTGCGGACAAGAATAGGACATGTTCTATATTTTTGCAGAACGGAAGTGCAGACCCGGAAGCGCGGATCCGTAATTCCGGATCCGAGCGGGACAAAGTCTGTCCCCATAGAAATGAATGGGTCCGAAATTCCGTTCCGCAAACAGAATTTCGGACGTGTGAATGGGGCATAAGGGTCCCCTATCACCGCCAGTTAGTTAGCTACTTGTTAGGTAGCTAGCGCCCAGCCCACCGCACCGCAGTCACTGATTTTGGCAGAGATTTTTTCATCCACATTGACCAATGTGAATGAAAAATCTGTGCCGATTCATTTTTTTCAGCGCAGAGGCTGAGCGGAAAAAAATCTCATTACCCATATGCTCAATATACGGAGAATCGCAGAAACTCCTAATGCTGGCCATACGTGTAATGATTGCGGAGACCCTCAAATGCCAGGGCAGTACAAAAACCCACATGTGACCCCATTTTAGAAAGAAGACACCCAAGGTATTTCTGTGAGGGGTATGGTGAGTTCATGTAAAATTTTATTTTTGTCACAAGTTAGTGGAATATGAGACTGTAAAAAAAAAAATAAAAAAACAATTTCCGTTAACTTGTGCCAAATTTTTTTTTTCTGTGAGACTCACCATACCCTCACAGAATACCTTGGGTGTCTTCTTTCCACATGAGGTCACATGTGGTATTCTACTGCCCTGGCATTTAGGAGTCCTAAAGCGTGAGAATCCAAATGCGTAAAAATGGCCTGTGAAATCCTAAAGGTACTCATTGGTTTTAGGGCCCTTTGCGCATCTTGGCTGCAAAAAGTGTCACACATGTGGTATCGCCGTACTCAGAGAAGTAGGGCAATGTGTTTTCAGGTGTATTTTTACATATACCCATGCTGGGTGTGAGAAATATCGCTGTAAACGACAACTTTTTAATTTTTTATTCAAAGTTGTCAATTTACAGAGATATTTCTCTCACTCAGCATGGTATATGTAAAATACACTCCAAACACATCGCCCTACTTCTCCTGATGCTAGCGATGCCATATGTGTGATACTTTGCAGCAAGATAGCAAAGGCCCAAACAGTACCTTTAGGAAGAGCATTTTTCGCATTTTTCTTCTCACGCTTTAGGGCCCCTAAAATGCCAGGGCAGTAGAAATACCCCACATGTGACCCCATTTTGGAAAGAAGACACCCCAAGGTATTCGCTGAGGGGCATAATGAGTCCATGAAAAATTAGCGGAAAGGGAGACTTTGTGAGAAAAAACAATAAAAAATCAATTTCCACTAACTTGTGCCAAAAAAAAAAATCTTCTATGAACTCGCCATGCCCCTCATGGAATACCTTGGGGTGTCTTCGTTCCAAAATGGGGTCACATGTGGGGTATTTCTACTGCCCTGGCATTTTAGGGGCCCTAAAGCGTGAGAAGAAAAATGCGTAAAAATGCCCTCCTAAAAGGTACTCATTGGAATTTGGGCCCCTTTGCGCATCTTGGCTGCAAAAAAGTGTCACACATGTGGTATCGTCGTACTCAGGAGAAGTAGGGCGTGTGTTTTGGGGTGTATTTTTACATATACCCATACTGGGTTAGAGAAATATCTCTGTAAATTGACAAATTTGAATAAAAAAATGTAAAAAGTTGTCGTTTACAGCGATATTTCTCACACGCAGCATGGGTATATGTAAAAATACACCTCAAAACACATTGCCCTACTTCTCCTGAGTGCGATGATTCACATGAGTGTCACTTTTGCAGCCTGAAGTGCTAAGGGGCCCTAAAACCAATGAGTACCTTTAGAATTTCTGAGCCATTTTTATGCATTTGGATTCTCACACTTTAGGGGCCCTAAAATGCCAGGTGAGTATAAATATCCCACATGTGACCCCATTTTGGAAAGAAGACACCCCAAGGTATTCCGTGAGGGGCATGGTGAGTCCACAGAATTTTTATTTTTGGCACAAGTCAGCGGAAATTGTTTTTTTTTTTTTTTTTTTACAAAGTCTCATATTCCACTAACTTGTGACAAAAAATAAAATTTTACATGAACTCACCATACCCCTCACAGAATACCTTGGGGTGTCTTCTTTCCAAAATGGAGTCACATGTGAGGTATTTATACTGTCCTGGCATTTTAGGGGCCCTAAAGCATGAGAAGAAGTCTGGAATCCAAATGCGTAAAAATGCCCTGTGAAATCCTAAAGGTACTCATTGGTTTTAGGGCCCTTTGCGCACCCAGGCTGCAAAAAGTGGCACACATGTGGTAGTCGCCGTACTCAGGAGAAGTAGGGAAATGTGTTTTGGGGTGCATTTTTATATATACCCATACTTTGTGTGAAAAATATCTCTGTAAACGACAACTTTTAAAAATTTTTATACAAAGTTGACAATTTACAGAGATATTTCTCTCACCCAACAGGGGTATATGTAAAAATACACCCCAAAACACATTGCCCTACTTCTCCTGAGTACGGTGATACCACATAAGTGAGATTTTTTTGCAGCCTGGGTGCGCAAAGGGGCCCAAATTCCAACGAGTACCTTTAGGTTTTACATGGCAGCTCACAATTTAGCCCCGCCCAAAATACCAGAACAGTAAACACTCCCCACAAATGACCCCATTTAGGAAAGTAGACACCCCAAGGTATTCACTGAGGGGCATAGTGAGTCCGTGGGAGATTTTTAATTTTTTTGTCAGAAGTTATCAGAAATTGAAACTTTTTTTTTTTTTTCTCAGAAAGTGTCATTTTCCACTAACTTGTGAAAAAAAATGAAATGATACATGAACTCACCATGCCCCTCCGCGAATACTTTGGGGTGTCTTCTTTCTAAAATGGTGTCATTTGAGGGGTATTTATACTTTCCTGACATTCTAGCACCGGAAGAAACATGACAGGTGCTTAGAAAGTCAGAGCTGCTTCAAAATGCCGAAATTCCCTTTTTTCACCATAGTTTGTTAAAGCTATAACTTTTACCCAAACCAATAAATATACACTTATTGGACTTTTTTTTATCAAAGACATGTAGAACAATAAATTTAGAGAAAAATTTATATAGAAATGTAGTTTTTTAAAAAAAAATTTACAACAGAAAGTGAAAAATGTCATTTTTTTGCAAAAGTGTCGTTAAATTTGCATTAATGGCAAAAAAGTAAAAATGTCAGCAACAATGAAATACCACCAAATGAAAGCTCTATTAGTGAGAAGAAAAGGAGGTAAAATTCATTTGGGTGGTAAGTTGCATGACGGAGCAATAAACGGTGAAAGTAGTGTAGTGCGGAATTGTAAAAAGTGGCCTGGTCATTAAGGGTGTTTAAGCTAGGGGGGCTGATGTGGTTAAAGGGGAAGGTGTTTAAGCTAGGGGGGCTGATGTGGTTAAAGGGGAAGGCTGCTGTAAAGGTCAAAGCTAGGGGGGTGGGCTGCTATGTAGGTCCAATTTCAAGGGACGGGGCACTGTGAGGGAAGGGGTCAGTGTTAAGGGGTGGGGGCCTGTGTAGGTCACTGTTAAAGGGGCAGGGTGCTGTAGATGTCACTGTTATAGTGGATAGTGTTGATATCTAACGACACACACAAACATCAAATGAAATAGATTAAATATATATATATATATATATATATATATATATATATAATGAAGCTGGGTCCTTCATCTACTGATCTATAAATAGCAACATCAGATTATTTGTTGTTTACTGAAAGTTTGCCATGATTTTTGTATTTATGTACGCCCTTCACTTTCATAGTTAAAATGTTGGACCACCAATCTCTATAAATCATACACTACTAAAACTCCTGCCAATCACAATTTGCTGAGGCATCTTAATATGGATCTTTTAATATATAAATTAGCAGATAAAGCCAAAGGGTTAGTTGTGTGCGCTGTGTAAGCAAATTATCTGCTTCACAGTATTTCATGTTAAAGTGCTTACGCAAGTGTGGGCATTCTGCTATTGTTAAAAATAATCCCTTAATTGAAATTCTTTATTTTTCCTAATCCACTCTGAGTTCAAATATATGCTTTGTTACTGACCAGAATATTACTCCTAGTCCTAGTCATTTCACATTCACATAGCTCCTTGGTGCAAAACATTATTTTAATAGGGATTAAGGGATTGTAGCAACTAACTACTTTTAATATTTCTACTCTTTAAAATAAGTAACAAATAAGTGTCCTTAATATTTTATATTTTATGCTCACTTGAAATCGAATAGAAAAGTATTTATGGAGCCAATATTGAGACCTTTTTATACTGTTGTAGATTTGCATTTTAGATTTTTCAGTTACTTTTCAAGAATTAGTTGACACAGAACATACAGTTTAATAATAAAAACACATAGATGTTTTACTTGAAGTTGAAGCTCCTTGCAAAATCTGTGACAGCTCGACCTAAAGGCTATGTGGCAGTTACCATATAAGACTGGTGTCTACTGAAGTTATTAAGGCGGCTATGGTCTCTATCAGGCACCTCTTAAACAATCATAGATACACCACTGGAAAGTAAGTGAAAAAATATGAGCTTGTGCATGCATATAGCAAGCATATAGGTGGTCATTTATTAAGACCGGCTTTTAAGACACCGGTCTTAATAGCCCCTCTCTCTGGCGGTAGATCGGCTGAAGTTATGGAGAGGCGCAGGCCTTTACACAACTTTGGTGCATCCAGCGCCAGTCTAAATGTAAGTCAGCTTCCTTGCTGGCTTACCTTCAGACCATTTTCTACGCCTACTCTTTTAGACCAGGCACCCGCATAATGTTTAACCTTTAAGGGCTTAGTCACTTTATCATTATTTTTACTTAAAGCTACTTACTAATCTACTGTTATTTGCACATCAGCCATGATGTTTTAGTTCCTATTATAGTTGTTGATGGATGGGCACAGGAATAAATCTGTCCATCTGCAGCCTCCAATGAATAATACTGCACATGGCAATGCATATGAGCCTTTTGCTAAATGTGGTGCTCTTTAGTGGAGACTGAGGATGCCTGGGTCTGGACAGATGCCACTCCTTCAGCAGCCACATTGAGGACCAGAGAGCTGTGCAGTCATGGAACAGAATATACCAAACAAGAGGGTGGTATTTATCAGAGATGGACATCCAGAGTAGCTTAAACTCCCATATATAGAATATATAATTGTTGATTATAGTATGTATATTTTGTAGGTCATTAGCCTATCAATAGTTAATGGTTCAGTGTGCTTGTGCAGAAGGTGAGCACTGTGAACAAGTGGAATCACAAGCAATTGGATAATTGTGCACACTTGGACGCAGAAAATTCTGGTCTAGATAGCTATCTTTAACCTAACATCGTATTTGTTACTTATTTAAGGTATTTAGTTTAGTATAGACTTAAATAAGTTTTCTGGGAAAATTAACTTTTAAGGGAAAATTCCTAGTCTGGATTGCCACCCAGAAGATTTATACTAATCCGATAGCCATCACTCTAGTCCTGTCCTGCCTTCTGTTCCTTTAATTTCCACTCCCTGGCTTGTTTTTCCTTGGCTTGAGGATGGGCATGGCCATGTGCACCATTGCGGCCAATGGCTGGCTTCACCAGTGACATGTCCCTAAGTACACATCATTACTAAAGCCAGTCATTAGCTGCAATGGTTCACTTGGCCATGTACATGATCCAGCCAGATGACAACTTGGGAATTGGAGCCAGTATGCAGGACTAGAGTAGTGGAGAGTAGGCTAGTATGAATCTTTCAGGAAGTGATACAATATTCTGGGAAAACCCTTTTAATGCCCAACCACCAAGTCAGAATCAAACCCATAGGTCTTTTTTCATTATTAATTTATGTAGTAAAATCTTACTTGTATGAAAGGATAGTAAACATATTAAAAATATAAAAGATAACTGAATTTTTATTCTGAATATGGTTTGCCATTTACAACTGTATCATGCTAAAGCAGAGAAGAACATATGAATGCAAGATTTATAGCATTCTTCATGTAAAAATGGTTAGTGAGATATCTGAGCATTTTTATGTTGCCATTAAGCCATGCACTGTGCTGAAAGCCTATTTGGATGATCATTTAACACCTGTATGAGTGATTTTTGATTGCAATAGCCATAATCATGGAGTGGTGTGATCAGCATAGTACTTATGTAGATTATAATGTATAGCATAGCAGTGGATGTGATCAGTATGTGAAACATTATGTACATAATGATCTCCTCAATTCCACTCAGCTTAACAAAACATACAGCCTGATTCTCCTATTTTTCCCTCAGCATTTTTATTCTATTTTTTACAATTTCCATCTTAACACTGAAATGTAGGTACAACTGATTTCTGTATATATGTCACATACAATGCAACAATATACATGATCTATCTTGAAAGCTATTGCTGTCTAAAGAAAACCTGTTTCCTTTTATTATATCAGGTAAAAATAATTCCATTGCAGATTTACAGTTCATTGCATTTTCATTTTAGTATTCCATCGGGGAATTCCATAGTGGGATATAATATTTGCCCATGGGCATAACAACATTGATTCACTCAAGTTGATAAGACACAAAGGAGAGGGCATGCATGAAAACTACATAAAGGTTCACTTTCTACTTTTTTTTCAAGGGTAAAAAAGCTACTACATGGTAAAAAAATATACTTCCTGTATAGAATCAAATCGGTTCATTTGAATACAAAGTAATCATATTCACCTATGTAAAAGTTATCAGAAAATAATTTTACTGCGTCTGTATTTGCATGTAGTAAGGCTGACTAGTCAACCTGCATTTGTGGGAGGGGCGGAGGCTTTTCTTAAACAAGCCACTGTCTCACTCCTGGGCCTGTGTTCTTCAGGTGCTGCTGGGTGTCATTAGTGAACTAGCTTCTCTGGTGGCAGGATCTCTTTCTTTGCAGCATGGAGCCAGAATGGAGCTTTATTTCACTCGCTGCTATCGTAGCAATGCACGCGCTGCATACATAAGTAAGTTGGGCCATGGCCATCCCTTCTGGCTGGTCGGAACCCGACTTTTTCTAGCGAACGGGAGGCTTTGCCTCAGAATCTGCCGCCTCAGGTTTGTTTTGTTGGGGCTAAAAATAATTATATTTCTTTTTCAACTTTGTTTGTTTGATAATAGGAGTTAGTTCCTATATATCTTGCAAATTTTACTTCGCTTGTTTGTCGCATGGAAAGTTACTTCAGTTTGTACGCAGTAAAGGAACAGTTACCCGGGCTGCATGTGACGTCATGATTGGAGATCGGACGCAGCTGTTGTTTGTTCAGGCCTATTGCTGTAGCTGTTCCTTGCCATGTGACTCCCCCTCCCCCAGCCCCGTTAGCTGTTACAGCCATTCCGTACCCAAGCCGACATCCGGAACTGTATTACACGCCTGCTATTACATGTTTCATACTCTGCCCACGGCCAGAGCTGCTACTGTTACTCCATTTTGTTTTTTTGTTTTTTTTCTGGCCGCACCAGACCGGTGTTCACACTTGGCTGTTGCATCATGTTGTTGTGTGTGGTTAGAGCTGCGTTCATGTGTCGGCTAGTATACCCTGTTTGCCCTGCTCACAGTCAGAGCTGTGTTCACATGTCTGCTGTTATAACAGGTTAATACTAGGCTTGTTTCAGAGATGCATTCACGTTCGCTGTCACATCATGTTCATGCTCCACTCACATTTAGAGCTGCTGTTATACCTATTTTCATTCTCGGCTCACTCCCAGAGGAGCATTCACACTTACGCAGTCAAACTCACGACCAGAGCTGCGTTCATACGTCGATTGGTATATCATGTTTTCTCTACTCACACACAGAGCTGCGTTCACACGTCCACTGTTACTACAGGTTCTTTCCAGGCCCATTTCAAGTCACTTTCACAGCATGTGTCACGCTCCATTCACAACCAGAGCTGCCATTATACCAATTGTATGCTCTGCCTATAACCAGAGTTGTGTTCACACGTCTACTGCTACAACAGGTTTTATACCCCACTCGCCAGAACCGCTTTTCATGTCGGCTGTCACTTCGAGTTAATATTTCATTCACATTCAAAGCTACGTCCGCACGTCTGCTTTTACGTCTTGTCCTTTACTCCATTAACTACTAGAGCTGTGTTTATGTGTCCGCTGATGCATCACGTTAATACTCTGCTCACATTCAGTTTTGCATTCTTACGTCTGCTTTATACCATGTTTTTCATGCTCTAGCCATCCTCAGAGCCGCGCTCATACATTGTTACTTACATCCAGAGCTGCATTCACCCATCTGCTGTTACACCATGTGTTACACTCTGCTCCCACTCAAAGTTGCATTCTCCTGTTACTTGATACTCTCAGTAATCTCAACTGGGCACTCCGCACACACTGCTTGGTACCGCTCTTGGCAAACTTGGCTGCTTTCTTTTCAGGCTCACATTTTTTTCCTCTGTGGTGTAAACAAAAAAAAAATAATTCCTTTTAAATCCTGGTTCGTATTCACTCAGATTGGTCTCCTTTTACTCCTGGTTCGCATTCACTCAGATTGGTCTCCTACCTAGTTCAACAAAACAGCTTCTCAGCGGAGACCAGTGGCCAATAGGAGCGAGTTTCCTACCATGTTTTTACAAGTTGTTCATTTGTTTGTCCGGATAAGGTACTTCGCTGAGCAAACTTGCAATGCCCCAGGCGCTTTTTTTTTTTTTCCCCATCTAAAGCGCATTATTTATGCACGTTGTTTCGGATTACCAATGTTTATATTTTCAATGCCTTTTGGCAGTTATGTTTCTTTTAGGCCACTTTTAGCCAATCCAGTCATCCAAGTTGCCGACTATCCCATCAGGTCTGGCTCAAGTTTTAATCACTTCTCGTCACTGTCACGTCATTCAGATCAGTCTCTTGGCTCCGCGGGCCCGATGACTACTTTGGGGCTCCGGGGGGCCCTATGACTGCTTCGGCCCCTTGGTTCCGGGGGGCTCTATGCCTGCTTCGGCCCCATGGCTTCGGGGGTCCGACAACTGCTTCGGCTCTATGGCTTGGGGGGTCCGACGACTGCTTCGGCCCTATGGATTGGCGGGGTCCGACGACTGCTTTGGCCCTATGGCTTCGGGGGTCCGACGACTGCTTCGGCCCTATGGCTTCGGAGGTCCGACGACTGCTTCGGCCCATGGTTTCGGGGGTCCGACGACTGCTTCGGCCCCATGGCTTCGGGGGTCCGACGACTGCTTCGGCCCCATGGCTTCGGGGGTCCGACGACTGCTTCGGCCCCATGGCTTCGGGGGTCCGACGACTGCTTCGGCCCCATGGCTTCGGGGATCCGACGACTGCTTCGGCCCCATGTTTTCGGGGGTCCGGCGACGATGGCTTGGGGGTTCCGACGACTGCTTCGGCCCCATGGCTTCGATGGCGCAATGACTGCTTTGGCCCCATGGCTTCGGGGGGTCCGACAACTGCTTTGGCCCCATGGCTTCGGGGGTCCGATGACTGCTTCGGCACCATGGCTTGGGGGGTCCGATGACCGATTTGGCCCCATGGCTTCGAGTCACCTGTGACTTGTTTTCAGTTCTGCCTGGTTGAGTGACCATCCATGATTCCAGGCTGATTAGGCCCAAATGTCTCACATTCATATCTGCTTCCCTGATCACCTGCATACGGCCCATGTTTTTAAACTAAAGTCTGTCGCCTGCGGTGTTCAGTCAGGTTCACTTGTTACTCAACTAAGTTTCCTGCTCCTTACGTTCTTTAAGTGTTACACTGTATTCATGTCCATTGTCCGCCATGCTCCAGGATCACACTTCAATTACTGGAGCTCAAGTCTTTAGGGTCACCTGCCATGTTGGTCAGGTCACATTTTTGCAACGATATTCACCTGCTATGGTATTCGGGCCACGTAGGTTCAGTTCAGGTTCCGCCTGCCACGTTAGCCAGGCCCACTGTTGCCAGAACGTTATTGAGGCCACATGTTATAGTCATAATTTCCTGTTGTCTGCTAATTCATGTACAGTATGTTCATATGCAGTCATATTCTCTTCTGCTCAATTCAGGCTCCCCTGTCCGTATCACTGTACCACTGGACAATCCTCTTCATTTCACTCTTCATCACTGCTAGTCCCCTCGGCTAGACATGATTTATTATCGCACTGCTTCATTCTGCCGCACAGTCCTCATTTCCTTAGCTGGTCTCTCCTCATTGTCACAAAACGTTTCCGCAGGACTTCCTTTCATGGCACCGCCCCCTCCTCTTAGTCTCTCCTCTCCGTTGCCCTGCTCCCTTTGCCACTACACTGGTCTTAGCGCAATGCTCCCTCTACTGGAGAGTCTTTTTTCTGCACGGCTGCATCCGCTGGACAGTTGGTCTTCTTGGTCATTACTGCACTGCTCCCTCTACTGGTCAGTCTTCTTTACCAAACGGTTCCTTCTGTTGGACAGTGTTTTCCATACGGCTTCCTTTGCAGGTCGCTCCTCATTGCTGTGCTGCTTCCTCTGCTGTTCACTCCGCGTGGCCGTCCCACTCCCTCCGAGGGCAGCTATCACAATGGCAGAATTTGTTCAGGTCATGCCGGAGGAAGATCAAGTAGGGTAATTCCCTCTAGCATTTCAGTCCCTGTTAGTAGTCGAGCATACCTCGTCAACCAAGTTCCCGTACAACGTCTTTTTGTCTTTTACTTCATCTAGGAATTCATTTTCACCCGTAGCTTTGTCGCAAATTTTGTATTCCCTCACTCATGGGAGGGCCTAGACAGGATCTATACTATGGCTTCCTAGCTTCTTGCCATACTAATACTAGACTCTACAACACATCGAATCAACCAATTCCTCATGTTAGATTCAGATACCAGGTTGGTTTTCCCATTTCAGCATTAAACCATTCTCAGGGGTCATAGAAGAACACAGGGACCATGGCAAGCAGATAGATTTCTGGGGAACTATTCAAGGATTCCCTTCCTACTTCCATGGTTTCTTTTGCCCCTCACTTCTGCAGGGGCAATTGTCAGTACTAGAACCACAGTTCACTAGGTTCAGTTAATATTTCATGCTCCATTCCATAGCGTATTCTCAGTCCTTCATTCCACTTCGGGGCACTATCTGCAACATCGAGCATCATGTCTCCGGTTTCGTCATTTGCAAGCTATGATGTACGTCTCCTTATTGTTTTGCCTTATACATCCTGAACGTGCCGTCAAGATTGCCAATGCCTTGCAGTTGGTCAGGGATTTGTTTGCACTTTCCATTGTGTTTCTTCCATAACCTACTTGGTTTGGCCTTTGCCCCCTTTTCTAGGCCTACCCACGGCTATGGCTAAGGCCACACTTCAAGCCATTACGTAGCCGGGTTAGGTTGTTCTTGATGTTTATCTTCCTAAGGTTCATCAAGCATCGTTGGCCGTAGCCATGACCATAAGTAGTAAGGCTGACTAGTCAGCCTGCATTTGTGGGAGGGGCGGAGGCTTTTCTTAAACAAGCCACTGTCTCACTCCTGGGCGTGTGTTCTTCAGGTGCCCCGTCCTCCCTTCTCTTTTCATTTCCACAGGGTATGCCCCCTTTTCTAGGCCTACCCATGGCACACTTCAAGCCATTAAGTTAGGTTAGCCGGGTTAGGTTGTTCTTGATGTTTATCTCCCTAAGGTTCATCAAGCATTGTTGGCCGTAGCCATGACCAAAAATAACATTAGATTAAATGCTAAATAACAAGATGTGAGTCTGAAATATGCATTGTGTATAATTTGTAAGCTTTTCATTTATGTAAGTTCTGATGGTTGTTCTGAAACTACCAGTATATAGATCCTTCAGGCTGAGATGGTTGATGTCACTGGTGACTAAATTTAATGTGCGGTAAGTCAACTAGGTAGACATAAACAAAAATATGTAAATTGAGAACAAAGTAATCCCTTGCACAGACAGATTCCATTGCTATGTTGAAGGGCTTCCATGTTGCGCTTGGAAAGTTGGAAATTAACTAGGTGCAGAAGAGTTGTCTTCTGTTTCGGTTTAAGCAGAGATGGTTCTTCATCAAAAGAACGGTTGTGCATGAATGCTTTTTACTAAGGTAAATTTGTGGTAATGGATCATATACAATTTCCTATCTCAATCCTTCTATCTTGTTCTGTCACCCAAGTGGTTGGAGACTCCTCCATCAAGGATTATAGAACAGCAGTGGTGAGAGGTACAACATAAGGAGATCATAGTAGGAAAGTATTTTTTAGCTCCTTATGGGACTACTTACAATAAAGATACCCTTTAAAAATTAACTTTTAATCAAACAATTTAAAAATACTGGGTCCCAAATGTTAAAAGACTAGGGGACGGTACCCCCACTGGTAACAACAGAACAAGGTACACACGATAGATAGGAAAACATGTCAGGACTCTGTTCCTATCCACTCCTGCTAAGCCAAAAACCTAGCTGACCCTGAGTTTCCCTGCCGAAAGGACAGCGACTGCCCGACTTTGTCGAGTAAAAGGGGAAACAAAGATGTAAGGGAAAGCAGAAATGTCAAAAAAGACGGTAGCCAAGAACATGGGTCAAGCAATAGGATTACACCCCCATATACTATTATAAGCCCAACGCGTTTCCTTAGAGTATTGCTTATTCATCAGGGGATCTGTCATATTATAGGACGTAATCATAGATACTCATAGTCATTGCATAGTCACTCCAAAAGGTGAAAAATTATACTTATCAATCAGATGTAAATATAATTTTTACTCGACAAAGTCGGGCAGTCGCTGTCCTGTCGGCAGGGAAACTCAGGGTCAGCTAGGTTTTTGGCTTAGCAGGAGTGGATAGGAACAGAGTCCTGACACGTTTTCCTATCTATCCTGTGTACCTTGTTCTGTTGTTACCAGTGGGGGTACCGTCCCCTAGTTTTTTAACATTTGGGACCCAGTATTTTTTAATTGTTTGAATAAAAGTTAATTTTTAAAGGGTATCTTTATAGTAAGTAGTCTATTGAGATTGATACCTTGTCCTTGGTCGTGATTAGGGACATCTAGCCTAATTTGTGTTTATTTTAGCTCCTTATGGGCCCAGACATTTTTTTTTTTACTTTTGTCTCCCCACCTTCAAAGACATAACCTATTTTATTTTATTTTTTTGTTCACATAACTGGATGAGGGCTTAATTTATGAGCTGAAAAGTTGTATTTTGAAATAACACAATTTAAAGGGGTTGTCTCACCAGCAAATAGCATTTATTTTGAAGAAAAAGTTAATACAAGGCATTTACTAATGTACTATGATTGTCCATATCAGTTCCTTTGCTGGCTGGATTCATTTGTTATATCACATTATGCACTACTCGTATCCATGTTTACGGCCACCCTGCAATCCATCAGTGGTGGTCGTACTTGCACGTTATCATTAAATTCGGAAAGTGAGGGGATTTTAACATTTGACCCTCAGATTGCCTATTCCATAGACTGCAATAATAAGCTACAGCAGCCAATAGGATTTTGATAGA
Organism: Bufotes viridis; assembly: GCA_033119425.1. Classification (NCBI taxonomy): domain Eukaryota; kingdom Metazoa; phylum Chordata; class Amphibia; order Anura; family Bufonidae; genus Bufotes; species Bufotes viridis. The sequence continues at coordinate 393,347,262 of CM065591.1, read as the reverse complement.
TTCCCTATTAGGCCATGTTACATGCAAAGTGTAACAGACAGTTTGCTATGGCAGGCCTGGCCCTCAACTGCCTTAGTAACCAATTAAAAGCTCGCAACTTCATTGTGGAGGCCCCCTCTCTCTGTCTAACAGCTGCATCTGAGGGGTTAAATGACCAGGACTGAAGTTCTTTCTGATCCTGAACATTGTAGCTATGTGCCAGCAGTCTTACATAGACAGCATCCAGCACACATAGAGTGGTGTCAGCTCATGGCCCTTTGCTATATAATGCTCACACATTTCAGACACACAGGCACATTCGAGACAGTGAAGTGATTAATATACCTCTGCATGGTGTGATGGGGTATAATACAGTACTTTGTCAATGGGATCAGTTGAACACTACCGTTTTTTGTGTGTGACAGAGATATAAATGATATCTAACGAAAAAGTTTATTCTGTGTAAACCTGTTGCTGTGATTACATCAATATTGATGATTATTATTATGTTTTTTAATCAGTAGTATTCATAGAAACATAGAAACATAGAATGTGTCGGCAGATAAGAACCATTTGGCCCATCTAGTCTGCCCAATATGCTGAATACTATGGATAGCCCCAGGCCCTATCTTATATGAAGGATGGCCTTATGCCTATCCCATGCATGCTTAAACTCCTTCACTGTATTTGCAGCTACCACTTCTGCAGGAAGGCTATTCCATGCGTCCACTACTCTCTCAGTAAAGTAATTCTTCCTGATATTACTTTTAAACCTTTGCCCCTCTAATTTAAAACTATGTCCTCTTGTAGCAGTTTGTCTTCTTTGAAATATTCTCTCCTCTTTTACCGTGATGATTCCCTTTATGTATTTAAAAGTTTCTATCATATCCCTCTGTCTCTTCTTACTTCCAAGCTATACATGTTAAGGTCCTTTAACCTTTCCTGGTAAGTTTTGTCCTGCAATCCATGTACTAGTTTAGTAGCTCTTCTCTGAACTCTCTCCAAAGTTTCAATATCCTTCTGCAGATATGGTCTCCAGTACTGCACACAATACTCCAAATGAGGTCTCACTAGTGCTCTGTAGAGCGGCACGAGCACCTCCCTCTTTCTACTGTTAATGCCTCTCCCTATACACCCAAGCATTCTGCTGGCATTACCTGCTGCTCTCTGACATTGTCTGCCCACCTTTAGGTCGTCTGATATAATGACCCCTAAATCCCTTTCCTCAGATACTGAGGTTAGTACTGTATCACTGATTTTATATTCTGCTCTTGGGTTTTACGCCCCAGGTGCATTATCTTGCACTTATCGACATTAAATTTTAGTTGCCAGATTTTTGACCATTCCTCTAGTTTTCCTAAATCCTTTTCCATTTGGTGTATCCCTCCAGGAACATCAACCCTGTTACAAATCTTTGTGTCATCAGCAAAAAGACACACCTTACCATTGAGGCCTTCTGCAATTTCGCTGATAAAGATATTAAACAATATGGGTCCCAGAACAGATCCCTGAGGTACCCCACTGGTAACAATACTATGGTCTGAATATACTCCATTGACTACAACCCTCTGTTTTCTGTCCTTCAGCCACTGCCTAATCCATTCAACAATATGTGAGCTCAAGCTCAAAGACTGCAGTTTATTGATAAGCCTTCTATGTGGGACAGTATCAAATGCCTTACTAAAGTCCAGATAGGCAATGTCTACTGCACCTCCGCCATCTATTATTTTAGTCACCCAATCAAAAAAGTCAATAAGATTAGTTTGACATGATCTCCCTGAAGTAAACCCATGCTGTTTTTTATCAATCAACCCATGGGTTTTTAGATGTTCCACAATCCTCTCCTTGAGTATGGTTTCCATTAATTTCCCCACTATTGATGTCAGGCTTACTGGCCTATAGTTGCCTGATTCCTCTCTACTACCTTTCTTGTGAATTGGCACAACGTTTGCTAATTTCCAATCTTCTGGGACGACACCTGTTACCAGTGATTGGCTAAATAAATCTGTTAATGGATTTGCTAGTACACCTCTAAGCTCTTTTAATAGCTTTGGGTGTATCCCATCAGGCCCCTGTGATTTATTTGTATTAATTTTGGACAGCTGACTTAGAACCTCTTCCTCTGTAAAGACACATGCATCAAAGGATTCATTAGTCTTCCTCCCTAACTGAGGTCCTTCTCCTTCATTTTCCTTTGTAAAAACTGAACAGAAGTATTCATTGAGGCAGTCAGCTAGTTCTTTATCCTCTTCCATATACCTTCCTTCTTTTGTTTTTAATTTGGTAATTCCTTGTTTTAATTTCCTTTTTTCATTTATGTATCTGAAGAATGTCTTATCACCTTTTTTCACTGACTGAGCTAATTTCTCTTCTGCCTGAGCTTTAGAAGCTCTTATAACTTGCTTGGCCTCTCTCTGCCTCATCTTATAGATTTCCCGGTCATCCTCGTTTTGGGTGTTTTTATACTTGCTAAATGCCATCTTTTTGTTTTTAATGATTTTGGCCACTTCTGCTGAGTACCACAGTGGTCTCTTCCTTTTTGCCTTTACTGACAAGCCTAATGCACTTTTCTGTTGCCTTCAGTAGTGCCAATTTTAAGTAGTCCCATTTCTCTTGGACTCCATTGAAATTGTTCCAGTCTGATAGGGACTCGTATACCACTGATCTCATTTTAGAAAAGTTTGTTTTCCGAAAATCTAAAACTTTTGTTTTTGTGTGGAGTGACTCAGTCACTGTACTTATAGTAAACCTCACTGACTGGTGATCACTGGATCCTAAGCTTTCCCCTACAGTGATATCAGATACCAAATTGCCATTTGTGAACACCAAATCTAAAATGGCCTCCTTCCGGGTTGGCTCCTCAACTACTTGCTGTAGAGATAATCCCAGTAGGGAATTTAGAATGTCTGTACTCCTGGCAGAACTAGCTATTTTGGTTTTCCAGTTTATATCAGGAAGATTAAAGTCTCCCATAATGACAACTTCACCTTTCAATGTCATTTTAGCCATTTCCTCAACTAGTAGATCATCCAATTCTTTGACTTGGCTTGGTGGTCTGTATATGACACCTACACGAGTTACCTTATGATTACCAAGCTGCAACGTAACCCAAACTGACTCTAAATTGGTTTCGCTGGCTTCTATTAGATTAGATTTTATGCTATTTTTCACATATAGGGCCACTCCACCCCCTTTCTTGCCTTCTCTGTCTTTCCTATATAGAGAGAACCCAGGTATTGTTATGTCCCAGTCATTACTCTCATTGAACCATGTCTCAGTAACAGCCACTAAATCTATATTCTCAGATGCCATTACAGACTCAAGTTCGTTGATCTTATTCCCTAAACTGCGAGCATTTGTAGACAAGACTCTCAGCTTGTCATTTCTTATCCTATCAGCTTCTGGCATTGTTTTTTCGGGGGGCAGCCGAACTGATGGATTGTCTCTTTTGTGCCCCCCTTTCCTAGTTTAAATGTTCCTTAGCAAAAACTTTGAACTGTTCACTGAGGACATTCGTTCCCTTGAGAGAAAGATGCAAACCATCTTTCTTGTACAGTTCTTTTCCATTCCAGCTAGAGCCAACATGAGACACAAAGCCAAATCCCTGGTTCAAACACCATTCACCAAGCCATGCATTGAATTCCTTAATACGCAACTGCTTGTCATGCTGACGGTTATGCACAGGCAGAACTGCAGAGAATGAGACAGTCGATGCAATCTCCCGTATATCATTACCAAGTGTGTGAAAATCTTCCTTCACCTTTGAAACTTCATTGCAAGCCAGATCATTTGTCCCAATATGGACAATAACATCCACCTCCTTTTCCATTTTTGCTTGCTTAATAATGTTAAGGATACGTCGTCTGTCCCTGCTGGCAGTAGCACCAGGGAGACATCTCACAAAACCATTTTCATCAAACTTCACACCTCTTATGATAGAATCGCCTACCAATAGCTGCTTACTATTAGTACTCACTATATTCTTTTTGTCTTTGTCAGTAGTCTTGCATACCTTAGGCATAGGAAATGATTGTTCCTCTCCCACTGTGCCTAAGCCATCCTCCATGTTGCTCTTGCATTCTGAAAGTGCTGCAAATGAATTACAGAGAGCCACCGACTGTGGGACATGTCTTCTATCAACAGCTCTAAGTCTACCAGAACCTACAGTAACCCATCTTCCATTTCTGGGGGCCTTTGTGGCAGTGGCATTGCAACATTCCAAGCCTGAGTTTGTCTAACAGTTACTTTACAAATCTCAGATTTCAAAAATGCAATTTCCTGCTGCATTATGGAGAACTGTCTGCAGATCAGACAGCATCCAAACCTGCGAAGAGTGAAACATGAAATGAAAGCACAGCAATTCCTGCACTGAATCAGGTCTGCCATTTTAATGCAAGAAGATATGTTAAACAAAACTTAATAGATTGTACTCACCTCCAGATTACCTCCTGAGTATCTCTTGAATATCTCTAGTGCACTTAGAAATGCTGCACTTTGAGAATGATGCAAGCTAGAATTAGGTAAGCTAATACTATGCGGCTATATATACACACACTCCTACAAAAGCCCCTCCCACAACAACAAATTTAACACCTTAATGGGCCTATGCTCATTAGCAATCAGACAATAGCAACACCTGTCTAACAAATTCCTTACCTGTTCTAAAGCACACCAAAAACACAGCTGAAGTTCTGCTACAGTGGAAAGTTCAGCTGAAGTTCTGCTACAGTGGAAAGTTCAGCTGAAGTTCTGCTACAGTGGAAAGTTCTAGGTTTGTCTCTTGAATATCTCTAGTGCACTTAGAAATGCTGCACTTTGAGAATGATGCAGCAGTGGTTAACGATATAGCTGAGATTTTCTGCAGTATATAAAAATTCTTTAATGGCTATTGTATATTTGAGAATTAGAGTGATTAGTTTGGTCATAAATAGTGTGGAGCGAATCGAAGTAAAACAAATTAACTTTAATGCGAATTTCAGGAAAAATTTGATTCGCCACAAATCGCAATTTCCTTGCGCTAACGAATCCTTTATCCTAAAATGGCAGCTACATGTGTGTCACGGAGGAATGTGGATAACAGGTATACCAGATAAACAGATGGCATAGGATTACAGTCTAGGCTTTGAAGCTAGAGAGGAAGAGGTTACCACCTAGTAATCCCTGTGTCTCTCCCTGACTTCTGACTCCTAGATTAGGGAACGGGGAATGAGACAGCCAGTACATTCCACAGAGAAGGGACCAGCGTCTCCCTGAGACCTAGACTGACACAAACAACACAGAGCAAAAGCGGAACTTAGCTTGGGAAGAGTGAGGAACAAGGGATCCACAAACAATCAGCAGGAACTCCAGAAGGAAATATCAACCACATGGTGAGAAGTCAGAGGCAGACTAAAATAGAGCCTCTAACCAGCAAACAAGCCAAACCTGTGGAGAGGTGGGATCCCGCCCCCAACAACAAACTGAAAGGAAACACCTAAAACCTGTCAGATAGACTCACGTGCAGCAAGTCGATCGGATCTCCTCAGATCTCTCAAATGGCCAGCAGTGACAATGTGTTACAAAGTGAAAGTAAGAAGCCCTGGAATGTAATATGACCCATAATGACATGAAGCCAGCCAATCAGATGTCTATGATGTCACAGTCCTATAAGAGCCTCATCCGGCACGGTTGCCACCATTTTACTGTAAACTGAGCATAGGTAGGGACGTGGCAAGTGTTAGGGACAGTGTTTTAGAAAGCTTTTGATTGTAGAATATTGGATAGAGACAGTGCAAGGGCAGTACAGGGACAGTGTAGGGAGATCGTAGGGAGATGTTATAGCCACTGTAGGGAGAGCATAGGTAGACTGTAGGGACAGAGCAGGGACAGTGCAGGTTCAGTTTAATTGTCCTGTGCATCTTGTTCAACTGCTTTGAAATTCATTCTTAATCTGTTCTGTTATACATAGACTTACTATGTATCAGACTCATTGTCAACAGGTGGTCTAATATACGTTTTACAGAAGTAGCCAAGCTAAATTTAACTCTGATAACAAATGGCACAGTGTTATCTTGGTTATCTCATAACAAAAGCCATTTAAATCAATTAAAAAGTTTTTCTTGCCATTCTTTACTTAATGTGTTAACCATCAAGTTTAGGTCAGCTGCATCTGTATAGGCGCATTTATCTAGTTCATCTGCTGCGCCAATTATACCTAATCTGTTTAGTTATACATAGACTTACTGTGCATCAGACTCATTGTCAACAGGTGGTCTAATATATAGAGGTAGCCTAGCTATAATTGACTCTGATAACTCTGATAACACGTCACAGTGTTATTTCATGCCATCTTTTATCAAAAGCCATTGAAACACATTGAAAGAGTTAACTAATGATGAGCGAAGTGAGCTTTGGATGCTAGATTCAAAGTTGTTTTGTTCAAAACTTCGGATTAATGCTGTTTGGAGATCCGTTTTTCATGTTGTTGCCACCCCCACTATTCTGTTATAGATGCACTAGTGAACCTGTTTAGACATGATGACATCACTGTTTATGTTTATGTTCTTCTGATCTGTCAGAAGAACAGAAAAATGACAAAACAAAAGACGTCCTGTCGTTTGAGTATCCATAAAGCCTCTATAACATGGTTAGTATTTTGAATCAGGATTTAATCATGATTTGGAAGCTAAAAACAGGAGTGGGTCCAAAACATAGAAGACATGCAAATATTTCCATCACAAAATTGACCAACTATTGACCGTGTGATATAGACCATTAAAGTCCTGCATGCGCAACTTCTTTTACACCTTAATAACACTGTTTTCAAATGCAAATGGCCAAAACTCATGCAAATTGAGTATGAGGTCTCTATCACACGGTCAGTATTTTGCATCAGGGTTTGATTATGATTTGGAAGCCAAAAGCAGGAATGAGACCAAAACACAGAACAAATAAAAATATTTCCATCACATTATCTCTGTTTTGGACAAACTGCTGTTTTTGCTTTACAAGTACTGAATAAATTCTGACTAAATACTAACGGTTTGAAGGTATATGCTCAAAATCAGCTTTTTTTGGCTGTTCTTTTGATGGATCAGAAGAACAGAAAAATAAACAGTGGTGTGATCACAGCCTTACTGCTGAGACCTCCCCACTGTCATGAGGCCACTACCTGAAACTTCGGCCACTGCCCTGGAAAGTCCACACTGATAAATTAGACCTGATGCTAAAAATTGACCCATAAGGCTGAGTTGACACTTCTGTTATTTGGTCATTTATTTCCATCACTTATTTTGAGCCAAATTCAGGAGCCAAACCTTCTCTCAGATTAGGTATCATGAATAGATTTGCACCTGTTTTGTGGTTTTGACCTGCACCTGCTTTGGGCTGACAATGACTGATGAGAATCACTGACCAAATAAGTGAAGTGTGAACTAGGTGGAAACCTAATAGTTATGCACAGTCATTCTACAGCTAACAGAGGGTATTCCAATGCATGTGTTTGCACGCCACAACATAGATTAAAAGAACCTTTGTTTCTCGACTACTTTAAACTTGCTTCTTCCATGTCCTTATTTTGTTCCACTAAATAGTCATTAGGACACAGCTTCTCCAGGGGCATGCAGCAATTTTTTTGCTTAACTGAAGGCTGCTGTATGCTTTTCCTTAGGTTTAGCTTGGGGTTAGCTAGGACTTTTGCTGGCCTGCACTATGATGTGCACATCCATATATGTGACATACCTGTCATTCTGACATGCAGTAACTGTTTTGCTACCAGGAAAGTTTAGCTATGCATGCTGCTGCAATTCAAAGTGATGTACATCGAGATACATTCTCCCTAAAGTTTAACTGTAGACTGTTATTGACCTGATCTAATGCACATCATGATAAATTAATTCGTAACAAAGTGAATTTCTTGGAGAAATTAAGCAAAGTGACTGAATTGAATTTGTGAAAACTATGCTCATCTCTAGTCATAAAGTCAGGTGGAAGTTGCACACAAGATACATTATGGGGACTAACTTTAAAGAGAGTCTGTCACAATGAAATTTGCTTTTAAACCAGGCACAATGACTTGTATGGCTTGCACAGTAGAATGTAATGATACGTTTCACTTTCATTGCACCCTTGCTTTATCTGTCATCCCCTCCATCTCCTTCTCGATTGACAGAACCAAGTTCATACATAGTCATCTTGCCTAGCCTGGTCAATCAAAAAGAGAAGGAGGGACTGACTGAAGAAACTGGAGAAACAAGGCTGCAGAGAAGGCTTGATCCAGTTGTTGGTGCCCTTAACTGCTCATATGCATACAGACTAAAAGTACTTTTTCTGCAGAATGAACAGAGTAATGCTAAATAAGATGTATCATTACTAGAGGTGAGCGTATCGAGCTTTGGATCCAAGATCCGAAGTCAATTTGGTCCAAAACTTTCTTTTAATGCTGTATGGAGACCTGTCTCCGTACTGCATTAAAATGTATATGCTGAGTGGAGGCAAACTTTGTTAAGTCTGAAGCCTACCATTACATTCAGTTGAGCTAGCTCAACCAGGCATTGTGCCTGATGTAACTAATGGATAGTGTTAAATCCCATGATAGTGAATATATTACATTTTGAATAGCAAGTTTGCTATATATAGTAGTAAGTATATGACAAATGGTGCCTTTAATGTGCACTGATTCTGCTAGAGCTGCAATCCAGATCATGCTGCCTCCTGCTTGCTTTTTGTTGGTTACCGTATGTCAGACAGCTGGGGATCTTTGGAATATTTGTGAATATGTTCTTAATACTGGACCTGATACAGTTGATTGTTGTAGTCCTGTAATTTTGATAAATTGGTTACCATTTGACACCCACAATACAGTGTTTTGTGTATTTATTCCAGAATATCAGTTTTACTGTAGTTTGTTTTATTGAATGTAGAACAAACACATATCTAAAATTCATTAAATGGGATACTTCAGGATTCTCAACCTTGTACATAAATATATCATACACAGAGAAGGAAGACAAATTCCTGTTAATGCTCTTAAAGGAAGCACATGTTTGTCTGTAGGACATGAGCTTCATATTGTCATACAACTGTTAATACCCTGTAATGATTGCCTCTACTTGCAGCGGAATAGAAATGTATAACTCTAGTATATGAGAAAATAGCATATAGGTCACTCTCAATAGCTAGAACCTAAAAATAAAAATAAAAACTTCAATGGTACATAACACACATGTTCCCAGCCTGAGAGAACATCAATTAAGGCAGGGAACATCATCTCCTGTGTCATTTTCAGCACATACTCAGTGAATGTCGGCATGTGGCGACTGGGTTGCAGCGGTCTGTGAGTGAAAGGTGGCTGTATTTAGTAGTAGTAGTGCTCATGGTTCTGACGCTTCCCTTCAGGGCACACTCCAGTTCTTGGGATCCTCATGCTTGGTCAAGTTACTGTACCCATGATGTTGATGGTTTTATGGTGCAAGGCAAAGTGTCTGTTGTCATGATGTCAACACCTTGCTGTGTGAATGCGGTGCAGAAGACAATGATGAGGCAGTTGTACAGTAAAACGTTTTCTTTACTGGAGACTTCAAATGACATCAGTTTAGGGCAGGTCTTACTTGGAATGGACCAGTTGATGTTACACAGAAATTCAGTATCCTCTGATGCCATAGTTCTCACAGCTGCACAGGTAATCATAGGCCAAGAGGTATCTTTAAAATAGTTAAAGCAATCTTTCTTACTCTGCACTTTGCTACCTGACTTGTACCTTAGCATCCAGATGTAGGGGTATTAGACTTTAACAAATTAAAGGAAGTATACTCCAGCACGGTTCCAATGTATTTGTAGTTGCACTTTATTTTCAATTCTCCAAACAGCGGTAGCAAGTACAGACGAAAAACTCCACCTCCCCCACAACAGTGACGCGTTTTGAACAGTCATTCTTTTTCAAAACTAAAGTGCAGTCTGAACATAGCCTTTAAAAAAGGTAAGTGAGAGATGAAGGAATTGAAACCTCCCCCTCCTTCCCCTCTGGGAACACCATTATCACTGGGAACACCATATTAAGAGCAAATGGTGGACCTATAGTACATACTATTAACGGAATACCGGTAGGCGAACTAATAAGGGCTCAACGCAATTGCAGCTCATACCAGGCGTTTGTTGAGGAGAGCATGGTTATTATGACTAGATTGCGGAAAAGAGGGTATCCGGAATTGATGCTAGAACGTGCGGTCAAAATAGCCAAAAATAAGGACAGGAAGGATCTTCTATTTAAAACCAATTTAAAAAAAATTATAATAACAGAAAATGACATGCATTTAAAGAGAAGAAACCAGTCCTAGTATTGACATACAGTCGCCCATTAAAAAAAAAAAAAAAAAAAAAAATATACTGGAATGTCTTCCAATATTGTATGAAGACCCCACCCTTCGCACTGTATTAAAAAATAGATGTAATATAGTCCCTAGAGGAGCATCAACTTTGGGTAATATACTTTCACCATCAATGTTCTCTGCTGCACCCAAGGGTCCCCTCAAAACATGGCTGACATATCAGGGGTTTTATTGATGTGGAAGTCAGCGTTATAAAACCTGTAATTACGTAATTCCTACAAAAAGTTTTCAGGATTCAGAACGAAAAATCTGTAAAATATCAAAATCAACATTAATTGCAACTCCTCAGGAGTAGTTTACACCATAGTATGTAAGGAGTGCAATTTAATGTATATTGGCAGTACGTCACGGCTCTTTTAAACCCGTATATTAGAACACATTATTTATGTTAATAATTCCTCCAGTACAGGTATTTCAAATGCTGCAAGGCATTTTATTACAACATACAATCACAACTTGAAACATTTTAAAACATTTGCAATAGAAAAGGTCACTCCACCACCAAGAGGTAAAAACTTGAGAAAAGCTATTTTATTAAGGGAGGCTTTCTGGATTTTCTGTTTAGATACAATATTTCCTAAAGGATTAAAAATGAAAAGGGAGGTTATGTATTTTTACTAAGACAACCGATCTGTACCCAACATATAACCATTGTCACTGATTTTACTCATTTTGCAATGCATAATCATGAATTCTTTATTTTGCAGCAAATTTTACAATGGAAGTTTCAGTTGGTGTTCACACTGTGCATTTTTTTGCAAATGTCTGATAAGTGATATATCTTGCCAGCAACAGCAACAAACAAAAGGAGGGAACTCAAGATAACATGTATTCAACTGAGAGGTTTATGTACTGTGTGAACAACCATCACTGTTTTTAAAAGTTAGTTTTATTTATGTTTGTGATTCAGCAACACATGGGTTAATAATGATTTAGAGCAGTCTGTGCAAGCAGTCTGATGTCCACCGCGCAGCTTGGCTCTCATTCTCGCTGCGGATAACACGCAGGAGATCCGCTCATCTGCAAGAGCCCTAAGGCTAATTAACCACCATGCTTTGCAGAGGGGAGGGAGGGGAAGGTCTCAATTCCTTCATCTCTCACTTCCCCTTTTTAAAGGCTGTGTTCAGACTGCACTTTAGTCTTGAAAAAGAATGACTGTTCGAAACGCGTCACTGTTGTGGTGGAGGTGGAGTTTATTGTCTGTACTTGCTACCGCAGTTTGGAGAATTGAAAAATAAAGTGCAACTACAAATACATTGGAACTGTGCTGGAGTATATACTATGGTGTGTGTGGGAAACTACTGTGTGAGGGGCAGTGTGGGGGAAACTACGGTGTGGGGTAAACTACTGTGTGTGGAGCAGTGTGTGAGAAACTAAGGTGTGTGGAAAACTACTGTGTGGGTGGCAGTGTGGGGGAAACTACAGTGTGTGGCGGAAACTATTGTGTGAGGGGCAGTGTGGGAGAAACTACGGTGTGGGGGGGCATGTGGGAGCAAATGATTATGGGAAGGATTGATATGTGGGGGCAAATGATTGTGGGCGGCAAATTACTATATGGTGAAATGTGGGGGAAACTACAGTGTGGGGGAAACTACTGTGTGGTGGCAGTGTGGGGGAAATTAGTGTATGGGGGCAGTGTGGGGGAAATTACTGTGTGGGGGCCTATTACTATGGGGGATTACTATGGGGGGCAGTGTGGGGGAAATTGCTATATGTGGCAGCATGGGGGGCCTTGCTATTGGGCTAGCACTGTAGGGGCAATTTTATTATTTTTGGAAACACTGTATAGGGATTATTGCTTGGAGCACAATATAGGGTGTTATTATTATTACTGGGGGCACTCTAGGGGACATTACAGCTGCTGTGGACACTATAGGGACATTTTAGGTAATTTATCAAACTGATGTAAAGTAGAACTGGCTTAGTTGCCCATAGCAGCCAGTCAGATTCCACCTTTCATTTTTACTACTAAACGTTATTATGGAGTCTCCCCTTTTAAAAAATGGGATCAACTTGATCTCAATCTCACCTAGCATTTTAATTTATATATTCAGCAGGCTGGCACAGCCTGCATTTGTGGGAGGGGCATAGGGTATTTAACCCTCCCGCCTTCTCCTGTAGGCAGCCGCCGTCTGATGCAGCTCCGTCATACCTGAAGGACGTCACCGTGCTGAGGCCGTCCCCCTCGTCCCCGCTGGTAAGTAGCCGGGATCCTGGTAGGGCTCCGGGATCCCAGGAGCCTCGGTTCCCAGCACCCGTCCCACCTCGGGGGCGGCCGGGTGGTCATTCCCCAGCGTCCTGGGCTCTGGTCTCTGCGGGCTGTGCACGCCACACTTCTGGGGCCAGAGGGCGCCATGACCGCGTGCTCGCGATGCACGGCGGCATTAACCCTCCTTTCTACGCAGCAGGGACCGGGAGTGCGCCTATTTCAGAGCCCGGTCCCCGGCTTCGGCACACCGCCGGGGGGATCGCCTCCCTCTGAGCCAGCCCAAAAAATATACCTGTGCCTCGGAAGGTTAGTTCTGCCGCACGGTTATATTGTGGCTGCATTGGGGCTACACCGGGTCGGCAATAGCTTCAAAATGTCGGGATCTGGTGGTGCACTGTGCGGTGCTTGTAACATGCTTAGCTTGTTTGCCAAACTGCACCTTCTAGCAAAAAAAAAAAAAAAAAAAAGTGTTCCCCCCCCCCGCCTGCTCCCGGGTCCGGCATGCCATGCACTTTATTGAACGCACAACGGGCAGCCGTAGACCCGAGAGCAGCCACAATTACGCCATACAGTCACCCCGGGCCGAGGGCCCTGACGCAGCGGGCAACTCAGGGTCCCTGCTTCCCGCTGAGTCTGGGTCCGTGGTTGCCACCGTTGCCTGACTAATGGTTCATCGCTCCCTGAGTTACATTGTGATATGTTTTTTCCCCGGTGCGTCCTGGCTGCTATCCATCACGGTCCCTGGTGCGCTCAGAGTATGAATTGGGTGTCACGTTTGTTTCCTGCCACGCCAGGGCCGCGGTCTGCCTCTGTTCCCCTGGTACGCCCAGATTCAGGATTGGTATCATGCGCCTGCCTGGTACCCCCAGGTTGCGGTCTGTCTCCGTCCTGCTGGTACGCCCAGGTTCTGACTTGGTATCGCATGGTTCCCGGTTCGCCCGGGACACGGTCGGTCTCTGCTTCCCTGGTACGCCCAGGCTCAGATTTGGTGTCATGTTTCTCCTGGTATGCCCAGGTTACGGTCGGTCTAGCTCACTTGTACGCCCAGGTCCTGAATTGGTATCGCATGGTTCCTGGTTCGCCCGGGACGCGGTCGGTCTCTGCTTCCCTGGTACGCCCAGGCTCAGGTTTGGTGTCATGTTTCTCCTGGTACGCCCAGGTTACGGTCGGTCGCTAGCTCACTTGTACGCCCAGGTCCTGAATTGGTACCACATGGTTCCCGGTGCGCTCGGGCCGCGGTCTGTCTCTGCCTCCCTGGTACGCCCAGGTTCAGGGTTGGTTATACATCTCCTGGCACGCCCAGGGCCGATTGGTTCATGTCTCGGTTCCCGGGACACCTAGGGCCTGAACTGGTGTTAGGTGGTTTCCCGGTACGCCCGGGCTGCGGTCTGTCTCTGCCCCCCTGGTACGCCCAGGTTCAGGTTTGGTGTCATGTCTTTCCTGGTACGCCCAGGTTACGGTCGGTGGCCAGCTTCCTGGTACGCCCAGGTTTTGAATTGGTATCACATGGTTTTCCGGTACGCCCGGACTACGGCCGGTCTCTGCCTTCCTGGTACGCCTAGGTTCAGGATTGGTGGCATGTTTTTCCTGGTACGCTCAGAGTTGGTTGGTCTCTGTCTCGGTCTGGGACGCCCAGGTTCTAAATTTGATGTCAAGCGGTTACTGGTACGCTCGGTCCGTGGTGTGTCTCTGCCTCCCTGGTACGCCCAGATTCAGGATTGATGTAACGTTTGCCTGGTACGCCCAGGCCCGATTGTTCGCTGTTTTCCCAGGTACCATGCGTCCCCCGGGTACGTCCAGGTCGGGGTCTGGTTTGGTCTTTCAGGTACGAACAGGTTCAGGTTTGATGTTTTCTCCTGGTACGCCCAGGCTCCAGTCCTTCTCTCCCTTCCTGGCACCCAGGCCCAGGTGGGCATCACGCCGTCCCGGTACGCTAAGGTCTGGCCTGTCCCTGGGTGACGGTACACCAGGCTCAGGTGGGGTTTTTTGTCATTACCCCTCTCAGCCTCATGGTCGCCACACCAGCACCCCAGTCCCGGGGTGGTCCAGGTTACCTCGGCACCCTCAGGTTAGATTGGCCTTGGGGTTCGGGTCAGGTTCCAGGGTCGGTTGGCTCCACCCTGGCACGCACAGGCCCAACTAATCCACGACACTGTCCCGTCCTGGTTCACCATAATGTAATCAAGGAGGTACAGTAAAAAAAAAAAAAAAAAAAAACAAACTTTTATTTAATTGGGGTTGTCTTGTCTTCCAGCTTTCCAAGCATCAATTTATCCTTGACCAGTCCGGCTCAGCATTTCCTGCGTATGTCTCTAGGTTCCTCAGTTGTTTCACGGGTGTCATCCTCACTCACGGCTTGTCACATTTTGTCACTCCTGGGGCTATCCTTCCGGGCTCGTCGGCTCCACCTCGACGCCTGGTGCGCCCAGGCCGCGCCACGGTCTTTCCCTGCCGTTCGCAGTTACTAGCCAGCTACCTGGCGCTCCACGTTCTGCTAACTTCCTCCACCATCCGCTCCTTCCCTCCACGGGCGCACGACCAGTCGTCCCGCCTCACGCATCTTGCTCAGTTTTCTCCCTTCCGCGCTCAGTTTCGACAATCTCGTCCTGCCCCGTGTTCACTTTCGTTCATTACGTTTCATACACACATTTCCCAGGTGTCCCGCTCGAACCTCGACTGCCCACGCAGGCTGGTCAGACATCCAGGGATTGTCTGCAGGCAATCATCCGACAGCTTCCGGCAGACGCACACGCTTCGGTGTCCAAGCACCAGCCACCGCGGTTAGGTAAGTTCGTTATTTTCCTTACTGGGAGCAAGATCCGCGTCCTCCCGCCATGTTTCTGTCAGAATCTTCAAGAACTACGTTTCGGGTACCCTTAGGTCCTGTCATTCTGAATGGTTTCTCTACAGCTCCATCATGTCCCACGCTTCCGACATCAAAGACAACCTGTCGGTCCCCGAATCGGTTGCCTCCGACCAAGCCAGCCATCGCTCGTACCGCAACTGGACCATCGCAAAGCTTGTCGCGGAATTGAACAGAAAAGGCATTCCGCACTCAGCCTCGGCCAGGAAAGCTGATTTGTATCGCCTACTATTCTCGGAGCCTGCCGGCGCTACTTCCGAACAAGTATCCCTCTCCACTATCCAGTTATCCCTAACCCAACTGCATGCGACCATCAACCGCATTGACACAAGGGTCCAAGTTCTGGAAAGTAGAGAAGTGCCCTCTACCTCCGCCAGCCCGGCCTCCGCAGGCCCCTCCACCTACCGGGTCCCCTCCCCAGGTAGGGCCCCCTCCGTTCCCCCTCCCATAGCTCCTTCGTTCTTCGTGCCTGAGAATCTCAGGAAAGACATCTTGGCAGGTAAAGATGTTAACCTTGCTTCCATCCTCATCTCGGCCCACGACACAGTCGAGAACAAGACCATCGCCTGCGGCGACGTCTCCGTCATCTTAAAGTCCAAAGACGCCCGCCTAAACAGGAAATTGTCCCTGGGGGAATTTGTCCTGGCTTTCAGCCTCTACCGGGACATTATCTGTTCTGCCCGTCCTGACAGGCACGAAGAATTAGATATCTATCTATATCGGGTCACGGAGCTAGCCTACAAGTACGGTGGGCACGCGTTCTACGATTATCACCGGGCCTTTTCCGCAAAAGCCGCGGCTGCCCTGGCGCAATTCCAGCACGTCACAAATTGGGCGGTTATTGACACAGAACTTTTCTGCCGTCATTTCGCGGGAATGAAAGCCCCCGCGTGTGCTAGTTGCCAATCAGTCCTACACACCACCGACTGGTGCCCGAACGCCAGTTCCACCCAGCAGAACAAGCAACCTGCCCCCTCTTCCACATCCCCAGGCAGACCCCGAGCACTGATAAGTTGGGCCGGCCCATTGCTTTTTTGGGAAGGAATCAAATATGTAACAACTATAACCTCACTTTCTGTAACTACAACAAGTGCAAGGCCCTCCACATCTGCTCCCTTTGCTTTAGGGCCCACCCCAGTCATCTTGTCCGCAGCGCAGTAAGAGCTCCTGACTAGCCGACATAGACGTAGACGCCCTGGTCACCTTGCTGCATGACCATCATGATAGCAGTTTCGTGCAGTTCCTCAAGGTCGGGTTCACCCAAGGCTTCCACACAGGCCTAGTATCATTGCCTCAGACGTCCTGGGAATGTCCTAACCTATTGTCTGCTACCTCCGACCCCGCCGCCGTTGACTCCCTCCTCGCATCCGAAATCCAGAAAGGGTTCATCATCGGCCCGTTCGTCCAGCCACCCTTCAACATCTGGAGGGTCAGTCCCATTGGTTTGGTGTGTAAGAAGTTTTCAAATAAAAAGAGATTAATTTACGACCTCTCTGCTCCTCATGCTTCCGCAGTCCCGAGCCTAAATTCACTTATCCCGTCGGAGGAATACTCCATGCAGTATTCCTCCGTCGATGAGGCCGTCCAGCTGATCCTGCAAGTGGGGCAAGGGGCCTGGCTCTCAAAGGCAGACATATCTGACGCCTTTAAATTGCTGCCCATCCACCCTCACCTCTGGCAGTACTATGGGATCAAATGGAGGGACTTGTATTACTTTGCCACCAGACTCACATTCGGGTCAAAGAGCAGTCCGTGGCTCTTCGACCAGTTTGCACAGGCCCTCCATTGGATCCTGGTCAACTTCACCCCTTGCCCCAGAGTGCTGCATTATCTGGATGACTTCCTGCTAGTCGAACCTCCCGGCACGCCGCCCGAAGGCCTCAAGCAATTGCTTTCGGTCTTCTTAATCCTCAAAGTCCCCGTAGCCCCCGCCAAAGTAGAAGGCCCCGGCACCATCATCACCTTCTTAGGCATTGTCCTTGATTCCGAAGCCATGCAGGCTAGCCTGCCAGAGGAGAAATTGGTCAGGATCAAGGACACTGTTAGAGGCCATGTAGGCTCCGGGACCCTAACTAAGTTAGAGCTGCAGTCTCTGCTTGAAATGCTTAATTTTGCTGCCCGCATCATGCCCCAAGGGAGGTCATTCACATCCAGACTGCTCCAGCTCCTCCCTTCCGCCCCGGACCAGGATTCCCTCATTCGACTGGACCGTGAGGCTGTTGCAGATCTGGCCATGTGGTGGGTTTTCCTGTCTAGCTGGAATGGCATTTCACTCTTCGTGCCTCAATGGACCGAGTCCTGCCCAAGGGTCTTTTCTGATGCAGCTGCTTCCATAGGTTTCGGGGCTGTGTGGGGCAATCACTGGTTCGCAGGCCCCTGGCCACCCCAGATAGAGTCCCGCCCAGACTACTCCAGCTCTTCGCCCCTCCTCAAAATTTACCCCATCGTGGCGGCTGCTTCGGTATGGGGAGCAGCCTGGGCCAACTCCTCAGTGGCCTTCATCACAGACAATCAGGCAGTCGTGGAAATTTTGTCCTAAGGCAGATCAGGTTCCCCGGGGGTCATGCGTTTCCTGCGCAGGCTCACCTGCCTGGCCCTCCAGCACAATTTCCATTTTAGTTGCAAACATATCCAAGGGGTCAGGAACACGGCAGCAGATGCCCTGTCTAGATTTAAGTTCGATCTCTTTTTTCAGGTACTGCCAGAAGCAGAAAAGGTGGGCCTCACGCCACCCCCGTTCAAGCAACTAATCATGGACTAAGCAGACACATCATCGAAGCTAAAGTCTTAATCAAAAAATCCCTCGCGGTCAATTCAGGAACTACCTCACGGGCTGGAACGCGTTCAGAGATTTTCGTCATCAATTCCCGCAGGCCAACACGGACATCACCACGTACATCACAGCATTCCTGGCCTATTGCCACAAAGACCTCAAACTTTCCTATAACACGATTAGGCTATACCTCGCGGGGGTGCAGTACCACTACATGGTTAAGCATCCCAGCAGCAAATCATTCTTTCATTCCCAGATCATCAAAGCCACCCTCCGGGGCATCTAAAAGAGCCATCCCAAGCTGCCGCTGGCAAGGCAACCCGTGACCGGGGAGCTATTCCGGAAACTTTCCGCTGCCCTAGACGCAGAACCTTTTGGGCCATTTAATAGCCTTGTCCTCAAGGCAGCGCTCTACCTAAGTTTTTATGGTTTCCTCAGGCCGGGTGGATTCACCAGTTCTTCATCCAACCCCGCCGGTCCACTCAGGAAACAGTTGGTTCAGGCCAAGAACCACTTCACTTTCCATCTCCTTAGATCCAAAACTTCTCAGGTAGGACCCCCGGTCCAGGTTGACTACTTTCAAACCTTCAATCAATGGTGCCCAGTCAAGGTCTTCAGTAATCTGTTAGCCTTACTACACCAACACTCTCACGAGCATCCACTGCTGCCGTTCCCAGTCAAACCACTGACCACGCCACAGTTCATCCATCACATCCGCATACTTGCACGAGGGCTGGGATACGACCCAGCCACCATTTCAGGTCACTCCTTCCGGATAGGAGCCGCTTCAGCCGCATCCAAGCACGGGTGCCAGCCCACATCATCCGCAGAATGGGTCGCTGGCAATCTTCCTGCTACAACCGCTACATCCCGAATCCTCATTCCGAAATCGCTCGCGCCTTTACAAGTCTGGCCATGTGACATAATATTCAATAAACGTTATTTCCTAAAACAGTATTTTGGCCCCTTTTTCGCATACCCCGTCTCTGGCTAAGGGCACACCACTAGCCAGGCCTTTCATCCCGAGGGCCTCTGGACAGGCTGGCCGGCCACTATCCTCGGGCCCTCTCGGTACTGGCCCGCACGCCCGGAGCCATGACCACAAATTCAGCAGGCTGGCACAGCCTGCATTTGTGGGAGGGGCATAGGGTATTTAACCCTCCCGCCTTCTCCCGCAGGCAGCCGCCGTCCGATGCACCCACCCGCCCTTCCCTTTTTTTCCTCACATCCATTATCCGGGTATGGCCCCTTTTTCGCATACCCCGTCTCTGGCTAAGGGCACACCACTAGCCAGGCCTTTCATCCCGAAGGCCCCTGGACAGGCTGGCCGGCCACTATCCTCGGACCCTCTCGGTACTGGCCCGCACGCCCGGAGCCATGACCACAAATTCAGCAGGCTGGCACAGCCTGCATTTGTGGGAGGGGCATAGGGTATTTAACCCTCCCGCCTTCTCCTGTAGGCAGCCGCCGTCTGATGCACCCACCCGCCCTTCCCCTTTTTTCTTACATCCATTTCTCCGGGTATGGCCCCTTTTTCCGCATACCCCCGTCTCTGGCTAAGGGCACACCACTAGCCAGGCCTTTCATCCCGAAGGCCCCTGAACAGGCTGGCCGGCCACTATCTTCGGACCCTCTCGGTACTGGCCCGCACGCCCGGAGCCATGACCACAAATATATATATATATATATATATATATATATATATATATATATATATATATATCATTAATTCTGCACTGTATTCAATTCTAGAGTTGTATAACTTAGTTTTCCTATGAGATATCATTTTATTTTGTTTGTTTGCTATTTCTTCTGTCTTATGGCCAGGTTTACCCTTGTGTGCCTGCCAAAGATGTCATCAGTTAAGGTCCACACTCATGAATCATTATATGCTTGTGATTATAGCATATCACACATTACAGCTGTAAATCCTTGCCTAAACTATGGCTGAAAAAGTAGTCAACGGGGATTTAATATGGGAATGTAAATTTGTAGCTTCTTAAACCCCTTAAGGACCCAGACATTTTTATTCTATCGTCACATATTGTACTTCATGACAGTGGCAAAACTGAGTCAAGAAATGTCATTTTTATTTATAAAAAAATACCAAATTTGCCAAAACTTTTGAAAAAAACTCTAAATTTCAATTTCTCTACGTTTATAATAGATAGTAATGACTCCAAAAAAAGTAATTACTTTACATTCCACATATGTCTACTTCATGTATGGATCATTTTGGGAATGCCATTTTAGAAGTCTTAGAAGTTTAGAATAGAGATGAGCGAACACCTGGATGTTCGGGTTCGAGAAGTTCGGCCGAACTTCCCGAAAATGTTTGGGTTTGGGATCCGAACTCGACCCGAACTTTATCCCGAACCTGAACTCCATTGAAGTCAATGGGGACCCGAACTTTTGGGCACTAACAAGGCTGTAAAATAGTCCAGGAAAGGGCTAGAGGGCTGCAAAAGGCAGCAAAATGTAGGTAAATGCCCTGCAAACAAATGTGGATAGGGAAATGAATTAAAATAAAATAAAATAAATAAAAATTTACCAATATCAATTGGAGAGAGATCCCATAGCAGAGAATCATGCGTCATATCACCCACCACTGGAGAAGTCTACTTTCAGTTATTTCGGCCCAAGCAACAAGACAGAGGACAGAGGTCCCACAGCAAGGAATCATGCATCATATCACCCACCACTGGAGAAGGCCACTTTCAGTTATTTCGGCCCAGCACCCAGACAGAGGAGAGAGGTCCCTCAGCAAGGAATCATGCGTCATTTCACCCAACACTGGAGAAGGCCACTCAGTTATTTCGGCCTTAGCACCCAGACAGAGGAGAGAGGTCCCACAGCAAGGAATCATGCGTCATATCACCCACCACTGAAGAAGGCCACTTTCAGTTATTTCGGCCCAGCACCCAGACCGAGGAGAGAGGTCCCACAGCAAGGAATCATGCGTCATATCACCCACCACTGGAGAAGGCCACTCAGTTATTTCGGCCCCAGCACCCAGAGGAGAGAGGTCCCACAGCAAGGAATCATGCGTCATATCACCCACCACTGGAGAAGGCCACTTTCAGTCATTTAGGCCCCAGCACCCAGACAGAGGAGAGAGGTCCCACAGCAAGGAATAAGGCGTCATATCACCCACCACTGGATAAGGCCACTTTCAGTTATTTCGGCCCAAGAACCCAGACAGAGGAGAGAGGTCCCACAGCAAGGAATCATGCGTCATATCACCCACCACTGGAGAAGGCCACTCAGTTATTTCGGCCCCAGCACCCAGACAGAGGAGGGAGGTCCCACAGCAAGGAATCATGCGTCATATCACCCACCACTGGAGTAGGCCACTTTCAGTAATTTCGGCCCCAGCACCCAGACAGAGGAGAGAGGTCCCACAGCAAGAAATAAGGCGTCATATCACCCACCACTGGAGAATGCCACTTTCATTTAATTCGGCCCCAGCACACAGACAAAGGAGAGAGGTCCCACAGCAAGGAATCAAGCGTCATAACACCCACCACTGCAGAAGGCTACTTTCAGTTATTTCGGCCCAGCACCCAGACCGAGGAGAGAGGTCCCACAGCAAGGAATCATGCGTCATATCACCCACCACTGGAGAAGGCCACTCAGTTATTTCGGCCCCAGCACCCAGACAGAGGAGGGAGGTCCCACAGCAAGGAATCATGCGTCATATCACCCGCCACTGGAGAAGGCCACTTTCAGTTATTTCGGCCCCAGCAATCAGACAGAGGAGAGAGGTCCCACAGCAAGGAATAAGGCGTCATATCACCCACCATTGGAGAAGGCCACTTTCAGTTATTTAGGCCCCAGCACCCAGACAGAGGAGAGAGGTACCACAGCAAGGAATCATGCGCCATATCACCCACCACTGGAGTAGGCCCCTTTCAGTTATTTCGGACCCAGCACCCAGATAGAGGAGAGAGGTCCCAAAGCAAGGAATAAGGCGTCATATCACCCACCACTGGAGAAGGCCACTTTCAGTTATTTCGGCCCCAGCACCCAGCCAGAGGAGAGAGGTCCCACAGCAAGGAATAAGGCGTCATATCACCCACCACTGGAGAAGGCCACTTTCAGTTTTTTCGGCCCAGCACCCAGACAGAGGAGAGGTTCATTCAACTTTGGGTTGCACCGCAAGATCATGGTAAAGTTAAAAAAATGAGGATTCAATAAAGAAGTGCCCCGGAGTAAAGAATACATGGTTGAGGGGGAGGCAAGGGAGGCACAGGTCATGTGGGATCCATGCCGGGTTCATTTTTATGAATGTCAGCTTGTCCACGTTGGCTGTGGACAGGCGGCTGCGTTTGTCAGTAATGACGCCCCCTGATGTGCTGAATACACATTCAGACAAAACGCTGCCCGCCCGGGCAGGCCAGCACCTCCAAGGCATAAAATGCTAACTCTGGCCACGTGGACAATTTGGAGACCCAGAAGTTGAATGAGGCTGAACCATCAGACGTACTGTCCAACCATGTTAGTGAAATGCTGCCTCCTGCTAACACGTTGCGTTTCAGGTGGTGGTGCAGTTCGCTGTGGCGTGGAGACAAAACTTTTCCACATTTCTGCCATGCTAACCCTTCCCTCAGAGGAGCTGGCCGTGACACAGCTGCTTTAGCGACCTCTTGCTCCTCCTCTGCCTTCGCCTTGGGCTTCCACCTGTTCCCCTGTGACATTTGGGAATGCTCTCAGGAGCGCGTCTACCAGCGTGCGCTTGTACTCGTGCATCTTCCTATCACGCTCCAGTGCTGGAAGTAAGGTGGGCACATTGTCTTTGTACCGGGGATCCAGCAGGGTGGCAACCCAGTAGTCCGCACACGTTAAAATGTGGGCAACTCTTCTGTCGTTGCGCAGGCACTGCAGCATGTAGTCGCTCATGTGTGCCAGGCTCCACAGAGGTAAGGACAAGATGTCCTCTGTGGGAGGCATATCGTCATCGTCCTCCGTATCCCCCCAGCCACGCACCAGTGATGGGCCTGAGCTGTGTCGGGTGCCACCCTGCTGTGAACCTGCTTCATCCTCATCCTCCTCCACCTCCTCCTCATCCTCCTCGTCCTCCAGTAGTGGGCCCTGGCTGGCCACATTTGTACCTGGCCTCTGCTGTTGCAAAAAACCTCCCTCTGAGCCACTTCTAACAGACTGGCCTGAAAGTGCTAAAAATGACCCTCATCCTCCTCCTCCTGGGCCACATCCTCTTCCATCATCGCCCTAAGCGTTTTCTCAAGGAGACATAGAAGTGGTATTGTAACGCTGATAACAGTGTCATCGCCACTGGCCATGTTGGTGGAGTACTCGAAACAGCGCAACAGGGCACACAGGTCTCACATGGAGGCCAAATTATTGGTGGTGAAGTGGTGATGTTCCGCAGTGCGACTGACGCGTGCGTGCTGCAGCTGAAACTGCACTATGGCCTGCTGCTGCTCGCACAGTCTCTCCAGGATGTGCAAGGTGGAGTTCCACCTGGTGGGCACGTGGCATAGGAGGCGGTGAGCGGGAAGGCCGAAGTTACGCTGTAGCGCAGACAGGCGAGCAGCGGCAGGATGTGAACGCCGGAAGCCCGCACAGACGGACCTCACTTTATGCAGCAGCTCTGACATGTCGGTGTAGTTGTGAATGAACTTCTGCACCACCAAATTCAGCACATGCGCCAGGCAAGGGATGTGCGTCAAACCGGCTAGTCCCAGAACTGCGACGAGATTTCGCCCATTATCACACACCACCAGGCCGGGCTTGAGGCCCACCCGCACAAACCACTGGTCGGTCTGTTGTTCAATACCCCGCCACAACTCCTGCGCGGTGTCGGGCCTGTCCCCCAAACATATGAGTTTCAGAATGGCCTGCTGACGTTTACCCCGGGCTGTGCTGAAGTTGGTGGTGAAGGTGTGTGGCTGACTGGATGAGCTGGTGGAAGCAGAGGAGGAGGAAGCCGAGAAAGAGGAGGAGGCTACAGGAAGCAAAGAATGATGCCCTGCGATCCTTGGCGGCGGAAGGACGTGTGCCAAGGAACTCTCCGCCTGGGGCCCAGCCGCCACTACATTTACCCAGTGTGCAGTTAGGGAGATATAGCATCCCTGGCCATGCTTACTGGTCCACGTATCTGTGGTTAGGTGGACCTTGCCACAGATGGCGTTGCGCAGTGCACACTTGATTTTATCGGATACTTGGTTGTGCAGGGAAGGCACGGCTGTCTTGGAGAAGTAGTGGCGGCTGGGAACAACATACTGTGGGACAGCCATGGACATCAGCTGTTTGAAGCTGTCTGTGTCCACCAGCCTGAATGACAGCATTTCAAAGGCCAGTAGTTTAGAAATGCTGGCATTCAGGCCCAGGGCTCAATGGTGGCTAGGTGGGAATTTACACTTTCTCTCCAAGGTTTGTGAGATGGAGAGCTGAACGCTGCCGTGTGACATGGTGGAGATGCTTTGTGACGCAGGTGGTGGTGTCGGTGGCACATCCTCTGTTTGGTGGGCTGCAGGTGCCAATATTCCTCCGGAGGCGGAAGAAGAGGCCGAGGCAGCAGCAGAAGAGGGAGCAGGGGGAGCCAGAGTGAGTTCCTTGCTTTTAAGGTGTTTACTCCACTGCAGTTCATGCTTTGCATGTAGATGCCTGTTCATGCAGGTTGTGCTAAGGTTCAGAACGTTAATGCCTCGCTTCAGGCTCTGATGGCTCAACGTGCAAACCACTCGGGTCTTGTCGTCAGCACATTGTTTAAAGAAGTGCCATGCCAGGGAACTCCTTGAAGCTGCCTTTGGGGTGTTCGGTCCCTGGTGGCGGTGGCCAGTAGCACACGAACTCTCTTGGAGGCGGCTGTTCTGCTTTTGCCCCCTGCTCCCTCTTTTGCTACGCTGTTGGCTCGGTCTCACCACTGCCTCTTCCTCTGAACTATGAAAGTCAGTGGCACGACCTTCATTCCATGTGGGGTCCAGGACCTCATCGTCCCCTGCATCGTCTTCCACACAGTCTTCCTCCCTGACCTCCTGTTCGGTCTGCACACTGCAGAAAGACGCAGCAGTTGGCACTTGTGTTTCGTCATCATCAGAGACGTGCGGACTGCAATGAGATGGTATTCCGATGTCCTCATCATCAGGAAACATCAGTGGTTGTGCATCAGTGCATTCTATATCTTCCACCACTGTGGAAGGGCTAGGCGGATTCCCTTGGGAAACCCTGCCAGCAGAGTCTTCAAACAGCATAAGAGACTGCTGCATAACTTGAGGCTCAGACAGTTTCCCTAATATGCATGGGGTTGATATGACAGACTGATGGGCTTGGTTTGCAGGCGCCACCTGTGTGCTTTCTGCAGAAGACTGGGTGGGAGATACTGTTGTGAACATGCTGGATCCACTGTCGGCCACCCAATTGACTAGCACCTGTACCTGCTCAGGCCTTACCATCCTTAGAACGGCATTGGGCCCCACCAAATATCGTTGTAAATTCTGACGGGTACTGGAACCTGAGGTAGTTGGTTCACTAGGACGTGTGGCTGTGGCAGAATGGCCACGTCCTCTCCCAGCACCAGAGGGTACACTAACACCACCACGACCGCGTCCGCGTCCCTTACTAGATGTTTTCCTCATTGTTACCGTTCAACAAGCACCACAATAAGAAAAAAAATATTTGGCCCAATGTATTGATTTCAAATTCAGGCCTTTTTTTACAGCCACCTAACACTATCTGCCTATTTATTTATGTAGCATATTACACTAATCCAGGCACAGCAGTAACCACTGATTTAGGGGAATATCTCTTTTAGGGCTAGTATTTAGGCCCTGGATGAAAGGTATCCTTTTATGGACAGATTAACACTTGGCCTGCAACAGCTGGAACACCAGATTCAGGGTATTGCGATTTTGGCAATTGAATTTCACCCCAGAACAAAATATATGTTTTGGCGGACACTATTATATTTTGCCAGCCACAGCTGAAACCACTCATTTATGGAATTGCTATTTTGGCAATTTAATTTCACCCCACAACAAAATATATGTTTTGGTGGACACTATTATAGTTTGCCAGCCACAGCTGAAACCGCTGATTTATGGTATTGCTATTTTGGCAATTGAATTTCACCCCACAACAAAATATATGTTTTGGCGGACACTATTATATTTTGCCAGCCACAGCTGAAACCACTCATTTATGGAATTGCTATTTTGGCAATTGAATTTCACCCCACAACAAAATATATGTTTTGGTGGACACTATTATAGTTTGCCAGCCACAGCTGAAACCGCTGATTTATGGTATTGCTATTTTGGCAATTGAATTTCACCCCAGAACAAAATATATGTTTTTGCGGACACTATTATAGTTTGTCAAGCACAGCTGTGAGACCAGATGTATGGTATTGCTATTTTGGCAATTGAATTTCACCCCAGAACAAAATATATGTTTTGGCGGACACTATTATAGTTTGCCAGCCACAGCTGAAACCACTGATTTATGGTATTGCTATTTTGGCAATTGAATTTCACCCCAGAACAAAATATATGTTTTTGCGGACACTATGAAACTTGGCCAGCCACAGCTGAAACCACTGATTTATGGTATTGCTATTTTGGCAATTGAATTTCACCCCAGAACAAAATATACCCTGTTACGGACAAATTTATACTAGGCCTGCAACAGCTGGAACACCATATTCAGGGCATTGCTATTTTGGCAATTGAATTTTACCCCAGAACAAAATATATCCTTTGCAGGACACTATGAAACTTGGCCAGCCACAGCTGAAACCTCTGATTTATGGTATTGCTATTTTGGAAATTGAATTTCACCCCAGAACAAAATATATGTTTTGGCGGACACTATTATAGTTTGGCAGCCACAGCTGAAACCACTGATTTATGGTATTGCCATTTTGGCAATTGAATTTCACCCCACAACAAAATATATGTTTTGGCGGGTACTATTATAGTTTTCCAGCCAGTGCTGAGACACCAGATTTAAAAGATTGCTATTTTGGCAGTTGACTTTCACCCCAGAACAAAATATATATTTTGGCGGACACTATTATAGATTGCCAGCCACAGTTGAAACCACTGATTTATGGTATTGCTATTTTGGCAATTTAATTTTACCCCAGAACAAAATATATGTTTTGGCGGACACTATTATAGTTTTCCAGCCAGTGCTGGGACACCAGATTTAGGGGATTGCTTTTTTAGCAGTTGAATTTCACCCCAGAACAAAATATATGTTTTGGCGGACACTATTATAGTTTGGCAGCCACAGCTGAAACCACTAATTGATGGTATTGCTATTTTGGCAATTGAATTTCACCCCAGAACAAAATATACCCTCTTACGGACAGATTTAAACTAGGCCTGCAACAGCTGGAACACCAGATTCAGGGTATTGCTATTTTGGCAATTGAATTTCACCCCAGAACAAAATGTATCCTTTGCAGGACACTTCAAAACTTGGCCAGCCACATCTGAATCCACTGATTTATGGTATTGCTATTTTGGTAATTGAATATTACCCCAGAACAAAATATATGTTTTGGCGGACACTATTATAGTTTGCCAGCCAGTGCTCGGACACCAGATGTATGGTATTGCTATTTTGGCAATTGAATTTCACCCCAGAACAAAATATATGTTTTGGCGGACACTATTATAGTTTGCCAGCCACAGCTGAAAACACTGATTTATGGTATTGCTTTTTTGGCAATTGAATTTCACCCCAGAACAAAATATACCCTGTTAAAGGACAGCAGCCAATCTGCTAGCGTTTTACTTCTTGCCCTAAGAGCCCATCACAGCCATGCCTACTAATGGCATGGCTGTGATTGGCCAAGTGCAGGATGTGACCCAGCCTCTATTTAAGCTGGAGTCACGTAGCACCGCACGACACACTGCTCCGATTAGTGTAGGGAGAGGACGCAGCTGCTGTGAGGGCGAGATTAGGCAGGAAAAAGTCAGCAAAAGCACCTAATGAAGTGATCGATCTACAGCTGTGAATGATTGAACTTCTGCTAGTTACTTGCTCATTGGTTTTTAGGCTGCACAGAACGTTTTTGTGTAACTTATTTTCTGGGGTGATCGGCGGCCATTTTGTGACTTGTGGTGCACCAGAACAAGCTGCCACCAAGTCCATCAATCCATCAATACTAGTTTTTTTTGCTATATCCTACATCAGGGGCTTGGCTGTGCTAATTGTCACCCCTAGAAACTCAGGATAGCAATTTCTATATTTTATTAAGGGGTTAAATACAATTTCCCAAATACCAGTCCCCTAAATCTGGTGTTCCAGCTTTGGCTAAGTATAATATTGTCTGCTGGCTGGCAAAGGATAGATTATTTTCTGTGGTGAAATTCAATTGTCAAAATAGCAATCCCCTAAATCTGGTGTCACAACTGTGGCTGGCAAACTATAATAGTGTCCGCAAAAACATATATTTTGTTCTGGAGTGAAATTCAATTTCCAAAATAGCAATACCATAAATCTGGTGTCACAACTGTGGCTGGCAAACTATAATAGTGTCCGCAAAAACATATATTTTGTTCTGGGGTGAAATTCAATTGCTAAAATAGCAATACCATAAATCAGTGGTTTCAGCTGTGGCTGGCCAAGTTTCATAGTGTCCGCAAAAGCATATATTTTGTTCTGGGGTGAAATTCAATTGCCAAAATAGCAATACCATAAATCTGGTATCACAGCTGTGGATGGCAAAGTATAATAGTGTCTGCCAAAACAAGTATTTTGTTCTGGGGTGAAATTCAATTGCCAAAATAGCAATACTCTTAATCTGGTGTTCCAGCTGTTGCAGGCCTAGTTTAACCCCTTAAGGACACAGGGTTTTTTCATTTTTGCGTTTTCGTTTTGCACTCTATGCCTTCCAAGAGCCGTAACTTTTTTACTTTTCCGTTCACATGGCCATATGAGGGCTTATTTTTTGCAGGACAAGTTGTACTTTCCAACGCCATCATTTAATAATGCATATGGTGTAGTGGGAAGCGGGAAAAAAATTCCAAATGGGGTGAAATTGCAAAAAAAAAGCAATTTCACCACAGTTTTACGGGTTTCTAAATTACGACGTTTGATTTGCGATAAAAATGACCATTTAGTTTTATTCTACAGGTCAGTACGAATCCGGCGATACCCAATATGTATAGCTTTTCTTGCGTTTTGATAGTGAAATTTTTTTTATTTTTTTTGTCGCCATGTTTTGACCGCTATAACGTATTTGTAAATTAGTGTATGGCGTTGTATGGGGGCTTATTTTTTGCGAGCGATCTTAACTTTTAGTTGATACCATTATGGGGTGTGTAGGACTTTTTGATCGCTTTTTATTTAATTTTTTTTGAGGAAATGAAGCGTCCAAAAACGGCAAATCGGCCATTTGAGCGCTTTTTTCCGTTTTTCTGTTTACCGTATGGGAAATATATTTTTATATTTTTATACTATGGGCGTTTTCACACATTGCGACACCCATGATGTGTATTTTTTTATTTTTTTTATTATTTTATTTTAATTTTGGGGAAAGGGGGGTGATTTAAATTTTTAGTTTTTATTTATTTATTTATTTTATTATTTTTTTATTATTTTTTTTTACACTTTTATATAGGTCCCATAAGGACCTATATAAATCAGTTACCTGATTGCTTCTATCATAAACTCCAATACACTTGTATTGGAGTTCATGAGCATTTTACTACTTTCCTATGAAGCCCTATTGCTAACAAGGGCTACATAGGAAATAGTAAGTGATAGCCTTAAGCTGAATGAAAGGCTTAAGGCTATCCCTTCCAGCGCTCAGATTCTCCCGATCACCACTAGGGGGAGCCGGAGCGCTGCCGAAAGTTTTACTTTCGGTTTTAGCGCGCGCAGATGCCGTGATCAGGATTGATCACGGCATCTGCGGGGTTAAATGATCGCGATCGGCAGCGCTGCCGACCACGATCATCAGCTGCGGGGGTCAGCTACAGGAATCAGCCGGACCCCCGCAGCGATGGTGCCCGCAGCAAGCAGGAGCGGGCGCCATCTTCAGGGACTGGACACATGACGTACCCATACGTCATGTGTCCTTAAGGAGCTAAATCTGTCCGTAACAGGGTATATTTTGTTCTGGGGTGAAATTCAATTGCCAAAATAGCAATACCATAAATCAGTGGTTTCAGTTGTGTCTGGCCAAGTTTCATAGTGTCCTGCAAATTATATATTTTGTTCTGGGGTGAAATTCAATTGCCAAAATAGCAATACCATAAATCAGTGGTTTCAGCTGTGACTGGCCAAGTTTCATAGTGTCCTGCAAATTATATATTTTGTTCTGGGGTGAAATTCAATTGCCAAAATAGCAATACCATAAATCAGAGGTTTCAGCTGTGGCTGGCCAAGTTTCATAGTGTCCTGCAAAGGATATATTTTGTTCTGGGGTGAAATTCAATTGCCAAAATAGCAATACCCTGAATCTGGTGTTCCAGCTGTTGCAGGCCTATTTTAAATCTGTCCGTAATAGGGTATATTTTGTTCTGGGGTAAAATTCAATTGAGAAAAAAGCAATACACTGAATCTGGTGTTCCAGCTGTTGCAGGCCAAGTGTAAATCTGTCCATAAAACGATACCTTTCATACAGGGCCTAAATTCTAGCCCTAAAAGAGATATTCCCTTAAATCAGTGGTTACTGCTGTGCCCGGATTAGTGTAATACGCTACATAAATAAATAGGCAGATAGTGTTAGTTGGCTGTAAAAAAAGGTCTGAATTTGAAATCAATACATTGGGCCAAATATTTTTTTTTCTTATTGTGGTGCTTTGTGAACGGTAACAATGAGGAAAACATATAGCAAGGGACGCGGACGCGGTCGTGGTGGTGTTAGTGGACCCTATGGTGCTGGGAGAGGACGTGGCCATTCTGCCACAACCACACGTCCTAGTGAACCAACTACCTCAGGTTCCAGTACAAGACAGAATTTACAGCGATATTTGGTGGGGCCCAATGCCGTTCTTAGGATGGTAAGGCCTGAGCAGGTACAGGCGCTAGTCAATTGGGTGGCCGACAGTGGATCCAGCATGTTCACGACATTATCTCCCACCCAGACTTCTGCAGAAAGCGCACAGGTGGCGCCTTAAAACCAAGCCCATCAGTCTGTCACATCACCCCCATGCATATCAGGGAAACTGTCTGAGCCTCAAGTTATGCAGCAGTATCTTATGCTGTTTGAAGACACTGCTGGCAGGGTTTCCCAAGGGAATCCACCTAGCCCTTCCCTAGTGGTGGAAGACATAGAATGCACTGATGCACAACCACTGATGTTTCCTGATGATGAGGACATGGGAAATACCACCTCATCGAAGTCCGCACGTCTCTGAAGATGACGAAAAACAGGTGCCAACTGCTGCGTCTTTCTGTAGGTGCAGACCGAACAGGAGGTCAGGAAGGAAGACTGTGTGGAAGACGATGCAGGGGACGATGAGGTCCTAGACCCCACATGGAATGAAGGTCGTGCCACTGACTTTCATAGTTCAGAGGAAGAGGCAGTGGTGAGACTGCTACTGGCCACCGCCACCAGGGACCGAGAACCCCAAAGGCAGCTTCAAGGGGTTCCTTGGCATGGCACTTCTTTAAACAATGTGCTGACGACAAGACCCGAGTGGTTTGCGCGCTGTGCTATCAGATGCTGAAGCGGGGCATTAATGTTCTGAACCTTAGTACAACCTGCATGACCAGGCATCTACATGCAAAGCCTGAACTGCAGTGGAGTAAACAGCTAAAAAACAAGGAACTCACTCAGGCTCCCCCTGCTCCCTCTTCTGCTGCTGCCTCGGCCTGTTCCTCCGCCTTGGGAGGAACTTTGGCACCTGCCGCCCACCAAACAGAGGATGTGCCACCGACACCACCACCTGCGTCACAAAGCATCTCCACCATGTCACACAGCAGCGTTCAGCTCTCCATCTCACAAACCTTGGAGAGAAAGTGTAAATTCCCACCTAGCCACCCACGAGCCTTGGGCCTGAATGCCAGCATTTCTAAACTACTGGCTTTTGAAATGCTGTCATTCAGGCTGGTGGACACAGACAGCTTCAAACAGCTGATGTCAATGTCTGTCCCACAGTATGTTGTTCCCAGCCGCCACTACTTCTCCAAGACAGCCGTGCCTTCCATGCACAACCAAGTATCCGATAAAATCAAGTGTGCACTGCGCAACGCCATCTGTGGCAAGGTCCACCTAACCACAGATACGTGGACCAGTAAGCACGGCCAGGGATGCTATATCTCTCTAACTGCACACTGGGTAAATGTAGTGGCGGCTGGGCCCCAGGCGGAGAGTTCCTTGGCGCACGTCCTTCTGCCGCCAAGGATCGCAGGGCATCATTCTTTGCCTCCTGTAGCCTCCTCCACCTACTCGGCTTCCTCCTCCTCTGCTTCCACCAGCTCATCCAGTCAGCCACACACCTTCACCACCAACTTCAGCACAGCAGGAGTTGTGGCGGGGTATTGAACAACAGACCGACGAGTGGTTTCTGCCGGTGGGCCTCAAGCCCGGCCTGGTGGTGTGCGATAATGGGCGAAATCTCGTCGCAGCTCTGGGACTAGCCGGTTTGACGCACATCCCTTGCCTGGCGCATGTGCTGAATTTGGTGGTGCAGAAGTTCATTCACAACTACCCCGACATGTCACAGCTGCTGCATAAAGTGAGGGCCGTCTGTGCGCGCTTCCGGCGTTCACATCCTGCCGCTGCTCGCCTGTCTGCGCTACAGCGTAACTTCGGCCTTTCCGCTCACCGCCTCACATGCGACGTTCCCACCAGGTGGAACTCCACCTTGCACATGTTGAAGAGACTGTGCGAGCATCAGCAGGCCATAGTGGAGTTTCAGCTGCAGCACGCACGCGTCAGTCGCACTGAGGAACAGCACCACTTCACCACCAATGATTGGGCCTCCATGCGAGTCCTTTGTGCCCTGTTGCGCTGTTTCGAGTACTCCACCAACATGGCCAGTGTCGATGACACCGTTATCAGCGTTACAATACCAATTCTATGTCTCCTTGAGAAAACGCTTAGGGCGATGATGGAAGAGGAGGTGGCCCAGGAGGAGGAGGAGGAGGATGAGGGGTAATTTTTACCACTTTCAGGCCAGTCTGTTAGAAGTGGCTCAGAGGGAGGTTTTTTGCAACAGCAGAGGCCAGGTACAAATGTGGCCAGCCAGGGCCCACTACTGGAGGACAAGGAGTATGAGGAGGAGGTGGAGGAGGATGAGGATGAAGCAGGTTCACAGCGGGGTGGCACCCGACACAGCTCAGGCCCATCACTGGTGCGTGGCTGGGGTGACGATGACGATATGCCTCCCACAGAGGACAGCTTGTCCTTACCTCTGTGGAGCCTGGCACATATGAGCAACTACATGCTGCATTGCCTGCGCAACGACAGCAGAGTTGCCCACATTTTAACGTGTGCGGACTACTGGGTTGCCACCCTGCTGGATCCCTGGAACAAAGACAATGTGACTACCTTACTTCCTGCACTGGAGCATGATAGGAAGATGCGCGAGTACAAGCGCACGCTTGTAGACGCGCTCCTGAGAGCATTCCCAAATGTCACAGGGGAACAGGT